>CM061137.1:86084301-87302788 GCA_030789695.1 Scilla litardierei
TTCACTCGGCCGAGTGACCAGTTTTTGACAGTTTTTGACAGTTTTGACAGAGTGCTGTTTTCTGGTGTTTCTGCAGGAAAGCTCACTCGGCCAAGTGAGATTTCCACTCGACCGAGTGAGTTGTCCACTCGACCGAGTGAGATTTCCACTCGACCGAGTGAGATTTCCACTCGACCGAGTGAGATTTCCACTCGGCCGAGTTATAACTGGCGCAGATTTCTGGACACGCGCAGATTCAGTTTTGGGCCCGAATTTCAGGGGCTTTTTAGGCAGTTTTGCTAGGGTTTTTTGGGGGCAATTTAAGAGGGTTTGTAGCCGTCATTGAGGGGGGGTTCAAAGATGTTTTCTTATTGATTATTTTAGAGGTTAGGTCATGCCCTAGGCCCCCTCTTGGATCAAAAAGCTTGTATTTGGATTGGAATTCTTCATCAAAGCTAAGTATCTTTGTTCTTATTCTTTGAATCTTTGATTTGATATCTTTTTGTATGCAAGCTATGGTTTTTATTGATTCTTATATCCTTATTACTATGCTAGAGTAGATTTGTTGTTCTAGGGCATGGGGATGAACCCTATGGATCTAATTTCAGATTTGTGATGAATGAATTTCTAAATTGCTAGAATTGCTAGGAGGTTAGGTTGTGATTGATTTATTACGGATAGCTAGGGATTTCCATCGATTGGGGTTTGCAAGAGATTGGATTCTAATCGATGGGAAGGCCTAGATATTCCATTTAGGTTTACAATTGGGTTTCTCTAGATTTGGTTTGCAAGAGATTGGACCAAAGCTAGGATTTTTAATTGTAAATCTATACCCATATTCGTTTGCAAGAGATTGGACGAATACGAAATATCACAACCTAGATCGTAACTCGAGTTTACACGAGAGTGGGCTCGAGGAGCGATTGAATGATGACGTCGATCTTCATGCTAGTGGCTTAGGTTAGGGTTTGCACGAGAGTGGGCCCTAATCTAGGTTGCTATAGACCGGCAATAGCGCGAGAGCGTGAGCTTGGTTCTCTATTCAGTTACGACTAGTTCACCTCGACACAAGTCTAGTAATATTGAGATTTACTATTTACAAGGATGGATGACGACCCGTAGTGGGGATTTCCTAGCCCTAGACACTTTTATTATCTTATATTTGAATCGATATTTTATCCAACTTCTCTATCACCGACACCGACATCCATCACCATTTCCATTATATCATTCCATACCCATCTCCACCAATAAAACATTCGTAGTTGAGCCAACCTAGGATAGATTGGAGCCAACACCACCTCCTCGTGTTCGATACCCGCTCGCCACTTTACCGTGCGCTTGCGGTAAAACTACAATCGTTCTCTGGGTGTGTATCCGGGGCCGATCAGTTGTCGCGGAGGTAAACAATGCCAAGGCAATGAATACCTTGCAATGTGCGTTGGAGCCTGAAGACTTCAACAAGATAAGCACATGTAAGAGTGCATATCAAGTATGGAACCAACTCCTCATCTTGCACGAAGGAACGAGTACGGTAAAAGATTCTAAACTCGTTGTCGCTAACAAAGAATTCGAGTTGTTTCACATGGAACAGGGTGAAACTATGAAGGACTACTATGCTCGCTTCATGGACATATCCAATGAATTGGAAGCTCTTGGGAAGATCTACACCCAAAAGGAGAAAGTCGCAAAGATTATTGACGGACTTCCTTCTTGTTGGGAAAAGCGTACCTTCTCCATCGAGGAAGGTAACGATATGAATAAGTACACTGTTGTACAACTAATGGGTACCTTGTTATCTTACGAGGTACGCAAGGAAAGTAAGATCAAGATGAAGGAGAATATGAAGGCGTACTTGAAGCAAGACAAGCCAAAGAAAAAGGCGATTGTGTACAAGGCCGCTCCATCTACCGATGATGAAGAATTAGAAGACGAGTTGGACATAGAATCCATTGCACGTATGGCAAAGGAGTTCGACCGATTCTTCCGAAAAAGTAACTTTAGAAATAAATCTAAAGTTAGTTCGACTAATGCTTCTACTCCCGTGTGTTATAAATGCAACAAGCCAGGACACATCAAGTCGGATTGTCCTCTTAACAAACACAAGGAGAAGTGGAAGGCATCCAAATACGACAAGTCAAGGAAGTACAAGAAAGGGTACAAGAAAGGACTTGTCGGCACATTCACCGACTCCGAAGAGGACTCCTCGAGTGGAGAGTCGGATGATGAACAAGTGGAGAAAGTACACACGTGCTTCATGGGAAAAGAGGAACGTGATTAAGAGACCTCCTCCGATGAAAGCGAGGATGAAGGCGAAGAGGTAACTATGGATGAACTTAGATTAGCCAACGAACAACTTTGGAATAAGTTTTCTAATTTGGCTACTAGATTTATTAAGACTAAAAATGAGCTAACTAGTCTTCAAACCTTGCCTAAGCCTATCATCGTCAACAACGACACCGTTGTTGAAGGGTTGAGAAATGAAATTGTAAATCTCAAATCTCAACTTGAGCATGTTCATATAGAGGATTCGAATGAACATGTGATAGCAGATTTGACGTCTCAAAACTCAACTTTGAGTATTGAGAATAAAAATCTCAAGTCACGTGTTTGTGCACTCACATCACGAGTATCCACCTTGGATGCTTCGATGCATTCTCTCACCGAGAAGTATGAGTGCACATTAGGCCGAATCAATGAATTCAATAAAGGTAAGGACCATTTGGATAATATCCTAAATGACTTACTTCCGGCCAATCATCACATTGGCTTGGGGTATAAGATGTGAGATTCATCCAAATCGTCCGCCACCTTTGTTAGGCCAACTTCCGATGCCTCTACTAGTGGGAGTAAACACTTCATGGGTAGTTCTTCTACCAATGGTGCTTCCGCTAGGTACACACCCCCATTTGGAAAGAAACCCACTTTGGGTGGACCTCTAAAGAAGGGTCATGCATTTATGTACACCAATATCATGCCACGTAGGAACACACATCCTACTCCACATGTTAACACGTATGATGATTTTTATGCTCCGCATCCACGAGCACGTGCACACCATGTGAGACACACTCATGCACGTGTTCCACCACATGCATATGTTCATCCACATTCTTATATGAACAATTATCATCATGCACCATTTCATCATATGTCATATGCTTATCCACGACATGCATCAATAGACATCAACAATGTATGCATGCTCCCAATAGGATTAGGACTCCCAAGACATACACTATTTGGGGTCCGAAGAACACAAGCATGCATGCTAAGGATATGTATATGCAATCGTATATTAATGATATTATTTTGAATGATGATTATGTTGAGAAATCACGGTCCTCGTGGACTTGGTTTCCGAAGTGTTAGTTTTCTTTGACCCTTCATTGCTTGGTACCATAAGTTTAATTTCATTTTATGGGTACCAAAGCAATTGTGGTAAGAATTGGTTTATTCTTTTTATTTGCATATTGGTCTTGGATGTGCATGTTTGTTTGAAACTTAAATTCATATTGAATTTGAATTTAGTTGGGCTATGTGTTACGTTAATTTGAATTTAGTTTGTTAAAAGTGTTGCCTAACCCATAGGATCCAAAAGGGGTTTTGGATACCAAGAATTGTGTTTTCTAGGTTCAATCCATCATGGGATACCAACCCTACCAACTCTTTGATTTGCATTGGATTTTCATTCAAATGGAGTTGATGGTGCTTAAGAGATGCACCAAAGTAGGGGGAGCTTAATGTTGTAAGTATATTCTTATATTTGATATACATTTGGTATCCATGTGTGTTGAATGCATCCATTGGTAGACTATATTACAAATGGTATCATTTTGTTTCATTTAGTATCCTAGTATGCTAGATATGTGTATGCCATCTATTTTATGATGCTCTATTTGTGTTTGGCATAACACTCTTTTTGCATGCTACTTTTGGTATTCTCATTGAATTTATTTGTCTCTGATGTTGATTTCGTTGTTCGACGATTTTATTGGATTAAATAGAATTGTTTTCCATGCTCTCGATTCGTTATAAATATTGATATTGGAGAGTATGTTCCAAAACTCAATACATGAAATTGATTTGAGTTTTGATAATTTCGTTTTTCGATTTTCGCATATGGTTTGGTGATTTCGCTTTTCAATTTTCGCCTATGGTTTGATGATTTTGTTTTTCGATTTTTGCTTATGGTTTGATGATTTCGTTTTTCGATTTTCGCCTCTGGTTTGATGATTTCGTTTTTCGATTCTCGACTATGGTCACGTTGGCACGCTTTGATTTTCTTCGGTATTTTACATTTGGTATTTTACTTTGGTGTCATTTGGACCATGGTCGTATTCTTAGACTCTCATGCTTTTATTTTTAGCCATTGTAATCTTGTCATTGATCTCCTCCCGCTCTTTTTTCCAATGCCAAAGGGGGAGAGAATTAATAATGACAATGTGCTAATTGATAATTCAAAGCAATTTACCATGAATCTAATTTGATATGTTAGATTCAGGGGGAGTTAAGATATAAAATGGATTTAGAGATCCTAAATTGCAATAATAGGATTCATATTTTATATCTCCCTCGCCTGCTTGATGCGTATGATTATTGTTTAATACGGAACTAACGTGTCATCAATGCAGGGGGAGTAAGTAAATTTCTTTTGAATCATTATTATTTATTATTATTTATGTTGGTTTGTCATCACCAAAAAGGGGGAGAATGTTGAGTATTGATTCCCCGGATTTGGTTTTGGATGATGAGCAAACATAAATAATGTGAACTAACTGTTTGTGAGCGCAGTTATGGAGATCGTCGCCAAAATACTATGTATATCAAAAGCGACGTCTCAAGACTTTTCAATACGCGTGATCATGTGCCTGAAGCTTCGTTGAAGCTCAAGGAGTATGATTGAAGTCAAGAGTGAAGATTGAAGCTTTGAAGATGGTTCGTCATGTTTAATTTATTGTCTTCTAGCTTTATAGAATAGAATGTTAAGCCTTGAGTAGGACTTACATTATAATCTTCATTTCGCTCATATCTTAGAGCTAGGATTATCTTAGAAGCCATTAGAAACTTTCCCGAAGCCTATCGCTTCTTCCCTCGGCTTCTAGTGCATGTTAGTTGGCTCAAATAGAAGAACCAACCGACTAGATGACGATCTAGTCGGTAGGTAATTCCTCTTGAACCGACTAGATGTCCTTGCTCAATTCAGCCTGTCACTGTTGATCAATTAGTCGGTCAAAGAAGGTTCACTGACCGACTAGATGACGATCTAGTCGGTTAAGAATCCTTCTCAGACTGACTAGTTATCATTACCTCTGTACAGCCTATCTTATTGTTTACAGTTAGTCGGTCAAAGCACACCGACCGACCGACTAGTTGAGAAACTAGTCGGTTGGAAGTTGTTCTTAAACCGACTAGCTGTACTTGAATTCAGCCTATTCGATTTCGACTCTTAGTCGGTCAAAGAACACTCACTGATCGACTAGTTGTGAAACTAGTCGGTTGGCAAGTCTTCTTAGACCGACTAGTTCCTTATTGTCTGAACTTTCTCTTTTGGCTGTCGAGCTGTTAGTCGGTTCATGTTGAATCACTGACCGACTAGTTGAGAAACTAGTCGGCCAGTGATCCTTCTTAGACCGACTAACTGCTTCAGAAATATGACCGTTGGGAATCTTTTGAGCACGATTTTTCTTGCCTCTATAAATACAAACCTGATTCGTTTGAGGCAAGGAGAGAGGTCCATTATCCAAGTTATTTCAGACCTAAGAGAAGAGTTTTCTTAAGCTATTTCTAAGCTCTCTCTTCTCACCAAGAATCTCTCCTTCATTCTTTGAGCAAAATTCCTCAAGAGAGATTCTCTCCATTGTGAGCCATTCAAGACAAGGGCTTTGAATCCAAGCCACCAACTCCTCCCTAGTCATCTATTGCTGCCCATCTTGGTGGAGCTAGGGTTTGGTGCTTGCTTCTTCCTCAAAATCCCTCTTTGCCCTAATTTGGTAAGTATACTCAAGGCATATGATTTTGTGGTAAGTGTTTCATTATTTCATCGCATTTGATATTTGATTTATTCTCTCGGTTGTGAGAGAAGTGTGTGATCCCGGGTTGTGGGAGTAACATTTTCATTGTGTATGATTTGGTCTTGTAGAGGTTTTCTACAAGAATTTCATAGTGCTAAATCTTGGGTTAGTGGTTTCTAACTCAAGTATCCGGAGGGGATCCAGGTGGTTGGGACGTAGGATCACCGGGAACAAGTCGGGGAGACTTGGGTGGATCCAAACCCGTTACATGCTTTGTTTGCGTTTTCTATTCTTGTTGTTTGTAGTCTATTCCGCATTGTTATTTGTATGTTTGCACAATAATTAGGACTAACTCTCTTGATTATTTTAAAGTACTATTCACCCCCCCTCTAGTACGTGTGCAGTAGCTACGCAGGGCACTATAGCACTTGTACGTTACTTTGGCACTTGCACCATCACCTTTACTTTACGCACTACATGCACTTTACTTGCTACACTTACACAGCCACTAGCACTTTACTTATCGCCCTTGTATGCATGTTTGCTTTTACTTTACTTTTCGCACTTGTTTACTATAGCCTGCTCCATATTTGTGTACTCCTCTTTTTCTATCGCTAGAATTATTGTGAATTACCTACGGTTCCATCTCCGTGGCACCGCAGATGACGTACCTATGGAGGTAGATGCTCTTGAGTTGATAACGCCAGAGTTCGACCCTGAGATCGCAGCTTTCAGTTTTATTTTCGCTATGTACTTTCTTTCTTTCATGTATCCTTGTTGGAATATTTGTACAGTATGGATTGTAATAATTGGACACTATTTGGGTATTTTTGTACATCTCGGCATCGTGGCTATTTTGGTTTCACTGGTTAACTGCAGGACCTGCGCAAATATCAAATAAGTAACTGGCCCCCGAGAGCGGGTCGTTACAAACTTGTAACGACCCGCTCTCGGGGGGCCAGTTACTTATTTGATATAAGTAACTGACCCGCCCCCGAGAGCGGCAGTTCGTTACATGTAACGACCCGCTCTCGGGGGCCAGTTACTTATTTGATATTTGCGCAGGTCTTGCAGTTAACCAGTGAAACCAAAATAGCCACGATGCCGAGATGTACAAAAATACCCAAATAGTGTCCAATTATTACAATCCATACTGTACAAATGTTCCAACAATGATACAGGAAAGAAAGAAAGTACATAGTGCAAATAAAACTGAAAGATGCGATCTCAGGGTCGAACTCTGGCGCTATCAACTCAAGAGCATCTACCTTCATAAGTACGTCTTTTGCGGTGCCACGGAGATGGAACCGTTGGTAAGTCACAACAATTCTAAATAAAGAAAAGGAGTACTGTACAAGTATGACAAAGGTAACTACGTACAAGCAGACCAAAGTGAAAAGTAAAGTAACTGTACACAACTGAGTGGTAATAGTAACAACACTGAAAGGAAAGGACAACTATGTGTGGGAGTGTAAGTGTAACATGCTACTGCTGTAGCTAAAAGTACGGCAAGTAAAGTACGGCGTCTGTACAAGTGTAGAAAGTAAAGTGCATGTACTGCAAAGAAAGTAACTGTGCAAGCTACACTAGACTACGTGACTCAAGTAGGAGAGTACAATATGTGACCGTTCAGTTCATCTCTTGTCCAGGTGCGCTTACCCAGACGAATGCCGAAACCCAGGTAGCGGTACATATATTTTGTCAAAACTCAGGCAGCAGGACGGTATGTCGAAACTTAGGTGACAGGTCGATAAGATCGAACTCTAGTCACTCCCGTACTCTATCTAACTATGAGTTACCGCAATACCCCAGTGATATGTTAAGTGCAAGTTCTTTACAGGATGTTCCACAGGATGTTCCACGGGATGTTCCACATTGTGTTCCAAACGATATTCCATATGTTGCCAGTCAACCCAAGTCAACTGGTTGACTTTCTCATTGAAAACCAGAAAGTATGAAAGAGGATAAAACAAGTCCCACACAAAAGATGTTACTTCCGTGCTTTGAGCACGTGGTAGTGTGGTTTAGCACACAATTTACCCAAGTTGGTAGTTGCGTGCTACAACCACCAAAGTTGAAAGTTGGAAAAGTGATCTTTGGTAGATTACTTTCCTATTAGGTTTGGTCTCTAGTTCGGTACAACTCAATAGCCGTTCGAAGGCTATAAGTGGTGAGGTGTTACGAGTTCGTACAAGCACAGTAGACTAGTTTTCTAAGTGTAGAATATGTCGTGACTTACTAATTTCGATCTCGTCGTGGTAAGACGAGGTTGGAGCTAGAAGAGCTGGTGCACGAGGATTGGTACCTGCAAACATGAGAAACAATTGGTTAAAGGGCACACTATTTTCTATTTATTAAACTTGATTGTTTTGATTTTTAAAACTGATGAAACGGTGTCGAAAAAAGTTCTAAATTTTTATATAGGCTACATATGACGAAAATAATTTTATAGTAGGAGGAAATATTTTTCAAAAGCTTATAGTAATTTTTATAATTTTCAGAAGCTTAAAAATAACTTTAGAAACCCAATTTATTTAAGTAACGTATAACTTGCGTAATTTATTCCGGGAGCAATACTAGCCAGAAATACTTGAATGATCAATCAAAACGGCCGTCTCGAAGATTACTATTACATATATTTTTATCACGTATCAGTGTACGTGAAAATAACTAGTTACGGATGTTTAAGTGAAAAAGACGTATTTAAGTTTTAGGGTTAAAAATTTATTCTGGAAAAACCAGGTGTCTGATTGAGATGAAACTAGCTCCATTGGATCCAGAATATTATTTTCGATTTTCTGGAGCTAGTCTCACATTTTTCTGAGGCCTATATTTTAAGTTATGGATTTAAAACCATAAAACCCTAGTATTAATTAATATAAAAACGAAATTACGAAATTACTCCGTGAAATTTACGAGTTTGCCATCGAAGTTTTACATGCACCTTCGTGATCCGTTGCGCTGAGGAAGGGGGGATCTCGACGACGGCAGCGTTGGTGCGAGGCGGCAGCGGCGGGGGAGGGGCGGCGAAGTACGGCGGCGGTGGTCGACGCGACTGGCGGAGGAAGCGGCGGCGGACTGGTCGAGCAGCACATCAATGTCCATGGCAGTGAGCAACGGCATTCCCGTGAGCTGGGCGGTGCTGCACTGCCACTGGGCGGTGGAGCACGGGGCTCAGGCGGCGTTCGAGGCCAGGGGAGGCGAGGAGGAGCTCGACGGGGGAGAGCTGCTGGGCGGAGCTCTCGGAGGCGGAGGCAGTTGTTGACGTGGGACGTCGGAGCTATCGACGGAGTTGTCGACTGAGCGAGGGACGAATGTGGGCGAGTTCGTCGGAGTTGAGGGAGCAGCGACGAGTGGGGTTGGGCGGTGCTCGAGGCCGAAAGGAGGGCGGCGCTTTCGGAGGTCGGAGGGTATCAGAGTGCTACGTGCGTGAGTTGTGGGATGCACATGTTACGGGTTTAAATGAGAATAGAGAGAGAATAGAGCGGGGGTCGAGTCTCTTGAAAGGAGAAGAGTGACTGAGAGAGAAAACGAGGGTGTGCCTGGGTTAAAGTGATGGAGGAAGGGAAAGATATATAGGGTTAGAGAAATTAGCTGAGGGAGAGAGAGAGAGAGTTAGCTGGGGACGAGGGTAGCTATGGGTTAGGTTAGGTGGTAGTGGGATTAGGTAGGGTAATTTATTAGTTAATTAGGTAATTAATAATAAGTAAAACTCGATTAGCGAAAGTAATTAGTAAAAATACAAAACCGAAATTACGATTTTGCCCCTACTAGTAAATGTGTCCGAAAAATTACGAAAACATACCCACGAGATCGTATCATCACGAGGATCACGAATACGAAGTCCGTTTCAGGGTTTGGGCTACGGGGATACTAGTTTTAGGCCAAAACATTTAGAAAGCGGGTTTGCGGGTTCTAGGTTGATTTGATATCATAAAATTACGAAATTAATGTGGGGAGCCCTAAATGATCATATGATGCTACTGTAGAAGTTTGAAAATATTTTGAAGACGTTTGTATAGAAAATTAATTTATTAAGCCAAAACAACAATAATTGAAAATGAATTTTTATCAGATCTTTTTGAGGTATTTGAAGAAATCCGATCTTACTAAAATACTCCATAACTAGTCTGGTACTTCAAAATATTATTATAAGGGATTTTTGAAATCACTTTTGTTATAAAACTCTTGACTACATTTATAAAGGAAATTTTAAAATGTTAAAAATATGTTAAGTACGTAATTCGAAGTGTTGAAAAAATACAGGACGTTACATTCTACTCTCCTTAAAATAATTCCGTCCTCGGAATTTAAAAATCTTTTGAAACAAATAATTGATGTTTACGAAGAAGCTCAAGCAAATAAATGATAGAAAAGATAGTAATCTAGTAAGTCATGTTGTAAATAAAATATAATGTGATATTATAGCATCAAGAAAACAAGATATGTTATATATGAATACATACTATTGACATCACCATAGCTTCCGTAACTAGTTTCGAAACCTAGTATCATTACCATAGTTACTTATGATTTATCAAGTAGTCACAATATAAGATAATGGAATTACATGAAAATGATAGTTATTATGACGACGACATCTGTTCGAACTTGGAACCTGAGGTGATCAGTTAGTTGCAAGCTATTTAAACCACATCATAACGTTTAAAATTTTGACTCATGCCATTGATGACTACTAGGTCTTAATCATGTAAATCATCGACATAGCATACATAAACGTAAGGGCTAATCCATATGCATTCGCGTTGTTACAACTTAACCAGCCGAACACAAAAGACTTCATCTACCATGCTACCAAATTACAAGCCAATATCCAGATCGACACTAAAAGGCAAATATAAGGCCAATTTTCAAGGGTCAAGATCATCGCTACCACTTCTTCCAGCAATCTCCATAACATCCAACAAGAAACCAACATCCTAGCCGTTTTCCAAATCCGAGCACAAGACTGACATCCAACTTCAACACCTAAGGCCAAAAGCAAGCCAATACTCATCCCCAAAGATACTCCTTGCCAACACAATTGGTCGACATCTACTGTTATCACCATCAACCCTAAACAACTCAACGACCAAAAGCTCACGATCCAACAAACATGAAGGAGTGGACCCAAGAAGGAAACGAAGCGGGACACCTCAAGGATTAAGAACCAGGACAAGAAGCTTGAAAGAACGCAAAGAACGAAGACTTCCCAAGGTCTCAACCATACGGCAAAAGCGAGGGTGGCGACGAGGGTTGTCGCTAAGCCCAACAATCCCCAAGGTCGTCGGCGGGTCATCGGCGGCAGTTGATCCATGGCGGCGACGACGGTGACTGCTGGACGTGGCATGGGCCTCCGGATGGGGTGGAGCTGGCGGAGCTTCGGGTGAGGCCGGAGGAACTCGAGGCGAGATGGGTCGAGCTCACTTGGGGGAAGAGGCCGGGAGGAGGAGTGGGTGTCGTCGAGGCAACGGGGGAGCCACGTGATGGCTTAGTGAGGAAGGAGAGGGGTTTTAAAGAAAGGAGGGAACCGAAAGGCGTCGGTAGGGTAGACAGTTAGGCAGGAACGTGGTTCGAGGTGAGGAAGTGCCTAGCCCAAAAATGTGTTACTCTCAAGTGTAAGAGTTCGTGCAAGTAGTAAACTTCCGGGAGTCCGGATATCGTATCCTCGAGAGAAAACCTGTTGCAACCACAAGTTTAAATCAATTAAAGAAATAATCGTAGGAAACCTAACTAATTTGAATGATGATGATTTAATGGTTTTGGTTTTGGTTTTTTAAGTTAATGGAAAAATGAGAAAAGAACGTTTTTGTATTTGAAAATATTTAAGAGAAATATGTATATGATATGGGTGCATTAGGATACACGAATTGTATTAATTTGGTTGAATAGAAATAACTCAATGACTTCTCTTTTTGGGAGAAAGTCATCGGAAGATGCCTTCGTAGGGATTAAAGCTCAAAATCGATAAAGTAGTTAAAATAATTATCTTTTAAACAATAGATGAAACTTTCTTTTGGGAAGATCAAAACTCACCCTTGTGGGGTGATCATCAACTCATATCATAATCTTTTGAAAGATGAATGAGAAGCTAAAAAGAAAAAGATAAAAACTTTAACAACGTTTGCTTTGAAAGCGAAGGAATTCAACCCAAACTAGCACAAATCACATTTCCTAATTACGCCATACCATGTACAATTAAAATTTAGCTATTCATGTTGATAATAGAAGAGAATATAAACAAAGAAAACATTTTTATTTATAAGAAAAGAGAACTTGAAAGATAACAAAAGAGTGAGAGAAAATATCACCAATTTACACCCTCCTTCCGTTGCAAATGAAACACCCCTTTCTTCCAATTCAAAAATCCTATGAAAGCTCACTCAAAATACTCTCTCTATAATCAGAAATACATAGGATAAAACTCTCCAAAATCTGATGCCAATAGCTCAAGAGAAAACACCTATTTATAGGCTTCACATTCTTCTTGTGTTTAATGGTGCATGGCTCTTCATCTTCCCCTTCATCAATGTAAATAAAACTCTAAAACCCTTCAAATTCTGTCTCTTGAGCTGTTGGTCATGAATATAAGATGAAGAGTCACATTCAGCTTTGAATTCTGATCAAAATCAAGTCCAAATTCATCAAAATATATCAAGAAACGCATCCAATATGCTTTAAAGAACATTGCGGGTCTGCCTTTTGAGTTTCGGGTCGAATCTGCGCCCACAGCCCGCATCAGAATCCGCACGCGCCTGCTGGAGGAAGAAAGGGGGTCGGGTCGGCTAAGCCACCCGACCCGCGGCTGCCCGCTTTAAAAACCGCGCACGCCTCTTTTTTTCTGTGTTGTGCGCGCTGGGAATGAGAGAGCCCGCTCATTTTTGGCGGGACGGCTCGCGTGGGCGTCTTTTATATATATAAATTTTTGGAGCGGCCCGCTGGGAAAGCGGGCCGCGGGCCTGTTTTCTTTTTTTCTTTTTCTTCTTTTTAAATATTTTTTTCTTTTTCTTTGAACTGATTTGCTTCCAAAAATTGTAGAAAATTCTTCCGAGCTCCGAAAAATCTGAATAAACAGCCGTTGGAATCGTGAGCTCGAGCTCTAGTTTGAAAAATATGAAAAATGCACAAATCAGTTATCAAAAATTAATAATTGTGTAAACTATGAGATTAGGCTCTAATATTATATGATTTTCTGAATATAACCATACTAGCGCTATTTTAGCACTTATGTATGCACAAATTAGGGTCAAATAAGGGGGAAATAATGTAATATTATGCTGAAATCATACCCCCAAACTTGCTATTTGCTAGTCTCTAGTAAATAATGCGATACATTCAGATTCAATTAAAAACGTGTACCAAACTCATAATATTATCATGGCCTACTCCAAAGGTTGTTTCCAATTGATTTCAAAGCCAATATACACATCGTATGAAAAATAACATATGACATCCCCCAATCTAATTCAGAGAAGAGTAAAGTAGTAAGCACCGTATGTATTTGTTAAGATACATCACAAATCATATCATAGTTTTCAATTTTTAAGGATTTGGTCAAAAACAATGCAAAGCTTCTTCTAAATTGTGGGGGTTGAGATTGCATCAATCATGTTCCATTGTTTATTTCATCATGAATCATACTCATTTATATTTTTGTTTTGCATTCAAGCGATAACGCTATGAAGTGCAAACACGGCTACCTTTGTGTACACGCGATGACGCTATATAGAAAAAGGTCTAGAATGACCCCCTAAATCTCGTCTTTGGCGTCATCCCCAATGTTTCATGGGGCCCAGGCTACTCAACTTGACTAGGAGAACCGTTCACTTATTCACTTATTATATTTCTCATTATCAAATTATCAACTCAACCACCCACTCATTAAAAGTCACCAAACATATGCAAATGGCCAAAATTTCTATCCAATTTAGAACCAATCCACTCAATTGCTTCATCCTACCACACATAACAACAGCTTGCACAAAACTATTCCCAAATTATTTCAAGGGGAATATCATGACATATAAACAAGTTTCATACACTGCATATTAACATTTGATTCCAATGTGGAAAAGAAATTAAACCATGCCATTCAAACATCTATGAATTTGATACCAAATAATGATCCGAGAGAAATCACATGGAATTAAGCTTTTAGAGACTAAACAAAAGGAATGTGATGAAAATGATGAAGTCTTCTCCAAAAATTTTATTTATTTATTCTTTTTGGTTTTTATTTATTTAGGTTTTTTGTTTTTTTTTGTTTAGAAAGAAAAAATAGAAGAAAGAAAGAAGAGAAAAAAAATGAAAAGAAAGAAAAATGAAAAAAAATCATGAGAAAATAGAAAAATAATAATCTATAATCTCCCCCCCCAACTTAAAATAAACATTGTCCTTAATGTAAAGGAGAGTATTCATGGAAAGAAAACACCTGATTAGTTGCCACTCGAAGGTGGGTCTGTGAGCTCGATGGTGCTCGCCTCCTTGGTCCAAGGTTCATGAAAATGCTTCAATCGTTGACCATTCACCTTGAACTCACTTCCGTCTTTCTCATTCAATAGTAGTACCGCTCCATGTGGGAAAACTGCTTTGACGATGAAAGGTCCAAACCACCTAGAGCGAAGTTTCCCAGGGAAGATGTGGAGTCTGGAATTGTAGAGAAGAACTTTCTGGCTAGGCATGAACTCTTTCCTAAGGATCATTCTGTCATGAACAGACTTCATCCTTTCCTTGGATATCTTAGCGTTGTCATAGGCATCTCTCCTCAGCTCTTCGAGCTCCAACAATTGTAACCTGCGAGAAGCAAAAGATGAATCAATATCAAAATTCAATTTTTAACAAGCCAATAAGATCTATGCTCCAACTCAACAGCTAAATGACAAAACTTCCCAAATATTAGACGGTAGGGAGACATCCCTAAAATCGTCTTGTAGGATGTCATGTAGGCCCACAACGCTTCAGGTAAGCACAAGCTCCAATCATTCCTTGATGGATTCACTGTCTTCTGTAAGATCCCTTTAATCTCTCTATTCGCCAGCTCTGCTTGACCATTGGTTTGGGGGTGATAAGGGGTAAAAACTTTGTGCATGACCCCAAACCTTTTCATTAAATTGGCGAACAAACGGTTGCAAAAATGAGACCCTCCGTCACTGATCAAGGCCTTGGGTGCTCCAAACCTAGAAAAGATATTCTCCTTGAGAAATTTGAGCACAATTGAAGCATCGTTCGACCTGCACAAAATAGCATCCACCCATTTAGAAACATAATCAATGGCAACCAATATATAAGTGTATCCAAATGAAGGTGGGAAAGGTCCCATGAAATGTATACCCCAGCAGTCAAATATTTCTATCTCTAGAATGTGGTTTAAATGCATCATGTTTCGCCTAGTAATACCTCCTAACTGTTGGCAAGGAATGCATGTTTTACAATACCGAAGGGTATCCTTAAACATGGTTGGCCAATAAAAGCCACATTGCAAAATTTTAGCCACAGTTTTATTTGCAGAGAAATGTCCTCCATACACCCCATCGTGACAAAATTGTATCACACTACCTATCTCATGGTCAGGGATGCACCTCCTAATAATTTGGTCACTACAATATTTATAGAGGTATGGATCATCAAAGAAAAATTATTTTACCTCATTATTGAACCTTTTAACATCTTGAAATGACCAAGTTTCATGGGTCTTACCAGTCACTAAATAATTTACTATATCTGCATACCATGGCAAGGTGGAGACGCTAAAAAGATGCTCATCAGGAAAAGACTCCTCCAAGGGTACTTTTGCTGAATCAAGGCCGACTGTCAATCGTGATAGGTGGTCAGCTACTAAATTCTCCACGCCCTTCTTGTCTTTGATTAGGACATTGAATTCATGTAACAATAAAATCCATCGTATTAGTCGAGGTTTAGCATCTTTTTAGACAATAAATATTTCAAAGCAGAGTGGTCCGTATAAATCAAAATAGGATATCCTAAAATATAGCTCCTCAATTTCTCTAAGGCGAACACTACAGCCAGCAACTCCTTCTCTGTGGTCTTATAGTTCCTTTGTGCATCGTTCATCATTTTGCTGGCATAGGAAATAACTACTGGATGCTTGTCTTTCCTCTGTCCAAGTACCGCGCCTACTGCGTAATTGCTAGCGTCACATATGATCTCAAATGGTAGGGACCAATCTGGAACCTGCAAAATAGGAGCAGAAATTAGCAACTTTTTTAAGGTGTCGAAAGATGTTGACACTCAGGTGTCCAATTAAAATCCACATTTTGATATAGTAAGTTGCTAAGAGGGCGAGAAATGGCACTGAAATCTTTAATAAATCGCCTGTAAAAGCCCGCGTGACCAAGAAATGATCTGATGTCCCTCACACACTTGGGACTTGGTAGCTTCTCAATTACTACTACCTTGGCTCTGTCTACATGAATCCCCTCCTTTGAAACTACATGACCAAGGACAATGCCCTCGGTGGTCATGAAATGGCATTTCTCCCAATTCAATAGGAGGTTTTTCTCAATGCACCTGTCAAGAACACGAGCTAAGTTAGCTAAACAATCATGAAAAGAGCTACCATATACAGAAAAGTCGTCCATGAATACCTCTACAATTTTCTCAGTCATATCATCAAAAATACTAAGCATGCATCGCTGAAAAGTAGCAGGGGCATTACATAGACCAAACGGCATTTTCTTAAATGCAAAAGTACCAAAAGGACAAGTAAAAGTCGTTTTCTCCTAATCCTCTGGTGCAATCTCAATATGATAATAACCAGAATAGCCGTCTAGGAAACAATATTACTCATGTACAGCCACTCTCTCTAAAATTTGATCAAGGAATGGTAGAGGGAAGTGGTCGTTCCTAGTTCTGGAGTTCAGTTTCCTATAATCTATGCACATCCTCCATCCTGTGGTAGTCCTAACAGGGATAAGTTCATGATTATCATTTCTAACCATAGTGAGGCCAGACTTTTTAGGGACAACCTGAATGGGACTAACCCAGTTGCTGTCAGAAATTAGATATATAATACATGCATCTAATAATTTTAGAATCTCACCTTTTACTACTTCTTTTAATGTAGGGTTTAACCTTCTTTGAAATTCTCTTGTAGGTTTGGCGTCATCTTCTAAGTAAATATGATGCATGCATACTATGGGACTAATTCCTTTAATGTCAGCAATAGACCAACCAATAGCTCCCTTGTGCTTTTTCAAAACTTCAATTAATGAGCTTTCCTGTTCTAAAGAGAGTTTAGAAGATATTACCACAGGAAAGCTGTTTTCATCTCCTAGAAAAGCATACTTGAGAAATTCAGGAAGTGGTTTGAGTTCAGGCTTTGGATTCTCCATTTCAGATGGTTTAAGTGTTGATGGATTTGATGGCAAGGCCTCGAACCTAGGCTCCCATATCACATTGAGCTCCTTCACATCTTCCTGCACAAAAGAGATATCAACAGTATCCTCCATAATTGTAGTGTCTCCATCAAATTCAGAGATAATGAAATCATCCACTAAAGAATCAATCATGTTTACCTCTTCAACTTCATCATCCACACTTGGAAGCTTACATGTATTAAATATGTTCAAATCTAAAGACATGTTTCCAAATGTGATTTTTAGTTGACCATTCCTACAATTAATTAGGGCATTACATGTTGCAAGGAAAGGTCTACCAAGGATGATGGGAGTAGAATTTATAGCTTGGGGGGTCCTTGGATGTCTAGGACTATAAAGTCTGCAGGGTAATAAAATTTGTCCACTTGGACAAGTACATCTTCAATACACCCCTTAGGAACTTTAATAGACCTATCAGCTAGTTGCAATACAACAGATGTTGGTTTTAGTTCCCCTAACCCAAGCTGCGTAAAATTAGGATAAGGTATAATGTTGACACTAGATCCTAAATCCAGCGATGCATTTCCAATCTTTTTAGTCCCAATATTACAAGTAATAGTGGGTGATCCAGGGTCTCTAAATTTTGGTGGTGTGTTTTGTTGAACAATGGAGCTAACTTGCTCAGTTAAGAAGGCCTTTTTCTTCACATTTAACTTTCTTTTAATTGTGCAAAGGTCTTTTAGAAATTTAGCGTATGCAGGGATTTGATTTATTGCATCAATCAAAGGAATGTTTATCTGGCACTTCTGAAAAATTTCTCGAATCTCAGATTGGTACTTATCTTTTTTCGTTTGAAGTAGCCGTTGAGAAAATGGTGCTGAAGGTACATGTGGTGCAGGCTCTTCCTCTTCAATGTCTTTATTGTTCAGGCCACTGTCAGTGTTCTCCTCTTGCGCAGGTTCTTGTGGTTGAATCTCATCCTCTTGTTCAGCTTCGTTGCTTGGTGGATCAGGTTTCGAAATCTCCTTCCCACTCCTTAGTATGGTGATAGCTTGGCAATGCTTTATGTTGTTACCTGCAGAAGAAGATGAGCTCATATTAGGATTAGGAAATGGTTGTGATGGGAGATTACCTTTCTCCAAAGTTGCCGTAAGCTTAGCCAAATTTTCGCTCATTTGTTGGTTTTGGGTCTGTTGAGCCTGGAATTGAGCCTGTTGTGTTGCATTTGGGCTTGTTGTAGTTGGATAAGTTGTTGAAGTGCATCTCCAAATGGTTGCATATGTTGTTCTTGCGTTGGCTCTTGGTTCCTCCTCTGGTTCCCCCTTGGTAGTTGTTGTTGAATGGTTGTCTAAAAGGAGGGGGAGCTTGTTGTTGCTGTTGTTGTGGTTGTTGTTGGGGTCCCCAACTTAGATTGGAATTGTTTCTCCATCCCCTATTGTTAGAATTGAAACCTTGATAATTGGTTGAGACTCGGTTAACCTCCGTAGGATTGCTTAGCATGCTCTTCAAAGCTGGAAGTGTGGGACAAGTAATAGTGTCATGGCCACCAACCTCGCAAAGTGCACAGCTTGTACAACCTCAACTCCTTTGGATCCTTTCAAATTGAGGGCTTGAAGCTTCTTTGTGAGCAAAGCTTCCATCTTTGCTTCCATCACATCTTCTGGCTTCAAAGTGTGCATCCCTCCACGTGATGGCTGGGAAGGTGTTGAGATGGCTCCTCTGTCGTACTCTGAAGTAGTGTCCCATGTTTGTGCCTTCTCCGCTATCTCCTCCAAGTACGTCCAAGCCTCGTCTGGTTCTTTATTGAAGAATCCCCCGTTGCATATCATCTCTACGAATTGCTTCATTTGGGGTTGCAGTCCATCGTAGTAGAAGCCAATGATCCTATTTTTATTAAAGCCATTATGTGGACACGCTAGCAACAGCTCATTGAATCTCTCCCACGCTTGATAGAACGTTTCCTCGCTTTTCTGGGCAAAGTTCATGATCTGTCTTTTCAATCCATGTGTCCTGTGTATAGGAAACAATTTCTTTAAGAATTCAGCCTGTAATTCAATCCAAGTAGTGATAAAACGTGGTGGCAAAGCATTCAACCAGTTTTTAGCTTTATCTTTTAGTGAGAATGGAAATAATTTTAGATATATCGTGTCTTCACTAGTCTTTCCATCAAAACATGTTAAACACACTTCTTTAAATCCTTTTATATGAAGATAAGGGGTTTCCTTGTCCATCCCATGAAAAGTGGGTAAGAGTTGGATTACCCTTGGTTTAAAATTAAAAGAATTTGCATCGGTGGGTAAAACAAAGCATGAAGATGTGCTAGTTCTAGTGGGTCTGAGATGATCTTTTAAAGTTCTAGGAACTCCGGTTTGCAAATTGTTTTCATTGTTGTTACTAGTGTTTTCATCATTGTTCCTATTGTTTTCTGCCATTTGAAAGCATCTAGTTAACCTCTTTGTCCTAGGAGTCCTATGCCACATAAACCGAGCACAAGTTCTTTTTTTAAGAAAGAATAAAGAAAGAAAGGGAAAAAATTCAGATTTTTATGGGTTTTTATGTTGAAGAAAGAAAGAAGAAGAAAAATCAAAACAAAAAAATTATAAACAACAAAGTGGAAAGATCTCACCGAAGGTCCTCTGAATGAAATAAACTATGGTAGCAAGCCGTTCTCCCCGGCAACAGCACCAAAAACTTGCCTAGCCCAAAAATGTGTTACTCTCAAGTGTAAGAGTTCGTGCAAGTAGTAAAGTTTCGGGAGTCCGGATATCGTATCCTCGGGAGAAAACCTGTTGCAACCACAAGTTTAAATCAATTAAAGAAATAATCGTAGGAAACCTAACTAATTTGAATGGTGATGATTTAATGGTTTTGGTTTTGGGTTTTTAAGTTAATGGAAAAAATGAGGAAAGAACGTTTTTGTATTTGAAAATATTTAAGAGAAATATGTACATGATATGGGTTCATTAGGATACACGAATTGTATTACTTTGGTTGAATAGAAATAACTCAATGACTTCTCTTTTTGGGAGAAAGTCATCGAAAGATGCCTTCGTAGGGATTAAAGCTCAAAATCGATAAAGTAGTTGTTCAAATAATTATCTTTTAAACAATAGATGAAACTTCCTTTTGGGAAGATCAAAACTCACCCTTGTGGGGTGATCATCAACTCATTCATAATCTTTTGGAAGATGAATGAGAAGCTAAAAAGAAAAAGATAAAAACTTTAACAACGTTTGCTTTGAAAGTGAAGGAATTCAACCCAAAAACTAGCACAAATCACATTTCCTAATTACGCCATACCATGTACAATTAAAATTTAGCTATTCATGTTGATAATAGAAGAGAATATAAACAAAGAAAACATTTTTATTTATAAGAAAAGAGAGCTTGAAAGATAACCAAAGAGTGAGATAAAATATCACCAATTTACACCCTCCTTCCGTTGCAAATGAAATACCCATTTCTTCCAATTCAAAAATCCTATGAAAGGTCACTCAAACTACTCTCTCTATAATTAGAAATACATAGGATAAAACTCTCTAAAATTTGATGCCAATAGCTCAAGAGAAAACACCTATTTATAGGCTTCACATTCTTCTTGGGTTTAATGGTGCATGGCTCTTCATCTTCCCCTTCATCAATGTAAATAAAACTCCAAAACCCTTCAAATTCTATCTCTTGAGCTGCTGGTCATGAATATAAGATGGGGAGTCACATTTAGCTTCGAATTCTGATCAAAATCAAGTCCAAATTCATCAAAATCCATCAAGAAACGCATCCAATATGCTTTAAAGAACATTGCGGGTCTGCCTTTTGAGTTTCGGGTCGGATCTGCGCCCGCAGCATGCATCAGAATCCGCACACGCCTGTTGGAGGAAGAAAGCGGGTCGGGTCGGCTAAGCTGCCCGACCCGCGGCTGCCCACTTTAAAAACCGTGTGCGCCTCTTTTTTTTGTGTTGCGCGCGCTGGGAATGAGCGAGCCCGCCCATTTTTGGCGGGCCGGCCAACGGGCCGGCCCGCGTGGGCGTCTCTTTTTTTATAAAATTTTTGGAGCGGCCCGCTGGGAAAGCGGGCCGCGGGGCTGTTTTCTTTTTTCTTTTTTTTTCTTTTTAAATATTTTTTCTTTTTCTTTGAACTGATTTGCTTCCAAAAATTGTAGAAAATTCTTTCGAGCTCCGAAAAATCTGAATAAACAGTCGTTGGAATCGTGAGCTCGAGCTCTAGTAGAAAAAAATATGAAAAGGCACAAATCAGTTATCAAAAATTAATAATTGTGCAAGCTATGAGAGTAGGCTCTAATATTATATGATTGTCTGAATATAACAATACTAGAGCTATTTTAGCACTTATGTACGCACAAATTGGGGTCAAATAAGGGGAAAATAATGTAATATTATGCTGAAATCAGGAAGCGGACAAAGAAAATAAAGAGGGGGTGGTAGGTGGAAAAAGGAGGTTTAACTCATGGAGAATCGGGCACAAGATAGCAATACGATCTCAAGCAGACATAACAGCCTACACTTGCACGTCAGGTTTGGCTCGTCTCAAATTCTCCAGTACCATCCTCGAATACTTCTTAACATCCTTCGATTCGCTTCTGTTGTCGAACTTGAACTTCTAGTGATAAAAAATCGAACGCTACCCTCCTTAAAGTAAACGTAGCAAGAGTTCAGGCGAACTAAAAGTAGAAAGATTCTAAGAAGGTCAATCAAAAAGTCATCAAGCTAAAGGAAGGGTGATAGTGATGAAGATCGATGGCATTGCATAATCTTGATTCATGTCCTTGCGGTCCAGCGGACACGGCTAGGGAAGTGACTAAGTCAGGATCACTTATCCCCAGTCTAGCTAGGGTGATCCAACAAACTTAGCCAAGTACATTAACCGGATCATGGTCCATTGAAGGAAGCTTATCATTTATGTGTGTGTCATCATCAACTGAAGGAAAGGTGATGAAGTGAGTAGGTAGTTCAGCCTATGAAAAATCACTATAACTGCTACCAAAAGAGGTCACTATGGAGGGTATAACCAAGAATGGAACACGAGTTCCTAAGCAAGGGTTAAGAGTTCAAAAGAAGTGATGGGGATCAAGGAAGACCTAATGAAGATGGTAATAAGGACGCTTCACCCGTATATCCAATACAGGTGAACACTCGAGACATCACATGCACGAGGTTAATTTGAGTTTTTTATATTGTACATCCTGATCTTGCTATATTGTTCACGAGGTAGTTAGCACGGACCTGCGTGGGCCACCAAACTTGTAACGACCCGCTCTCAGGGGCCAGTTACGTATTTGATATTTGCGCAGGTCGTGCAGTTAACCAGTGAAACCAAAATAGCCACGATGCAGAGATGTACAAAAATACCCAAATAGTGTCCATTTATTACAATCCATACTGTACAAATATTCCAACAATGATACATGAAAGAAAGAAATTACATATCAAAAATAAAACTGAAAGCTGCGATCTCAGGGTCGAACTCTGGCGCTATCAACTCAAGAGCATCTACCTCCATATATACGTCGTCTGCGATACCACGGAGATGGAACCGTAGGTAAGTCACACCAATTCTTAATAAAGAAAAGGAGTATTGTACAAGTATGACAAAGGTAACTACATACAAGCAGACCAAAGTGAAAAGTAAAGTAACTGTACACAACTGAGTGTTAAAAGTAACAACACTGACAGGAAAGGACAACTGTGTGCGGGAGAGTAAGTGTAACAGGTTACTGCTGTAGCTAAAAGTACGGTGTCTGTACAAGTGTAGAAAGTAAAGTGCATGTACTTTAAAGAAAGTAACTGTGCAAGCTACGCTAGAACTACGTGACTCAAGTAGGAGAGTACAATATGTGACCGTTCAGTTCATCTCTTGTCCGGGTGCGCTTACCCAGACGAATGTCGAAACTCAGGCAGCGGTACATGTATTTTGCCGAAATTCAGGCAGCGGGACGGTATGTCGAAACTCAGGCGACAGGTCGGTAAGATCGAACTCTAGTCACTCCCGTACTCTCTCTAACTATGAGTTACTCCAATACCCAGTGATGTGTCAAGTGCAAGTTCTTTACAGGATGTTCCACATGATATTCCACATAGTGTTCCAAACGATATTCCATATGTTGCCAGTCAACCCAAGTCATCTGGTTGACTTTCTCATTGAAAACCAGAAAGTAGGAAAGGATAAAAACAAGTCCAACACAAAAGGTGTTACTTTCGTGATTTGAGCACGTGGTAGTGCGGTTTAGCACACAATTTACCCAAGTTGGTAGTTGCGTGCTACAACCACCACAGTTGAAAGTTGGCAAGTGATCTTTGGTAGCTTACTTTCCTATTAGGTTTGGTCTCTAGTTCGGTACAAGTCAATAGTCGTTCGGAGGCTATAGGTGGTGAGGTGTTACGAGTTCGTACAAGCACAGTAGACTAGTTTTCTAAGTTTAGAATATGTCGTGACTTACTAATTTCGATCTCGTCGTGGTAAGACGAGGTTGGATCTAGAAGAGCTGATGCACGAGGATTGGTACCTGCGAACACGAGAAACAATTGGTTAATGCACACACTATTTTCTATTTATTAAACTTGATTGTTTTGATTTTTAAAACTGATGAAACGATGTCGAAAAACGTTCTAAATTTTTATATAGGCTACATATGACGAAAATAATTTTATAGTAGGAGGAAATATTTTTCAAAAGCTTATAGTAATTTTTATAATTTTCAGAAGCTCAAAATTAACTTTAGAAACCCAATTTATTTAAGTAACGTATAACTTCCGTAATTTATTCCGGGAGCAATACTAGCCGGAAATACTTGAATGATCAGTCAAAACGGCCGTCTCGAAGATTACTATTACATATATTTTTATGACGTATCATTGTACGTGAAAATAACTAGTTACGGATGTTTAAGTGAAAAAGACGTATTTAAGTTTTAGGGTTAAAATTTTATTCTGGAAAAACTAGGCGTCTGATTGAGAGGAAACTAGTGTCATTGGATCCAGAATATTATTTCCGATTTTCTGAAGCTAGTCTCACATTTTTCTGAGGCCTATATTTTAAGTTATGGATTTAAAACCATGAAACTCTAGTATTAATTAATATAAAAACGAAATTAAGAAATTACTCTTCGAAATTTACGAGTTTGCCATGTAAGTTTTACGTGCGCCTTTGTGATCCGTTGCACGGAGGAAGGGGGGATCTCGACGATGGCGGCGTTGGTTCGAGGTGGCAGCGGCATGGGAGGGGCGACGATGTACGGCGGCGGTGGTCGACACGACTGGCGGAGGAAGCGACAGTGGACTGATCGAGTAGCACGGTGGCGTCCATGGCAGCGAGCGGCAGCGTTCCCGTGAGCTGGGCAGTGCTGTGCTGCCACTGGGCGGTGGAGCACGGGGCTCAGGCTGCGTTCGAGGCCAGGGGAGGCGAGGAGGAGCTCGACGGGGGAGAGCTGCTGGGTGGAGCTCTCGGAGGCGGAGGCGGTTGTTGACGTGGGACGTTGGAGCTGTCGACAGTTTGTCGACTGAGCGAGGGACGGATGTGGGCAAGTTCTTCGGAGCTGAGGGAGCAGTGGCGAGTGGGGTTGGGCAGTGCTCGAGGCCGAAAGGAGGGCGGCGCTCTCGTAGGTCGGAGGGGATCGGAGTGCTACGTGCGTGAGTTGTGGGATGCATAGGTTAGGGGTTTAAATGAGAACAGAGAGAGAATAGAGCGGGGGTCGAGCCTCTTAAAAGGAGAAGAGAGGCTGAGAGAGAAAACGAGGGTGTGCCTGGGTTAAAGTGATGAAGGAAGGGAGAGATATATTTAGGGTTAGAGAAATTAGCTGTGAGAGAGAGAGAGAGATAGCTGGGGACGAGGGTAGCTGTGGGTTAGGTTAGGTGGTAACGGGATTAGGTAGGGTAATTTAATAGTTAATTAGGTAATTAATAATAAGTAAAACTCCATTAGCGAAAGTAATTAGTAAAAATACAAAAACGAAATTACGATTTTGCCCCTACTAGTAAACGTGTCCGAAAAATTACAAAAACATACCCACGGGATCGTATCGTCACGAGGATCGCGAATACGAAGTCTGTTTCAGGGTTTGGGCTACTTGGATACTAGTTTTAGGCCAAAACATTTAGAAAGCGGGTTTGCAGGTTCTAGGTTGATTTGATATCAAAAAATTACGAAATTAATGTGGGGAGCCTTAAATGATCATAGGATGCTACTTTAGAAGTTTTAAAATGTTTTGAAGACATTTGTATAGAAAATTAATTCATTAAGCCAAAATAACAATAATTGAAAATGAATTTTTATCAGATCTTTTAGAGGTATTTGATGACATTCGATCTTACTAAAATACTCCATAACTAGTCTGGTACTTCAAAATATTTTTATAAGGGATTTTTGAAAGCAGTTTTGTTATAAACTCTTGACTACATTTATAAAGGAAATTTTAAAATGTTAAAAATACGTTAAGTACGTAATTCGAAGTGTTGAAAAAATACAGGTCGTTACATTAGCGCAGGTCTTGCAGTTAACTAGTGAAACCAAAATAGCCACGATGCAAAGATGTACAAAAATACCCAAATAGTGTCCAATTATTACAATCCATACTGTACCAATGTTCCAATAATGATACATCAAAGAAAGAAAGTACATAGCGAAAATAAAACTGAAAGCTGCGGTCTCAGGGTCGAACTATGGCGCTATCAACTCAAGAGCATCTACCTCCATATGTACGTCGTCTGCGATGCCACGGAGATGGAACTGTAGGTAATTCACAACAATTCTAAATAAAGAAAAGGAGTACTGTACAAGTATGACAAAGGTAACTACGTACAAGCAGACCAAAGTGAAAGGTAAAGTAACTGTACACAACTGAGTGGAAAAAGTAACAACACTGAAAGGAGAGAACAACTGTGAGTGGGAGTGTAAGTGTAACAGGCTACAGCTGTAGCTAAAAGTACGGCAAGTAAAGTACGGTGCCTGTACAAGTGTAGAAAGTAAAGTACATGTACTGTAAAGAAAGTAAATGTGCAAGCTATACTAGAACTACGTAACTCAAGTAGGAGAGTACAATATATGACCGTTCAGTTCATCTCTTGTCCGGGTGCGCTTACCCAGACGAATTCCGAAACACAGGCAGCGGTACATGTATTTTGCCGAAACTCAGGCAGCGGGACGGATGCCGAAACTCAGGCAGCGGGACGGTAAGATCGAAATCTTGTCACTCCCGTACTCTCTCTAACTATGAGTTACCCCAGTACCCCAGTGATGTGTCAAGTGCAAGTTCTTTACAGGATGTTCCACATGATGTTCCTCATGATGTTCCATACGATATTTCACATGTTGCTAGTCAACCAAGTCAACTGGTTGACTTTCTCATTGAAAACCAGAAAGTAGGATAAAGACAAGTCCAACACCAAAGGTGTTACTTACATGCTTTGTGCACGTGGTAGTATGGTTTAGCACACAATTTGCCCATGTTGGTAGTTGCGTGCTACAACCACCAAAGTTGAAAGTTGGCAAAGTAATCTTAAGTTGATTACTTCCCTATTAGGTTAGGTCTCTTGTTCGGTACAAGTCAATAGCCGTTCGGAGGCTATAAGTGGTGAAGTGTTACGAGTTCGTACAAGCACAGAAGACTAGTTTTCTAAGTTTTGAATATGTCGCGACTTACAAAGTTCAATGTCGTCGTAGTAAGCTGGAAGAGGGTCTAGGGCTTTTGCAGAGGCTGGTGGACAAGAATCTGCAACAAAAATAATCAGTTAGAAGATACAACGTTTCTATCTAAATATTGGTCGTTTTGATTTTCAAAACCGGTTAAAACGGTCTCGGAAATCGTTCAAATTTTTTAGATAAGCTTAAAATAAATATTATACGTGTAAATCCTAAGCATCTGATTGAGATGAAAAATCTAAGCGTCTGATTGTAGTGGAAAATCTAAGCGTCTGATTGAGATGAAACTAGCGCCATTGGGTCCAGAATGTTATTTCTAATTTTCTGGAGCTAGTCTCACATTTTTCTGGTCTGTGTATAATTACTTATCAATTTTTTTATCAAAAACCCATATTTATTAATTATCAAAATACGTGTAAATACGTGTAAATACGAAAATACGTTATTTAAAGTTACGTTTTATCACCTTCCTCCATTTCGATCTTTCGTTGCATGGGGGGCTCGTGCTCGTCGGAGCAGCGGGAGGTGTGGGGGCTCTTGACGTCGCCGGTGACGTGGAGCGGGGCAGATAGAGGTCAGTGGCGGCGGCGATGCTCGACGACGGCGGCGGTGCATTCACGGCATCGGAGGGGGTGGAGGACGTCGGAGGCGACGTCGAGCGGGGGTCAGGCGAAGCAGCGACCCTTGGGGACGTCGGTGAGCGGGGCGGGGGTTCTTCGGGGATGTCGTGATGGTGGACGTCGGGCGAACGAAGCGGGCGGAGCTCTGAGCTGGGGGCAGCGATTTGATCGCCACGGCGGTGGCGCTGGGGGAGTTCTCTGAGCTCGGGGCGTGGCGGCACTGCTCGCTGTGGGGGTCTCGGAGTGTAGACGAGGTCGAAGCGGGGTGAAGCGAGGGCTTCGAGGCGAGCTTGGGGTGTTCGACGTCGGGTTGGTGCTGGAGGCGGACGAAGGCAGATGAAGACGACGGGTAGCCCTTCCGGCTACGAGGGCGGGGAGAGAGAGTGAGCGCGCGAGTTGATCTGGGTTCAAAAATAACGGAGAGAGAGAGAGAGGGAGGGAGAGAGAGAGGGGGGGGGGGGAGAGAGAGAGAGAGAGAGAGAGAGAGAGAGAGAGAGAGAGAGGGAGAGGGAGAGGGAGAGGGAGAACGAGGGTTAGAGGGAGGAAGTGAAAGAGAGAGGCTGCGCTGAGAGAGGATTAGAGAGGTGAGGGGGTTATATAGGGTTAAATAAATGGTTAACCTTATCAATGAGGTTGGTGTTAGGTGTTGAAGATGGAGAGAACGTGAAAATGTGTTGGTAGGTGATCATCATGGCTTACGGTTGGGGTTACCTAATTGATGAGGTTTTGGTTAATGGTAATAGAGTAATGGATATGTGTCACGCCCCGCTTCCCTAAAATGGAGGTGAGACGTGAAAAGGTCCGCACGAGAGTGGAGCTGTGAAGCCCCAAACCCGATAAGCGTCAATAAAACATAAGCAGGTCCCTGTAACCACAAACGGAACAACAATAATAACACAAGGAGAGACAAAAATAAAATCTCAATTCTCAGAATTTGTCCAACATTAAAATTAAGTTCAACATCCAGAAAAGCCACCAGGCTAAAAGAAAAAGTCTAAAGGCCCAGAACAATGCCAACAAGGACAAACTTAACAAAGTATTGGTGCCACGCACCGACAACAAAACAGTCTAAACAACAACACAAACAGTCTCTACGACTGATCGCCCGTGTCCACGAAGTCCTCTTCAAACACAGGCTCGGGCTCGGCGTCCGCAAACACCTCGTCCTCAACAATGAACTCAGGCTCAGGATCTAACATGTGTCACCCAAAAGAGTAAAGGGGCACATGTCAGCAAGTCTAAAAGACTTGGGCAAGGAAACTGAAAGTAAGGTAAACTAACAACCTAGCAGTTATAGTATGATGCATGACATGGAAAGTATAGTATGGAAGTGACAAGTAAAGGAAAGTACAAGTAGCAAGTAGCAAGTATGTCATGGATAACAAGTTTTACAAGTAAAACACGGACAAGTACAAGTCAAGTGGTTCACGTCAAGTGATCACGTGAAGTAAACAAATTGTGCACAGAGATTTCGTCTGCTGGCTAGAGTGGCTGATCGGGCCAACTCGTAAGCTCAGGTGACCGCTTATCCCTATCCCTCCATGTGTATCGAGCCAGGGCATTACCCCAAACACGGAATGCTCGCTTCTGGGTCACGAGCTAGGAAGTGTATTTAACACGTATGGCGTAGGGTTATGCCTGCAACGCAGGTGCCTAGCCGGAAACAAGTAGATCGGGCATTGGCTATCAACCAACTCACGTGGCCCGCTTCTGGAACACGAGCCAGGAAACACAAGTATTGCAGCATGTGCTACGAATGCGACATTCAATATGGATAGCATGGATGACAATTAATTCACGTACCGTTAATTAAAATTAAACATGACATGGTAGTTATGCAACATGATAAATGACGGATCTAGCTTCGTTGTCAAGCTAGTTCCTGAAATTACGCCTAGGCGAGTATCATTTCGTCGCCTAGTATCTTTTATGCCTACAACAAGCAAATGGCCTAATGACCGGCGCCCCGCGTGATGTGCGCGGCGGCGCGGTGTCGTTTACCGCAAGTTTCACGGTTAGTGTAGGGTGCGGGAATATCGAACTCAGGGAGGCGAGGTTGTGCTTGGGTCAGGTAGGACCTAAATCACCCCGAGGGGCGAGCTAGCCCGAATCGGTGGTTGGTTGTCACGAAAGGAAATGAAAGCGTATGAACAAAAAGAAAGTAAACCCGGGACTTTGGTTTCCGACCCGACGAGAGACTCTTGCCGCTACGACCTACGGGTATGGATAGCGATCGGGATTAGGGTCTAATGGTGAGACGTTGCCTCTGAAAGTGGTACCGGCGTCCCATGGGCCCGATATTCCGGTCGGTGCCCAGGATGATACACTGGACTTCTCGGATTCGATCAGTGGGCACTCCCGTGTCCATAAACACTGATCGATCCCGGGAGCACTAAGTTCGCAACGATATCTCCCGACGTCTCATCCTGCCGCTCCCGCGTGCTAGGATTCGGCGTCTACGCTAAAGGCGTGAGCTTTGGCTAGGGAGTCAACCGCCAAGTTTATTCCCCCTTGGCCCGACGGTCAAAGGCGGTCTTTTTCCCGCCGATGACAATGAAACACCCCGCGTAACCGTTAGATTCCTACTCCCTATCGATTTCCTAACCCTATGGACGCATCGGGAAGAGTCCCCGAAGGGGCTTCCACCAAAATCCCAGATTTGGGAACTACTCACAAAAATTCATGAAAAAGCAATCTAAATGAAATTTAACCGTTAGAATCATAATCCGACAATTGCAATGCGGAAGTAAAGGAGTAGTAAAGACAATACTAAAAAATTAGAAAGATCTGAAAACTTACTTAAGAGTAACAATTACAGCCGTCACAAGGAAATAAAACAGTAAAAAAATACAACTCTCCCGTTTCTGGAACCCTAGGGGTCCTATATATAGATTTTCGGATCAACCGATCGGGTGACAAGTCAACCGATCGGTTGATCCGTTACAGATAAATCACAGAAAACGGCGAGTTTTCACCCGATCTCATGAACCGATCGGGTGAGTTCTTGAGCGACCGGTTGGATCTTGGAGGAGTCGGGTGAACCGGTCGGTTCGACGCCCGTGTCTTCAGCTCTTTTTCTCAGCTACAGATGAACCGATCGGGTGAGAGTCACCCGATCGGTTGGAATTCTGCTCGAAAAGACAGAGAACAGCTGCCCGCAGAACCGGTCTGTGAACCGGTCGGGTGACTTCTTCGTGAGCTGCGGTAGCGGTCGGTTGGTGCACGCGTGCATCACCCGATCGGTTGGAGATGACCAACCGACCGGGTGAGGGGCAGAAAGATGAGTACTTCGCCGTTTGACCCCCTGGATCACGCGTGACTTCTCCCGTTGCTCCGGGGACTTGGGATATCATCGTAAAAGGTCCCCTACGTGGTCGAACTCCTGCAATCATGGACAAACAAAGAAAAGTGAAAGAAAACGGGAAAACATACGAAAACGAACAAGAGACGGCGGAAAACACGGAGAAACACAAAAGAAAACGTGCGTGCATATATGAAATATAGACGCACGTCAAAATCCCCCAAGCTGAACTCTTCCTCGTCCTCGAGGAAGACGAGTGAGAGTGGGAGCTCGGAAGGGAAATATAGAGAGGAAGAAAGAAAAAGAAAACTCTAAGCCCTAGATCGTCCATCAGAGCCATCAAAATCAAAAACGACACACCCAGCAAGCAAACGCCAAATCACACCACTAAACCTAGGAAAGCGAGTCCAAATAAGTGTCGTGGGTCCACGCAGTGAAGCGCGAGTGAGCGTGGTCGTGTGCTAGCAAATGGTGATGCTTTCTACGATGTGCTACGAGGCTCGATATACACAAATCCAAGATATGACCCAAATATCGAATCGAATTGAATTAAGCGGCGAATATAAGTTCGAGCATGCATGAGAATAGAGAGAATAGGAGCGTATCATGCATCGGGGACTCCACAACTAGGGTTAAGGAAATCACGCCACTATAGCCTAGATACTAGCTAAATAGCTCCTAAGCCAAGCGTCTTTGATAACGACGGGGGTTGAGATGATGTGGAGAAGAACACTCGGTGCAAATTCTCGCCTTCCCTTTATTCTTGGCAAGTATGAAAATATTCACACGGGAATTTTTTTGGGTTTTGGGTATTTGCATATTTTTTTTGGCTTGTTGGCTATACAATCTTTTTCTTTTCTTTTTGGGTTTTTCATTTCTTTTCTCCCATTTTTTTGGATTTTTGGGTTTTTGGCTATACACTTGTGTACTCTCCCAAGTGGGAGAACGGTACACGACGAGGGGATTTGCACCAAGTAAAACAAAAAAGAAGTCGAAATCTAAACACTTGGGCAAAGGGAACTATTCTCGCTAAATAGAGCTCAGGCTAATTGGGTTATCCTAGTCCTTAGTTGTGGAATCCCGACGCATGTGAAATGAAGTATACGATATATATATAGCATGCATATAGAAGCAAATACCGCACATTCAATATCGGAGCATGATAATCTAGGGGTCATTCCTGGACAGGTATATAAAGTAAAATCACAAGGCAGAAGCACACCAAATGCTAGTCAAGACACACGACTCACAAAAAGCTAAGTGGACCCACGATGCGTGAAATGCAAGAGGACTCGAAATCCTAGGGTTAGTGAGTGTGATTATCGATGCAATGCTAGGTGTGTGTGATTTTGTGGCGATTCATCATAGGATTCATTTCTTGGAGAAAGAGCTAAAGAAAGAAGGAAAAAGAAAAAAAAGAAAAACACGATGGAAAATGACTCGAATAACGTAGAAAAACAACACAAATGACGCACGAAGTGCGACTCCCCCAAGCTGAAACTTGCATTGCCCTCAATGCAATAAGAGTGAGTACGGGAGGGCAATGAAAATGGGGGGGATACGCACAGACACGAAAAGAAATGAAAACGATGAAAACACATAGATAAAACTGAAAAAGAAATAAAAAACAAGATCAAAATCAAACAATACGAAAATAAAAATAGAATAAAATCACACGACACGACACTCAAAAAGTGAAAAACAAACACACACACAAAAATGAGAAAAACAAACAAAACACGACAGCACACCAAAACAAACGTCCCCCAAGCTAGACCAGAAAGTGCTAGCGAAATGATATGATCAATGAACTCCAGATATAAGCAAGGGGGCGTCAAAAACAAAACAAAGAAAAAGGTAAATCAAGAAAACAATCACGCAAATAGTCCCCTCCCTCCGATAGAGACAAAGTAGGGCCCCGAAAAGACAGATGGGTACAAAAGTGGGGGGGGCAAAAGCGGGAGAGAAAAATCAAGCAGGGGCACCACCCTCTGGGGTGGTGACGGGGGCCTGCGCTGGGGACCAGGGGTCGTGGGGGGTGGAATGTGGAGCTCGGAGACGTCGGGTGGGTCTTCGCGGATGTGGCGAACGAAGCTTTGAAGGAAGGGGAGGTCACGGTCGACGGATTCTTGGGTTATCCTACCACCCTGACCAGCAAGGAGGACCATGGCCGTGAATCGGTCGGCATGGTCATCGGATTGGAATTGCATCCCATATTCGGGATCGTAATCTGGAGGTGGGGAAGTGGTACGTGGTGTGGTGGATGGGTTGGAGGTGGTAGGTTGTGTGCGACGGGTACGACGGGTGGGCCTAGGGTTCGAAGAGCTAGCGTCGGTGGGTTTAATACGGCGGGGAGGCATTGTGTCGGTGTTGTTTGTGCGCGTGGGTGTGTGAGAATACAGCGAATTCAACACAAACATAAAATACGAACAACAAGCAGACAGAATATTTGGGAAAAGATTAAAATTAAGTAAAGGAGCGAGGTTACCCAAAATTAGATGAAGATAGCTGCTCGTGGATGCCCCGATGCTGCTCGATTGGAAGCCGCAGTGATCTCTTCGACAAGTTCCGAAACGGGGGGGAATGGGGGAAATCTAGGGTTTGTGTGTAGGGAGATGGCGGGGGAATGGAGAGAAATGATGGTGGATGGGTAGGGAAATGGTTGGGGAAGAAGATCGAGGCTGATCTTGGGGAAGAAAGCAGGAAGGCGCACGATGGGAGACGAAACAGCAGAGGGTCGGGCGATCGGGCGAGGGAGAAAACGAACGGGTGTCGGGGGTGGTTATATAGGATTTTAAGTCGAACCGACCGGGTGACTTATCACCCGATCGGTTGACGGTTGGGTCGAAAATCTTGCCGAAGAGATGCTACAGGCGAACCGATCGGTTGACTTTTCAACCGACCGGTTGGCCGCTCCACACAATTTTCCCAAGAACTTAGGGCTGCTCACCCGGTCAGGTCAACCGATCGTGCTCGAACTCAACCGATCGGTTGATATTCCCCAAAATTTTCCGAGAGTTCTCCCCAGCTCACCCGGTCTGCCACCCGGTCTCTTCATTACTCAACCGATCGGGTCATAAGGGGACAGATCTCGGCATGTATCTGATACGTCCCAACCGATCGGGTGAGATGTCACCCGATCGGTTGAGGCTTGATTCCTGCAAAAACCAAGAGATTTGATTAAGTCCCCAAACGGATGTCCTCGCGGCTGTTTTTATTTATAAAAATAGAGAAAATAAAGTAAAAAAATAACGCTAAAAATTTGAGAAAAAGTTTAGAACATGGGTTGCCTCCCATGAAGCGCACTTGTTTAACGTCGTTGGCTCGACGCCCGCAAGAGATGCTCATGGTGGCTGATACGGGTGATGCCCAAACTTAGGCATCTCTTCCTTGTTGGAGCTGAAGGCGCTCGGGGTAGTCAGCGGCTGGAAAAATACTTGCTCGACCACCCTCCCTTTGTTCTTGAGATCCGGGGGCTTTTCCTTGGTGTTGGCGCTTCCCGCCATCTTCTTCAGGATCCGGACCTCGTCTTTAGTGAGGTCCGTGAGCTCTTTCCTCGTTCTCCTCACAGGAGGAAACTTGGGGAACCCGGGAGGGGTCGTTCTCGCTGCACTTGGTTTTCCATCAGCTTCTTTGTCTTCAGGGCCTTCTTCATCTTCAGAATTCCCCAATTCATCGGGGGGGGGTTTCTCAGGAGAATCTCCCAGGAGCTCTCCTCCACAGCCTTTTCTTCTTCTATCTCAAGCAGATTACATCGGAGGTCATCAGGAGGGTCGGGGTGCTTCATGGATAGTCCCAGGTCAAACTCAACTTTCTCTCCGCTGACGTTCAAGGAGAGTTTTCCGTTCTTCACATCTATAAGAACGCCAGCAGTGGCCATGAAAGGCCGTCCCAGGATGATGGGGGTGTGTGCGTCTTCGGGCATGTCCATGACTACAAAGTCCACAGGCACATGCACCCCTCTCACATTCACAGGGAGATCATCAACAATTCCCACCGGATATTTGACCGACCGGTCAGCTAGTTGTAGGGTCATCCCGGTGGGCTCCAAATCACCCATTCCTATCCTTCTATACATTGACAAGGGCATCAAGCTAACACTCGCTCCTAGATCGACGAGTGCACGATTAATCTTCACAGCCCCGATCGTGCAAGGGATAGAGAAGCTCCCCGGGTCCTTGAGCTTTGGCGGGTTATCCCTCTGGATAAGAGCGCTACATTCTGCCGTCAGCACCACTTTCTCTTTTCTCGACCCTTTCGTCACCAAATCTTTCAAGAATTTTGCATAGGAGGGGATTGTCTCAATTGCCTCCAAGAAGGGGATTTGCAGGCTTAGGTCCTTGACCATGGCGAAGAACTTCCCATATTTCTCATCAATTTTTGCTTGAGCCAACCGTTGGGGAAATGGCACAACGGGTTTGTAAACTTTTGGGCTCTCCTCCTCCTTCTTCTTCTCTTCTTCGGACACTCCCTCCGGAGTCGTGGGATTTGATGACGAAGCGCCGATGTCGTTTAATTTTTCAGTCGGTCTCTCAATGACCAATGGTGCTTCCGGGTTGCTAGGGGGCACTCTAGTAGGAATTTGTGTCCCGCTTCTCAGAATGATAGCGGACACATTCGCGTGCTCGTGCACGAGTGCCGATGTTTGTGTTGCTCCTCGAGGGTTCACCTCCGGTTGTGGCGGCAATTGGTTTTGTGACCTTGCGAGGTTCGCCACCTGTAACCCCAGCTGGGTTACTTGGTCCGTGAGGGTCCGCTGACCCATTTCCATCTTTTGGTTGAATCTCTCCTGGTTGGTAATATATTGAGTCAAGAGAGACTCAACCGGAGAGACGGCCCTCTGCTGGCCATACTGCTGCTGCTGGAACGGCTGCTGATTCCTGGGAGCGTACGTTTGTTGCTGAGGTTACTGCTGAAATGGTTGCAGCTGACCCTGATTCTGCGGTGGTCTAGCCGGCTGATAGATTTGTTGCTGCGGCTGCTGAGGCGGCGAGGGCTGAAATGGTGGCCGGTAACTGAAATTCGGGTGGTTCCGGTTGTTGGGATTTGTCCTTGGCGGATATGGCGCATTCCCCGTGGGGTTGTAAAATAGTGTGCTCGCCTGATCCAACGGTGGTGAGATGTCACCACCGTCGAATTCCCCAAGGAATTCGGACTCTACTGCAGAAACTTGCTGTGTACCGGCTCCACCGGCTCCAACCATCAGTGCGGAGATCTGGGTCGAAAGCAAGTCAAACTTGCTCGAAAGTTTGTCGACGTCCTTGACTCTGTGTATACCCCCAGTTCTTGGTGTGGCTCTCTCGTCACACCACCGCTCATTGTTTGATGACATGTTTTCCAGAATATTCCCGGCATCTTCCTCGCTTCGGGACATGAAGGAACCCCCAGCCGCGGCGTCCATAGAAGATTTAAGGTCATCCCTTAGCCCATTGTAGAACAGATTGATAATCTGCCACTTCAGAAGCTCATGATGAGGGCATCTTCTTTGCATCTCTTTATATCTCGTCCAAGCCTCATGCAAGGACTCGTGGCCGGCCTGGGAGAAGGAGGAGATCTCACTCCTCAACTTCATGGTCTTCCCCGGAGGAAAGAACTTCGTCAAAAAAGCATTGGAGAGTTTCTCCCAGGTGTTGAAAGTATTGGGGTCCTTCCCCCTTAACCACTGCTTGGCCTTGTCCCGTAAAGAGAAAGGGAACAGCTTCAGACGGATAGCCTCTGTAGTGACACCATTAATTCTGAAGGTGTCACACTTCTCCAAGAAGGAGTCTAAGTGCTCTATCGGGCTCTCCATGGGCGCACCCGCAAACTGGTCCTGCTGGATCCATGTCACTAGAGACGGCTTCAGCTCAAAGCTTTGGGCCGCAATAGCTGGAGATCGGATGGCAGAAGTCGACTCGATGGATGGCATCGAGTACTCCAGCAGAGACTTGTGAGGTGTGGTGTTCTCCTCCATGGATTCGGGATCTTCCCTTCTTCGCTTCTCAGCGGCCAAACGCCTAAGGGTGGCGTTAATCTCTGGGTTGAGGGGGATCAAGTCGTCAAGACTCCTTGAACTCCTGCGCATGAAAAACAACAGACACCCATGAAGCGACAAGTGGGAAAGAAACAGATAAAATAAGAAATAAAAATAAGAAAAACAAATAAGAAAAAGAAAAACAAGAATGCGAAAATTATCGCGAGGTAGGGATGTGAGCTAGACACGAGGGTTCAAGAGATCCTAAGATATCAAGCACGTTGCCTCCCCGGCAACGGCGCCATAAACTTGACCGGCGCCCCGCGTGATGTGCGCGGCGGCGCGGTGTCGTTTACCGCAAGTTTCACGGTTAGTGTAGGGTGCGGGAATATCGAACTTAGGGAGGCGAGGTTGTGCTTGGGTCAGGTAGGACCTAAATCACCCCGAGGGGCGAGCTAGCCCGAATCGGTGGTTGGTTGTCACGAAAGGAAATGAAAGCGTATGAACAAAAAGAAAGTAAACCCGGGACTTTGGTTTCCGACCCGACGAGAGACTCTTGCCGCTACGGCCTACGGGTATGGATAGCGATCGGGATTAGGGTCTAATGGTGAGACGTTGCCTCTGAAAGTGGTACCGGCGTCCCATGGGCCCGATATTCCGGTCGGTGCCCAGGATGATACACCGGACTTCCCGGATTCGATCAGTGGGCACTCCCGTGTCCATAAACACTGATCGATCCCGGGAGCACTAAGTCCGCAACGATATCTCCCGACGTCTCATCCTGCCGCTCCCGCGTGCTAGGATTCGGCGTCTACGCTAAAGGCGTGAGCTTTGGCTAGGGAGTCAACCGCCAAGTTTATTCCCCCTTGGCCCGACGGTCAAAGGCGGTCTTTTTCCCGCCGATGACAATGAAACACCCCGTGTAACCGTTAGATTCCTACTCCCTATCGATTTCCTAACCCTATGGACGCATCGGGAAGAGCCCCCGAAGGGGCTTCGACCAAAATCCCAGATTTGGGAACTACTCACAAAAATTCATGAAAAAGCAATCTAAATGAAATTTAACCGTTAGAATCATAATCCGACAATTGCAATGCGGAAGTAAAGGAGTAGTAAAGACAATACTAAAAAATTAGAAAGATCTGAAAACTTACTTAAGAGTAACAATTACAGCCGTCACAAGGAAATAAAACAGTAAAAAAATACAACTCTCCCGTTTCTGGAACCCTAGGGGTCATATATATAGATTTTCGGATCAACCGATCGGGTGACAAGTCAACCGATCGGTTGATCCGTTACAGATAAATCACAGAAAACGGCGAGTTTTCACCCGATCTCATGAACCGATCGGGTGAGTTCTTGAGCGACCGGTTGGATCTTGGAGGAGTCGGGTGAACCGGTCGGTTCGACGCCCGTGTCTTCAGCTCTTTTTCTCAGCTACAGATGAACCGATCGGGTGAGAGTCACCCGATCGGTTGGAATTCTGCTCGAAAAGACAGAGAACTGCCGCCCGCAGAACCGGTCTGTGAACCGGTCGGGTGACTTCTTCGTGAGCTGCGGTAGCGGTCGGTTGGTGCACGCGTGCATCACCCGATCGGTTGGAGATGACCAACCGACCGGGTGTGGGGCAGAAAGATGAGTACTTCGCCGTTTGACCCCCTGGATCACGCGTGACTTCTCCCGTTGCTCCGGGGACTTGGGATATCATCGTAAAAGGTCCCCTACGTGGTCGAACTCCTGTAATCATGGACAAACAAAGAAAAGTGAAAGAAAACGGGAAAACATACGAAAACGAACAAGAGACGGCGGAAAACACGGAGAAACACTAAAGAAAACGTGCGTGCATATATGAAATATAGACGCACGTCACCTAAGACATAGCCCAAAACCCTAAGTGGCAAGTTTCACTTGCCTAGCACCGAGGATGACGATCAACGAGGCATGTCTCACAATCGCTAATTTACGGGGAAAGTCGCTGTTACGGAGAAACAATCATCAAAACAACATCCATTTATATTTGGGTTTCAAAATTCCAAATGGGTTAGGAGAATATTAAAGGGGCGAGTTATTACCGAATCGTTAGCGGAAGAACGATGCAGAGCAAGCACGGCGACGGAAGAAACGATCCGGGGAACCTACGGTTCAGATCTGGAAATGGGGAGAAAATCTGGAGAAATGGGGTTTTGGGGATTTTTGGGGGTTTTTCGGTGACCTAGAGGTGGTGGCCGGCCAAAATGGCGAGAGGGAAGCTCCAAGGGAGGAAGGAATGGCTTGGGGAAATGTTGGAGGGTGATTTGGGGGAGAAAACGGCTCAGGAGAATGAAAGAGGGATGAAAGAAATCGTGGGTGGGGTTTAAATAGGAAGAGCTGGCTGCTGCCCAGAAATTAGGGTTTCGACACTGATTAGTCGGTCAAAGAGCAACCTCTGACCGACTAGTTTGGGAACTAGTCGGTCGGTTGACCAACGCCGACCGACTAAGTGTAAACAGTAACTTCTAACGAAAAATAGGATTTAGATTTAGTCGGTCAAAGAACAACTACTGACCGACTAGTTTCTCATCTAGTCGGTCGACGAACGTTCTTAGACCGACTAAGAATGAATAGTACTTGGTATCAAAAATGATCATAGAGCTAGTCGGTTAAAGAACGATTGCTGACCGACTAGTTTACAACCAAGTCGGTCGACAAATGTTCTTAGACCGACTAACGATAAACAATAACTCCTGAATAATTATCAAAGCCCACTAGTCGGTCCATGAAGGTTTGCCGACCGACTAAATCGTCATCTAGTCGGTCGGTTCCTCTTCTTGTACCGGCTAACGTGCACAGAAAGTTCTGAAATGGAGCGCGAAGCTTCGGGAAGATTTCTATAGCTTCTAAGATCACTCTAATTCTAAAATATGAGCGATTTGAAGTTCGTCATGAGTGACTTACTCTGAGATCAACGATTCTAAGGAAGAAGCTAGAAAATCACGACGAAACGAACGAAAACAAAAGCCACGGAGACGGAAACCACACATAAGGAGAAAATCCACCAAAACATATATTATAATATAGATAATCCAAATACATGAAAACCAGTCGTTACAATATGTCAAAGTGATAAACGTGTGGTAAATTATGTGTGAGTAGTAGAGTATAAGTGTTGTGTGTAGAGTAATGATTTAAATAGATTTACTGTTGTATAGAGGTTAGTAGTGTTGTATAAGTTGTGAGGGTAAGTGTGTTGTAAAGTGAGATTAGTAGTGTATGTTTATGCATTTGAATGTGTAATTAATATCATTTCATATTTGAAAGTGAGATTAGTAGTGTATGTTTATGTATTTGAATGTCCAATTATTACAATCCATACTGTACAAAAATGTTCCAACCAATATACATGAAAGAAAGGAAGTACACAACTGAAAATAGATATGAAAGCGGCGGTCTCATGGTCGAACTCTGGCGCTATCAACTCAAGAGCATCTACCTCCATATGTACGTCGTTTACGGTGCCACAGAGATGGAACCGTAGGTAAGTCACATCAATTCTAGCGATAGAAAATAAGGAGTGCACAAATATGGAGCAAGATATAGTAAACAAGTGCGGAAAGTAAAGTAAAAGTGAACATGCATACCAGAGCGATAAGTAAAGTGCTAGTGGCTGTGTAGGTGTAGCAAGTAAAGTGCATGTAGTGCGTAAAGTAAAGGTGACAGTGCAAGAGTAAAAGTAACGTGTAAGAGCAACAATTGTGGCATGGCATAAGGTAGCAGCAATATTTTAACCAGCAGACAATGTAATAACGATAGTAGGACAACCAGGCAGATGTAGCAACACTAAAAGGACAAGCAGGCAATAGTAACACTAAAAGCTACGTGACTTATATAAGAAGGTACAGTGTGCGACCATTGAGCCCATCTCCTGCCACGGGGCGCTCACCCGGTCGGATCTCAAATCACTTTAGTCGGTACATTTCATTCAGTCGGTCGGTATAGTGCAATGTGTAGATGGCTCGCGGTTGCTCCCGCACTTTCACTAATATAAGTTTAGCCCAAAAACCCAGTGCAGTGCCAACTATCTCTAAGCATTCAATTTCAATAAGATGTTCCAGCAGCATGATGTCTATGCAGTATATCACTCAGTCATTGTGTTGCAATACGGTATGTCAATTTTGTTGTTCCAAAAGTAAAGCTGTTCACATGCATTAACAACACTCCAAAGATCTTCGCTTGTTGAAAAGTCAAGGCAGAAACCTCAAGAGAGAATGTCAGTCTTGAGCAATGATTTGAAGTCCAACAACTAAGTTACCGATTCCATGCTTCGAGCATGCGGTATTTCCATTTAGTACACTATTTTTCATTACGTACACTATATAAGTTTCTAAGGTTAGAATTTACTTTGACTTACATTATCGAGCTCGTCGTGGCAAGACGAGGTTGGAGCTAGAAGAGCTGGTGCACGAGGATTGGTACCTGCAAACACAAAAAACAATTGGTTAACGCACACACTATTTTCTATTTATTAAACTTGATCGGTTTGATTTTTAAACTGATTGAAACGATGCTGGAAAAGGTTCTAAATTTTTCTATAGGCTAGATATGTTAAAAATAATTTTACAGCAAGAGGAAGTATTTTTATAAAGTTTATAGTAATTTTTTAGAATTTTTAAAAGGTCAAAACCAATTTAAAAACTATTTTTCAATTAGTAACGTATTTATTCAATAATTTCTTCTGGGTGCAATCCATATCGGAATGGTTCAAATGAGCTGCCAAAATGACCGTCTCGAAGAGTACTATAACATATATTTTTCTCACATATTAGTGTACGTGAAAATAAGGGGTTACAGATTTTTAAAAGAAAGTAACGTATTTAAAATTTAGGCTTAAAAATTTATTGCGGAAAATCTAAGTGTCTGATTGAGATGAAACTAGTGACATTGGATCCAGAATATTATTTCCGATTTTCTGAAGCTAGTCTCATATTTTTTTGACCTATATATAATTAGTTATGAATTAATTACTATAAAACCCATATTGTTTAATATTTAAAATACGAAATTACGCGTATTTATATGTATACGTTTTATTAAAACGTATAAAAATATACGTTATTAAACCTTACTCCTTCGTCTTCGAGCGTGCATGGCTGAGGGGGAGGGATGTTCGCTCGAACGTCGGCAACAGGGGCGTGGGCGCCGGTGAGGGGGCGGCGCACCGGTGGAAGCGGCAACGACGGACGTGGCTCCGGGATGGGGCGACGTTGCTGCTCGAAGGAGGAGGGGCAGAGGAACTGCTCGATGGCGTGGGCAGAGGGTTCGTCGGAGCGTGGACGGTGGAGAGGCTGGAGGGCGGGGGTCTGGAGCTTCGGGAGCGCTGTCGTGAGTGAGGTAGCGTAGCGAGGGACCTTCGGTGGTTCTGGGGGCGATGGCAGAGGCTGTCAAGGGAATCGGGGGTTGCCTTGTCGGACACGGCGTACGGGTTTATGGAGCGGGCGGCGACTCACGGAGGTGCTGGGCGGCACTCGAGTTCGTTGGAGCGTCGAGGAGGGAGGAAGAGCAGGCGGTGGATGCGTGAGTTCGAGTGGCCTGGGGCTTTTCGAATGGTAAACACAAAGAGAGAAAGAGAGAGAGAGAGAGAGAGAGAGAGAGAGAGAGAGAGAGAGAGAGAGAGAGTGTGTGTGTGTGTGTGTGTCTGGGTTTAGATGAGAGAGAGGAAGAAGATGAAGCCTGGGTTGTTGCGTTAGCTGGGAAGAACTACGGGGGGTTCAAATAATGTGAAAAGAGAGAGAGTGTGTGAATTAGATGGGGAGAGAGCACAAGTTGCATGCGTGGGTTGGTGAACGAGAAGTAGATGAGCTGAGGGGATGTGGGTGGTGGCAGGTAATTAGGTTAGGTGATTAATGATAAGTAAAACCCCATTAGCGAAAGTAATTAGTAAAAATACAAAAACGAAATTACGATTTTGTCCCTACTAGTAAACGTGTCAAAAAATTACGAAAACATACCCACGAGATCGTATCGTCGCGAGGATCACGAATACGAATACCGTTTCAGGGTTTGAGCTACGGAGATACTAGTTTTAGATCAAAATGTTTAGAAAGCGGGTTTGCGGGTTCTAGGTTGAAATGATATCAGAAAATTACGAAATTAATGTGGGGATCCCTAAATGATCATAGAATGCTATTGTAGAAGTTTAAACACGTTTTGAAGACGTTTGTTTAGAAAATAAATTCATTAAGCCAAAACAGCAAATCTGAAAATGAATTTTTATCAGATCTTTTAGAGGTATTTGATGAAACCCGATCTTACTTAAATACTCCATAACTAGTCTGGTACTTCAAAATATTTTTATAAGGAATTTTTGAAATCAGTTTTATTATAAAATTCTTGACTACATTTATAAAGGAAATTTTAAAATGTTAAAAATACGTTAAGTACGTAATTCGAAGTGTTGAAAAATACAGGTCGTTACAATTTTTCTCTTCCATTAAAGGGAAGTTAGTGTCACTGGATCAGTACGGTCTTTGTGTTAATCCTCGGCCGGGGTACGTTGTAGGATGTACAACGTGAATACAACAAAGACCGTTGTATACTAACCAATGCTGGCTATTGGGGTTGACGGTAAACCATACCCTAGGCCATGCAGAGACACAGTCTTGACGAAGGGACTGAAACTATAGAATTCATCACTGACACAGTCAGAGTGATCCCAACGACGTTCGTCATTGGTCGATCACGTAAGTATGACTCTGAAACAGGAACGACGCCTGCTGCTCGTGGTTACCGTCGTCTAGGGGTTTCAAGCCCCAACCTGCAGTAAGGTCAGGCTGTAGGGTCTCACACTGTCACGCCCCAATCCCCAAAATACCAGGCATTTAAATTTTTTTTCTTCCAAGTATCCTGAAGGATGATGGTGATGAGAGAGGAAAAGAGAGTAAGGAGAAATAGAACATGCATGCCACTGCGCACATGCTGAGATAGTACAAGTGAAGCTCCACAACAATATCAAAACAACATCATAAATATTATAGAACAACAACATATCATATATATATATATAACAACTTCCATTTATATACATAATCCAGGTACACCACTACGTATACACCGTCATTCTCCATCTCCCAAGACAACCATGTCACACCACAACTACAGCTCACACCAAGTGCTACCCCTGAACCCAACTCCAAGTCACCTCCAACCATGATACCCCTGCAACCTGAAAAATGGGGAGGAGCACGTCAATGTGTGCCCTAGTAGGAACCTACTTGGATTTGGACATCGTTTTAAGGTTATCAATCCAAAGGGCAAGGCAAGAGACAAAGACATGTGAACTAAGTAATGTAATGAAAAGTAAATACTTAAGTAAGGGGATCATACCTGCGGTCCAATGTTGAGTTACTGTAAGGAAAGGGTTAGCACGAATAATGATACAAATATTTATACAACCACAAACTAACAATGGAGTCACAAGTGTCAGAAGTATAACACATTGTCACCAGTGCAGCAAGTAAGGGAAAAGGGAAGTGCTGCCAGCAGAAGGAGTAACATGCATAGTTCTCTTTTTATAATTGAATTAATTAAATGAATTAATTGGAAACTTGGGTAAACTGTGAGATACCAGGTCCTGGACTTCACCCCAAATTTGGGGTGAATATAGCACACGACGCAGTGGACACAGGCAATGTATGCCGGGCCTCTCAGCTCCCCCGTCCCTAGTAGGAGTGAGGCCTTCCACAATAACACAGCCTCCGTATGTCTCCTCCACTCCCGGTAAAGATGAGTGGGTATAAATATCACATATCACATTATCATTTCTCCTAGCTTCTCAGTCCAGGCCTCATATCCACAATTTACTCAAATCCCACCTAAACCCTAGGTTTTACTAACTCACCTTCATTAGAGAGGACTGAGACATTCAAGAGTTTCATATTATCATTTTAATAATGAAGGAGTCATGTTGCATGGCATCACATTCCATATTCATACCAACATGGGTCATGCACCGAAGTGTCATGCCCTCCATCGTAGTCACATCACATATCAACGTGGGCCATGCACCTAAGTGCCATGCCCTTCATCATAGCCATTTCAATTCATTATTCATAACATATGAAACCATGATTTCCATGACTCCATCATCACCAATATATAACATGGTGGATGATACATGTGTATACAACTCAATTTACATGTTTCTCTACCTTTATTTCATTAAGGCATTTGCACAAACACTTGGCAGGCGACATACACGTGATCATTGTCACATCAAGGAATTCAATATCCATTTGCATAACTAACTATCTTTCAAGTAACAACAATAATCATGCATCATAGAGGGGAGTTTAGCAACGTTACACAATTCATACCACCACTTAAATACTTCAGCTTGCAGGAAACATATAGACATTCATAAAACATGGCTGATATCACCAAATTATAATCAGAATTTAGCACACATCTCTAAATGAAAGTTGCAGATATGGTAGTTTTGAATTCACAGATACAAATTCATGCAAAAACATTGGGTAGGTGATTTATGGTGAATTGTTTGGTGAAACCTGTTTAGTTTGTTTTTCAGACAGATTTCAGGGTCTGTAAAGATTGTTGTTTTTGGGCATGTTTTGGCCCGAATTTCAAAAATTATGCACTGGGATGAAATTTTAGAAAAACTTGTTAAATTTCCAACGAGACCAAGAACATAAAATTCCCATGTGTGTGTGTAGATGCTGAGGTCAATTTTACTAAACTGTGTCAAGATTGAAGATCAAACAGATATGTTATAAAGATGGAATTTGTTCTCCTAATTTCTGAATTGAATATATATCAAATTTTATATGATTTTGGGGTAGAACTTCAAGATCTACAAGCACATAATTTTTTCTAAATCTGATTCAAGCTACAGTAACCGTAATTACAGCAACAACACACAACAAAATTTCAGTATTTCAAAGGGGTTGGTTTTACTAAGAATTTCAAGGGATAATTTGTGAGATTGAAACATGGCACATGAATTTTCACCATTCTTAATACATATTGAGTAACATGATATAAAAACAAGATAGAATGAAACCCTAATTAAATTTCCAAATCCAAGACTTTGATTTCCTTCTCCTCTTCTCTCCTTTCTTCTCTAACTTCTTTCCTCTTGCAAGCTACTTGGTATACTTGATTTTTGGAGTGAGTAATTAGGGTTTCCAAATGAAGGAGGAGGAGAAAAGAGGGGGAGGTGGCCGGCCCTATCTTGGGGGAGAAAGGAAAAGAGAAAGAGAGAAGAGAAGAGAAAGTTCAAGAAAGAAAAGAAAGGTTTTTCTTAAAGAAATATCTACACACATCTTCCTTGCTCCACAAGCCATGAATCACCTAAAATGACTAAAATACCCTTTCAAAAATGCCCCTCAACTTTTAGGTATTTACAAGTTTACCATTACTTTATGCACACACAACTTTAGTATGTACGCACAGCAGCTTTAGTCCAAATGACCGTTTTGCCCCAACCTTTCTAAAATTTACGGTGGTTGACATTGACCCCTTACCCCTTTTCACACTAGCATGGCTCCCCTTACACACATTCATGTACATCCATGCATGCATAGATGCATTACACATGCACGACCAATATATTCCTGTCGTTTTGCACCAACGACGTCTTTCACACTTCTCCCGCACCCAATCTCTCTTTCTAGTCTCTTAGCCACGTATTACGGCCTAATCTCCCTTATACTACGCTACATACATCGATATCTACATTTATTTCATGCCTAAGTATGAATCGTAAGTAAAAATCCTCGTGTATATAGTAGAATACACGTATATTTCACAACGGGGCATGACACACACCGAGTAGTATCCACGTCTTAGTAATAGGAAGAAAAGTTAAGAGGAATTCATTTGATGAAATGGAATGAATAAGTTCACAAGTTAGTTGCGGGTTCAATTTAATAGGGGACAATTTTGCATATGATGCAAACCAGATTAAATGTTTCGTAAGTTGTTTACGACTATATTTAATAAGAATAAACGTGTCAGAAAGGTTATCTGGATGACGGGATCGTCACGGTCTAATCGCAGGTTCAAACCACGTCGAAAACAGAGCTCAAACGAGCCCAGGAACGCAAAAACAGTCAAAGAAAAGAGTGGGTTAAACGCACTTAGGCTAGCGGGTCCACCCGCAAGGAGATAGGGCGTGGCACACTGAACCAACGGGCACCGCCCGCTGAGTCCAGCGGGCGCGGCCCGCTAAACCAACTGGCCGTGCGCCCGCTTTGTCCAGCGGGCCGTGGGGGCGCCCGCTGTTCAGCGGGCCACCCGCCCGCCCCATGCGCACCCATATGCCTTGGCGGGCGCCCCCGCTAAGCTTAGCAGGCACGCCCGCAACTTAAGTTAATTAGGGGTTTTTAAACCCTTTTGACGGCTACATAAATTGACTTTTGCCCATCTTTAGGCAATTGTTTGAGGGGTCAAACAAAGTTGGAATTCGTCGTCGTTCGTTCCTACTTGTTCACCATTCGAATCCCTTCGAAATGATATCGTGTATCGTCTCTAAAGCTTAATGGTGAAGGAGAATTAATTGGTTGAAGTTGGCTTTTGTGAAAGGCTTACTAACTTCAATTAACTAAATTAATTTCTCTTTTATTTTGTTTTGTCCCACATTACTCGTAACGAAAAAAAAGGTGCCGACTCCCTATATAAATAGGGGTGCACTCTCTTCGTTGAAATACACACTAAGCGATCGATTCGAGAAGCTTCTGATTTTTGAGCACGCTCGATCGTGAACTTAAATTCCCTCCTCTCCCTCTTCCTATCCTCACGTCGGGTCCTAGAAAGACTACGATGAGGTTTGGATTGGATCCAGACGTCTAAAGACGTGGGTCTGCTCAAGTGAAACTTTCTTCGGCAAGTGATCGGCTCGGAGGCGGCTCGGACGGCTCGGTTCGAAGGCGCGAGGCGGCTCGGCTACGAGGGGCGCAAGAAAGGTGGTGCGGTACATCTTGCCTGACCCAAGGCCAAGATTCCGGGTATGTTTTAAGTAGATTTTTAGTATAATTTTAATAAGGTCGCTATAGGTTAGATCCCTCTTGGGGTGGTCAGATCCACTCCAAGTTGGCATAGTTCTTGGCTAGGTTATGGTTCGCCTTAGGGTTCGCTAAAATGTTTAGCATGTTTATGGTTTTCCGTTGTGCTTATTTTTCCTCTGTTGTCAATCCGACTTAGGACGGACACAGATTTGAGCCCTAAGGGTCTGCTAAAACCCTTCAGTGGTATCAGAGCCATTGGTTTGCTTGATCTTAAGTATGCGACGTTATTTTAATTATTAAAATTGCTTACTTTTAAACATATAGATGTTTAACCTTATCTGATAATGTTAAAAATTAGTTTCAATTTTTAAAAAATGTTTTAAAAATGGTTTAAAGCGTATGTAACTCTAAGAAAAATTTAATTTCATAAGATATTATTAAAATTTGATTTCTTTTGATTACATATAGTTTCAAAGATTATTTTATGTGATAATATAATCTTAAAAATGTTTTAAGAGACTTTTAAAAGTTTATGTGATAAAGTTTATGTTAGCCTCTTGTGATTAAATACTTTTAAAATTATTTTATAAGATAAAATACTTTTAGTAAGCATTCTAAAATGTTTTAATGATTTTAAAATGCTTAGGTTTATAATTAAAAATTATTTGACAATCTTTATGAAACCTATTTTTTATGAGATAAAAAGTTTCAAGTTTTTTAAAATCATATCTTTCAATTTAAATGTTAAATGTTAAGATTGGCAAGTTAATTATTTATTTGGTAAATATTTTAGCTTGCATGTTCTCTTTGTATGTCACATAATTGAACCTTTTATTTTATGCGATAAAATTAGTTGGTTGTTGTTAATGGACATTATGTATAATTCTAATTATTCATGGACCTCTTTAGGTTAGCCATTAACTCTTTAAAATTTTATAAGATAAATTTTAAAACGTGACATGATATGTTTTAATGGACACTTACAACATTTAAATCTAATTCTCGATTAGGGTAGTCCTCTTTAATAGACGATTATTATTTTAATCGGTTCAATATAATTCTGATTAAATGACCACATTTGAAATGTTGTAATGGATTTATTATAATCCCGATTGGGGTAGTCTCTCTCCATCTTTGACCAAGTCCACTTTGCAAATGAATTGCAAATTTCTCCATCACTTTGACTAAGTCCACCTTTGAATATTCACAGCTTGCCATCGTTGTCACTCCTGAAAACACTTAGCATACACATCAAAACGTTCACACATGTTTGTTATCATCAAATACGAAGTCCTTGATCGTTGTTTCCAACAAACATGGCCCGACGGCCCAGTTCTAGGGCCGCCTGGGCCCTGTCGTCCAGAACAGGGCCCATACGGGCCCTGTCGATCACCGACAGGGCTGCTAGGGGCTAGACAGGGCCCTGCGGCCCTTTCCCAGGGCTGTCAGGGCCCGCCGAGCCCAGGCAGGCTTCCCACGGGCCCACGGCGAGGGGTTACGGGCCCGACGGAGGTTATTAGCCACTTTCTAATGTCTGGACATGCGCGTTCAACGATGATTTCTGTACTGGGGAGTTTCAGGAGTACGTCGAAAATGGAGGAGGGTTTCGAGACACCACAGACCCCCGATATGATAAGGACAGACGACGACACCCACCCCGTGCCTATGAGGGGTATCCTGGAGAGACTGTGAGAGGCTACAGAGACTTCGAGGAGGAGCGAGGTCATGTGGCAGGGGTGACCACTGGGGAGACTATGGAGGCTGAGGAGGAGGCCCAAGGGGGGCCATGGAGATTGTGAGTGAAGCCCACATAGGGGATATGCGCGGCACATGTAGAGGTGGTAGCATTACCATCAACCCAGATACACAGGAGGATGAGGGGACCAGTTAACATTTACAGTGGATATGCTTCGGAAGCTGAAGATGCCAGTATTCGAGGGAGATGTCGGTTGCATGGATTTTGTAACGGCCAGTATTTTTAGCCGTGCTTTATTTCGTGTGTACCGGTATTTTCGACTCTGTATTTCCGTATTTACCGTATCGTCGTTAATTAATCATCACGTTTAATTAAAAACCTTAATTTAATTATTTTGTTAATTATTTTTGTTATTTTTACTAATTACTTTTGTTAATTTAATAATTACATTTTTTAAAAACTTAATTAATTAATTAATTATTGCCCTTCATTCACAAACACGTTTAATTTTTATAGGAGAATTATAACACGTTCTTAGCCAGATGCATTCTCCCCTTATAGTCAACAAACACCATTTAAAACCATCTTAATCTCACACCTAAACTAATTAAATTGTTCCCTGCCAAGTCCTCAAGGCAAGCTAAGCTACGTCTCTTCCCCGATAAAATCGCCTCTGCAAACCCTTATCAACCTGCAAAAACAAACCCCATCAGACAACTCATCTCCCTGCAAGTTTCATCCTCTTCCTCAAATCAAACTCAACAGCAAATCTTTCATCCCATCTCACGAATCATCACCAATCAACCACAATCAAACACCCAAATTAGAGAAACCCAAATCAATTTCAAATCTAAAGCTAAACTCAAATCAATACAAACCATTTCAGATTCAAACAAAGAGTAGAGGCAAACAAAAACACAAATCTGAAATGGGCCACCAACTCCAGGTCCACTACCAGCTCCATGAGTAACGCGTCTACCGGCAATCTAAAATAAGAAAATGTTCAGATTAGACTTAATCATGGCTTGAATGTTAGGAATAATTAATTGGATGTTGTTTATCATTATTGTTGTTCCGATATTTCGCAGGTACAAAGGGAGGACCTGCATGGGCCACCAACAAAACCTGTCACGCCCCGCTTCCCTAAAATGGAAGACAAGACGTGGGTAGGTCTGCTCAGACGTGGAGCCGTGAAGCTGCCGTCTGATAAGCGTCCATAAAAATTTCAAATGATTTGCAGGTCCTTTGCATTGCGAGAAACAACAACAATGATAACATAGCAGATAAAGAAACATGCACCAGCTCAAAAACATCCAACGCATTACTCAACATCGTAGAAAAGACACAAAAGTATAGTCTGAACAAATAGGCCTAAAACATGGCCGAATCAAGAGTAAAGAAGGTCAGGTGCTACGCACCGGAAACTAACTGCAACTAATAAAAAAAGTGACAACTAAAAGCCTCCAGGTGAGCCTAGGACTGGTCACCAGTGTCCTCGAACTCGGCCTCAGCAGGCACCTCGACCTCAGTGTCCACAAACTGCTCGTCCTCAACGGGTAACTCTAACTCAGAACCTGACAAGTGACACCCAAAGAGAAAAGGGCACATGTCAGCAAAAGTCTCCCAAAAGAAAGCAGAGAGCTTTTTTGCAAGGATAAAAATAACAAAAGACGACTAACAGTTCTAAAATAACGCAATAAGTTGATATGTCATTTAAGTGTGCAACAATTAGAGATGACATGATGGCATGCACTACGAGAACATTAATTTACAATCACGATCACTATCCTATCACATTATGCACGGGGTTTTCCCCTTACAGCTGAAGGAGCGGATCATGCATCCTTCTATGCTGCGTGGCAGATTAACCCTACCCCTCCACATGTATCGAGCCAGGGTTTCCCAAGTACATGAGCTCGCTTCTGGATCACGAGCCAGGAAGTGTTTTTGGTATAGGGTTGTGCCCGTAAAAGCTGGTGCCTAGACTCAATCATTACAATAGGTGTAGCGTGTGCTACTCAATCACGATGTACATTAGATGCATGCAATTACATGGCAATGAACAGATAATTTGCGTACCGTTAATTGAATTTAAACATGGCATGGTAGTATGAATGCAAACATGAAGAAAATGCCGGATCTGGCTTCGTTGTCAAGCCAGATCTAAAGGTGTCGTCTAGGCAGCTATCATTTCACTGCCTAGTCTCTTTCACACTTTTGTACAAAGTGGCCTAAGACGTGGCCTAATCAGGAGGCTGGCAAGTATCACTTGCCTGATTTCGGAGTTCTTGGTGTTGACGAGTCCGTACAGAGAGCGCAGATGTTTTCTGCGTTATCGGATTCCGATATCAGTTTAATTGAAATAACTTATTCTATCAATTAATATATTAATACTGATAACTAAAAATATTGCTTCATTCACTAATGCTTCTAATTTCTTATAGGAGTTATTTGAACCCTATCTCATTGGTTATGCTCCAAAATTTATGTAGACATAAATAGTTCTGAAATCAAATACTGTGATATCATGAAAAGGGTTCCAGTGACTAATGTTTTACATGTAACTTCATATATGCACTAACCTAGACTTAGTTACAAGTTGAAATAATCACCCTTCTGAAGCCCACATCAGGAATTCTCCACTTTTAAAAACAACATGCAGCTCTTTAAAAATAAGGGGTGCCATTTTTCTTAAGAAAATCTCTAACTATTAATATACCAACCCTAACTAAATATATTATTAACAATATTACCAACTAACATCTAACCTTAACAAGAAAACATACTGTAAGGTTAATACTCCTATTTAACCAAAGAGATGATCATCACATGTAACAAAATATCAGTTATAAAATTAACCATGCTTCAAATAGCTAACCAACCCAAGTGATGCACAGAACGCTATATAAAGCTAATGAATATTAAGCTAACTTATAATATAACTATATATATATATATATATATATCTATATTATAAAACAGTGATGTTATCATGGGTTATTGGATAAGAGTTGGATAAGAGATATTGGATAAGAGATGAGAAATTGGGTAAAATAATTGTTTGGATAAGAGAATTTGGTTAAGACAAGAGAAATTGATAAGAGAAATTGAATATAAGATGATGACTAGGATAAATTGTTGTGTAATTTGGAGGGAAAGGGTTGAGGGATTTCATTGAATTTGAAATTGTTTGCAAATCAAAATTTGAATTTTATTCCCATAACTTTTGTCATGTACTCAAAAAAAATAGGGGGAAAACCTCACAGCTGTTGCACAAAAAATTGGGGGGAAACTTAATATTTGGGGGTGGGGGTGGGGGACCAAATGAAATGTTTAACAGCTAGCCCCTCTCTCTCTTGCTCAAACCCCTCGCTGTGACCCTCTCCCCTCCACCGTCCCCCTCCCTCCACCGATAGAAGTACATAAGCCTCAAGCAACTCTCTCCTCCAACGTTCTCCTCTACCGACTCCATCGTGTGTTCAGCTAGCCCCTCTTTCTCACGGGTATGCAGATTTGGGGAATTAGGGTTTTCGTCTATCTTGATCCAACAGGTGAGGGCTTTTCTCACCTTTTCGAATTTGAAGTTTCAGAAGAAGAAGAAATTATTGTTTGTCTTTCACGATCTCATTGTCTCCCTCACTTCCTCTCCCAGATCTTCAGCCCGTCGTACTTCCTCAGCATCAGATCATGACGGTGTCTTCAGGTTTGTTTCTTTGAACGATTAATTTGGGGTTAATTAGCATCACTGGTTAATTTTTATCTCATTTCATGATTTGTTCAGCTCTAGGTAGCAAATTCACTTCTGGACTTAAAAATTCCAGATGAAGATCGCAACTGAAGCTATCATGCACCTCAAAGTTTAAGGTTTTGTATTTTTAAGGAATTCTTTGCATTAAAAATTTTCTTTATTTTTCCTAAGCATTCATTTTAGTTCTTTTCTTCGATGTAAGATTTGAACAGAGCTCCGGTCTCGGTTGAGGATCCGCCATCGTCCCAGCGGTGAGAGGGGCTGGGAACCTTGAGGCTTCGGTGGATGAGGAGCACCTGATGCAATTTAGTCCAAGGCTTCGGTGGAGGTGGAGATGGACTTACTTGCTTGCATCGAACTGCGGTGAGAAGAACTTGATTGTCTAATTCATAGAGAAGATTTGTAGTGTAGGCATTCTCAAATATTAGGTTTTCTTTAAGCATGTGAAGTATACCCATTTTCTTTTGCATGCCACTGTTCGCTCTCGCCAAAATGCAAGATCAATTATTTATGGCTTTTAACATTCTTGATTGTAATGATGTAAACATTTTGCAATTGGCTGCAATATTTGATGCCATCAGATTGATGTCAAGGTTGCCACTAAAGTAAGTAAGAACAAAAATCGAGAAAAATTGCTATTGTTTTCCTTTACATTCTGCAATGTGCTATATTTTTAAACCTATCTAAGCAATACATCAATGTTTCTAAACTTTATATCCTGATATCTGAATGATAAAACTCTTAGGAGCTTCAACTAACTATGATGCCTCTTGGTAAATGATGAGAATGTGAAATTTATTGTTCCAAGCCTGGAAACATTGAGTTCTTTCCATTTATTTGGTTTCCTTAATGTTTTTTCAACATTTTTAAAGCAATACTTTAGTCTTCTATTATAATTTTATGTTGTCCAGCAAGAAATAGAAATTACAATGCTAAAAATATGGGGAAAAACTGAAGAATGACGACATTCATGTTACATACAGGGGATAGTTAACTTATTATAATCATATTGATATATCATTATTCAATAGTATATGTTACTTTTATAGCTTATTTCCCCCCTTTAAGGCAAATATATATTTCTTCAATAGAATGGAACTGGAAGAAATTTGGCTAAGCGTGTGCTGGCCACATACTAAAAATAAAAAATATCATCATCCATTGTATATGTCAATAGAATGGAACCGGAAGAAATTCAGCTAAAGATATTCTTGGGATATATGCATTCAAGATCTTTGGTGGGTGATCTTCTGTTATATTCCAAGTTTGCTCTTTCTCTTAACGATTGGATTTTGATTAATGGGTATCAGTTAATTTTTAGTAACATTATCTAATTTTGATGATTGATTTTTGTTTTTCTTCTAATTTTACTCATTTAATTACGGGTAGACTAATTATATTATGGAGTGGCTATTGTTTTCAAAGTCTGTCAAGTTCATCCAATTCAAATTGTGAGGTGAACTTTGCTTCTTGAAAGTCAGTTTAGATGATCTGCATAATGCATATCCTGTATTCCTCAAGACCTCATCTCTAAATTAAGCCGTATGTAACGTTTTCGAACAAAAGCATATCATGTATTGTTTTTGAATGTTTTTGAATGATTTTTTAGAAGTGGGTGAACCGTGGAGAAATGCATGGCTCTCTTGGAATCGCTTCTGGCCTTTGAAGAATTGCAAACATTGCTGACTTCAAATCCCAGTAGAGTGCTTGCAGTGGTAGAAGCACTCGAGGACTGCTCAAGCCAACCCAAAAAGCATGTGGAGCCTTCCTAACACCCTATCAGTGTGATCGTTGCAGATACAAAGAAGTCATTAGTAAGGAAGGGGTGATTCTATAGCTCATAAAGATTACAGTCCAAGGGACTGATATCGCTCGGCCAAAGGTTAGAGAGCTATTGTACTTATTTCTTCTTTCTTTTAAGTGTCTGTGTTATTTGGGCATCTTTATATTGTAAAACGGGGTGTATGGGATTGGATAATTGATTCCATAAACGGGGGATGAGATGATGCACATACATTTATCTTTATTTCAAAGTTTTATGGTGATAGCCTGCCTACAAAGGATTTCCCATTATATGGTGATTGATATTTGCTCACGATGATGGCTTAATTTTTGAACCTTTTATTTGTTAATATACTACTGAAATATTGATTTTTTTTCTTTCTCATATCGTAATGTCATTATTCTCCACACTTATCTTCTAATTAATCTCAGTCGGGAACTTTTTTCTGAGTATTCAATTACCTTCATTTTACTTTGTTCATGCTGTTATGGTTACCGAAACTAATTATGGCATGTCTGTATACTAGAACATGTCTCACATCCGGGCCGAAGACATTGACAAAATGGTAGATGATTATGAAATGAATGATATGGATGATGACATGGATGAAGAATTCCATGGAAGAGGGATGGAGGATTCAGATTCTGATGAAGAGGAAAATGCCCAATCGGTATACTGCTCCCTTTGGACATCTTTTCTTTATTAGCTAGATTGAAGCCGAAGAAACGGGGTGTATCTGTTGTAGACATCTTTTCTTCGGTTTTTTACTTATGAAAATTTGGGCATATTTATATTATAAAATGGTGTGTATGTGATTTGATAATTGATCTCATAAATGGGGGCTGAGATGATGCACATACATACATGATCCAGAAATTTTCTGGTTGTCAATATGAATGTATGTATGGTGCAAAATCTTGATACTGGACATGTAACCAATATGGATAATGTATCCTTCAACTGAATATCCATGCATTGCAGGTTAGCATGCGTTTAATATCATTCTGATCAATTGACAGATCATGCATTTTAATTGGCACCTATTATTATCATGTGCAGTTATATTCCATTCCCTTGCAATATGTCTACGTAGGGTTTTTTAAAGCTTGAAACTTATCTTCTGGTATTAGGTTTGCTGAAGTGGCATTGCTCCACGTAGTTTGTTGGCTGGATATATGTGGCAAGATCAACTGCACGGAGCTCTCCCCAGATACAACCTACAAAGCTTATCTCATATACATATTGATGTAATTGTGGTTTTGAATCGCTAAATTTGAATTGAACTAGATTAATGTTTGTCCACTTTACTTCAAGATATGTTAAACATATAAACGTCATTTGTTTTTAATTCTGATGCCTACTTGATTGTGTCATATGCTAGCAAAATGTTACATAAGGAAATTACCAACTTGATAACTAGGAATAGAGCAGCACAAACCCAACATAACTCGAGGTAATTATTGCAGAGTTAACCTTTATTGCTTTCTCACAATGATTTGTAGGTATCAAATTGTATTGGAGGCTGTCTTGTGAGGACCCAATAGATTGCAGTGAAGAGGAGAGGGATCCTAGCTACGGATAGTCTTGGCGATTGAATTCCAAGCTTCGAATATCAATGACACCATTGAAGTCGTTAATCAGATGGAGTGAAAGTATAGATTGTTGAATGAAGATGGAAGCTTTTTGCTTTCTCTGTTTATTTAGGACTGATGGCAATGTTCTCAATTTATACATGTTAATTTTATCAATAATGAGTTCTTTTATGTTCATTTTGAGATTTTTTGGGCATCTTCCTATGCATGTCATGATTATTCCTGCATGTATGAGCATGTAGTCATATATTATTTATGTGTTTTATGGGTCATGATGACTATTTTTATGGGTTGGTTCAAATTTTTAGTGTAATCAGCCCAAAGGTTACTTTCATTTGTGTTCTTCTATATGTTTGCTCCCTTTGTTTCATGGTTCTATTTGTTAACAGAGCTTTGATGTTTTAGTATGGTTTTGAGTTTGCTTTTTCAATTTCATCTAATTTAACTTGCATGAAGAAATTTTATTTGTTAGAGTCCATAACTGATGTCTTTTCCCTACATATTATATGATCAACAAAAACTTGAAGATATCATGGAGATGACATTTGGTGGTCTCTAAGTAATTTTGTTGATGGCAATGTTATCAATTTAAACTGTGTTTATCTACAATGAGTTTTTTTCTGGTCCTTTTGTGATTTTAGGCCATCTGCTTATGCATGTCATGATGCTTCCTGCAGGTATGAGCGTGTAGTCATGTCTTTGATATTATTTATATTATGGCCATCCTCTTATACGTTCTCTCCATCAATTGTAGAGATGCAACTACGATGGGTTTAATTAAGATGAGGCTTGCATATTCATTTGGTGTGGATCCCAAATGTCATGGTAGCCGAAGTGAGTTTCCATTCCTGAACTCATTGAAGATGAAGATGTCAATCCTTCTTGGTTTAGCACAAATGAACCTCTGCATTGTGTTAAGTTATTTTAATACCAAATTATTTAGAAATAGTCTACATATTTGGTGAGTTAATCCAGCAATATTGCTTAATAGATTAGACGTTAGCTACTATATTTTATACATGGCAAACCAAAAAATCTGTGTAGTTTTTTAAAGAGGAACAAAGATTCTGCGAGGGGGATATCTTTAATGAACCGTGCCCCATGGGCACGGGTTATGACTATGATTACATATTCTGTGATATCAACTTATCTCATCTTCTTCCTCCTCCTCCTTACAGGAGCCAAGAGTGGAATCCGGAAAGCGAGGGGAATTGCTTCAAGGAGACAGCCCCTATACTGGACAAGGAAGGTTACTGGGGTATTGGATCCGACCTCGATACTATGAGGATGGTGAAGAGCATACTGGATAGTGTGGGCTCAAAAGTCTCGGTTGTGAACATCACCCAGTTGTCTGAGTACCTGAAAGATGGGCATCCGTTGATTTGTCGAAAATTCTGGGAGACATTCAACGAAGAACAACTCTCAAATCCAGCGAGCTATGCTGATTGCATACATTGGTGCTTGCCATGTTGAAATCGGAGGAGGAAGTGAGAGGAAAGAGGAGTCATATATAGAGAAGTCGTCAGTAGGGGGAGGATACAGATAAAAGATAGAAATTATGGGGCATGTTCTTTTCTGCTTTAATGAGTATTAGCTTGGTGTTTCTAGGTTGATGTAACTCTCAGAATTCGTTTTATTACACGAGGAGAGACTGATGCTTTCTCTCTTTTATCGAGAGTCAAAGGTTGAGTTTAAGGTAAGTGATTAGTGCTAATAAGTTCTGGAGGATTTGTTGTTTTGGCTTGAAATTTTGGTTTGCTTTTTAATTTTATTTTTTGTTTGATCTGTAGTGTTTGGAAATTGTTGATTCTCAAAACAACCTGTCTGAATCTTACACTGCCATTTCAGTGAATCAACCTCTGGAAGAAGAGTAGAACACGTTAGTCTCACAATTTGGACAGAAAATAGCAAGTCCAAGGTGTGTTAATGCATTGAATCAATGTTATTATATTTGGGGTTTTCCTGTTTGTCATGTTTGTTATTATTTTAAGTTGTATGCATGGACAACGAAACCGTGCATATGATACTGCCTACTTCCTTTATAATTCACATGTAATTACTACTCTTATAAGTAGTAATTATAATAGGGGTGGGGTGGGCTCTGATGTGGCCGTTATAAAGTAGTAATTACATGAACAACGAAATAGTGCACATGAATTGAGTAAACCGCAGCGCACTCTCTCCATTTATAGTTAGACGATAAAGTGATTGATAGTATCATTTAATTTGCAATACGAAATCTCTGAAGAGTGATGCTTGCTTGAATCTATATTTTCTCATGCGATCATTTTACTTCCTGATCAATTGTGTTACTTATAATAACTGTGTGGTCATGTATAATAGATAGTAAACTTTGAATTGAGTAAGCAATTTCTTGGTTCTTTTTCTTTGTCTTAATGGATAATTTTTTTAAAATTAGAAATCTACATGTTACTTATTTTAATTCCATTGTACACTAATTTTAATTAGAAACCAAGCCTCTGGGCTTCTCTAAAAAAATAGAAGCTTCAAGCACTACTCTTTGTGCAATTCAGATCTGGTAAACATCCTAAATATGTGTAAATCCATTGGGTGTTGTCACATGAAATTTGACATTTTAATCCATGATATATTGATATCCATATTCAGATTTAGAAAGGAAGTCTAATGGGATCTGGGAGGAAATGATTTGTTCTCCCATGAGACACATTTGGAAAATCATTATAAACCATATGTAATCTTAATTGAAAAACTGTTTATGTTTGGAAACATTAGAAACATGTATAACATACATTAGAGAACACAATAACTTCCATGTAGCAGAATTTATTTAACTTGCATATCTATGGTGTACATTATTTCCTAATATAAATGAGTTTTATTTCATTTCCAGATCAATTAGTTCTAATTCAGATCAATCAGTTCTATTTCAGAATGTATGAATTTTAACAATATGTATCATTTTCTGAAAAATGTAAGTGATACATTCAGGTTATATATAATGTTTGTTAAAACTATTTTCTGAACTATTTATGCCTGACTGTCAATACTTCATCAAATAGTTCATCACATACTTCATCAAATAGATGTTAATTAACGTTTTCTAAAACCTGAATGTATCACAACTTTCTACAGACAGTAGGAAAACTGATATAGAACTAATTTCTGAACCAAAAAGAAGCTTTTAGAAAACACATATTGTTAAGAATTCATGTTACATTCCCTCTATTGTTTGTTTTCATGTTACATTCATCATGCTTTTAACAATATGTATCAAGCTTTTTTTGGTTCAGAAAATATCATAGAAAAATGAACTTTTGGGGGAGAATAAAAGTGTCTATATATTGAAATGGTACCTCAATTTTTTTTGGGAGAAGAACAAGGAAACACAAAGGATATATAGATGTTTCCTAAGAAGTTGAAGCTACAGTAGTTGATGGGAATGGTACAGAAACTGGCCACATAATTGTAACAACGATCGGTGGCATGAATGGTCATCCAAAGCAGGGAACGAGATGTGCATTAGTTTCTGCTAAACATAGGCAGGCTTCCAATTTTTGACTAACAGTTATGGCTGACCAGTTTTGGCCGGCATTTGGTTTTATGTAGACTTATTGAACATAATTAATAGCATGTTCATCGACAATTTCTTTTTTTAAAGAAAAAAATTTCCATGTTTTTCCACTTGCATCATCATCTTTACACCGAACTAACAAACTTGCATATTGCTAATGGCAGACTATAAGCTATAAGGCCGATCATGTCGTAGGACATGGATCTTTTGGAATTGTCTTCCAGGTTAGTTCTTGATACCCCTTGATATGAATAAATTGTCTTCCATGTTAGTTCCAGGTTAGTTCTATAGAAACACACAGGATATATAGAAACTAAAATGGTCTGTTTTTTTTTCATTTAACACTTTACTTATGATATTCAAATGCTTTAAAAAATTTCGGCTGTATCTAAATTGATGAAGAAATGTGAATCCCATTTTATTGTGAGTATTGACTATAGGCATCAGTTGAAATTCATATTTTCACGTTGTCTATACAGTGAAGGAGGCTTCGGTAATGTTGTTCTAGAAGCATATTTTCGTAAAATATTCTCGAAAGGTCCAATAATAGTAAAAACTGAGTACGTACGTTAATGCAATTACTCTTATCACTTAAATGACACTAAATGTAGGAAAAACTACACCTACATATTTGCTAGCATATAAAACTCATGCTATTCCATTAAGTCATTGTTACTTAATGAAATATAAATCTTCAACGTTCATCTTTGATTGCTTCTTACTTTTGTTCTCATGTATAGATTCACGTTTTCATGTTTTCTTTGTTGCCTTTTGTTTTAAGTTAATGTATGAACTTTTTTCTTTGGTCGTTTGCGTTATGTTGTGTTTCTGTTATGTTTCTATCTGGAAAGACTATGTGAATAATAGATATCTACTTAATCATGGTTCTATTTTAATTTGATGTCCATTATTCTATGAGTGAGTATACTACAACCTTATTGACAACCAGTATATCCCAGGAAATCATGATTCTTCCAACTGGTGCACCCAATTTGGAAGAAGCTTTGCAGATGGGTTCTGAGACTTATCATCACCAAAAGGTAATTTCATGGAAAGACAAACGACATGAATTTCTTTAACTGTTGTTAGATGTTATTGATCAGTTAATTTTAATGAAATCAAATGATTACATCTCAAGATTTCTATTATCAGCATATGCTTGGTTTTGGATGTTGAATCAAATGATTCTACCAACTGGTGCACCTAATTTGGAGGAAGCTTTGCAGATGGGTTCCGAAACTTATCATCACCAAAAGGTAATTTCATGGAAAGACAAACGACATGAATTTCTTTAACTGTTGTTAGATGTTATTGATCAGTTAATTTTAATGAAATCAAATGATTACATCTCAAGATTTCTATTATCATCATATGCTTGGTTTTGGATTGCAGCACAACAATTGATGATTAATAATAAGTAGAAGTCTCTCTTTGGAGACATCCTAATATGTCAAAACATCGTTTATGGAATCTCAGTTATGAATTGTTAAAATTCACTGACCGACACCTAATGTCTTGCTCTGATATGATGAAATTAGCAAAGTAATTATGTTTTTAAGATGACTTTTTCTAAATCCATTTGAGAAACTTAAAACATTTCATTACATCATCTCCTATGTATCAAGCTTCTTTTACGGTTTAATTGCTTGCTATGTCACAAATTGTTGTGAATATGTCTGATAGAAATACGCGGACATCTTCATACTCCAATCGTCTTTTGTATTGGAGAAAGTCTCACATAAGATGAAGCTAAACATATGATCTTTTTGTTTTTGTCAGTTCCTTGGCATATTGTTTGTTAAACTCTTCAAACATGGCTATTTGCAATCAGTCTGAACAACAGTTAGTATGCATTTGGAGCTTCTAATCAAATAAAAATCCTTATAATTATCATGATGCATTTCTTTGACTGTTTCATTGCTTCAAATGATTCCATGTACAATAAACTAATTGCTTCAAATGTTTCATTGCTTTTTCACTTGATTTCATTTGAAGAAATACCTGATCCCCAATCTATGATACACAAATGCAAATTCTAGATATTTTTGATAACAATAGATACAATTGATTTGTTAGAAAGTGATGGTTTTTATTCAAACATCCATAATACATTGTTACTAAAAACACAGTATTTTGATGCAGATTCTGAAGGTTTGCGGTGCAACCTGGGAACATGGGAGAACTGATAGCAATTGAAGCTTTGAAGGGGGACAATAAATAAATGGATCCTATTTTTCTTCGGGTTTTCCTTAGCCATGTGGGATGGATTTAAAAAGAGAAAAAAAGAAAATTATTGGCTTTACATTCTGTCCTTAGATATGCTCTTTTGATTGTATACACATTTGTCTCTCATACAGAGAGAATAAGGAAAAAGAGATTACAGAGAACAAATGAATTGATCCAGTGGATTATTTTAATTAGGCAAAAATACATGTTTTATGGCTAACTATGTGCTTTTTATGCTGTATTTTGAGGCTTTTGAAATGATAATTAGCTTTTTAAAAACTTCATGTTGATCCAATTTTGTTATATATAAAATTTATTTTGTGACTTGGTTTTAGAATCTATTGCCTTTGTTTGAGAGCAGATGGGCGTCCGTTGAGAGAATTATTATGACCAAAATTGCAAAGGAGCTTTTGTTTAGTGCCGCAAATAGATTTGGACTGTGAGTTGTTGGGTGTAGTAACATCACAAAAGGTGATGCGATCTCTATTTATATTTTGGATGAGGATCAGATAACAATCACAAATTATTATGTGTATGTTGCCAGATATGGGTTGATAAAGCAAAGGCTTGGACATTGTGTATGTTGCTAGATTCATGATCATGTTAGTGGATAGAACTATGTTGTGCGCCAAGAATATTGTGAACAAATTTCTTTAGTCCCTAATTCTAATTTCAATACTTTTTTCCTCGACTATTTGATATAGTTTCTTTTAGGCCGCTTCTTTCTCCAGGAACCGATGATCCTTCGGGCATGAGGATGACCAACTCAATATGGATTGAAGTCGGTTGGGGGCCAAAATACGCAAGCTTTGCTCAGTTTTTTGGACTTTCGAAATGACTATGGTTTATATTGAACATTCTTTTGACAGTAAACTGAACATACAAGAAAATTGAATGTGTATGTCATGAGAACCCGAATTGATTTTCATGACATTAACCTTTTATTGTTTTTTGATTTTAATTGTAGGTTCAATTTTGATTACGAGATTTCTGAACAATCAATCCTATATTATGTGAACTGTAGTTGTCATGATCTTTAGAAGATGCAGCTATGATATTCCATTGTGCATTATGATGCACTCATATGTTTAGTGTTCAGGGAAGTTCCTTACACAAAATGTAGGTTGTCCTTCAATAGTCCAAGCATCAAGCAATTGCCGATGGCATTTCATGATCGTAGTTTTTGAAATCAGTTTAAACTTAGATCCATTATGTAACTTTTCTGAGAGAGAGTTTTGTATCATAAAAATAAAAGAGCAATTGGTCAATGCCATTATAAATTTGTTTTCGAAATTTTGGGGGGTATTGATATTAATTGGTTAATGTATTCCTTTTGTAGGAGGGCAACGATAGTACAAGCTTATAGATAAACTATGCCAACCTACTACCTTAATAATCAAATCATGCGTATCCTACCTACATAGTGATGATGTAATAACATTAATATGGAGAACATCAAATGAACTTTTGTAGATTAGGCTCACCCATTCCAAATGCAAGTTACAACCTTGCTAAAATCTTTATAAATATCGACATTTTGTATGGAAAACTGAAATTTTGTACTTAAACCCGAAATTTTGGAAGCGAGTTCGTGAAAATTTTGGGGGTAAACCACTAAAATTTTGGAGAAATTAAATATGAAGAGAAGTGAATTTTGGGGGGAATTAAAATTTTTAGGGGGAACTAAACTCTTTGGGGGATCTAAATTTTGGAAAAAACTAAATTTTTTGAAAATTATTGGGGGGAACTAAATTTTGGGGAAAACTAAAATTTTTGAAAATTATTGGGTGGAACTAAATAAAGATTCTTGCGCTTTAATTATTGGTGTTTGTTTAAAATTAGAATATCCAAGATTTAATGAGGAGAATATTTTAAATGAATCGTGCCCTTAGGGCACGTGTTAAATCGGGAGGAAACTAAATTTTGGGGGAGCTAAAATTTTTTGAATGAACTAAAATCTTTGGGTGAAGTAAATTTTGGGGGTACTAAAAATTTTAAGGGAACTAAGTCACATTTAAGTTCTTTAATTTTGTAGGGAACTAATATTTTGAGCGGTTAATATCATTAATGAATCGTGCCCTACGGGCACGGGGTATGACTAGTATATATATATATATATATATATATATATATATATATATATATATATATATATATATATATATATATATATATATATATATATATATATATATATATATATATATATATATATATATATATATATATATATATATATATATATATATATATATATATATATATATATATATATATATATATAACAGTTTATATATCTGTTAACACCAATATACTAACAACTAGCCTAAACAATGATCCCAACAGCAATCTTCTTCATTATAACTGGTATTATAATAAACCCTAACATTAAAACATTTATCCTATTAATAAAAACAAGGCTAACCATAATGATAAACTCCCGTTGGTGGTTGCAGGTGAACGCGAGGGGAAAGGCTGAGGGGCTGTCCACGGGGACAGGGGGCTGCGGTGTCGGCTTCCGGCGGGGTAACTGCGAGGAGATCGTGACAGGGGGTCAGGCAGACGGGGAGGCAGCAGGCGATGGTCGTGCGACGAGCGGCGGATGGGGCAGTCGTCAGTGGCGCTGTTGCCCGCTGTCGTGCGCAACGGAGGCCATTGCGACACTCGGGGTTGCAGCTGGGTGGGGATCACGGCGGCTACGGCAGAGGAAGGTCAGGGCGCGGTCGGTGGTGGGTTGACGGCGAGGGGAGGCCGCCGTTCGTGGGTTAAAGTCGGAGAGCGCTTGGGTTTTTTTTGTTGCGTGCGAAGAAAAGAGATGCGGCACTGGGAATTTAGGTTGCGTGAGTTGCAAACAAAGCAGACCTAAGATGCGGTTTAAATAGGGTCTAGGGTTAAAGCAACACGTGAGAGGGTAGCCTAGGGCTGCAGCTTAAAATTGGCCCTTGGGTTTGCTTTCTTGTAGGTTATATTGAAAAAAATAGGGGATGTACATGAAGAGTTGAATATAATTGGTTGGGTGTTTCACGTGGGTGGAGGGAGAGGGGGAAGTGGGGAGAAATAATGGGGCAGTAGGGAACTATGGGATATTATCTATAGGATTTAGTCTTTTATTTATTTTATTTTTTATAAAGAATATGTTAAAACATTCCATCCTTAAAACATTAAAGTTGGAAAATATTTAATAAAGATTAATAAGGTACTTGTGTTATTGCAATTCCACTTCCAGACATCCGAAAATTATAAACAAGATACCGGGACGATCGCGCCTTCGCGAGGATCGCGAATACGGGGTTCGGTCGTGTGTCTGAACTACGGAAAGCAATAATAAAAATCAAATACACAAGACGCACATGAAACACGGTTACGCTCGAAAATGTGTACAGTCGAAAAGCGACCGTGACATCCTATCCACCTTATGAATGATTCTGCCCTCGGAATCAACATCAATCTCTGCTCTGAAATAAGTGCAGGAAGCGCTCTCTCATGTAGTCCTCATGCTCTCAGGTGGACTCCCTAGGGGAACCATGATGCCACTGCACTCTAACCAAGTCGACGGTCTTATTCCTCAACTGCTTCTGTCGTCGATCCAGGATCTCAACTGGCTGTTGATCATAAGTCAGATCCGGACGAACCTTGATCTCCGAGAAATCCACAGTATGGGACGGATCACTGACGTATCGACGTAATTGGGATACGTGAAACAAGTTGTGAACTCCCTCCAGTGTCGACGACAATGACAAGCGATAAGCCACCGCTCCAACTCTCTCCAGAACATCAAAAGGCCCAATATACCTTGGACTCAGCTTGCCTCTCTTTTCGAATCGAATAACTCCCCGATTTGGAGAGATATTAAGAAAGACGTGGTCTCCAGGCCGAAACTCCAATGGTCAACGTTTAGCATCTGCCCAATGCTTGAAATGGTCCTGAGCAATCCTCAGCTTCTCCCGGATGTTTCTCACAACATCCACTGCCTCCATGATCATCTCTGGGCCTAACAGCTCACTGTCTCCAATGTCATCCCAGCTCAGCGGCGATCGACATTTCTTCCCGTATAGCGCGGTGAAAGACGCCATGCCAATACTCGCCTGGTAGCTGTTATTGTAGGCGAACTCCACATGATGGAGATGATCCTCCCAAGATCCCTTGAAGTCCAACATGCACGCCCTCAACATGTCCTCCAAAATCTGAATCGTCCTCTCAGATTGACCATCTGTCTGCGGGTGGTACGCGGTACTGAAACTCAGACTCGTACCCAGACTCTTTTGCAGACTCTGCCAGAACTGAGATGTGAATCTCGTGTCTTTGTCTGACACGATACTCACTGGGACTCCGTGAAGTCGCATGATCTCCTGCACGATTCATGTTACATCACTATCTAAACTAGGAAAAGGAAATAAAAACGGAGAGTAAAAGAATTTACCTCCATATATCTCCTCGCTAGCATCTCAGTAGACTGTCCTAATCGGAAGGAAATAAAGTGCGCAGATTTGGTCAATCGGTCCACGATCACCCAAATCGCGGCATTCTGCTTCGGACTCCGAGGTAGTCCAGTCATGAAATCCATAGTGATGTGTTGCCACTTCCACTTCGGAATCGGAAGTGGCTGTAGCAACCCTGCTATACGCTGATGCTTCGCATTTACCTGCTGGCATACCAAACATTTGGCTATGCTCCGAGCCACACTCCGCTTCATCCTATGCCACCAGTAGTTCAGACGAAGATCCTTGCACATCTTGGTACCTCTAGGATGTACAGAGTACGATGAATTGTGTGCCTCGACAAATAACTCCTCTCTGATATCTCCAGCTGGCACACACAATCTGGCTCCAAATCTCAACGAACCATCTCCATGAATCAATAAGTCAGTCCGCAGACCGGCTTCTACCTGCTCCCGAATCTTCACCAACCTCGGATCTCCGGCCTGACCTGCCTTGATACGATCCACGATCGTCGACTGTATCTACATACACATCAACGAAGAAGCCTCTCCAGGAAGAACAATCTCAATACGAGACTTGCAAAAATCCTGCTATAACCTCCACTGTGAAGTCAACATCATCACCACTGGAAGTCTGCTCAGCGCATCCGGAACCACATTCACCTTGCCAGGGTGATACTGCAAATCAATCTCATAGTCGGCTATGAGCTCCAACCATTGACGCTGTCGCATGTTGAGCTCCTTCTGCGTAAAGATATACTTTAAGCTTTTGTGGTCGGTGAAGATCTTCACCTTCTCACTCAGCAAGAAGTGCCTCCAAATCTTAAGCACAAATACGACTGCAGCCAACTCCAAATTGTGCGTCGGGTAATTCTTCTCATGAGCCTTAAGCTGCCGAGAAGCGTACGCAACCACTTGCCCATGCTGATGCAAAACACATCCGAGACCCTTGCCAGAAGCATTGCAAAAGATCTCGAATCCACCACTCCGATCGAGCACAGTAATAACAGGGGAAGTCGTCAACCTCTCCTTCAGAATAGAAAAGGCCTTCTCACAAACATCGGACCAAACGAATGGTATATCCTTCCTCGTCAGTCTGGTCATCGGCGCTGCAATACAGGAGAAATCCTTGATAAAGCGCCGATAATAACATGCAAGCCCAAGAAAACTCCTGATCTCAGACGCTGACTGTGGAACCGACCACTCTCTGATAGCCTTGATCTTCTCCGGATCCACATCTATACCATCTCCTGACACCACGTGCCCAAGAAAAGCCACTCTATCCAGCCAGAACTCGCACTTGGAATACTTCGCATATAACCGATGCTTTCTCAAAATCTCCAAAAGAGTCCTCAAGTGCTCAGCGTGCTCCTCCTCCGACTTCGAATAGATCAAGATGTCGTCAATAAAGATAACTACAAACTTATATAAGAAGTCATAAAATATCATATTCATCAGATTCATGAAAACTGCGGGTGCATTGGTCACACTTAAAGGCATAACCACGTACTCGTAGTTTCCATACTTCGTTCTGAACGCTGTCTTCGGCACGTCTTCCTTCTTCACCTTCAGCTGGTGATACCCGCTCCTGAGATCCAATTTAGAAAATACCCTTGATCCTCCCAGCTGATCGAAAATGTCGTCAATCCGTGGCAACGGATACTTGTTCTTGAAGGTGACAGCATTCAACTCTCTATAGTCCACGCACATCCGACGCGAACCGTCCTTCTTTTTCACCAATAGAACATGTGCTCCCCATGGAGACACACTCGGATTGATGTAACCCTTCTGCAGAAGTTCATCCAACTATTTACGTAACTCATCCAGCTCTACCGGAGCCATACGATAAGGTGCTTTTGATATAGGCTGCGCTCCCGGAATAAGATCAATCGAAAACTCAAGAGCTCGATCGGGCGGCAGTCCTGAAATCTCCTCGGGGAAGACATCATCGAAATCTCTCACCACAGTTGGTCTAGTCACCTCCATCTGCATAGCTACATGCTCTACCACTGGCTTAGCCCGAAATCTGACAGGCCCAAGCGAACTGCTCCCGCAACTGAACTCGAAGGCCGGATAACCAGGAATCTCTAACACCACCTTCTTCCGTCGGCAGTCGATCGTAGCGTAGAAGCAACTAAGCCAATCCATCCCAAGGACAGCATCATAGTTGGTAATGTCGTGGACGATAAAATCGGCGTAAAGCTCGAGTCCACAGACCACCAAGGGACAAGATTGACATCCAAGGGACACCGAGATCACCCCATTCCCTGTAGCGATATCCCAACTCTTGGAAAGAGGGGAAGTCGTCAGAGAATGCTTGTCCACGAAACTCCGGGATAAGATGCACATGGATGCACCGGAGTCAAAAAGAACTCGGGCGGGACAAGCACAAACCAAAATAACACCTAACAAGCAAATTAGCAATCAAAACCTATTCTAGCAAACAATATCTAATCTAACATGCAAGATTAACTAACGAAAAGTAAAGACTAGTCTGCGGGTTACCTGCAATAACGCTATCCGCAGGCTCGGCCTCTACCTTGATCATCGTGAAAGCCTGCCTCCTAGGCTGAACAGCTTGCTGAAATGCCTGCTTCTGGGAAATGAGAGGCGCTCCACGTCCAGCGGCTATCGGTGCTTTCGGTGGGTTTCCAGCAAGCTGGCAATCCTTCACTGTATGCTTAGGGTCGCCACAAATTAGGCACTGGCACAAAAATCTCCTACACTGGTCCTTCACATGACCGGTCCTGCCGAAAAAATGACATGTCTTCTGAACAGACCCTCCTGACTTCTTGAACTGCACGGACTGATTAGGCTTCATCACTGGCCTAACTACGGCTCTGGCCTGCTCCATAGGCCTCTTTCCAGCACCAGAATATTGCCCTCTCCTCTGATTGGCAATCAGCTCCTGTCTCTTGGCAGCGGTCATCAATTTCTAATAAGAATCCAAGTCTGAAGAGGACATCAGACTCTGCAGCTCCAATGATAGACCCTGCAAGAATCTTTGAGCTAGATCTTCAGCGTTCTCCACCATCTTCGGTGCAAAGCGACTCAGTCTCATGAACTCTTGGTGGTACTGATCCACCGTCAGATTTCCTGCTTCAGATTAATAAACTGCTGCATCAGCTCCCTCCTCACAGCCTTGGGGAAATATTCCTCATCAAATCTCGCCTTGAAAGTGGCCCAGGGAATAGGCCTCACCAGCATCTGCTCCTCAGACTCCCACCAGCTACGAGCATTATCCTTCAGTTGCTTCTTCACTAGATCAACCCATCTAGCTGGGTTAACCTTCGAGAGAAGCAGATTGTCCTATGTATTCTTCATCCACTCGTCCGCAGCTAATGGTCCTTCCGACCCATAGAAATATGTCGGGCCTAGCTCCCGAAACTTCTTCGCTCCCGGCTCGAAGCGAGGGGCATTCTGTAGCATCCCCTGCTGAACCTGCATCATCTGATGCATCATCCTCATCATCTCAGCTATAGTGGGCTCTCTATCAGCATCCGCAGCACGTCCTGCTCCACCACCAACTCCAGGTCTACTACCAGCTCCACGAGTAACGCGTCTACCGGCCATCTAAAATAAGAAAATGTTCAGATTAGACTTATCATGACTTGAATGTTAGGAATAATTAATTGGATGTTGTTTATCATTATTGTTGTTCTGATATTTTACGGATGCAAAGGGAGGACCTGCATGGGCCACCAACAAAACATGTCACGTCCCGCTTCCCTAAAATGGAAGACAAGACGTGGGTAAGTCCGCTCAGACGTGGAGCCGTGAAGCTGTCGTCTGATAAGCGTCTATAAAAATTTCAAATGATTTGCAGGTCCTTTGCATTGCGAGAAACAACAACAATGATAACATAGCAGATAAAGAAACATCCACCAGCTCAAAAACATCCAACGCATTATTCAACATCGCAGAAAAGTCACAAAAGTATAGTCTGAACAAATAGGCCTAAAACATGGCCGAAACAAGAGTAAAGAAGGTCAGGTGCTACGCACCGGAAACTAACTGCAACTAATAAAAAATGACAACTAAAAGCCTCCAGGTGAGCCTAGGACTGGTCACCAGTGTCCTCGAACTCGGTCTCAGCAGGCACCTCGACCTCAGTGTCCACAAACTGCTCATCCTCAACGGGTAACTCTAACTCAGAACCTGACAAGTGACACCCAAAGAGAAAAGGGCACATGTCAGCAAAAGTCTCCCAAAAGAAAGCAGAGAGCTTTTGTGCAAGGATACAAATAACAAAAGACGACTAGCAGTTCTAAAATAACGCAATTAGTTGATATGGCATTTAAGTGTGCAACAATTAGAGATGACATGATGGCATGCACTACGAGAACATTAATTTATAATCACGATCACTATCCTATCACATTGTGCACAGGGTTTTCCCCTTACAGCTGAAGGAGCGGATCATGCATCCTTCTATGTTGCGTGGTAGCTTAACCCTACCCCTCCACGTGTATCGAGCCAGGGTTTCCCAAGTACATGAGCTCGCTTCTGGATCACGAGCCAGGAAGTGTTTTTGGCATAGGGTTGTGCCCGCAAAAGCAGGTGCCTAGCCTCAATCATTACAATAGGTGTAGCGTGTGCTACTCAATCATGATGTACATTAGATGCATGCAATTGCATGGCAATGAACAAATAATTTCGTACCGTTAATTGAATTTAAACATGGCATGGTAGTATGAATGCAAACATGAAGAAAATGCCGGATCTGGCTTCGTTGTCAAGCCAGATCTAAAGGTGTCGTCTAGGCAGCTATCATTTCACTGCCTAGTCTCTTTCACACTTTTGTACAAAGTGGCCTAAGACGTGGCCTAATCAGGAGGCTGGAAAGTATCACTTGCCTGATTTCGGAGTTCTTGGTGTCGACGAGTCCGTACAGAGAGCGCAGACGTTTTCTGCGTTATCGGATTCCGATATCAGTTTAATTAAAATAACTTATTCTATCAATTAATATATTAATACTGATAACTAAAAATATTGCTTCATTCACTAATGCTTCTAATTTCTTATAGGAGTTATTTGAACCCTATCTCATTGGTTATGCTCCAAAATTTATATAGACATAAATAGTTCCGAAATCAAATACTGTGATATCATGAAAAGGGTTCCAGTGACTAATGTTTTACATGTAAATTCATATATGCACTAACCTAGACTTAGTTACAAGTTGAAATAATCACACTTCTGAAGCCCACATCAGGAATTCTCCACTTTTAAAAACAACCTGCAGCTCTTTAAAAATAAGGGGTACCATTTTTCTTAAGAAAATCTCTAACTATTAATATACCAACCCTAACTAAATATATTATTAACAATATTACCAACTAACATCTAACCTTAACAAGAAAACATACTGTGAGGTTAATACTCCTATTTAACCAAAGAGATGATCATCACATGTGTTTCAGAGTGTTTTCTCACTACAAAGCATTGACCGTGGAGAACCCGGTCAACGTGGTCAAGGGGCCCGCTTTGGGTCCCTCGGGGGCTTCGAATCGGTGCGGAAGGGGCGAGGGGAAGCCTCGGCCCTGGTTGAGACGCTCGGCCTCGGATAGACGAGCGCGTCCTCGGAAATAGGACGACGAGGGGAAGCCTCGGTCGTCCGGCTAAATGCGCGTTCGGCGAAGGGCGAGGGGAAGCCTCGGCCCGGGTCGAAACGCTCGGCCTCGGTGGTTTGCACTTGGCTTCGGCGATCGGACGACGAGGGGAAGCCTCAATCGTCCGGCAGGTTGCGTGGTCGGCGAGGGGCGAGGGGGAGCCTCGGCCCGTTGATCAGCTGTCCACCTGCGTAGACGAGAACGATCGTCAGGGGGCCGGACCTTGGTTCCGGCCAAATCCCCTCCGATGCCTAAGTCAGACAAAGATCTGAGAAAGGAGGCCCGGCGGAGACGGTCTGACTCGTGAGGAGATCGTAACGGCGTCTCTCGGCGCGAGCGGGGGAGGAAGGAGATGAATTGGGGGAACGAGGTCGTTGATGGAGTACCTTAGGTTTTGTTACCTCAGATGCGGGTCATTTTCTTCGTCGTCCTCCTAGCCCTTTTGTAGAGCTCCCGGCGTGATTGCCTCTGGCCCACGTCCCACGCCTGCCCTCGATCGTGCCCCATCAATCCGCCCCCTCGCCGCCGCTCTCTTCGCCCTTCCAGCACCTCCCCATTACCACCATTTAGTGGTCGCGCATTCGGGGGAACTGTTTTCGCAGGAGTGGGCGAGTGACTTAGCAGGTTATCGGGGCCGGGTCGGATCGACATTCGAGAAGATCCCTTACAGGGCCTTTGCTGAATGGGATTGAGGAAGCAGATGGGCTCTCGACCAGTAGTCGGGCTCCTGGGCTCGTGTCTTTTGGGGTCTCGGTCAAATAGGCGTAACAATTGCCCCCATCGGTCGAGTTGATTAGCTTCGGCCTATTCGGCTCGGCCGATGTGACTCCTGTCGATTTTGACAAGCTCGCCAGTCGATGCCGACTCATTTATTAGTCGTCATCATGAGTGGGCCCGTTCGATGTTTTTAAGGCGCGGGCTCCGAAGCACCATTGGTCCTCCGATGCCGCCACGTGTGGCTGCAAATTTACCCCCATCGTTCGCGGGGCCGTCTTCAATCGAGAAGCTGAGGGGTTCGGGCGCCGCCATCGGTGGGATCGATCGGCCTCGGCTAGCTTGGTATAACCGCTACGCCTCCTGGGGTTCCGAGTGGCGCTTCAGCCGAGGCGTGGTCATAAATGTAGGTCATGATGAGGCGGATCGATTGGACTTCCCCTGGCGCCGATTTCAAAACGCCGCCAGTCCTTCGAAACCTGCCGCGCGTTCTTGTCAGCCGCTTCAAATTCGCCCCTGCGCCCGGTATATAAGATCCTCAGCCGCGTTGATCTCCCCTCCTCCCTTGCTCCTCCCGGTATTCAAAGCTTTCCGCAACTCGGAGTTTCCCGTCGCCTTCGCTTTCTTGCCTTCTCCGAACTAGTCGAAAAAGGTAATTCCTCTCTCGCTTTCATCTCATGGCTGCTCTTAGGATAGGCGGTTCTGGTCAAAGGGCGAGGGATCCTCCGGAGTCCAGGCGGGGCGAGCCCCGGCTAGGGGAATCAGGTTCCCCCGCCGGGAGTCGTTCTCTTCAAGATAAGGGGAAACTTTTTCCAGACTACGCCCGTGATAACGTGGCGTCAGCTGCCGTGCGGCTTAATGTGCCCCCGGTTGTCCTCCGTACGCCGTCGAGGACTCCTCCTTCGGTGGCCGCGGAGATCCGGGAAAGATATCTCTGATTCCCATACGAGGTTCGAGTTCCATTTGTCGACGAGCGGATTTGCCTTCCGAGGAGTAATGAGGTCGGCGCCTACGTCGAGATGTTCCGCCTGGGTCTTCGCTTCCCGCTCCATCCCTTCTTCATCCAGGTCATGGAACATCTCACGGTGTCCCTGTGTCAGTTCACCCCGTGTTCGATCGCGGTACTGACGGGCTTCGTAACGCTCTGCTGTACCCGTGGTCTGGAGCCGTCTCTCCCCCTTCTCTTCCACTTTTACCAGGTCCAGACGGTCGGTCTGGGGTCATGGCTGCTACTCCGAGCCCGTTCGAGGAGGGAATACCTGATCGGGTTGCCCCGCTGGTCAGGGGATTGGAACTCGGATTATGTCTTCGTGGTCTTCTTGGGTTAGGCCCAGATTTTGACAAGTTGGGGAGCGTCTGTCCAACCTCGCCCGCCACCAGCCCTTTCGGATGTTGATCAGGCAGCCGCCGCGACGCTGTCGGCTCTTCCTTTGGAATCGAAGTCCATCTGGCCTTTGTTGGATGACCTACACCTGAAGGCCATCTTATGGTCCCCGGGTAGGTCGCTTTTTCCTCCTCGGACTGCCCTGTGACTCATCCTGATTTCGGTTTCCTTTGTAGGGATGGCAGGCCGCGGGTTCGTACGTGACGTCGATGAGCTGATCCGTCGTGGAGCTGCTCGGAGCCGAGGCAGTACCTCCGGAAGGGCGCCTCGACGGACCGTTGAGGAGGAGGTGCGCCGAGCCGAGCCCTCCATGGGCAAGGTAGTGGCCGTGCCTCATGCCTCTTCTTCTGGCGATCCCCTCCCCGGGGGCGTAGTAAAGGCCGGACCTGCCCCATCAGCCCGAGAGGCAGGGGGTAATGACGGGTCCGGTGTAGTCCCCCTCGCCCTCGGAGCGTCCCCTCCCGTCCCCGAGAGTGGAGATGGGGCAAGGCGGAAGCGCTCTCCTCCGGCGCTCGTGGTGCCTCACGGAGGGAAGAAGAGGAAGGAGGATGCGGAGCCCTCCAGCCCGGCCAGTTCTGTGCCTCCTGCAGGCACCACCGGAGACCTTCAGGTGACTCTGACAACCACCCCCATCGCAGCGTCCCCGCTTCCGTCCCCGGGAATCGGAGCGCTATTGGCGAGCCATATGGCTTCCCTCGATGTTGCCCCCGGGAGTTCGGTGTTCACCGACCGAGCCCTAGCCCAGCAGGTGGCCGAGAGCTCCGTCTTCCCTCGGGACCACAGCACCCTCGAGAAGATTCCCGCCGACAAGGTGTCGGATTCTTTGGTTTGGGCCCTTCAACAGGTTCGGCCCTCTCGCAGTCCTTTCTTTCCCTTCACTCCCTTTTTAGCTCATGTCCCGTTTTTCAGGGGTCGACGCTCGCCGTGGAGCTGCAGCGGCGAGCCATCCTCCTGAGGAAGCTGGAGGAGTCCACCATGAAGGCTCAGGAGCGGGCCGGGGCGGCCGAGGTGGCCATGATGGATGCCCAGATGGAGTCTCGGCGCCTCAACCTCCGTGTGGCCGCGTTGGAGGGACAAGTGGGTGACCTCCAAGGAAAGCTGGAGGATGCTCATCAGTCGGCTGAGGAGGCGGCGGAGTCGTTCCGCCTGGAGAGGGAGGAGCTTCAGAGGGAACTGTCGGATCGGCGCCAAGTGATGCGGCTTGCAGAGGAGGTGGAGAAGGGCGTCGTCGAGACCCTGGGGATGAGGATCCTCGAGGTCCTCAGGGTGGCCTTCGGTAAGTACGAAGACCTCATCGCCCCTTGGATCGTCGAAGTCGTCCAGTCTTCCTTTCGGGAATGTGCGGAGCGTGTCCGGCAGGCCCCTCCGTCGGTCGATCCCCCTCGCTCTGAGTAGGGCGAAGTGCCCGAGGATGTGTCCTCCCGAGCTCGGGCTCCCTAAGCAGTCCCTCCCAGCCTTGTCCTCAAATTTTTTAGCATCCGCTTCGCTTTGGGCCAGTCTACTTGAAATGGATCCCTGGCCCCCGCTGTCTCCTTCGGCTTCGTCGATGGTTCCGTGGCCAATAATTGCTGGTTGCATGGCTGCTAGCTTGGGCTACCTACTTTGGGTCTTTTGTCAACCAATTTTGCTCTGTCGGTGTCGATCTGGCTTCTGTAGGGTGTTTTCTTCGCCTCGATCCCCTGTAAATAAGACACATTTTTGTACTCTGGTTAACTATTATAAAAGAAATTGACTTACTCGGACTTCTCGTGTACTTTGCGTTGTCGCCTTGTTCTTGGCCTAGGACTGGTCGGCGTTGGCGTTGGCTGGGGGGGATTCTCCCCAGACTTATGGGTGTGAGAGTCGGTCGGCGAAGGCAAAAGCTCCTCGGCTTAGGATCGGTCGGCGTCCGTGTCTCGGGGGAGTTGCCCCCAGTCTTATGAGCACAAGAGTCGGTCAGCGAGGGTAAAGCTCCTCAGCTTAGGACCGGTCGGCGTCCGTGCTTGCTGGGGGAACTGTCCCATGCTTATGGGCACGGAAGTCGGTCTGCGAGGGCCAAGCTCCTCGGCTTAGAACCGGTCGGCGTTCGCGCTGGCTGGGGGGATCGCCCCCAGACTTATGAGCGCAGGAGTCGGTCGACGAGGGCAAAGCTCCTCGGCTTAGGACCGGTCGGCATCCGTGCCTGCTGGGGGAATTGCCCCAGTCTTATGAGCGCAGGAGTCAATTGGCGAGGACAAAGCTCCCCTTCCTCCTCCAGTGAGGCGGCGGTCCCCAGTCTCTTGCGCTATTGGTGACATGTCAACCTCGTCGGGGATTTAAGAAAAGACCAAAAAGGGAATGCATTTGTACTCTCAAGAGTCCTGTCGGACCGGTACATTTGGAGGAAAGGAAAAGGAAATGAAACTAGACAGAGGGACGTAAACCTAGATAGCTCCCTCTTACTAGGCTGCAACCGGGGGGAGAGACATCGCCCGCTCACTCTATGATACGGAGGGGACCTTGGACGGTGTTGATCTTCTTCCCCTTGTCTGGCTGCGTGGAGGTCCCTTCTCCGTGGGCCGGCTCGTCGGCCTGGTTCCTGGCGTGCCCCCGGCTCATCAGCTTCTCAATGTCCTTCTTCAAATGCCAGCAGTCTTTGGTGTCATGACCATCGTCCTTATGGTACTTGCAGTACTTCTCCCTGTTCTTCCCACCTCTTCTAGCCTTCGGTGGGGGGCGATCAGCTCGCTCTTCCTTCTGTACTTGGGCGAGGACGGCGTCTGGGGTGGTATCCCTCGCACTTTCTCCCCGCTGCCTGTTCCTCGGCCTCTTCTCGGTCCGGTATCCTTCGGGGCTGACTCGTCCGCCGTCGCCACGCTTGGTCCCTCGAGTGGCTTTTCCTGCATCCTCGGCCAAGGCCTCCTCAGTCAGCATGAAGCGTTCTGCCCTCGCCATGATCCCGGGGAGGTCCTTTGGGGGATCGTTGTATAGGGACTTCTTGAGGCCTCGGTGGCGAAGCCCTTTCTTAAGGGCCGTCTGGACCACCAGGTCGGGAGGGTTGTTCACGTTCAGCCTTTCCGCATTGAAGCGGCGCATGAACTGTCGGAGCGGCTCGGCCGGGCCTTGCACCACGTTGAACAGATGTTCAGCACCAGGTTTGATCAGCCTCCCCGCCATGAACTGTTTGCAGAACAACTGGGTGAGTTGCTCGAAGCTGTCGATGGAGCGGCCGGGCAGGCTGTGGTACCAGGTCCTTGCCGCTCCCCTGAGAGTAGAATAGAAGCCCCGGTAAAGCAGGTCATCGTCAGCTCCCTAGAAGGCCATGTCCCCCTCGTAGTCCATCACGTGGTGTCCCGGGTCCCCTATTCCGTCGTACTTCCCCAGCACTGGGATCCTGAATCGAGAAGGGACCCGTGCGTCGGTTATTCTCCGTGATAAGGGGCACCGGTCTCCGTGGATGCCCCCGGGGATGCGGTATTCGCCTGCCTCTGGCTCGATCGAGGGTGGAGGAAGCACAGGCGTCGGCGGGGCTGGCTCTGCGACCCTCGCCACGCTGGGGGTCGGGCTGACCCGACGTTCCCGACTCCTCCTGCGGGAGCTCCTGCTCCGCCGCGATCGGTCTCTTGAGTGGTGTCGTTCGCTTCTCCTGCGACGGGATGACCACGACCGACGAGATGATGACGTCATCGATTCGCCCTCCGTCCCTTCGGTTTCTCTTCGGCTCCTTTCACGATAAGGGGAGGAGGCGCGTGACCTCGCCTGACGAGAGCCGTGCAGCGTGAATCGACGCTCCGTGTTCGGTTTCAAGGTCCCGTGGTCGTCGACCACGGCGGACCGCAAGTGCGGGGGACCCCCCGCCCATCGATGGCTATCGTCCAACGTGCCTCCGTTGGACGGCGCAGGGCCGACGAGCTGCTGCACCGTCGCGACCAACGTCTGGAGGCTCGCGTTGGTCTCCTGAGCCAGGGCGCGGAGCTGTCCCTGCGTGGCCAGTTCTGAGCCGCCGGTCTCTTCGGTTGAGAGGGCGGGGTGGTCACCGACGGGCATGTCCTCGGGGTTGCCGTTTGATGCGCCATTCCCTTCCTCCGGGATGGGGGGCATGCGCTTCCTTCCATTGCTGGCTCGTGCCATTGTTGGTGTGGTTTGTTACTTCGTGGGATGGATTTCGTTCTCACAGACGGCGCCAGATGTTTCAGAGTGTTTTCTCACTACAAAGCGTTGACCGTGGAGAACCCGGTCAACGTGGTCAAGGGGCCCGCTTTGGGTCCCTCGGGGGCTTCGAATCGGTGCGGAAGGGGCGAGGGGAAGCCTCGGCCCTGGTTGAGACGCTCGGCCTCGGATAGACGAGCGCGTCCTCGGAAATAGGACGACGAGGGGAAGCCTCGGTCGTCCGGCTAAATGCGCGTTCGGCGAAGGGCGAGGGGAAGCCTCGGCCCGGGTCGAAACGCTCGGCCTCGGTGGTTTGCACTTGGCTTCGGCGATCGGACGACGAGGGGAAGCCTCAATCGTCCGGCAGGTTGCGTGGTCGGCGAGGGGCGAGGGGGAGCCTCGGCCCGTTGATCAGCTGTCCACCTGCGTAGACGAGAACGCTCGTCAGGGGGCCGGACCTTGGTTCCGGCCAAATCCCCTCCGATGCCTAAGTCAGACAAAGATCTGAGAAAGGAGGCCCGGCGGAGACGGTCTGACTCGTGAGGAGATCGTAACGGCGTCTCTCGGCGCGAGCGGGGGAGGAAGGAGATGAATTGGGGGAACGAGGTCGTTGATGGAGTACCTTAGGTTTTGTTACCTCAGATGCGGGTCATTTTCTTCGTCGTCCTCCTAGCCCTTTTGTAGAGCTCCCGGCGTGATTGCCTCTGGCCCACGTCCCACGACTGCCCTCGATCGTGCCCCATCAATCCGCCCCCTCGCCACCGCTCTCTTCGCCCTTCCAGCACCTCCCCATTACCGCCATTTAGTGGTCGCACATTCGGGGGAACTGTTTTCGCAGGAGTGGGCGAGTGACTTAGCGGGTTATCGGGGCCGGTTCGGATCGACATTCGAGAAGATCCCTTACAGGGCCTTTGCTGAATGGGCTTGAGGAAGCAGATGGGCTCTCGACCAGTAGTCGGGCTCCTGGGCTCGTGTCTTTTGGGGTCTCGGTCAAATAGGCGTAACAACATGTAACAAAATATCAGTTATAAAATTAACCCTGCTTCAAATAGCTAACCAACCCAAGTGATGCACAGAACACTATATAAAGCTAATGAATATTAAGCTAACTTATAATATAACTATATATATATATATATATATATATATATATATATATATATATATATATATATATATAGGAAAATTTTCAAATGAGAACATTTCGCACCGTGCGAAAATGTTTTTATCTTTTTTTTGAAATTTTTTTTTCAAAAATTCTTTTTTCCACCCTCATTATATGTTGTTATACCCCCCTCAAAAAATAATGGTTGAGAAATAATGTCATTTGGCCTTCGATCAAGCCATTTCATCAAATTTGCACGTTTTGAGACCGTTAAATTTGTAACGGGTGGATGGGTGCTCTAATGCCCAACGGGTTCACCCATTATTTTCCCTGGGGTATATAATTGTATGGATTAAACATCAAAAAAAGAATTTTTGAAAAAAAATTTCAAAAAAATATAAAAAAGTTTTCGCACGGGTTTTTTCGCACCCGAAGATCACTATATATATACATACATACATATATATATATATATATATATATATATATATGTGTATATATATATATATATTCTATAAAACATGAAGAATTTGAATGTTGTCCTACTAGGACAAACATTTGTCCTAGGTGGACAACTTTGTCCTACGTGGACAAATGGATAGCTGACTAGGATTATATTTTGGGGGGAAATGCTGGTTGGAAAATTTAAAAATTTTGAACTCAATCTTTTGAATTTTCTGCGGGAAATGATTTGGGGGAAATCCTTTTTGAATCTCTTCTTTCCTCAAATGCACAGCACCCCCAGGCTCTCCATGAATCAAAAGGAGAGCATCAAATTTCTCCCCCTCCACACACACACACACACACACCACAAACCTATCTCAAGAATCAAGTGGAGGCCGAGGTTGTGGGTGCGAGACCACAGGAGAAAGGCGCATCAGCACAAAAGTCATCATGTTCTCTCCCCCCGAACTCCCCTCAACCCCTCGGCCACCCCCGAGCACCCCCCAACGGTGGTGCTCTTTGCACCTACCTGCAATGAAAATGCCCAACAACAAAAAGGCCTCTTTCGTGGACTGACATTTTACAGGTAACAGTAACTCTAACCAAATGATCATATTTTCAACTTCATGAATCCTTCACCATTCAAAATTATTATTTTTCATAAATAGTTCAGCTATTTGTGTTCAAGGGAATCGGTTGTAGAGCATACAGTCGGCTCAATGGATGGGCAAAAAGTGCTACATCTCAGGAGAAAGCAAGCCAGTGAACGAATTTACTTAGTCTCTAAGTGTGACTGAACGAATTTGGCACTAATTTTTAATTGTATAACTCGCTGAATTTCTTCAATTTTTTACAGCTTTTTAACCCTCGATGCATGTTCTTTTCATCATTGGAACCCAGGTTATATAAATAATTTAACCTTTAGATTTTTTATTCCACATCTTAGTGTCTTTGTGCATAACCTGCCAAATGTTCGATGAAATTCATGTGAGGAAGTGTTGACAATCCTGTGAGGAAGAGTAATTCAATGACTATCTATTTTTTGAGTAAAATTGCAACGGGTAGAGTAATTTAATACATGCTCCTTGATGATCTATTTTTTGTGAAATTGCAACGAGCAGAGTAATTTAGCGTCTCTTATATCATGGAATTTGGGGAGAAATTTATTTTTTGTGCAAATTTTTAGTATTTTGAAGCCAATCTATATTTAGCAATTTTTTAAAATTTATATTAAAGCAAATTTTTATTATTTCTTAGAGATCATGAGCCTGTCAAATTTTTATTTCAGGTCTGTCCAAATATTCATTTAGTTCAGGTCCCAGTTGCTCGCGGTAAAGCCAATTTGAATTTATACCGAGATGTTGGCTCTGAGGTTTGTTTGATTGGTTGATGTTTTTTGGTGAATCATAACAGTGGTGACGATGCATTTTCTGTGGAAATTGTTTGGGTATAATGTCTAGCAGGTGGTCAGCATACTCTTTACAGAAGGAAGATGTGAGCATGCGTTTATTGATGAAGTTTACCTTGACCTAACTGATGCAGCTGAATCGATGCTACTAGAAACCCCTCCTGATTTGTTGGAAGTGATTGAGGAACAGGTCTTGAAGTCACATGTTTTGGGTGTGACTGGTGTAAGATATAAAGCCTTGATATATTTCTTATGCAATTATTTGAGATAATCATGCTTGCCAGGAGATTATGGTTGTGCTATATTTCAAGTTTCCCTTGAGTCTCGAGATAGTGGGAAGGTTATGATTTGCGATGAGTAATTGCTTTGTAATTCATATGTCCATTTGCCAGGGATCATGTGTGAATTATTCATGGAAACTTCATTTGGTCTTGATTCTTAACATTAATCTCGAAGTTGGTCCTTTTCAGGATGAAGTTGACAGGGCAAGAATAAATAGTCAAAATTATGAATCCCTGCCAGAATTGGAAATATTATGATTCCATGCAAGATGGAAAATGGTGATGAAGAACAAGTTGTTGAATATCACAATATGAGAAGGTTACTGTCAAACAATGACAATGGCACATGCGTCGAGTTTTGGCGGGGGCGTCCATTAATCATTCCTCCAAGCATGAAGTAACAAAATTTCTCTTTATATTGAAATGACAATGGCACAGGCATGAAGTAACTATTTCTATATAATATCTCTGTTTATGATGGCTTTTAACTTTAATTTGCATTTGAATTTCCATTACTGTACAGATTACAGAAACAACAAATTCCATCATTCTTTACATTAAGAGTTTGGATAAGAATTTTATTATAGTAAACATGCACAAGTTGCAATTTCTGGATAACAATTTTAGCATGAACATAGATAAATGATGGTATCTAGGATCTTGGCGGCACATTATTTTTGTGATTAGAGAAGTTACACATATTTAAAATGTTCTGACGTGATAAGGGAAATTCTCAGTAATAGACAATAGCTAAGAGGGCGGGAGTAATCCTGCTTATGCTCAAAGGGTAAGAAATGCACAAAGATGAAAATTAATATAAGCATATCACATACATACATCTTCTTCATTGTCATAACTTTATCAATGTTTCCCAATAGCTGTAACCTTGATTTAATTAAAAAAACCTCTTAAGGGTTTGCAATTTTTAACATCAAATTTGTTGATTTTTTTACTGCTCTTGCAAACTGGAATGCATCAGTTACATATGTTCATCTTTGTACTCATTGTGTTTCATGCTCTCTATAATGTCATCATAATGGCTTTAGGAATAAAAAAATTAAGTTATCTACTAAAAACAAAGCTCTTCTAAATTCATAAAATTATGACTTAATAATAAACTCAAAATTTCCATAAATAGAAAAAAAACATGCTCAACGAAGGTATTTATATGTGAAGATGAGGAAATGGAAAGCTTGGGAAGCTGAGATTTCCTCGCTGGAATGCCAATTTTCTAATGGCAAGTTCTATTGCCAAAATGCATGCTAACAAGGTATTTATATGTGAAGATGTTTGCTTCTTTCAACATAACTCATCGTTAATTCTTTACCTGCAGAGCCAACAAGATACAAGTTTACTCACCAAACTTATTTTGTAAAGCATCATAAAGTCCTTTCCAGCACACCGGGCATAAGATGGATGGTAAGACCACTCTTGCTACTTATATGTGCAATACATGTATATGAGACTTAAAGAACAATATAGATTAAAATATTGTGTGCGCATAGAAGTAGACATGACCATATATGCAAACAAGCTTTAGACTCGAAAACCTCATCAATCAGCTTTGCTACATAAAACCAGCCGTGGAATAATGCCTTCTGTCTCTGAAATACACTAAATATGCAATGAACAAAACCCAAATTTATTTTTGTACAAAATTACCTGATAACAAAATTAAATTCAAAGGATATGAATAAATGAATGTTTTTCATGCAAAATATTTAGTGCATAAATACTTCCCCTGCAGTTCTTAGGAACACTTTAAGCCCAAGATGAATTTTGAATATAAAATAAAATAAAAGATCTTTAATGTTCCTATATTTAATTTGAAACAATGTTAAATTCTGTCAGACCATAATACAACTTAAAAGCCATCACATGTAAATCCTACACTATGCTAAATCACCTTTTGCTTTCATGTGTCTCTATCAAGAGTGCCAAGTTGTTGACAAACCATTTACCAAAGATTTGTTTCATAAATTGAAAAGGAGCAATACCCAGGACATCAAACAAAGAGAAGATAGCAGATTTTGAAGAACTAAAACAATACAAACATCCTTGAGAGGCAGTGAAGTTCTTCCTTCTCTAGAAGACCAAAGTAACAACTCATCATGTGCCACTAACTAAACCAAAAATATGAACTTATATTTTGCATGAAAGTACCAAATATTTATAAAACAAAAACTCAAGTCAATGTACCATTAACGGGTTTGATCTCGATTGATCTACAAAATAGGCCAACTTGGTATAAGGAGAAGGTTTACTCTGGAAACAAGGTATTTTACTACAAGATGTTGGGGGGTTTTAAATAAAATTAGGATTTATGTAAATTGGTTTATTTATGGCTGGATCCTGCATTAGAGCATAATAATCAAGTCAGACGAGATAGCCTGGATTTGGTCAAGTATATTTTTGTGCATTTTGAAGGCCCCAAATTGTTTCTTGATGCAGGTGAAGATAAATCTTTCACTGGTATACAATTGTTTGGTTAAAATTTATGCAAGCATTTTGAGCTGTACTGTGAAAATTTTGTAGGATCTTGCGAAGAAGCAATTTGCCGATGAGCTGTTTGCTTACAACAACGATTTCAATAAAGTTAATTTATCTATATTGACATCCAAGGGAGATCTGCCTGATGAACTTGGTGAGTTCTGAGCATTAGATGTTTATAAATGTTTAGAGAAATTATGACTGGTCTTTGTTAGTTACCGACTTGAATGATTTTTTTCTTAGACTCTAACATCCAATTATGACTGAAACATTTATGTTTGTTGCCTAGAGTTCTATAACCTCCAATTTCATCTTTTGCCTTGCTACTTCTGATTGATCTTCATTTTCAATCGGCAACCTGTCAACCAGTTGATCTCTTCCCAGTTCTGTGCAGCATTCCCTGAGCTTGTGTGCATGGTTTAATATATTATCACCCAGTCTGGAAAAATTGAATCAATAACATGTTATGAGAATTAGAATCACCTACAATTCAGAATATATGCTCATATCATTCTTACTAGCAAAAACCAGGAAAAACATTAGGATCCCTAATGAGAAAAACATGGTACTGCAAACATTTCTACTTCTAGGCTTCCATTGTTAGAAGGGATCAAAGACAGTTTCAAGATAAAATATACATACACAAAATACTAAAGACATCATATACTGGACCTATGACTTTGCCTAACAAATCCTAGCCAAACATTTTTAACAAATTTCCAAGTTTGCATCACATTTTTTTCCTCAAAGTTTCAGAATGTCAAATTGGTTGCCCTTTTAATAACAAGAATATCAAATTGGTTGCCCTGTCAAATTAATAGTTTCACTACAGTTAATTAACAAGAACAAAATTTAAAAGAAGTTGCATATAAAAAATAGTAACATGCACCCAATTCGCCATTCTAACTAGCAGACACAAATGTGAACATCAGACCATTATGAGCTCAGGATAAAGGTTATAACTGAGAAGAAGAAACAGGAAAATATACAAGTTTGGCTGTTAAAAGAAAAATAATTTATCCAACAACAATGACCACATGTTTTTTAAATTCCATTTATAAGTAAGAAATTATATGTCAGGTTGAAATATTCTTCTTTTTTATTTTTGAAAACTGAAACATTTTGTGTGTATGTAAATGATCATCTCTGGGAACTCCCACTGATGCAAATACATGATTACAATTTACAAAGGTATAAACCCACAATCATTTCGATATTCCACCAACTGACAGGTTCAGGTCCTACGGTAGTGAATCCTATACCAATCCAAGAAGAATATACTTGGGCCCAATATATATTGCTTCTCAGGATGGTCGATGAAGTGTCCAGAAATTCTATAAACGTAGATGATTAGCTCCTCTAATATACTATTGTACATCCAGAATAGACACCCAAAATTCCAAACATCAACAAACATATTTTCCACAGTCCATCTTTCTGGACATCCACGTTCTCCATTATTGTGCTTCTCTAACTACTTCACCAGGTTAGCTTTATGATTCTTTAACATGCTTGCAGCAGAAACAATGAACAATGAACAAATCCATTTTCAAGTTTTTGCAAGTCCCTATTATTACATTATATTCTTCTGTAATACAAAACACTGTTAGGAGGTCACAACCTTCCTTTACATGTTAAGAAACTTACTTTCAAATGTCAACAGGTATACTCAAAAGAACAACCGAGGGAGGAGGGAGGTAAATCAGTTTGTCATGTTTGTCCTTTTCTTTTTGCATGATTTAGTGATATTGGATATGTTTGTTAAGATCCATAGCCATAATGGTATACCTATCTATACTTACGTGCACATCAAAACAAAATAAAATCCATACTGACAATCTAATTGGAAATATTACATAACTTAGATGATGCATCCAGAAAAAGTAGTATGACTTATCGACAGAAGTAACATATAGCTACAACAGAAACTTCTCTGACATGCTAATGCACAAATTCATAGCAAGTAATAAATCATGCTCAATTTAAAATTGTCTAAAGACATCAAGCCACATTCAATTAAATATTGTAGAAAATAGTTCCAAACTTGCAAAATTATGATATTCAAGTCTTGGAGAATGTCATAAAACATGACAAATATCAATTGATTAACTTTCTTCGGTCATATTAAGCAAGCGTTAAAAGCGGGTTGACGGTGGGAATAAGTGCGAGCTAGTAAAGGTTAAACAAGCAAATAAGTTGATCGATAAGTACCTTTCTTGCCCCATGAGTGATCCAGACATAGAATGAATTGCCTAGCCATGACAGACTTCAAATATCTAATAGTAGACCCAAAGGCAATAACACCAAGCTGTGGGTAATAATGGATGGGGACAAGATGTGGTTGAAGAAATTATGAAAAACTAATTATGGATTTGTAAGATAAAGGAATAAATAGGTTTTACGATAAAGATGCATCTGTATTTGGATCTGCAAAATTTCTGATTTTCTTGGTTTCTTGAATCTTTTGCCAGTTTGGTGAGTTTTTACGATAAAGATGATGTCGTGAGGAGACCGGGGGTCGAGAGGTGGCGGATCTACAATATTGTCAACGTATTGGAGAGTGTTAGGAGCCGATCTTGCTTTTTTCAAGTTTTCAAGTTCTTCCATGAAAGAGATAAATTAGTTAGTTTTTGAATAGCAATGCACTTAAATGAGTTACAGCTTTTTTTTGGTGAAAATGAGTTGCAACTATTTAAACTTAACTTGACGAGTTTAGTTATCTGATAGGATACTGAGAAAATAGATTTGTTTCTTTCTCAGGAAGTTGAGGCAAAATTTATTGTTTTTGATTATTTTTGTTTCTTTCTCGGGAATAGTATATGAGACTCTGGGATGAAATTAAATTATGTTGAGTTTTCTCTGAAAGTATGTTTTTTGAGACTTCAATGGTTGTTTATGATTTGTGATTTGTGTATGTGCTCATTTTTACTAGCAATGGAATCCAATTCGAACTCTTTTACAACTAATTTATGTTGTTGGTGCATAAAACTAATCTCTCTTTGTTAATAAGCAAATGTTACATGGAATTGTGTTCTTGCATGAGTGCATCCATTTATATGAACTGGACTATTGGCATATATGTAACAGATATGTCTCTAGGGAGAATGGCTATCTCTTGGATTCCCATTCATTTTTATGTATTATGACATATCACGAACTGACTTTTATGATTTCCAGATTATGCAGCAAAGTATCTATTATAGATCTGACATGTAGATCAGTATAATTACATGAGGATATTGAGGCTGGTGATGGTTTTTGTAGTTGCAAAAATCATGATTGGTATGCTTAAGCTTGAAGAAATAATCCATTGGTTATCAACTGATCAAGTGATCATTGCAAGTGCCTTTAGTTATAAAAAATTATACATAATAGCATACATCAATCTCACATTTGTGTTAAAGACCTTAAATACTGATGGTATATATATGCTATGGTACATTTGTCATTTAATTTGCATAATTTCAATCCTGAATTTCACAATCCATCACAGGTTCCAAGAGTTATACATGTTAGCATCTATTTAAACAACTTGGTCTTTCTCAAAGCCCCAACCGAAAGAAGGGAAGCACTATATCTATTAAGTAGGTTGGATAAAATCATGTTCTTTTCTTCTTCTTTTCTTACTCAAGTTTACAATATAAGTAAAATTTGATGTTAACTAAAATTTTTGGAGAACTAAATAACAATTATTGCTATTTAATTATTACTTTTCTCTTAGAATTAGGGGATCCAAAATTTTGACGGGAAATTTTAAATTATTTTAAGTTAACCGTCCTCTATGGGCACGAGATATGACTAAAATTTTGAGGTTGGAATATTTTAAATGAACTGTTGAACTAAATTTTGTGGGGGACTAAAATTGTTGCGAGTAAAAACAATTATTGATATGTGATTATTGTTGTTCGTTTAAAATTAGTGAATCTAAGATTTTTAGGGGGGAATATTTTAAATGAATCGTATCTTTAAGGCATGCGTTAAATCGAGAGGAACCTAAATTTTGGGCAAAACTAAAATTTTTGGGGGAACTAAATTTTATGTGTGAAGTAAATTACAGAGTAACTAAAATTTATGAGAGAATTAAATAACATTTATTGTGCTTTAATATTGGGGAAATAAGAATTTTGAGGGGGATATACTAAATGTACCGTGCCCTATGGGCACGGGTTATGACTAGTATATATATATAACACAGTTTATATATCTGTTAACACCAATATACTAACAACTAGCCTAAACAATGATCCCAACAGCAATCTTCTTCATTATAACTGGTATTATAATAAGCCCTAACATTAAAACATATATCCTATTAATAAAAACAAGGCTAACCTTATTGATAAACTCTCGTTGGTGGTTGCAGGTGAACGCGTGGGGAAAGGCTGAGGGGCTGCCCACGGCGGCAGGGGGCTGCGGCGGCGGCTTCCGGCAGGGTAACTGTGAGGAGATCGTGACAGGGGGTCAGGCAGACGGGGAGGCCGCAGGCGATGGCCGTGCGACGAGCGGCGGACAGGGCAGTCGTCAGCGGCGCTGTTGCCCGCTGTCGTGCGCTGTGGAGGCCGCTGCGGTGCTCGGGGTTGCAGCTGGGTGGGGATCACGGTGGCTAGGGGCGGAGGAAGGTCGGGGCGCGGTCGGTGGTGGGTTGACAGCGAGGGGAGGCCGCCGTTCGTGGGTTAAAGTCGGAGAGCGCTGGTGTTTTTTTTTGTTACGTGCGAAGAAAAGAGATGCGGCGCTGGGAATTTAGGTTGCGTGAGTTGCAAACAAAGCAGACCTAGGTTGCGGTTTAAATAGGGTCTAGGGTTAAAGCAACATGTGAGAGGGTAGCCTAGGGCTGCAGCTTAAAATTGGCCCTTGGGTTTGCTTTCATGTAGGTTATATTAAAAAAAAACAGGGGCTGTACATGAAGGGTTGAATATAATTGGTTGGGTGTTTCACGTGGGTGGAGGGAGAGGGGGAAGTGGGGAGAAATAATGGGGTAGTAGGGAACTATGGGATATTATCTATAGGATTTAGTCTTTTATTTATTTATTTTTATAAAGAATATGTTAAAACGTTCCAGCCTTATAACATTAAAGTTGGAAAATATTTAGTAAAGATTAATAAGGTACTTGTATTATTGCAATTCCACTTCCAGACATCCGAAAATTATAAACAAGATACCAGGACGATCGCGCCTTCGCGAGGATCGCGAATACAGGGTTCGATCGCGCGTCTGAACTACGGAAAGCAATAATAAGAATCAAATACACAAGACGCACACGAAACACGGTTACGCTCGAAAATGTGTACAGTCGAAAAGTGACCGTGACAAACCCAAACTGTCACAGTCAGGCAAGCGTGCAGTTATTTTATGTTTTTGTGATATCTGATGTTGTACACTTAATTGCTGACACAAACACACTTTTTAGAAATGCTAGACTTAAACTCGTGTGCGTGTGTGTGGACCCCTTAATAATAAAAAATGAACACACTTTGTGAATGGCAACATTCCTGGACATATATGGTTATTTTTAGAACTGTTGGCTCTCGTTGTTACATGCTGTTGGCTCTCGTTGTCACATGCTGTTGGCTCTCGTTGTTACATGTCGTTGGCTCTCGTTGTCACATGTCGTTGGCTCTCTTTGTCACATGCCGTTGGCTACCAGTTTCCGTTGGCTACTAGATGGCTATTCTCGTCGGTCCCGTGTGACTAGTCTGGCTCGTGTTTCAGTAGGGTCACAGGTGACTAGTCTGGCTCATGTTCCAGTATATGTCGGTTTAGCATCCTGGCTCGTGGTCCAGGAAGTACACGTGGGTGGGGTTGGGTTCCCGGGCACTAGCTGGTAGTAAACGGGTCACCTTCGGGGGCACTTGAAGGTGTATTCATTTACTATTCGTCTAACGGCGGGAGCCTTAGTCACAGACTTGCACACACAGTTAAACTATTGAAAAAGAAAGTTAACTTACAGACTGTTGTTACATTACTTAACTGCCATGTTAATGCTTATAACTACCATGCTAGTGTAACTTTTCATAATTGCTTAACTATCATGCTAGCGTAACTTTTCATAATTGCTTTAACTGTTTCAGTTCATTGAAATACATGCTAGTGTAAATTCCTTTAACTGCTGTAAAACTGCCATATATAACTTGTTATATATCTTGCCTTGGGTCATCTGACATCTACTTGCTGACACTTGCTGACATACATTCATGTTGTTGAATGTATGTCAGGTTACGAGACAGGTTACCAGGAGGACGAGCTGTTGGATCAGAGTGATCCAATAGACCAGGATTCTGATGATCCTGAAGTCCACCCTACCGTGGACTAGAGCTGATTATCACCACTGCAGCTATTTAATTTTCACCGCTGCAGCTATTTAATTTTCACCGCTGTTATTTGTAGGGTGTGTACCCACTTTATCTGTATCGCTATCGTTGTAGGCCATGCTTGGGGCCCTATTATTATTGCATACTTTATCTGGATGTTGGCTTTAATATTTCTGTTGTTCTGAGTTGCATGCAAGTTCCTGCGAAAGGTGTTTTCACAGACGCTTATTGGGTTCGAGCTTCACCGCTCCAACCTAAGCGGACCCGCTCACGTCCTCGCTCTCAAGTATAACGGGAAGCGGGTCGTGACAGGTTTTTGTGGTGGCCCATGCAGGTCATGTATTTAGCAAAACTACAGGACAATGGAAATACTACCAATGGCCAAAAACGTCTAGATTTATCTCGTACACAATTTAACTGGGTTTCTTTTCTCGGCATGGACTAGTTAGGAACTTTCTATGCTACTATCGACTGTCACAAGAAGAAAGTAGTATTCGAAATTCTCGACCATCCGGTGTTCGAATTCATTAGTCGTAGTCGTTCACTCGAGCCTATCAGATTTCGGGCTGAGCCAAACAATACGATCCTCACATCTATACAAGTCGAACCGGAGAAGCCTGCAGTGGTTCGAGACTTCGAAGATGTATTTCCAGAAGATATTTCTGGATTATCGCCTGATCGAGCTTTGGAGTTCAGTATTGATCTGATGCCAAATACTCAGCCAATATCGAAGGCACCTTACCGTATGGCTCCAGCAGAACTCGAAGAGCTATGGAAGCAGTTGGACGATCTGTTGCAGAAAGGATTCATTCATCCCAGTGTGTCTCCCTGGGGTGCACCTGTACTACTGGTCAAGAAGAAGGGCGGATCGAGAACGATGTGCGTGGATTATCGAGAGCTGAACAATGTTACTGTGAAGAATAAGTACCAGTTACCTCGCAAAGATGACATCTTCGATCAACTCGGTGGATCACGAGTTTTCTTGAAGTTGGACCTCCGAAATGGATATCATCAGGTGAAGGTCAAGAATGATGATGTCTACAAGATAGCTTTTCGGACCAAGTATGGACATTACGAGTTTGTTGTCATGCCATTCGGTGTGACCAATGCTCCTGCAGTATTCATGAATCTCATGAATCTCATATTCTACGATTTTATGGATAAATTCGTAGTGATATTCATTGATGACATATTGGTCTACTCAAAGAGCGAGAAGGAGCATGCTGAGCATCTACGGATGGTTTTGGAGACGCTTTGCCGTCATCAGTTGTATGCCAAGTACAGCAAATGCGAGTTCTGGTTGGACCGGATTGCATTTCTTGGACATGTGGTATCAGGCAAAGGTATCTCAGTTGACCCAGAGAAGGTTACATCGGTTAAGAATTGGCCTACCCCTCGGTCAGCATCAGATATCCAGAGTTTCCTAGGATTGGCGGGATACTACCGTCGATTCATTCAGGATTTCTCGAGGATAGCAGAGCCCATGACTCGACTGACGAGGAAGGACGTCAAGTATGTTTGGTCAGACGCTTGCGAGCAAGCATTTGGGACTTTGAAAGCAAAGTTAACATCTGCACCAGTTCTGGCTATTCCAGATAGGACTGGAGGATTCGAGATCTTTTGTGATGCCTCGGGCAAAGTTCTTGGATGTGTCCTGTATCAGCACGATCATGTAGTCGCTTATGCTTCTCGGCAGTTGAAGATTCACGAGAAGAATTACCCAATTCACGACTTGGAGTTAGCTGCTATTATCTTTGCTTTGAAGATTTGGAGACATTTCTTACTGAGTGAGAAAGTAAAGATTTTCACTGATCACAAGAGTTTGAAATATATTTTCACCCAGAAGGAGTTAAATATAAGACAGCGCAGGTGGTTAGAGCTGATGGCTGATTACGACATCGACCTTCAGTATCATCCAGGAAAGGTTAATGTTGTACCTGACGCTTTGAGCAGACTTCCAGTGGTCATGACTCTCACAGTTCAGTGGAGGTTACAACAAGATCTGTGTAAGATGAGCATAGAGGTTGTGTTACCTGGAGTCACATCATCGTTGATGAATATGCAGATTCAGTCGACGATAGTGGATCGGATCAAAGCTGCACAGTCTGGAGATGCTAAACTACAGAAGATCCGAGAACAAGTTAATGCTGGACTTCGGACGGACTTTATCATTCATGAAGATGATTCCTTGAGATACGACATTAGGATCTGCGTGCCTTCTGGTGATATCAGAGATGAGCTGATGAATGAAGCTCATAGCTCTTCCTATTCCATTCATCCTGGCGATACCAAGATGTACAAGGATCTCTGTCTGAATTTTTGGTGGCACGGTATGAAGAGGAGCGTAGCTCGTAGCGTTGCCAAATGTCTTATGTGTCAGTAGGTGAAGGCTGAACACCATCGCATTGTTGGATTACTTCAACCTCTACCGATTCCGGAATGGAAGTGGCAGCACATCACCATGGACTTCGTGACTGGACTACCTCGGAGCACCAAGCAAAAAGACGGATTTGGGTTATCGTTGACCGATTAACCAAGTATGCACATTTCATTCCTTTTCAAGTAGGACAAGCTACGGAGATACTTCCGAAGAAGTATATGGAGGTAAATATCTATCTTATACCTTTATAGCTTCTTTCTAGTATACGTCGTGATGTGAACGATAATCGTGCAGGAGATTGTGCGATTACATGGAGTTCCTGTGAGTATCGTCTCAGACAGAGACACGAGATTCATATCTCAATTCTGGAAGAGTTTGCAGACTAATCTGGGTACCAGTCTGAAATTCAGTACTGCGTATCACCCGCAGACTGATGGACAGTCGGAGCGCACTATCCAGATATTGGAGGATATGTTGAGAGCTGGCATGTTGGATCTCAAGGGTTCGTGGGAGGATCATCTGCATCTGGTGGAGTTCTCCTACAACAACAGCTACCAGGTGAGCATTGGCATGGCGCCATTTGCTGCTCTCTATGGAAGGAAATGTCGATCCCCACTAAGTTGGGATGACGTTGGTGATAGAGAGTTGTTGGGACCAGAGATGATAGTTGAGGCTGTGGATGTTGTGCGTGATATCAGAGACAAGCTTCGGATTGCTCAGGACCTTATAAGCATTGGGCAGATGCTAAACGGCGTCCACTGGAGTTTCAACCAGGAGATCATGTGTTCCTGAAAATCTCATCGAATCGAGGAGTGATCCGCTTCGGGAAGCGAGGCAAGCTTAGTCCGAGATATATTGGATCTTTTGATGTGCTAGAGCGAGTTGGAGAGGTGGCTTATCGCTTAGCACTACCACCGTCCTTAGTGGGAGTACATGACGTCTTTCATGTGTCCCAGCTGTGTCGTTATATCAGCGACCCTTCTCATGTTGTGGACTACTCAGAGATCACAGTTCGACCAGATGTGATGTATGAACAACAACCAGTGGAGATCTTAGATCGGCGTCAGAAAGTCTTCAGGACCAAGACTGTTGATCTAGTCAGAGTGATGTGGCGTCGCAACTCGCCAGGAGAATCTACATGGGAGCCAGAAGATGAGATACGCGAGCGTTATCCATATTTATTTCCTGCTCCTTAGTTGATAGAATTTCGAGGACGAAATTTTCTTAAGGTGGGTAGAATGTAACGGCCGGTATTTTTAGCCGTGCTTTAGTTCGTGTGTACCGGTATTTTCGACTCTGTATTTCCGTATTTACCGTATCGTCGTTAATTAATCATCACGTTTAATTAAAAACCTTAATTTAATTATTTTGTTAATTATTTTTGTTATTTTTAATAATTACTTTTGTTAATTTAATAATTACATTTTTTTAAAAAACTTAATTAATTAATTAATTATTACCCTTCATTCACAAACATGTTTAATTTTTAGAGGATAATTATAACACGTTCTTAGCCAGATGCATTCTCCCCCTATAGTCAACAAACACCATTTAAAACCGTCTTAATCTCACACCTAAACTAATTAAATTGTTCCCTGCCAAAGTCCTCAAGGCAAGCTAAGCTACGTCTCTTCTCCGATAAAATCACTTCTGCAAACCCTTATCAACCTGCAAAAACAAACCCCATCAGACGACTCATCTCCCTGCAAGTTTCATCCTCTTCCTCAAATCAAACCAAACAGCAAATCTTTCATCCCATCTCACGAATCATCACCAATCAACCACAATCAAACACCCAAATCAGAGAAACCCAAATCAATTTCAAATCTGAAGCTAAACTCAAATCAATACAAACCATTTCAGATTCAAACAAAGAGGGGAGGCAAACAAAAACACAAATCTGAAATATTTCAGATTCAAACCTATTTCAAATAACTTCAGAAATCCAACCCTACAAACCCTTATTCTTTAATCTCCTCTTTCCTTTCCCTTCATCTTCCTCTTCCCTCCTCCTCCACCTGAGCCGCCGTCGCCGCCACCCACCTGAGCCGCCGCCGACTACCACCTGGTCGCCGCCGCCGCAGGAGTTCAGCTCCCTGCCGTCGGCCTCCATCCCTCTCGCGTGGTAAGCTCCTTCCCCCTTCCTTGCGTTGGTGATTGCTGCAACTTTGTTTTAAACAAAATAAAAGAGAAAGAACAAAGAACTGAGAAAGAGACAGTGAGAGAAAGATAGGAAGAGAGATAGAAGAGAAAGATGAGGTTAATAAAGGAGCAACAGAAGTCAGCCTTGGGAGTTAAAGTAGGAGAAAGAGAAAAAGTTACGATAAGGATTTATATTAAATAAAGTTAGTAAGTGTTATAATTTTTTACCATGTTACTTTTTACCCATGGTCAAACTTAGTAGGTAGACTAATAAATACCATGTTAAAACTTGTAATTAGCTTAAATAAGTTAATTAACATTAATTAGCGTTAATTAATGTTAATTTGTTTGTATCTTTTGATTTCAGCATGTTATTACTTGTAAATGATGTTAGGGTATTAAAACTAGAATAAAATTAAGGCGTGCCATGTTTATATAACCCAATATAACCGTCACCTAGTCAGTGAACCCCGTAAAATTAGGCGAACCCAATTCGGGGGTTATTTTAATGGTGTGCTTAATTCGCAATAAATTTAATTCATTAATATGTGTCGTCAAAATAGAGAACCTATATCACCATTACGTTGTACCCATCAAAACAAACCCAACGACACCAAAATCACTAAAATCGGACTAGTGTACGATTTATAGTGAAGATTTGAAGTTAGGTGATCATTAGGCCATTTTCACGTAAAGTTGTATAACTAAAAATCTACACGTGAAATGACGCGTGAAACTACTTCCACCGCATTCTTGACTAAAAATGCGACCCAACGACATATAATTCAATATACCTTATTTTAGAACAATAACAAGAATAATTAACCTTCTGATCAAATTCGTTAATTCTCAATTTCAGCACTTTTGCTAATTATAATAAATTTTATTATTTAATGATGCAGATACGTCGCATCTTTTCCTGTCGTTACTCGGACAACCCAAACTGTCCCAGTCAGGCAAGCGTGCAGTTATTTTATGTTTTTGTGATATCTGATGTTGTACACTTAATTGCTGACACAAACACACTTTTTAGAAATGCTAGACTTAAACTTGTGTGCGTGTGTGTGGACCCCTTAATAATCAAAAAATGAACACACTTTGTTTATGGCAACATTTCTGGAAATTTATGGTTATTTTTAGAACTGTTGGCTCTCGTTGTTACATGTCGTTGGCTCTCATTGTTACATGCCGTTGGCTCTCGTTGTCACACGCCGTTGGCTCTCGTAGTTACATGCCGTTGGCTCTCGTTGTCACATGCCGTTGGCTACCAGTTGTCGTTGGCTACTAGATGGCTATTCTCATCGGTCCAGTGTGACTAGTCTGGCTCGTGTTCTAGTAGGATCACAGGTGACTAGTCTGGCTCGTGTTCCAGTATATGTGTGTTTAGCATCCTGGATCGTGATCCAGGAAGTACACGTGGGTGGGGTTGGGTTCCCAGGCACTAGCCGGTAGTAAACGGGTCACCTTCGGGGGCACTGGAAAGTGTTTTCATTTACTATTCGTCTAACGGTGGGAGCCTTAGTCACGGACTTGCACACACAGTTAAACTATTGAAAAAGAAAGTTAACTTACAGACTGTTGTTGCATTACTTAACTGCCATGTTAATGCTTATAACTACCATGCTAGTGTAACTTTTCATAATTGCTTAACTACCATGCTAGCGTAACTTTTCATAATTGCTTTAACTGTTTCAGTTCATTGAAATACATGCTAGTGTAAATTCCTTTAACTGCTGTTAAACTGCCATATATAACTTGTTATATATCTTGCCTTGGGTCATCTGACATCTACTTGCAGACACTTGCTGACATACATTCATGTTGTTGAATGTATGTCAGGTTACGAGACAGGTTACTAGGAGGACGAGCTGCTGGATCAGAGTGATCCAATAGACCAGGATTCTGCTGATCCTGAAGTCCACCCTACCGTGGTTAAGAGCTGATTATCACCGCTGCAGCTATTTAATTTTCACCGCTGTTATTTGTAGGGTGTGTACCCACTTTATCTGTATCGCTATCGTTGTAGGCCATGCTTGGGGCCCTTTTATTATTGCGTACTTTATCTAGATGTTGGCTTTAATATTTCTATTGTTTTGAGTTGCATGCAAGTTCCTGCGAAAGGTGTTTTCACAGACGCTTATTGGGTTCGAGCTTCACCGCTCCAACCTAAGCAGACCCGCTCACGTCCTCGCTCTCAAGTATAATGAGAAGCGGGTCATGACAGATTTACAGGGCAGAGTGATTTTTCAGGGTGTCCCGTATAGGTGAGGAGTAGAAGCTGGAGGCGACAACAGTGTGTTTAGATGGGAAGGTCCTTGCATGGTATCGGTGGAGGGAGGAGAGGCTGTCTTTTCGCTCATGGGAGGAGATTAAGGATCGATTGGTAGAGAGATTTTGTGATACTCACTTGGGAAACTTACGTGAGCAGCTACTTTCCCTCTGGTATGATGGCACGGTAAGGAACTACAGGAACATGTTCGAGGCACTGTTAGGACGAGTGTAGGGAGTTTCTAATGATATTATGGAGAGCACTTTCATAAAGGGGCTAAAAGCCACTATTTGTACAGAGGTTCGCATACAGAAGCCTCAGGATTTGATGGAGGTCATAGAGTTGGCACATATGGTGGATGATTGACTGGTGGAGATGAAGGAATCTAGAAGGACTGGAGGCGGCTCATCTTCATACAGCCATCTCACGAGTGGATAGTAGCAGAAGATCACAACATGGACGTACCCCTCCAATCAGGAGAAGAGCGGGATGACACCGACATGAGGAAAGTTTAGGAGGATGTCAGACGACGAAATGAGAGAGAAGAGTCAAAAGGGGTTGGGTTTCAGATGCGATGAGAGGTTCACCCTAGGGCATCATTGTGGGGGTACGTAAAACGCAAGTTCTGATAGCTGGGGACAACGAGGAAGACATAGTTGAGGAGGAAGAGCCATGAGGGGATGACAATCTCCACTTGGAGTAGAACCGACATGGACTTCATGCACCACCTTGAGGACAAGGTGGTTTTCGGGGGCAGAGTAATGATAGAGTCGGCATCTCTTCTATGAGTTTTGGGTCCACTAGGTGCATTTTGGGCATTTTGTGATATTTTATTATTGTAGGGGCTTTTGGATATTTTTACAAATTAGGATTAGTATTTATATCCCTTGGTGTGGCCGGCCCTAGGCATGCTTGATTTGAGATTAATTTCGATAAAGAGAGGAGAGAGTTCCTCGTTCTTCGGGAGAATGCAGACGTTCTCTTCAATTGGCGTCTTGGGAGGGAGGTTATCCCAATAATTGTAATCAATTTATCTTTATTATTTTCAATTTATTATTAATAAATTTCATATCTTCCAAGTTCCTATCAAATTGGTATCAAAGCACGTCGATCCATGACGGCAGCAATGAGATCCAAAGATCGTATCGATGTGGTGGAGGAGAAGCTCAACAGCGAAATCGAGGGCGTGAAGTAAACCCTAGCGAAGCATGGTGATGCCCTAACAAAGTAAGAAGAAACCTTAGAGAAACATGGAGAATCCCTATCACAAATCATGTAACAAATAGCGGGGATTTCGGTGAAATTGAGCGGCGAGAACACAAACCCTAATCCGACGAAAAAGGAGAGGCTGATCACTCCTTATTTTACACCTTTTTTCCACATGTTTGCATGCCATTTAGATCGCCCAAATCATGTTTTTCATGATATATCGATGATGTTGCGATGCTTTTCACGATTTGTTGTTTTTGTCGCATTTCAGGTGATTTGGCGCGATTTGGAGTGATCTCGAGATACGCCTACTCCAGAGTGTCGCCGACGACCTTCCCGAGGGGTATTTTGCTGTTGGAGAGGAGTGGAAGAAGAACGGACGTCGCAGGAGCGACGAGGAGGCCAAAACAAGCCATCTGGGCATTTTTAGTGTCCCACTCGGCCGAGTGAAGGAGTCACTCGGCCGACCAGCGAGACACCGCTCGGCCGACCAGAGCAGACACGATTTATATGTGCACTCGGCCGAGCGACGGAGACCACATCGGCCGAGTGACGAGCCACGTCCGCCCGAGTGGCGCCCAGACGAAGCCCTTCCAAAATCACCATGTTACTGTTTTTCGGCTGCCTGAGCTTCAGAAGACCCACTCGGCCGAGTGGATAATCCCGACCGCCCGAGTACCATGAAGCCCTCGGCCGAGTGACGACAACTCACTCGGCCGAGCCGCCCCCGAAGTGAAGACCCCTGAAGATCGAGACTTACTGGAAAATTACAGGGTTTTCACTCGGCCGAGCGACTTTTGTCACTCGGCCGAGTGCGATGCGCTGCCTGTAGCGAAAATTGCGGAAAACAGGCTGCGCAGGGGTATTTTGGTCACAGTTTTTGGACGATTTTGAGGGGTATTTAAACCCTGTTTTTACCCTAGTTTAGAGAGCTTTTTCTCTCAGATTTTTTGCATCTTTTAGATTAACTTTTTAGCTTTATTCTTTTGATTAGAGAGGAGAGAAAAAGTGGATTTTTGTTGGATTATTGAAGAACTCCATTGGTTTGCATCTCTTTTCTCTAAAAATTCTATTTTTATTGCTTATCTCAATATTGTGATGAATTCTATTACTTATTTCATTGATTATTTTTGTGTTTGTGCTATGAATTGTGAGTAGTCTCCACGTCTTGGGGCGTGGGGATGAACCCTACAAGCCCAATTTCATATTTGTGATGAATTGGTAGAAATCTTCCTAGAATTGTTATTAGGGATTAGATTGGGATCAATTTATTACGGATGGCTAGGTATTCATATCGATTGGGATTTGCAAGAGATTGGATCCCAATTCGATAGGAAACCCTAGAAATCCGAATTGGGTTGGAATCGGATTTTCGAAGTATCGGTTTGCAAGAGATTGGACCGATACTAGGGTTTCCGGTTGCAATTCCACGCCAATACCCGTTTGCAAGAGATTGGACGGGTAGGAACTATCCCAAACTAGGTCGTGGGCCGAGTTTGCAAGAGATTGGACTCGGTGCGCGATTGAACGATGATGTTGATCCTAATGCTAGCTTCCCTAGGCTAGGGTTTGCAAGAGATTGGACCCGAACCTAGGATAGCTATAGACCGGCAACAGCGCGAGAGTGTGAGCTTGGTTCTACATCCAGTTGCAACTAGTTCATCCAAAATCTTATTCTAGCAAGTTTGATGCCGATGAACCACATTTATGAAATACGGTGAGTAGCGGGAATTCCACATTCCCTAGACGTCCTTTATTTCATTTGATATTTCCGTACTTTGTCTGACGATTGTGACAGGATCGCCAAAGGCAAATCTCTTTTCTTGAATAGCCAGGTTGATTGGAACAAGCACGGTCATTCGTCCTCCCTGTGTTTGATAACCCGCTCGCTGCTACACCGTGCGCTTGCGGTAAAACTACAACCGTTCTTTTGGGTCACGTCCCGGAGCGATCAAGTTTTTGGCGCCGTTGCCGGGGAGGCAACCCGACGGTTATTGCTTTATTTTTGCTTTTTCTTTATTTTTGGTTTTAGAAATTTTTAGTATTTTGAGTCGTTCGCCCAAAAATTTTGTGATAACGGGTCCTATTTTTCTTGACAGGAGAGGAGATAGGTAAATCCATCATGAGGAGGATGAACGAGACGACGAGGAGCGCCCCAGGAAGACGCTCGATGCTTAGGAGTAAGATGAAATCGACCGGAGGAAGAAATACGGAGTTTAGAGCCCAAACGAAGACAAACAGCAGAAGACAAGGCTCACTCGGCCGAGTATACTAGTCACTCGGCCGAGTACACAAGTTCGTCCGGCCGAGCCGCTCACGAACGAGGGAAGTCTGATGTACCCAACTCTCTGTTTATTTTCTTGATTTCAGTATAACTGCTACTCGGCCGAGTATATATTCTCACTCGACCGAGTAAAACGGAGACGCTCCTAGGGCGAGTCATGCCGAGTAGCTTGAGCCACTCGGCCGAATGGACTTACTCCACTCGGCCGAGGCTGGCAAAGCCACTCGGCCGAAGCGTTAGCGGGGAGGAAATGTCCATTGATCTCGCTCGGCCGAGTGACCTAGTCACTCGGCCGAGTCGTAACTTTTGTTATAAAGGGGCGGGGCCGGGCACGTTTTTCAAAACGCAAAAATCCCTACGCTCGCCCGACCCCTCAGCTCCCCTCGCCCGAACCTCGCTCGACCGCGCCCCCACTCGCCCGACCGCTGTCGTCACGCCGCCGCTCGGCCAGCCACCGCCGGCCGAGCACCCGCCGCGCCTCGCCCGAGTCACCGCCGGCGGCCGCCGCTCCGACCACCTCCGGTATCACCCATTTAGCCTATTTCTCCTCTTTTTGTGTGTTTTTCGAGGATCCATGTATTAAACGAACCCCAAACCCAAATTAATTTCTATATCTATCTATTATACCCCTAATGCTCCATACATTTTGAATATTGCCCGCTGATATCGCCATTTCATGCGCAGGTTGTTTTTGGGAGCTTAGGGGAGCCCAGGGGAGCTTCTACGGACTGATTTGGACTTCACGGAGGCGCTTACTTCGCACGCTTCCACTGCTTAGCACTCGCTGCGTGTCGGGGTATACTCTTTCCTTTATTTTATACACGCCGCACTTTTCACGCTTTTCGGCGTGCTCGGGGCCGATATGCCGCCCCGGACACGGCCGCAGTCGAAGAGAGCTTCCGCCAAGCGGAAGCGGTCGGATGACGCCGGCCCCTCCCACGAGTTGGAGGACTCTCCTCCGCCTTCTCCCACACACACCGTCCACCCAGCACAGCCTGCAGGCCCCGCACACCCCGCACAGCCTGCAGCGCCCGCACAGCCCGCACAGCCACCCCCTGCCGCTCCACAGCCACCACCTCCGGCTCCACTGGTCGGGCCGCTCGGGATTACGTTCCGAGACGACGCACACCGCGCCGTCTTCGAGCGTATCTCCCAGCGCTCGATCGTACCCTCCAGGTTTGCACACCTCGCTGACCTAGGACGCCTGGGGTTCTAGAGGGGATGCTCACGTTGTACGACAACGTGGGCTGGTGAGATTTCTTTCAGGTGTCGGCGGACACGTTTATCCGCCCGACACTTGAGGTTCTTAGTTCGATCGCCCGGACCGACGAGGGATGCTCGTTTCGGTTCATGGACCGGGAGTGCCAGGTCACTCTCGATATGATGAGAGCATTTTTCTCGTGGCCCGCTGTCCCTAGAGCCGATTGCGGTTACGGCCCCACCCATATCCCCCCACCTTCCTTCGACATCGGTGCCTTCTGGGCCCGGATTACGGGTCTTCACGCTGCCTTTGACCCTAGTAGGGCCAAGGCCTCGGCCATTGTCCACCCCTGCCTCCGTATTACTCAGCGCCTTATGGCGACGACCTTTTTGGCCAGATATGAGCCGGGCACGATGTCTACGCCAGAGCTCTACATGCTCTACGTGATGACACGTCCCAGAGCTTTATCTAGGGATGGCGATGAGCTGGTCCCCACCGTCGTGATTGACGTCGCGGCTTGGTTTTTGGACCGCATCATTGTATCGGTGGGCGCTCGCTCACCGATATGCTGCGGCGGCCTGATCACCTTGCTTGCACTTATGACCGGCGAGGAATTCCCCGACGACCTGCGACGAGCACCAGGCCCCACTTCTTTGTCGATCGATGTTATGGCCCAGATGAAGATGCTTTGTCCGCACGGTGAGCGTCACTGGGTCTGGTTGCACGGCCCTTACGGGGCCGATTACATGATTCTTCCGAGCCCAGCTCGGACTCAGATTGCACCAGCCCACGTAGACTGGCTCCCTGCGATGGATGTTCTCATCCCCGCTGCTTACGTGCTCGAGGCCGAGGAGGCCGAGCAGGCCCACGCTGCCCACGCTGCCCCCGCAGACCCTGCTGCACCTGCCGAGCCTGCTGCCCCTGTTGACCCTGTGGCCCCTCAGCCTATACCTGATGTTTCCGCTGCTCCTGACACCTATGTCCCCACCTCTGTTGGTGTCGGTAGTACCTTACCTGAGCCACCTCCACTGCTTCCGAGGCTGTCACCACCACCACCACCGGCCCTCTGTCTGCTGAGCCTGTTTCTTTTGCCCCACCCGAGCACCCACCGACCGTATTCGAGTGCGGAGAGCCCTCTGTCTCCACTGCTGCTGTATTCTCCGAGAGTGTCGTGTCGTCTGTCCACACTTCTGTGCCACTGACCTCTCCGGCCGCCTCGCTGCCTCTTTTGTATTCTTCTTTCGCTGCTGCTGCCCTCCACTTCTCACCAGCCAGTGCCCCGGCCTCACACTGAGGCCAGGCCCACATTTGCGAGCGCAGCACCTTTCGTTCCTTTCCCCGCTGAGCCCGTCACATACGCGACCCGAGTTCGCCAGCCACGCCCTGCACAGCCCCGACCGGTGCGTCCCTCTGCACCACCTCCCCGCGACACTGTACTTCAGAGCATTCGTGCTCTAGAGGGGGCGGTGAGTGGCCTCCGAGGCGACCTTAGGACCCTGTCCTCCACCGTCTCTGCGATGGCTGGCCGCTTTGACCTGATCCCCCAGATTCACTACTGTCTTACCCAGGTCCTGGACCGTCTCCCGCGTGTACCCGTACCCACACAGCAGGTTCCCACCCACACTTCCACACACACTCAGCCTGCTTCCACTTCCACGCCCACACCCGCTCAGCGGCCTGTCCAGCCACCACCACCACCTCCGCCTCAGGACGGAGACGGCGCAGCACCACCTACTTAGGCACCCTTGATGCCTTGGACTATTTTTGCCATTGTGCTGCCCGTTTCTGCTGGGTCCTGATTCACTTTTGTCCACCCCCCTCCCCTCACTTATTTTGGGATTCTCATTCTGATCGTATCTTTCTATATCTTTTTTGGGAGCGAGGGAGAATTTTTGGTGTCACATCCTTATATCCGTATCACTCCTTTTATTTGCATGCCTCATGTCCGCATCATATTTTCATTTCTTTGTTTTTTCCCTCATATTTTCTTTATTTCCTTTTTTTATCATGCATGCATCCTCACTTGCCCCTCCCTTTACTTGTCTCTCGGTGTGCCACACTTTGCACATTGAGGACACTGTGCCATTTGGCTTGGGGGAGTGAGTTCTCACGATTTTTTTTCGATTTGCCACCTTTATTTTTAGTTTTTCACGACATTTTCCGCTTTTGCACTTATTTTCATTTTTTTTTTCTCATTTTACCATGCATCACGTTTTTCTTATTTTTCTGCGTGCCGCATTGTAAATAGTTCTATTTTCCCTTTATCTTTATTTCTTTCTTTTTCATCTCACGCTAGAGATGACTTTTCTGTGATGATGATGACGTGGAGTTAGTTTATTCTATATGCATGCTATATTTGTCATGTCTTAGGCTTTATTTCTGATATCATATGCTATGACTTGCCTTGCATGTAGGAATAGTAACCCACACTTTTTCCACATGAAGATGGATGAAATTTTATTATTAGCTGAGTCTGAATATTCATATGTATGCCATCACAGAAAACACACCAAGATTCACGCATTGAATGCTTATATCTGGAGTACCGATTTCTTTTCCTATATCACTTCTATATGCATGAATTGTACATTTCACTTCAGGATGATTGAATGATGTTAGCTATGATATATCTGGATTAGTTAGCTTTTTTGTGATCGAAACTGAGTAGATTAGATTACCCTGCTGAAGTTGTCGTGCATGTCTTATAGAGTGAACCGAGGGATATATTTATTTCTTTCTCCACAAATCTTGAACATCATTTCTCTACTTTTAAAATCATTGGTGAATCTCCCCTTAGCGATTCTATTATATGGCATTTCCCCCGCTATTAATTCCTAGCTCCAAATTTCTTATTCAAAATAAAAAAAAGAGAACAAGAGAAAATATTCTTGTATATCATTATCTCTCTTTGAGTTGGGATCATTGTGTATATATGCTTTTGCATCAAAAAAAAAGAGAAAAAAAAGGAAAAGAGGAAAAATCCTCAATAAAAAGATCCCATCTCACTTTCTTTCTTTCTCTTCTCTTCTCATTGCTTTAGGAGCTTTCTAAAAATGGGGATGTAAATATTTTTTATGCCACCACGCTTATAGATAAGCTTGGGGGAGGGGATCCATTGATGTGTGAGAGAGTGACTACTTGACGTTGCACGACAACCTAGGCTAAGTAATATTCTATAATTGGTAAGATTATTTCTAGCTTTACGAAATCCAGAAATCTAAGCCTAGCGTTCATTTCATGAAATCCATACTTTTCTATTCTCCCTATTCTATAGTGTGATACTCTTATACTCCTGATAGAAAGCATTCAATTGAAAAGTGTGTGATCTGTGATTTGTATACCGCTTTAAATGATTCAGACGATGTTAATTATAAGATTATTCCGTTTTTCATGTTTATATCGTTGTTCGTGGGTTTTCTATTTCTATTTGCACTATTACACTATGATATCAAAATAAAACTCTTTGACATGTGTTTTTCATTCGGTGCATGCTATATGAGTAAGTGAAACCCACGTCCTGAGAAAATGATCTAGTAGCCTACCTCTTCGCTTCTTTCTTTCTTGTTTATTTCTATTTCGTTTTTCATTCTTCTCCATTTTTCATTTTTCATTCTTTTCGTCGTTTTCGTTTTCCGAATCCACCGGATTCGCCTTTTACTTATCTTCCTCGAGGACGAGTAAGAGGCAAGCTTGGGGGATTTTGATCACTCTTTATTTTACACCTTTTTTCCGCATGTTTGCATGCCATTTAGATCGCCCAAATCATGTTTTTCACGATATATCGATGATATTGCGATGCTTTTCACGATTTGTTGTTTTTGTCGCATTTCAGGTGATTTGGCGCGATTTGGAGTGATCTCGAGATACGCCTACTCCAGAGTGTCGCCGACGACCTCCCCGAGGGGTATTTTGCTGTTGGAGAGGAGCGGAAGAAGAACGGACGTCGCAGGAGCGACGAGGAGGCCAAAACAAGCCATCTGGGCATTTTTAGTGTCCCACTCGGCCGAGTGAAGGAGTCACTCGGCCGACCAGCGAGACACCGCTCGGCCGACCAGAGCAGACACGATTTATATGTGCACTCGGCCGAGCGACGGAGACCACATCGGCCGAGTGACGAGCCACGTCCGCCCGAGTGGCGCCCAGACGAAGCCCTTCCAAAATCACCATGTTACTGTTTTTCGGCTGCCTGAGCTTCAGAAGACCCACTCGGCCGAGTGGATAATCCCGACCGCCCGAGTACCATGAAGCCCTCGGCCGAGTGACGACAACTCACTCGGCCGAGCCGCCCCCGAAGTGAAGACCCCTGAAGATCGAGACTTACTGGAAAATTACAGGGTTTTCACTCGGCCGAGCGACTTTTGTCACTCGGCCGAGTGCGATGCGCTGCCTGTAGCGAAAATTGCGGAAAACAGGCTGCGCAGGGGTATTTTGGTCACAGTTTTTGGACGATTTTGAGGGGTATTTAAACCCTGTTTTTACCCTAGTTTAGAGAGCTTTTTCTCTCAGATTTTTTGCAGCTTTTAGATTAACTTTTTAGCTTTATTCTTTTGATTAGAGAGGAGAGAAAAAGTGGATTTTTGTTGGATTATTGAAGAACTCCATTGGTTTGCATCTCTTTTCTCTAAAAATTCTATTTTTATTGCTTATCTCAATATTGTGATGAATTCTATTGCTTATTTCATTGATTATTTTTGTGTTTGTGCTATGAATTGTGAGTAGTCTCCACGTCTTGGGGCGTGTGGATGAACCCTACAAGCCCAATTTCATATTTGTGATGAATTGGTAGAAATCTTCCTAGAATTGTTATTAGGGATTAGATTGGGATCAATTTACTACGGATGGCTAGGTATTCATATCGATTGGGATTTGCAAGAGATTGGATCCCAATTCGATAGGAAACCCTAGAAATCCGAATTGGGTTGGAATCGGATTTTCGAAGTATCGGTTTGCAAGAGATTGGACCGATACTAGGGTTTCCGGTTGCAATTCCGCGCCAATACCCGTTTGCAAGAGATTGGACGGGTAGGAACTATCCCAAACTAGGTCGTGGGCCGAGTTTGCAAGAGATTGGACTCGGTGCGCGATTGAACGATGATGTTGATCCTAATGCTAGCTTCCCTAGGCTAGGGTTTGCAAGAGATTGGACCGGAACCTAGGATAGCTATAGACCGGCAACAGCACGAGAGCCTGAGCTTGGTTCTACATCCAGTTGCAACTAGTTCATCCAAAATCTTATTCTAGCAATTTTGATGCCGATGAACCACATTTATGAAATACGGTGAGTAGCGGGAATTCCCCATTCCCTAGACGTCCTTTATTTGATTTGATATTTCCGTACTTTGTCTGACGATTGTGACAGGATCGCCAAAGGAAAATCTCTTTTCTTGAATAGCCAGGTTGATTGGAACAAGCACTGTCATTCGTCCTCCCTGTGTTCGATAACCCGCTCGCTGCTACACCGTGCGCTTGCGGTAAAACTACAACCGTTCTTTTGGGTCACGTCCCGGAGCGATCAGAGGCCTTTGGAGAAAGGGAAGGGAAAGGTGGAGAACTACGAGTAAGGGCTCCTCTCTGATGCTGAAAGGTACTTTGAGAAGGGAGACAAAGAGCCATGGGGAGATGACTAACACGCCACGAACAAACGAAGCCAAGGGGGTGTCTGGCCGAACCCTAAAAATGCCCTAGCGGTCGGCCGGCTCACCCGGATGCAGAGGAAGGCTTGTGACCTTGGCCAGGCCTGCTGGCCTCGACAACCTTCCCCCAGGGCCGTGCAGTCCACGGAGGACATCAACAGGGCCCGGCGGCCCAGTTCTATGGCCGCCCGGGCCATACCGTCCAGAACAGGGCCCCTACGGGCCCTGTCGATCATTGGCATAGCCGCTAGGGGCCGGACAGGGCCATGCATGGCCCTGTGGCCCTTTCCTAGGACCACAAAAGCCTACCAAGCCTAGGCGGGCTTCCCACTGGCCCATGGTGTGGGGGTTACGGGCCTAACAGTGGTTTTCAGCCACTTTCTGACGTCCAAACACACGTGTTTGACGATGATTTCTATCCTGGGGAGTTTCAGGAGTACGTCGACGATGGAGGAGGGTTTCGAGACCCCCCCATACCCCCGATATGATGACAACAGATGACAACACCCACCCCATACCTATGAGGGGTATCCTGGAGAGACTGGGAGAGGCTACAGAGACTTTGAGGAGGAGCGAGGTGATGTGGCAGGGGGTGACCAATGGGGAGACTATGGAGGCCAAGGAGGAGGCCCAAGGGGGGCCATGGAGATTGTGAGGGAGACCCACACAGGGGATATGCACGGCATATGAAGAGTTGGCAGCATTACCATCAACCCAGATACACAGGAGGATAAGGGGACCAGTGGACCTTTATAGTGGATATGCTTCGAAAGTTAAAGATGCCCGTAGTTGAGGGAGAGGATCTGGTTGCATGGATTTACAGGGCAGAGAGATTTTTCAGGGTGTCCCGTATGACTGAGGAGGAGAAGCAAGAGGCAGAAATAGTGTGTTTAGATGGGAAGGCCCTTGCGTTGTATTAGTGGAGGTAGGAGAGACGATCGTTTCGCTCATGGGAGGAGATTAAGGATGGATTGGTGGAGAGATTCCGCGATACTCATTTGGGAAACTTACGTGAGCAGCTACTTTCCCTCAGGTAAGATGGCACGGTGAGGGAGTACAGGAACAGGTTCGAGGCGCTGTCAGGACGAGTGCAGTGAGTTTATGATGTGATGATGGAGAGCACTTTCATGAAGGGGCTAAAAGCCACTATTCGTATAGAGGTTCGTATACAGAAGCCTTATGATTTGATGGAGGCCATGGAGTTGGCACAGATGGTGAAGGATCGACTGGTGGAGATGAAGAAATTTGGAGGGACTGGAGGCAGCCCCTCTTTCTACAGCCAACTCACGATTGAAGGGAAGCAGAAGATCACGACAGGGACAGACCCCTCCAATCAGGAGAGAGTGGGATGACACCGGCAGGAGGAAGGTTTAGGAGGATGAAAGATGCCGAGATGAGAGAGAAGAGTCAAAAGGGGTTGTGGTTCAGATGCGATGAGAGGTTCACCCCAGGGCATCATTGTTAGGTACGCAAACTGCAAGTTCTGATAGCCAGGGACAATGAGGAAGACAATGGTGGAGGAAGGCCAGGAGGGGATAACCTTCTCCACTCGGAGTAGAACTGCCATGGACTTCATGCACCATCTTGAGGACAAGGTGATTTTTGGGGGCAAAGTTGTGATCGTCCCGGCACAAACGGTTCGTCTATCCGAGCTCTGTGGAGAAAGTTTTGCACTTTTTAGCGTTGTCCATCGAGATCCTTGCGAAGTTGCAGCCATGAAGCTTTTCTCTAGGGTTGTGGCCGAATTTCTTTGGTTGCCTCTCTCTTAAAATCTCTCTCTTTGAGTATGGGTTTATAAAGGAGAGGATGAGATATAATAGAATCAATTAGAATCCCATATTTGATGGAGACTGGAAGGAATTCTAAATTTATTAGGATTTGAGTGAATCTCTTTGAATATGGAGTTTGAATATGGATGGATATCGAATTCAATTTGAGTAGCTATAGAATTTGAATTGGATCTCATTTAATCCCCTTTTATTTGCATGAGATTCTCCATATCTCTCCATCTTTGACCAAGTCTTCAATTTGCATGGCTTTAGGATTTGAATGTTGCACCAATTGATTTGAATCAAATATGGATTTGAATAATTCAAATATGAATTTGAATTAATTCAAAAATGGATTTGAATTGATTTGCTCCTTATCTTCTCATCTTTGACTTAGTCCAATTTTTGTAGCCATATTCTCCATCTTTGACTTAGTCCACTTGAAGTGTGTATATCAATTCCTCCATTACTTTTGGCTAGTCTCTCTTTGAGTACTCGCGAGAGTGTCATTCCTGAAAACACTTAGCACACACATTAAATTTTTCACACACGTTTGTTATCATCAAACACGAAGTCATCGATCGTTGTATCCAACAACACGTTGTATCCAACAATCTCCTCTTTTTGATGATGACAACCCGATATAAGATTTAAGTAATAACGATTCATAGAATATCATCGTGACATGTGTGTGTGAAGTGTGAAGATGGAGGAAGTATGCAATATGCAACAAGTGCAACAAAGATGTGCAACATACAAGCATGTAAACAATGATGTTCAAGCATTCAAACATGTTTGCATGATCCCCCTTTATTCATGATCCCCCTTGAACAAATATTCACATTAAGCACATGCTTCATTCATTATTCATTAATTCTCCCCCTTAAACCAATATTCATATATGCAACATGTAAGCATTAATGCACACAAATCTTCTCAATATTTTCTCCCCCTTTTGTTATCATCAAAAGTGTATATATGAAGTCAAATTGCATACCACTTGCAAATTAAAGAGTATTATAAATTACAACTAGCACTTGCATGTAGACATCCATAGAATAAGCACTTCAAATTCAATGAAAATTATAACATAGACTTCAACACCTTCGTGTAAGTGTGATGATTAAATAACTGGAGCACAAAGGGAGATACTTTTAAGAAATACAACTAAAACCAATCCATATTTTCCATTAAAAATGAAATCACCTTGGATTGATTTTCCACATATGATTAAAAATGAGTTCAAGATACCACACCCCAAAAACATAGCCTATAAGGACTCTTAGATGTGGGGGTGGCATTGCTTGACGAGTATAACACCAACGCTAAAGATTACCCATAAAACATATGTTGGATACTCGTGGGTAGTATACTTGCCATGAATTGTATCCATTTTACATACAAAGCAATTTACTTTCTTTTTCTTTTTTCAGAACATGAAAACCAATTCTTTTTAGCTCAATTTTTATCCATGGCAAATACACATCATATCCCTTAAATTTTCAGTTATTATTCATGCTACATTCACTTTCAAATATTTCTTAAAAGAATCTCCAATTGTGCAACAATATTCAATACTAATGAAAGTGAAAGTGTAAGTGTAGAAATCATGTTACTCAATTCATTAAGCATGTCATGGCTATTTAAAGATACTAACATGTGCATGTAGCTATAACAATAATACATTTCTACAAAGAATATGAATGTCATTCATAAATATCACTTGAATGATACAAAGAAAAAGATATACATTAAGCAACTTTTTTTTTATTTTTGTCTTTTTCATTTTTTTTTGATTTTTTTCCTTTATAAAGACCTAAAAAGCTAGAAAGCAAACAAACTAACACACAAAATAAAAATCAAATCAAGCACACAAAACAAGAAAAATGCTATGAAGGTATGCATTAAGTGCAAAGCAAAAAAAATATACCTTCGCATCGTCGTTTGGCTAAGGAACTAAATAATGAAGCGTTCAATCCATAGTTCCTCGCCAAATCTCCATCTTACCTACACGGTAGATGTTATGTGTGACCTTGGAATCCAACAAGGTCCACTCATGTTAGGCATCAAAGTTTTAGGAACCTAAATTTGTTTGAATTTGATATTAGTGTTCGGATATTTACAATAATATGAAGTATGACCAACACTGTCACAAGTAAAGCACTTTACATGAACATTTTTTGCTATTATAGGCATATTGTGGATTTTCTTAAAAATAAGCTTTTTAGAATTTTTAGAACCAAATCCAAGTCCTCATCTATTATTGCCATATAATTGATTTCCAAGAATGATATCTAAAGATTGTTTTCTTATGGAAAATTTCGTAATGGACACTTCAAGACTAGAGACTTTGGTTTTTAATAATGCATTCTCATATACAAGCAAAGTACATTTACTAATGAAAGCTTTCTTGTTTTCCTTTTCTTTCTTTTCAAATTCAATCATTTTTCTTTTAAGCTCGTTATTTAGCATTCAGAATTTATCATTAAGCACTCTAATCACATAATCTATTTCAGTTTCAAGTTTAATTAAATCTTGCTTAAGCATGCTAATATTATTCAATAAAGAAGGACAAGAAAGACAAGCAACTTTCATGTGAGCTAGATTTTTTCTTTTAACATGGTGATGGTAGATTTGCATGCAACAAGTTTTCTTTTAAATTGTTAGATTCTTCAATCATGTCACAATTTTCTTTTTGCAATTCAAAACATGAATTTCTATAGCATTCTACAGTAAAATCTAGCCCATCAATTTTCTCCTGCATTTTCTTAAAAAGTTTAGTTTTGGTGCAAGATTTTACATCATTTTGTTTTGCCATTAAGTAGAGGGAGGTGTGTGCAGTTTCCTCAGTATCATCATCGCTATCCATATCCCACGGTCGCGCTAGAGATTTTTCTTTCTTTTCAGCAACGTCATTACTTTCTTGTGGGCAATGTCTCGCAAAATGTCCTTGCTTCCTGCACATAAAACAAATAACTTTCCTCTTAGTTTTGTCACAAATAGAAGCATCTTGTTCATTCAGAAGAGCGTTTCTTCCCTTTTGCTTCTTTTTATTGCTGCTGAGGGATTGCTCGCTTCCATATGTAGTTTCCAAAGTCCTCCATATATCCTGCGCAGAAGAGCAATGTGAGATATGGTCAAATATTTTTCTATTCAAACCACACAATAAGATATTCATTGCTCTAGCATTTATAGCTCACACGTTTCTATCATTTAAATGCAAATTACTTTCAGACATAGAATATTCGTTTTCGATAATGTACTAGGTATCAACATCAACGGATAATATATAAGTTTTCATCATAGCCTTCCAGTATATATAATCATGGCCACTAAATAGAGGGGAATAATCAATAGGCATGCCACGAGGAAAAACTAACTTTGGGGTTTTCATGATAACTAGACTATATCCTATAACCTGCTCTGCTACCACTTGTTGGATCTGGGTCTAAGCCTAGAGAGGGGGTGAATAGGCTATTAAAAATCCTCGTGCAACCCACGAGAAATCCATGCAGTTATACAACATAGATATAGATATGCAGGGTAAATAAAAACAATCACAGAGTACACAGCAGATTTACCCTGGTTCGGACGCACACACGACCAACTACAGTCCCCAAGCAGATACTAGCATTAATATGTTCGTTTTGTACAACTACAATGAGTCCTAAGCTACCTGCCCCCCACCTAGTTCGTACCACACTCCACCAATGCAGAACACTATCAACCTAGTAAATGCTCTATCTTGACTAGCTACAACTCGTCAAGACCCTCTTGTTTAGCGCCCACTAGACAAGACCCCAAAACACAAATAATGGTAAAGTTTTCCCTACAGAGATCTGTATAACTACACAAAATAATAATAAGGAGTTTAGAGAATCTTAGTTTGTGTAACAACAATCGTCTCTGTCAATCAGCTCAGGTCAGATCGTATCTGATAGGATGTCGTCCCCACCGTCACGTCCTTGTCTGAAACCGGTGGCCCTATGTGCTCTCCTCCTTATAACTTGTGGCCATGGTCTTGGGCTCCTTGAAGAGGCTTACGCAATGTGATGAAGACCCCTTTGATGTGTTGCGCAAGTTGTTGAAGCTTCTCCCTATGATGTTGCGCAATGAAGTAGCTGGGAAGTCCCTTATTGTTGCGGCCTTGAGCTTTGCTCCATCCTATATTGCGCAATGCAGATGGGCTTAGTTATGGAGTTGTGCAAGGTAGCTTTGGCAATGAGATCTTGGAGCTTTAGCCTAGGAGATGATGAAATATATGAAGCTATTCAGAATACAACTCATGCTAAAATAAATACCACTGATTTAATACAGAGATTAAAATTGGAAAAATATCACCATGTTATCTAGCACTGAGTTGTGACCGTCCTGGTGCAATCGGTTCGTCTATCCGAGCTCTGTGGAGAAAGTTATGCACTTTTTAGCGTCGTCCATCGAGATCCTTGCAAAGTTGCGGCCATGAAGCTTTTCTCTAGGGTTGTGTCCGAATTTCTTTAGTTGCCTCTCTCTTAAAATCTCTCTCTTTGAGTATGGGTTTATATAGTAGAGAATGAGATATGATAGAATCAATTAGAATCCCATATTTGATGGAGATTGGACGGAATCCTAAATTGATTAGGATTTGAGTGAATCTCTTTGGATATGGAGTTTAAATATGGATGGCTACGGAATTCAATTTGAGTAGATATAGGATTTGCATCGGATCTCATTTAATCACCTTTGATTTGCATGAGATTCTCCATATCTCTCCATCTTTGACCAAGTCTTCAATTTGCTTGGCATTAGGATTTGAATATTGCACCAATTGATTTGAATCAATTCAAATATGGATTTGAATTGATTTGCTCCTTATCTTCTCATCTTTGACTTGTCCAATTTTTGTAGCCATATTCTCCATCTTTGACTTAGTCCATTTTAAGTGTGTATAGAACTTTTGGCTAGTCTCTCTTTAAGTATTTGCGAGAGTGTCATTCCTGAAACACTTAGCACACACACTAAATTGTTCACACACATTTATTATCATCAAACACGTTTATTATCATCAAACACGAAGTCATCGATCGTTGTATCCAACAACACGTTGTATCAAACAAATCTCGTTGTCATCACAAAACTTAGGGGAAAATTCATTCTCGAATTCTCCTCCATGACCACTTCGAATAGTAATAATGGTGGTTCCTAAGAAATTTTGAGTTTTCTTTGCAAATACAGTAAACTGTCAAAAGCTTCATTTTTATTGGTTAAAAATGAAACCCAAGTAAAGCTAGAGAAGTCATCTACAACAACTAATCCATAAAGAGCATTACCTAAAGATGCGGTTCTAGTTGGCCCAAATAAATCTAAAAGAAGTAATTTTACGAGCCTCTTAGAAGTAATGTCATCTTTAAGTTTAAAAGACGCTTTACTTAATTTACCTCGTTGGCATGAATCACAAAAGTTTTTCTTACTAAAAGCAATTTTCGGAAAACCTTTTGCTTAGCTAACTTATATAAGTGCTTAAAATGAACAGGACCAAAACGGCGATGCCATAATAGTTGTTCATTTGTATTAGCAACTAAGCAATGTTCTTTGATTTTTGGCAAGCTCAAATAATAAATATTTTTATGCCTAATACCGGTAAATAAAACATGCGAATCAATATCAACAATATTGCAAATACCCTCTCCAAAGTCAACCTTGTAACACTTGTCACAGAGTTGACTAATGGAGATAAGATTATGACATAAACCACTAACTAAATAAACATTAGTAATAAGTGGTTTGAAAGGATTACCGACTTTACCTACTTTACCTACTCCAATGATGATTTCCTTTTGATTGCCTCTAAAAATGACTGTTACACCATCCTTGAAGCGAACCACTTCGGAGAGCAATGTGGGATCTCTGGTCATGTGTTTAGAGCATCCGTTATCGAGTATCCATCCTTTCCTTTTAGAGCCAATATGTCTATTATTGATCTCTTTCTTTTTCTTGGGTACCTACATAGTATACCATAAGCTCATGATTCTCAAGCTTTGCTAGGTCCAAGGGGATTAGCCCTTTGGAAACCAAGTCCAAGTGGACTTTGGCTTCCCAACATAGTTACCACTATTTATCACATTGCTAAAATAATAATTGACATAAGCATTCCTATCATTTGTGCTTGTATTCTTAGGACCCCATTTTGTGTATGTGTTGGGTGTCCTTTTCCTAATTGCATGCACATTTAGTTGAGACCTATATGATGCATGCTTCCTAGGAGCATGAGATCTAGCATATGAAGATGGGGTGGATAAGCATGATACATATATGGGTTATATGCAAATTGAGGAGCATGCATATTATATGAAACATATGGAGCATGCTTGTGATGTGGTGGATGAGCATGAGCATACATGTGAGGATTATGTTTACGAAAATATGAATGTGTAGGAGCACGTGCATGCGTATTTCTCAAGTGTGAGTTTGCAAGTGCCCGAGGGTGTGTAGCATAAAATGTGTCATAAGTGTACACATGTGAAGTAGGAGATTTCCTACGCGTATGAGTGTTGGTGTACATATATGCATGTCCTTTCTTTTGGTTTCCACCCTTAGTGGGTTTCTTGCCAAAAGGAGTGTGTGAAGTGGTGGCCTTCTTGGTAGGTTTGCTACCAATTGTGTTTTTGACATCACTAGTGGATGCACCGGAGGATGGCCTCACAAAATCTGTAGTTACACCACTATTGGAGGTGTGAGGTTTGGATGCATTTGCTTCCACTTAACCAAGTCCAACACGATATGTGACCGAAAATTGGTTTGAAAGTAATTCATCCAATTGTCCTTTCCCTTTATTAAATCTCTTAACTTGGGAGGATATGAGCTCATATTTCTCCCGAAGGGAAGAAATATTAGTATCCAAAGTGGACACACAGATTTTGAGCTCGTGCACTTGGGTTTTAAGAGAATCATTTGCAATACCCAATTGTGTGTTTTGTGAAGCTAGATCAACACTATCTTTAGAATAACCATGATCTAATTGAGATTTGAGAGAATTCACCTCATTTCTCAAGGTGCCATTTTGAGAAACCAAATTGGCTTTCTCAAGTGTAAGTGTGTCAATAATGGTGTCATTGTTGGTGATGCATGGCATGGATGACTTACTAACATTGGATTTCTTCAAAGTAGTACATCTAAGCATAAGAGATTGATACTTAGAAAATAATTGTTCGTTAACAATACGAAGTTCATCCATGGTTATCTCGGGTTCATCTTTCTCACTATCGCTTCCATCGAAGAATGTATCTTCTCGGGCCATGAAGCACATATGTGCACTCTCACCCTTCTCATCCTCGGATTCACTCGAGGAATCTTCACTTGAGTCATCGAAAGTCCCAATTAGTACTTTCTTCTTGTCCTTCTTAAATTTGTCGGACTTGTGGTACTTTGGTGCTTTCCACTTTTCTTTGTTTCTTAACATTGGGCAATCCTTCTTGATGTGCCCTGGCTTGTTACACTTAAAACAATAAGACGATGAATTGTTAGTGGAATCAAATTTAGATTTGGAAGGAAATTTACCTTTGCGAAAGAAGCATTGGAACTTCTTCGCCATTTGCGCCATTTCTTACAAATCCATTTCGTTCTCAGATTCATCACTATCGGAGGATACAGAAGTAGCCTTGAAGGCTAATGCTTTCCTCTTTGCCTCCGTTGGTTCATCATAGCTCTAATTTTTATCTGATTCTCCCTTCTTACTTCGTAAGACATGAGAGTACCGATGAGATTCACCACGGTATAGTTTTTCATGTCATTGACATCCTCAATGGCAATAGCCATTCTTTTCCATTTTGAGGTCATTCCCATGATTATCTTTCTCACCTTTTCTTGTTGAGTGTATACTTGACCGAGAGCTTCAAGCTCATTGGTGATGTCGGTGAAATGACCATACATCATTGCAATGTTCTCACTTTCCTGCATATGAAACATGTCGAAATTTTGTATAGCAACATATAATTTTGACAACTTTACCTTGTTTGTTCCCTCGTGGGTGACGATGAGATGGTTCCATATTTTATATGCACTCTTACATGTGCATATCTTATTGAACTCATCCGGATCCAATGCGCAATGAAGAGCATTCATTGCTTCGGCATTATTTACCTCGGCGGACTTCTCGACGGGAGTCTATTTGTCAAAATCTTCTTCGATGGGTTCAACATAATCCTTATGGAGGGTTCTCCAAAGAGAAGCACTCCTTAGAAATGTCTCCATCTGGCACTTCCAATAACCGAAATTCGTGCCGTTGAAACGCGGAGGACGAACCGTTGATTGTCTTTCAAAAATGGTAGAAGCACTATCACGATCGTGATTGTTGTACGAAGGAGGTGGAGGAACGTTGTTGTTGTTGGATGCCATATATATAAACCTTGTGCTCAGATACCAATTGTAAGGAACATGACTATGATGAAAACACTTGAAGGGGGGTCGAATGGTATTTATAAAATTTAAACGATAGTTATATCAATTTAAATCCCTAACCAACAATAAATGCGGAATTATAAATTAACCCAAAATGAAACATGCTAACACAAAGGATGTTTCAAGGGTTCGGATTATCCAAGTCCAATCCCGACTTGTTCCCGGTAATCCTACGTCCCTTCCACCCGGATACCTCCGGATACTCAAGTTAGAACACTATCTTGAGGTTTCCTTTAAACCCACTTGTAGCAACCCTACAAGTGTAATCGAACAACAATCGATGTCCTTGACTCCCACAACTTGGGATCAAGCAAACCCACTCTCACACACCAAGAGTGAAATCGAAATACGAGATAATGAAGTTCGAAATGAAAAAACTTAAAAACACATATGCCTTGGAAGTAGAACTTCAAGGAGCAAGTGTGTGTGCTGATGTCTCTTCCAAGAAAAGAATGAAGCTCTTTCTCTTTTCAACACCAAATGCCTAGAGGATATCAACTTTTATTCTAGGTTGGAGAGCAAGAGAGAATGAAATTCTAGGGCTTGGAAAGAATTGAGGGCTTGTGGGCTTGAAGATGAGATCAACAAAGTCGTAAAGGTCTCAAGAGGTCTCCAATGGAACAGTAGGAGACCCTTTTATAAGTTCTCTAAACCCCTCAAGAAAAATACCCAAAACCCCCTTTGAAATCCGTCTAGAAAAATCCAACAGATAAAAAATACGCAGCAGACAGTCGACTGATGAAGAACGCACAGTTGTCTGCTGCACTGTGTCAGATGGTAGGTAAGAATTCAAACGATAACTTACCACGTAGGACAGTCGACTGATGAAGGTCGGACAGGCGCCTGTAAAGCAATAGGCGACTGAGAGACCTTCTACAGGTGACTGCCATCCTAAGTGCATAAGTGGTGATAACTCATGAAATTTGGAAAGACAGGACATGCGACTGATGTGGTAACCACAGGCGCATGTGCCATGGGTAGGCAACTGTGAAGCCAACATCAGTCGTCTGGCCAAAACTTGCGTAACTTGCCAAACACCAAGGGCCAGGATACGGGATCGACAGGCGACTATAGACACATTCACAGGTGCATGTGCCTTAGACAAGAGACTAAGAAAGCAACATCAATCGTCTGACCGGAAGATGACAAACTCGGGATCTTTGGGTAAGAGTGAGACAGTCGACTGACTAACAAGCCACAGGCACCTGTAACTGGACATGCACCTGTACTTTGTACAACAGCCGCCTGAAAAGAGTTTAAAGCAGAAGGCCCAATAACCAAGTGTCAAAGTATGTGCAAAACAGACGATTGTAGAATAAATCACAGGCGACTGTTTGGAGACAGGCGCCTTTAAAACGTTCAGTAATCGCTAGTTGAGAGTCCAAAATGCACATGTTAGAGAATAATGAATCGGAGGCCTATGAAATAAGTTCTAATGATTTCCTAGGACAGAAAGAAAAATGTGTGTGTGCTCCAACATAATTCTACTACAAGGCAACATTCTAGAAGGAAAGAAGAAGAGAATAAAAGAATACATTTGTTTTGCCTCTCTTCTTTCTATTGGAAGATGTAGAAGTCATCGTGAAGCTACAATCTTCATCTTCGATCATCCAATCCAATTTACGAGCTTTTATTGATCCTTGAGTGACATCCATTGCAAATTGATCTTTATGATATGCTTAGGCAATGGATTAACTGTAAGTAGGGGATTAGTCACAAGTATTTATGTTTGCTCATCATCAAAACCAAGTAGGGAGAAGTCCAATACTCAACAAAACCGAATGAAGATTAGAGCTATGTATTGAAATTTAGTATAATAACAAAGCAATTGAAATTTATCTCATAAAATTTTCTTGCTAAACATGCAACTTAAATTTTATCTCATAATTTTAAGTTACACAAAATTAATTATTATCATATAATAATTAAATCTAATTTTTAAAAAACGTTTTCCGAAAATAAAACATTACATGTGAACGACTATTTAATAGTTTAAATAAAACCTCCATCTGATAGAGAAAACATGATGTATCATATACGTTTATAAATACAAATCATAGATCATGTAGAAATGGCCCCGATACCAATGAAGGATTTTACGGGTCTTTATGGCTATAAATTCGACGTCCGGCCTAAGTCGGACGGACGACTAAAACAAAATTAGCAGCGAAAAACCAACTTAAAACAGTTTTAAGTTTAAGCCCTAAAGAAATTAACCTTAGCCAAGATCTCTACTATCCCGAAGTTAGGTCTGACCAACCACTAAGGATAAATCTATCTAACATTTACAATTTATAAACGGATGAATATTTAAACTACATACCTTTCACTTCGTTTCTGCAGAATACGAAGTGTCGTTTTCAACAACATTTCTTTGGCCCCTGCGTCGCTTCTCCCAAGCCGCACCGCATTTCGAGTCGAACCGTTTCCCAAACCGCACCGCGTCTCGAGGCGAGCAACACCCTTGTCACCGAGCGAACCACGCATCGAAGAAAATTTCACCTTGAGTGGATCCTTCGTCAAGACTTCGGATCCGATCCGTGCTCCTTCGTAGCTTTGCTAGAGCCCGAACAGGAGGAAGGAAGAAATTTAGGGAGAAAGAGAGAATATTTACTTTAAGCTCAGATCCGGGCTTGCTCACATTTAATGGAGCTACTCATATCTGGAGCTTGGGACGAGTTTCAAGGAGTGGTGTGACCCCTATTTATATAGGCGGTGGACATCTCCCATTCACTCTATATCCGATGTGGGACTAAACGTTTAGGAGAAAAAATTAATAAAATTTTGCCGTTCACAAAGGCCAAACGTTAGCGAAAGTTTCCTCTCTCAACGTTAAGCTTCACAAGTGATACAACCTATCAAATCGAAGAGGGTTGAACGGTGAACGCGTGGAAAGAAACGACATGTCATTCCGAGTTCGTTTGACCCCTCAAACGAGTGTCCAAACATAGCCCAAAACTAGTTTTTCGCAAAAACTACAGCCGTCGCACAAAACTGGGTTTAAAACCCCCTACTGTGACCTCCAGGCGGGTCGGGGGCCCGCTAGCCGGGCGCCCGACCCGCAATGCTAAAATTAGCTTTTTCACTGTTTTAGCTCTATTTTGTGCATTTGGTGTCTGTTTTCGACGCGGTTTGAACTTACATTTAAACCGAGATGATCCAGTCATCCAGGTAACCATTTTCACGCATTTATTATATTCAATATGCATGTAAATATTTTACGACACATTAAATTCCCTTTGCATCATATGCAAATTTTCCACATCTATTATAAAAAATCATTTGCTTCAAATACAAATGAACTGAGGGCATACATCCCCCAACAAGGACTTCATTGTAATAATTTATATTCGATGTATGTTTATTTTCCTTGTCTTAGAATGTTAAGGCCTTGCTACACACACTTAAGATTGTAGGGACCATGCGGGGCTACACACAATAGGGGGGGGGGAGGGGTGAATAGTGTAATGGGAAGTAAAGTGCTTAATTAAAAGTTACTGAAATTAAAGCACAATAAGCAGTGGAAATTAAACAGAGTGCTCAACAACAATAATCGCAAACACAAGGATTTTTCCCTGGTTTCCCAAAACTTGGGTACGTCCAGCAACACCAATATTCACTATAATTCCCACAAAGAGAAGTGAATACAATCTCACATAGAGATACCTCACACAGAGGATTTTGGATTCCCACAAAGAGATATTCTTGCTCTCACACAGAGAGACTCGTGCTCCCACACAGAGAGACTTTGTCCCACACAAAGAGTAACTCTCACAAAGAGAGTAACTAATTTCCACAAAGAGAATTAGGGTTTCGAACATAAAACGAAACAAAACAATACTTACATATGCCTTGATATGACATTACCAATGTGATGAAGAAGGCATGCAAATGAATGACCAAGTGCTTGAGATTAGCTTTGATTGCACTTAATGATCTTTCTCTCTTCAAGGAATGAATCCTAACACTTCTCACTTGAGTGTATGAGATGAAGAGAAGAAAGATGATCTCCAAGAAAGGAATGAGAATTAGATCCCTTGGAGAATTTCCCTATGAGCGAGCTTTAATGCATGAAGAGGAATGTGCTCATGAGAGGGAAATGGGAGAGATTAGGATTGGCTATTGATTCTCAAAGATATTCAATATTAGCCAAGAGTTGTAAATGAACTAAGCCAACTCCTATATATATGAAGCCAAGAAGACCCCATAAAACCAGCCAAAAACCCAAAGGGAAGAAATCTGCAACGGCTAGATTTTGGGCAGGAACGTCAGCGACAATCGACTGATGATCATATGACAGTCGACTGACCAACGGCTAAATAAATCCCAACAGCTATAATCTGAGTCAGGACAGGCGACTATAGAAGACTACCTAGGAGACTGTATAATGGACAGTCGACTGTATATCCTTAAGCAGGCGACTGCTGCAGGGGATGGAAATAAAACAGAGAGATGCATCTTCGCACTTACGCCTTTCAGACGACTGATGACCATTTCACATGCGACTGTAAATATACAGGTGACTGTAAATACTTCATCAGTCGACTGACTTGCAAATTGGGATTAAGCCCAGAAAATGCAAGTTGCGCACAGACGACGGTAGATCAATTTCTAGGCGACTGTAGAGACACAGGAGACAGTAAATTGAACATCAGTCGACTGAGGCAAAAAGCTCAAGAAGAATCAAGCTTGGGGTGTAAAATTATGCGAATTTTACGAGAGCCGGACTTTTTCGAGACCCGCCGTAAGAGAGGAGGACGGCCCCAACTACGAGGGATCGGCAAAAATACTGTCGGTATCACCGGGACCACGGCCACGATACCGACAAGCGTTTTACATTGAAGAGGGATATTAAGCGGCTGATCCAGGAGGGCCATCTCCAGGGCTTCATCAAGGGGAAGAGATAGACACGCGAGGAGAGAGCACCCCGGGAGCACACCGGCCAGACCAGCCACAGAACGCCGAGCAAAACGCCCCTCGCCAGCCTAGGGGGTCATGCGCATAAACGTGATATGTGGTGGGCCATCCTCGGGGGGCACGTCTTCATTGGCCAGAAAGGCATATGCTCGACAAGTGATGACGACAGGCATAAGCGAAGAGGCGAAGAGGGCAAGAGTAGCTCGCCCCCATCTCATTCTCAGACGACGACATGGAGGGGGTCGAACTGCCACATGATGACGCCATCGTCATCGAATCCCAGATTGGAACGACCATAGTCAGTTGTCTTTTGATCGACACTGGGAGTTCGTGCGACATTCTTTTTATGTCAATGATCGGGAAGGTGGGGCTGAGGAAGGCCGATCTGAGGCCGTGCACAGGACCGATTGTCGGCTTCACCAGACACTCAGCTCCCATCACCGGCGTCATCACCCTGCCGATGTCTCTAGGGGAGGAGCCATGGATCGTCACTCAGATGATGCAGTCCGTCGTCGTCGACATCGCCTCGGCATACAATGGCATCATCGAGCAGCCATACATGACCGCCGTCGAAGCTCTCCCCTCACTCCTGCACAAGATGGTCAAGTTTCAGACTCCGCAGGGGGTCGGACAAGTTCGAGGGAGCCAGAGATTGTCTCGGAGTTGCTACATCGGCTCCACCAAAAACAAGACGCCTAAGCAAGCACAACTGGTTGAACTCAGCAACCATCTGGAGGACGTCGGTGACCAACCAGTGGAGGCGGCGAGCTAGCCCGCCACCGGAACAATGAGCATTTCTTCCTATGTTATCTATAGTTTTGTAAATATAATAAAAAGGACTATGGCGTTAGGGATCACCGCTAAGATCGTCGGGGATCGACGTTGGAATAGAATCCTTATGTTGCATTAGGGTTAGGGGATTAATCTCCCAATTCGTACCACTCTCGTGGGTTAGAATTGTGAGGTATTTCGGTAGCTCTCGTTGACGCAATGGCGGTAGCCGTTAACGTAGCGATATAGTTTGTCGATGGATCCCCTCAAGGCACGAGTCGGGCATGGTCACGAGCCTTGGTTGGATCCACTGATTTCTCTATTCGAATCCCAAAGATACCCCTTAAGCACATCAATTCCACAGATCGTGGGCATGATCTCAGTACGGGTTACCTAGGGATTCAGTAGGATCAACCGAAATATTCCCCTAAATTCCTAATTCAACCTAGGGATCCAGATCTACGTCTTCCCCCTAGAATCTTAGGGCTAACCCATCAACCCTAGAAAAATCTACACACTCATGACGTTATTGACGGGTAAAAACACAATTTTTAGAGACGAAAACATCATGACAATTTAATAGAATGAAGATCAAAAACTTACAGCGAGAGATGAAGAAAATAGGCGAGCAATAGATCCAGAGAAGAATAAAAATTCCCAAACGCAGTAGCAAACAATCTCCACAAGAAATTCGATCCAAATAGTATTCAGAAGTTTAATCTAAAACCTAACAAAAATTCACCTAATCTCCTCTCCAAAAAGTATCCAAAAAAACTAGAATGAATCGCCCTCTAAACGCTCCGCTAGCTCCCAGACTTCACTCCCCAGAAATCGCGCAACAGCCGCTGTCGAAGATCTTTCCAAAAATGGCATCAGCATCGTCGACCGAGTGGGCGACTCGGTCGAGCAACGTGTTGCTCGGTCGTCCGCTCGGTCCGAGCAGATGTACTGCTCGATCGAGAACGACAAGAAATCTAAATCTTCCAAAATCTTTACTCTACCTGCACGGGCCGAGTTAGCTCTGCTCGGTCCGAGCAGAGAGCTGACTCGGTGGCTGAAAAATTGCTCGGGCCGTGCGCTGGATTGGTCGGGCTTCGGAATGAGAGGTTACTCGACCGAGCACTATGAGTGCTCGATCCGAACAGCCTACGTATCTGCTCCTTCATTTTCATTTGTGTCTGCTCGATCCGAGCAATTGCTCTGCTCGACCGAGCAGCCTGGAAATTGATCTCCTGAAGCTGCTGAAGCGTCCCTCTCCTCCTGCCCTCTCCTCCACTCCTCCCAAGGCTCCCAAAACTTGGCGAACTCCTGTGGAGCTTCACCAACGAGCTCACGGGCGTGTCGGATGTGTCCATACCCATGTCGGGTCCCAAATCGCTCCAAAATCCCTGAAAACTCATAAAATACTACGAAACTCGAATATAACTTCAGAAATGCGACATCGTACGGAAATATGGGATTTGGATGCGAAAATGGCATGGAATGCAATGTCATGATGATATGAAAAAGGTGTAAAAATAGGACACATCAAAATCCCCCAAGCTTACCTCTTACTCGTCCTCGAGGAAGACGAATACTAGGTATGCCGGGAGGAAAACAAAAAGAAAAAAAGAAATAAAAATAAAAAGAGAAGAGAATGGAAGTGGATGGAGGGTGCTAAGCGTGTTCGGTCAGATCTCAGGCCTAGGCAGTATATCACGATGCTCTGAATAGTAAAAATACATGCTATTGGTACTTTCAAGCTTTACAAATCATATGTCCAGCATGCAATACACACAAAAGAAAGGGATCTACTGAAATAACGCCATCAACTCACATCAATCTCAGGCAATCCATAGAGTCTAGTATAAGGAAGTTGGCAATGCACTTTTCATTGACAGATACACATGGAGCATATAGAAATCACACAGCATGCAATAGAGAATAGAAAGAATCATGCTATTCAGCTATTCATTTTGATTCATGAAAAATCTCTAAAAACTAAAGTGTTTCGTAAAGTTTAAGTATTATCAAATCTCTCCGTCATGCACCGTCTCCACTCTAATGTCACACTCACTCATGTGATCAGTTGGTTCACCCCCCAAGCTTAGCTGGAGGCATCGCATCTAGGGATATGATATGGAATTTTTCTTCTTCTTCCCAGTATATGTGATAGCTTCTAATGAAAGTATAAACACGACTTTTTTCTTTATTTTATTTCTTTTCCTTTTCACATATGAATATATACACATTTTTTTCTTTTTTCTTCTTTTTTTCATTTCTTTTCATTTAGAAGCTATACTTTTTTCTTTTTGGGGTTGGGAAGTGAGATGCGGTAAGGATAGCTGTGGGGGTGTAACCAACTGATATGTAGAGAACTATATAGATATGTGGAGAAGGAAAATAATAGATCTCTCGGTTCACTCATAAGAGGTGCACAACGAATTGATAAAATAATACTCTAACTAAACTCATAAATAGCATGGATATTTTCATTCCTCTAGATGAATACTGAAAAAGCATGCAGTAATAGGCACAATGATATCAGGCATGCAAACAGAAGTGAACAAGATATAAAGCAGATGCTCTAAGTGTTCTAGTGATGCGTGAACCTAGGTGCATTACCCAACATAGCGCATACCAGATACTAATTCATGCATTTGATTTTCAATTCATTTCAAGCATTAAATCAGATAGATCAACAAAAGAAAATGCACGCATATAGATAGTAAAGCTGAAACTACTCTAATAGCATGTCAACAGAAAGTGAGCATCGTGAGTAACTACTAAGGCTACGAGAGGTATCATCATGCGGAACACCCTTAGTATAAAAAGAGAAAAAGGTGGAGAAAATAGGAAAATAAAGAAAAAGAGATGCATGCATGGTAAAAAACAGAAAACGTGATGCATAATGAGAAAAAAAAGATAAGGGCGTGGAAAAGTGGTGAAAAAGTAAAATAAAAACTGAAATAGGGAAGAAAATGTAAAAGAAAAATGAAAAATAAAGCGGTAGCGCCCATCCCCCAAGCTAAACCCAGTAGTATCCTCACTGCTGAGAAAACGCTAGTAGGCGGGAGATGATGCTAAATAGGGAGGGTGGGGGATATAAATAGTAAAAACTGTGCAAAAAGAAGGAAAAACATGACATGATGCATGATGATAAGAAATGATGTATGCGTGGGTCCTCCCCCAAGCTGTCAGAAATCAGGGCCCTGAATAGACAGATGGGCTCGATATAAAATGAGGGAGGCAAAACACTGGTAAGGACGACATCAAGCAGAGGCACCACCCTCTAGGGGTGGTGATGGGTCCCTCTGCTGTGGACCAGGAGATGTGGGTGGATCTGGCTAGAACTCAGTAGGTGGGTCAGTTCGCCAGTGGCAAACTAGGCTCCGAAGAAAAGGTAGGTCACGCTCGACTGACTGTTAAGTAATGATGCCCCCATGACCTAAGAGTAGGAGCATGGCGGCGAACTAGTCGCCCTGGTCAGCGTCACGAAAGGTAACCTCATATTTTGCGTCGCTGATATAAAGAGGTTCAGGGGGGAGTGGGGCGGTGGGTGGCATAGGGGAAGTGGTGGATGATTCGCCAACAGTGTTGGTTTGAGTGGGTGAGCGTGTACGACGGGTACACCGAGTAGGCCGAGGGTTTGTTGTGCCGATGTTGGTGGGTCTAGCACGGCATGGAGGTATTGTGCAAGCGGTATGAAAACGTGCGGCAGTATGTAAAGTGAATAGGGGAACGAATGTACCGAATAGAATAAGATGCCGCTGATTTGGAGTGTCCCCCATGTTGCTTCTAGACGTGTCTTCTGACGTAGGCAGATCGTACCTGAAATAGAGATAGGAAAAACGTCAGTATATTAAACATAGAAATAGGGGAAATGTTGGCGTGGAGATGCTCGACCGAACAGTTATACTGCGCGGTCCGAGCTGTACTGCTCGGTGGGGATTTATGAACGAGGAGAGAGAGGGAGGGGGGTTCTGTACGGTGCGATGAGATAGGAGGGATAGGCGGGGGGTTCGGGGGGTGGGTCGTGAGGTGGGCTGCGGTGGGAAAGAGGAAGGGGGAGAGAGAGAGAGAGAGAGAGAGAGAGAGAGAGAGAGAGAGAGAGAGAGAGAGAGAGGAGGCGAATGCCCGTACGGGGGGCAGGCTGGGGCGGCCGCGGGTTGTCGACAGGGCTGAGTAGAAGGAGATGGCTCAGGGGTGGTTAGGGTAGGGCGTTTAAGGGAAAGGGTTAACAGGTGGGTGTGGGTTTAACAAACGGCTCGAACCCGAAAAAAATAATAGGCCCCGAGATCAACTACGGCAGGCTCAGACCGAGGATTCTAATTGCTCGGTCGAGCAAGCTGCAAGATGAACGGGGATAAAATCCCAAGAATACTCCCTTTAGCCTGCTCAGTCGAGCAGGACGTTACTCGGTCGGGCAGGAAACTGCTCGGGCCGAGCTGCTATCGCTCGGACCGTGTAGACAGAACGTCGTTTTCTCCCCATATTCAAGAGCCTGTCATACTCGACCAAGAAATAGGCTGCTCGGTCCGTGTCACCTTCTGCTCGGACCGAGCCAATGCTGCTTGGGCAGTGTAACAGAGTGATGATTTTGCTCGTAATTTGCATTCCTGCGCTGCTCGACCGAGCAGTGTAGTCACCTGTGTTTGCTTTTTGCTCCTTTTTTCCCTTGTTTTCTCCTCAAATCTGGTGCGCTCCTCTAGCTTCCTTCCGTTTAGAATGTCGATCTGCATACCCCCTCATGTTCAACCTGAGAAAAGGATGGACACATCAAATTTTTGTGGTTTTATAATTTTACGGGAAATAAAAACGTTTTTGTTTGGTTTTCTCAAATAAATGAAGTAAAAAAATAAGGAAATTGAAGAAGATAGTCTAGGATACAAGAAATTGGGTTGCCTTCCAATAAGCGCTCATTTTTAGTCATGAGCTCGACTCCCTTTGATTTGTCAATTGTCGTTTGGTGCGTGTGGAAGTCGCGTGTCATTCTTTCCAATGGTGCAATCCGGCGGCACTTAGTATCCGCCTACTTCAAGCTTCTCCCTCGAGTAGCCTATGGCCTCCGATTCTTTGTGATTCGGGAAATGATTCAACAGATCTTCATCCAACACTCGGATGTAGGCGGCAACCGTTTTGTGATAGGTTAGGTTGCTGTCGTCGTCAATACCTGCTCTCATTGGGTCCTTCATAACCCCATCAGAAGTAAAATCCTCTATAGCATCATCTTCTAGGAGCTCCAAGTAGCTAGCTCCCTCATCATGGGCATGTTCCCTCATCGGCTTCTGCAGCCGAAATTCAGCTTCGATGTTCCCCACATTCAGTGAGAGAGTCCCTTCTCAGACATCAATCAAAACACCAACCGTCGCCATGAAGGGACGGTCGAGTATTGATCACTCCTTATTTTACACCCTTTTCCCGCATGTTTGCATGCCATTTTGATCGCCCAAATCATGTTTTTCACGATATATCGACGATATTGCGATGCTTTTCACGATTTGTTGTTTTTGTCGCATTTCAGGTGATTTGGCGCGATTAGGAGTGATCTCGAGATGCGTGTAATCTAGACGGCCACCGACGACCTCCCCGAGGGGTATTTTGCTGTTGGAGAGGAGCGGAAGAAGAATGGACGTCGCCGGAGCGACGAGGAGGCCAAAACGACCAATTTGGGCATTTTTTGTGTCCCACTCGGCCGAGTGGAGGAGCCACTCGGCCGACCAGCGAGACACTGCTCGGCCGACCCGTTCAGACACGACTTCCATGTGTACTCGGCCGAGCGACGGAGACCACATCGGCCGAGTGACGATACCACGTCCGCCCGAGTGGCGCCCAGACGAAGGCCCTCAAAAAGACCGAAGTTACTGTTTTTCGGCCATCTGAGCTTCAGAAGACTCACTCGACCGAGTGGCAAATCCCGTCCGCCCGAGTGAAGTGAAGCCATCGGCCGAGTGACGACAACTCACTCGGCCGAGCCACCCCCGAACTGAAGACCCCTGAAGTCCCCGACTTACTGGAAAATTGACAGGGTTTTCACTCGGCCGAGCGACTTTTGTCACTCGGCCGAGTGCGATGCGCTGCCTGTAGCGAAATTTGCGGAAAACAGGCTGTGCAGGGGCGTTTTGGTCAGGATTTTTAGACGATTTTTGGGGCTATTTAAGCTCTGTTTTTACCCTAGTTTTGAGAGCCACCTCTCAGATTTTTTGCAGCTTTTTGAGTCTACTTTTTAGCTTTATTAATTGTGATTGGTGAAGAGAAAAACTTGGATTTTTGTTGGGTTGATTGAAGATCTACATTGGTTTGCACTTCTCTTCCACAAAAACTCTATTTTTATTGTTTATATCATTGTTGTGATGAATTCCATTGTCTATTTCTTTGCCAATTATTGTGCTATTGCTATGATTAGTGAGTAGTCTCCACGTCTTGGGGCGTGGGGATGAACCCTACGAGCCCAATTTCGTATTTGTGTTGAATTGGTAGGAATTGAGCTAGGACTGTTATTAGGGATTAGATTGGGATCGAATTACTACGGATAGCTAGGTATTCACATCAATTGGGATTTGCAAGAGATTGGATCCCAATTCGATGGGAAGCCCTAGAAATCCGAATCGGGTTGGAGTCGGATTTTCGAAGTATCGGTTTGCAAGAGATTGGACCGATGCCAGGATCTCCGGTTGCAATTCCGTGCCGATACCCGTTTGCAAGAGATTGGACGGGTAGGAACTATCCTAATCTAGATTGTGGACCGAGTTTGCAAGAGATTGGGCTCGGTGCGCAATTGGACGATGATGTTGATCCTAATGCTAGCTTCCCTAGGCTAGGGTTTGCAAGAGATTGGACCCAAACCCAGGAAAGCTATAGACCGGCAACAGCGCGAGAGCGTGAGCTTGGTTCCACATTTAGTTGCAACTAGTTCATCCAAATTCTCATCCTAGCGATTTCGATACCGGCGAACCACATTTGTGAAATACGGTGAGTAGTGGGGATTCCCCATTCCCTAGGCGTTCTCTATTTGATTTGATATTTTGCACTTTTGTCTGACGATTGTGACAGGATCGCCCAAGGCAATTATCCCTCTGAATAGCCAGGTTGATTAGGAGCAAGCACGGTCATTCGTCCTCCCTGTGTTCGATACCCGCTCGCCGCTATACCGTGCGCTTGCGGTAAAACTACAACCGTCGCCTCGGGACGTGTACGCCGGGGCGCGATCAAGTTTTTGGCGCCGTTGCCGGGGAGGCGATTGCGTTTGATTCTTTCTCACCTAGCTATTTCCTTCTTTTATTTTCTTTTTATTTTACCTCTTTTACCATTATTATTTCCTTTGCTATTCTTACCTAACCCTTCCACGGTGCTAATCATCTCTTTGAAACTCTGTTTTCCCTGTGCATGTACACGAGATCTACGGCGGACCCCGAAGCCTTATTATTCGATCCCGAGATCGAACGTACCGCGCGGAGACTCAGAGCGGAAAGGAGACAATATCCGGAAGGGGGGTTTATGACCAACCGGGAAACTCCAGAAGAATTGGCGGCGAGAATGGCGAGAATAATTTCTATTCGCGATAGGCTTCGGCCTAAAACCTCTTCTACTACGTCATCCATCGCCGTGCCGGAGTTGGCGGCCGACAAGAACTTCGAGCTAAAGACGGGATTGGTGGTTTTGATGCAACAAGACCCATTTCATGGGAACGCTCACGAGAACCCCCACTACCACATCCAATCATTCTTGTCGAAGTGCGCCACTTTCCAAATGCCGGGGGTCCCGATTGATGCCATCAGACTGCGCCTCTTCCCCTTCACGCTAAAGGACAAAGCACTCTATTGGCTGAGGACGCAAGCTGACGGAGTTTTCACCTCTTGGGACGGGTTGGCGGATGCATTCATTGATAAATTCTGTCCACCATCCAAGACGGTGAAGATCCGGAGCGCTCTCATGTCCTTCAAGCAAGGACCACACGAGACGCTCTATGAAGCTTGGGAGCGATTTAAGGATTTGCAGCACCAGTGCCCGCACCACAGTATAGAAGATTGGGAGTTAGTGCATAGCTTCTACAACGGTCTCCAACCGGGGACCAAACAAATTATTGATGCCGCGGCGAATGGTGCAATCTTGTCAAAGACTCCCGAGGAAGCTACGGCCCTAATTGAGGAGATGGCCTCTAATAACCAACAATGGGGCGATGAGCGAGGACACTCTACGTCCTCCTTAAAGCCGACTAGCATCTACGAGGCAAAGGCCGTAGCGGAGCTTACGAGCAAATTTGATTCTCTCCACAAGGTGGTGGAGAGATTGGAGAAATTCATCACGGAGCCCCAAGGAAGCCCTTCCACCTCCGCACCGGCAAGCCAAATGAGTGATTGGCAAGACCAATCTCAAGCCATGTATTCGGGAGGAGAGCAAGGAGAAGGATCCTTGGAGCAAGTGCAATATGTTGCGGGGAACCAAGGTTATTGGTCCAATCCGGCCGCAAGAAATCACCCGGGATTCTCCTACGCCAACAATGAAGGAGCTTTGAACCCGCCGTAACAACCGCCTAATCAAGCTCGACCACCACCACCCCAACAACAATACTATCCGCCGAGGGGACCTACACAACAAAACTTCCAACCAAAGCAACAAGTCCCACCTTATAGGCCTCCCGGATACAATCAAGGGTGGAGGAATCAAAACCAAAACCCTCCGCAAGCTCCACAACGATCCGATTTCGAAACTAGAGTGGATGCGTTCATGGTCGAGCAAAATAAGGTGAATGCTACTTTGAAGGCGGGGCAAGAATCTCTCAATACCGTAGTGGCTCAAATATCGGAGCAATTGGCATTGCTCAACCGGAACACTCAAAGATTGCCGGCGCAACCGGAGCAAAACCCACGGGGCAACACGGGCCACATCAACGCCGTGGTTGCCGTCACTACTAGAGGCGGGAAGGACACCACCCCCGCCATGATTCCTATTGAGGAGGCCGTGGAGGAAAGTTTGGAGCCGGTTGAGCCGATAGTCGAGATTGAAAAGGAGAAGGAGCCACAAGACAAGGAGAAATCTAGGGCGGAGCTATTAATTGAGGAGAGGCGCTTCATGCCACCGGTCCCATTCCCCCAAAGACTAGCGAAAGCGAAAATGGAGAAAAGGCTAGCGAAATTCCTCGAGTATCTAAGAGGAGTTAGCCTAAATATTCCCTTCCTTGACGCCATCATCGAGATCCCCACATATGCCAAATTCTTGAAGGACTTGATTTCGGGGAGAAAGAGGAAGGAGAAGATCATGCTAGCCGAGGAGGGCTCTTGGTTCACCAAGAGAGAAAAGGAGCCGGCAAAATTTAAAGATCCGGGGAGTTTTCGGATTCCTTGCACTTTGGGGGGCGTGCCTCTTCAAAAAGCGTTAGTCGATCTTGGGGCTAGTGTGAGTCTCATGCCCCTCTCCATGTTCTTAAAGCTTAACACCGGGACAAAGTTGAAACCCACCGACATGCGCATTCAATTAGCCGATGGACGGATAACAAGGCCGGTGGGGATTGCCGAAGACATCCCACTTCAAGTCCCGGGTGGAATATGCTTGCCATGTGACTTCGTCATCATGGACATTAAGGAGGAGGGAGACACCTCATTGATACTTGGGCGCCCATTCCTCGCCACCGCCGGAGTCATCGTCGACGTGCGCGAAGGTACCTTAACCTTAAACGTCGGAAACATCGAGGTGGAGCTCCACATTCCCAAGGCAATGAAGCACATGCCCTACCATGAGGAGCTCGATTATATGGACCTCCTTGATGAGGTGATAGAGGAGGCGATTCCTCACTAAATTGGTGCCCTTTTTGATGAAGAATTGGATGAAGGCCCGGATTTAGGCCATGAGGACAATAATGATGATTCCCCCGACTTCTCCGCTGATGAAGATGAAGGCGACGCTGATGTCGCAAGGATTCGAGAGCTCTGCAAGCTCTCGAAATCAAAATCTCCAAAGAAAGCTCCGCCGGTACGGAAATCGGCATCGCCGGCTAAGCCGTTGACCGGGGCAAATGCTAGCTTGGGGGAGCCTCCCCCCAACACCATTCGGGACAAGAGACCTCCGAGGGAGACCGCTGCGCCGCTACGTTCGAATCCAAGCGCGCTCCCCGGAAAGTTTGACGGGTGCATCTCATATGCACCAAACATCCCGTATTGATTGAAAATTATAGGGGGTCGAGCTCACGACCTAAAACGAGCGCTTGTCGGGAGGCAACCCGACGGTTTTTGCTTTATTTTCGCTTTTTCTTTATTTTTGTTTTAGAAATTTTTAGTGTTTTGAGTCACCCGACCAAAATTTTGTGATAACGGGTCCTATTTTTCTTGACAGGAGAGGAGATAGGTAGATCATCATGAGGAGGTTGAACGAGACGATGAGGAGCGCCCCAAGAAGGCGTTCGACGCTTAGGAGGAGCATGAAATCGACTGGAGAAGGAAAGACGGAGTTTAGAGCCCAAACGAAGACAAACAGCAGAATACAAGGCTCACTCGGCCGAGTATACTAGTCACTCGGCCGAGTACAGAAGTTCGTCCGGCCGAGCCGCTCACGAACAAGGGAAGTCTGCTGTACCCAACTCTCTGTCTATTTTCCTCATTTCATTATAACTGCTACTCGGCCGAGTATATATATTCACTCGGCCGAGTGAAACAGATACCCTCCTTGGGCGAGTCATGCCGAGTAGCTTGAGTCACTCGGCCGAATGGATTTACCCCACTCGGCCGAGCCTGGCAAGGCCACTCGGCCGTAGCGATATCGGGGAGAAATTTTTATTTGCTTCGCTCGGCCGAGTGAGTAAAGTCACTCGGCCGAGTCGTAACTTTTTAATATAAAGCAAGGGGAGGCGCAGTTTTCGAAAACGAAAAAAAACCCCTTCGCCCGCGCCCCCTCAGCTTCCCCTCGCCCGATCGCGCCTCGCCCAACGCCCACTCGCCCGCGCGCGCGCCGCCGCTCGGCCTGCCACCGCCGGCCGACCGTCGCCGCACCCCGCCCGAGTCGCCGCCGGCAACCCCCGTCTCCGATCACCTCCGGTTCGCTTATTTTCACCATTTTCTTCTCTTTTTGCGTAGTTTTTGAGGATCCGTGTGTCAATCGAACCCCTAACCCGAATCAAGTCACATATCTATCTGTTATACCCCTATTGCTCCATACATTTTGATTATTACTCGCTGATATCGCTTTTCCATGCGCAGGTTGCTTTTTGGAGCTTAGGGGAGCTCAGGGGAGCTTCTACGGGCTGCTCAGGACTTCGTGGAGGCGCGGACTTCGCACGCTTCCACTACTTAGCACTCGCGGCGTGTTTGGGTAAACTCTTTCCACTCTTTGTGCACACGCCGCACTTTTCACTTTTTCGGCGCGCGCTCGGGGCAGATATGCCGCCCCGGACACGGCCGCGGTCGAAGAGAGCTTCCGCCAAGCGGAAGCGGTCGGATGATGCCGGCCCCTCCCACGAGTTGGAGGACTCTCCTCCACCGTCCCCCACACACCCCGCACACCCCGCACAGCCTGCAGGCTCCGCACACCCCGCACAGCCTGCAGCGCACCCACAGCCCGCACAGCCTCTCCCCGCCGATCCACAGCCACCACCACCGGCTCCACTGGTCGGGCCGCTCGGGATTACGTTCCGAGACGACGCACACCGCGCCGTCTTCGAGCGTATCTCCCAGCGCTCGATCGTACCCTCCAGGTTCGCACACCTCGCTGACCTAGGACGCCTGGGGGTACTTGAGGGGATGCTCACGTTGTACGACAACGTGGGCTGGCGAGATTTTTTCCAGGTGTCGGCGGATACTTTTATCCGTCCGACACTTGAGGTTTTGAGTTCGATCGCCCGGACCGATGAGGGATGCTCATTCCGGTTCATGGATCGAGAGTGCCAGGTCACTCTCGATATGATGAGAGCATTTTTCTCTTGGCCCGCAGTCCCCGGAGCCGATCGCGGTTATGGCCCCACACATATCCCTCCACCCTCTTTCGACGCCGGTGCCTTCTGGGCACGTATCACGGGTCTCCACGCCGCCTTTGACCCTAGTAGGGCCAAGGCCTCGGCCATCGTACATCCCTGCCTACGCATTGCCCAGCGCCTCATGGCGACTACCTTTTTGGCCAGATATGAGCCGGGCACGATGTCTACGCCAGAGCTTTACATGCTCTATGCGATGACACGTCCCAGAGCTCTGTCTAGGGATGGAGATGAGCTTGTCCCCGCCGTCGTGATCGATATCGCGGCATGGTACTTAGACCGCATCATTGTATCGGTGGGCGCTCGCTCACCGATATGCTGCGGCGGCCTGATTACCCTGCTGGCTCTTATGACCGGCGAGGATTTCCCCGACGACCTGCGACGCGTTCCGGGCCCCACTTCCTTGTCGATAGACGTTATGGCCCGGATGAAGATGCTGCGTCCGCACGGTGAGCGTCACTGGGTCTGGTTGCACGGCCCCTATGGGGCCGATTACATGATTCTCCCGAGCCCAGCTCGGACCCAGATTGCACCGGCCCACGTTGACTGGCTCCCAGCGATGGATGTCCTCATCCCCGCCGCCTACGTGCTCGAGGCCGAGGAGGCCGAGCAGGGCCCCGCCGCCCACGCTGCCCAGGCTGCTCCCGCAGACCCTGCTGCACGCCCTGCCGAGCCCGCTGCCGCCCCTGTGGCCCCTCAGCCCACACCTGTCGTTTCTGCTGCTCCTGACACTTCTGTCACCACCACTCCCACTTCCACCACTGGCCCCTTGTCTGTCGAGCCTCTTTCTTCTGCCTTCCCCGAGCGCCCGCCGACCGTAGTCGCGAGTGGAGAGCCCTCGTTCACCGCGGTCGTGGAGACCATGGTTAGCATGATCTCCGCTGGGGTTACACCTTTTGGACCGCACACTTCTGCCCCAGCGGGAGATTCCTCTGTCTCCACTACCGCCGTTTTCTCCGAGAGTGTCGTGGCGTCTGTCCACACTTCTGTGTCACAGACCTCTTTGGCCACCTCGTTGCCTCTTTTGCACGCTTCCTTTGCTGCCGCTGCCTCCACTTCTCACCGCCCGCCCCGGCCTCACACTGAGGCCCGGCCCACATTTCCTGGCACGGCACCTTTTGTCCCATTCCCTGCTGAGCCCGTTACATACTCCACACGCGTACGCCAGCCTCGCCCTGCGCAGCCTAGACCGGTGCGTCCATCTGCACCACCCCCGCCCGACACTGTACTGCAGAGCATACGTGCTCTTGAGGTGGCGGTGAGTGGTCTTAGAGGAGACCTTCGGACCCTGTCCTCCACCGTCTCTACGATGGCTGGACGCTTTGACCTGATCCCTCAGATCCACTACTGCCTGACACAGATCTTAGAGCGTCTCCCGCGCGTACCCCCACCCACCCAGCAGGTTCCCACACACACTCCCACACACGCTCGACCTGGTTCCACTCCCACGCCCACCCCAGCTCAGCAGCCCACACCACCACCACCACCACCGCCTCAGGACGGAGACGGCGCGGCACCGCCTTCTTAGGCACTCTTGATGCCTTTATCCATTCCTGCCGTTGTGCTGCCCATCTCTGCTGGGTCCTGATGCACTTTTGTCCACCCCCCCTCCCCTCACCTTTTTGTGATTCTCATTTGCCGTCTCTTTATATATCTTTTTTGGGAGAGAGGGAGAGCTTTTGGTGACCCATTTATACTCGTATCACTCATATCTGTGCATGCATCATATCCGCATCATATTTTCGTTTCTTAATTTTTCGTTTTATTATCATTTTTCTTTCCATCATGCATGCACCCTCACTTGCCCCTCACGTTAATTGTCTCTCTGTGTGCCACACTTTGCACATTGAGGACACTGTGCCGTTTAGCTTGGGGGAGTGAGCTCTCACGTTCTTTTTCGATTTGCCACCTTTATTTGCAGTTTTTCACACCGCTTTTCACTTTTGCACTCATTTTTCGTTATTTTCCTTTTGTTTTGCCATGCATCACGTTTTCCTTACTTTCCTGTGTGCCGCATTGCATAGTTCTATTTTCCTTTTATCTTTACTTCTTCCTTTTTTTCATCTCATGCTAGAGATGAATTTTCTGTGATGATGTCTACGTGGAGTTAGCTTATTCTATATGCATGCTATATTTGTCGTGTCTTAGATTTCATTTCTGATATCATATGCTATGACTCGCTTGCATTTAGAAATAGGAGCCCACACTTTTTCCTCATGAAAATGGATGAAATTTTATTATTAGCTGAGCCTGAATATTCATATGTATGCTATCACAGAAAACACACCAAGATTCACGCATTGAATGCCTATATCTGGAGTACTGACTTCTTTTCCTTTATCACTTCTATATGCATGAATTGTACACTTCACTTCCGGATGATTGAATGATGCTTAGCTATGATATATCTGGATTAGTTAGTTTTTTTTGTGATCGAAACTGAGTAGATTAGATTACCCTGCTGAAGTTGTCGTGCATGTCTTATAGAGTGAGCCGAGAGTTATATTTATTTCTTTCTCCACAAATCTTGAACATCATTTCTCTACTTTTAAAATCATTGGTGAATCTCCCCTTAGTGATTCTATTTTATGGCATTTCCCCCGCTATTAATTCCTAGCTCCAAAACTCTTATTTCAAAAAAAAAAAATATATAATAAAAGAGAGAAGAACATTCTCGTATATCATAATCTCTCTTTGAATTGGGATCATTGTATATATGAAAAAGAAAAAAAAAGGAAAAAAAAAGAGAAAAAAAAAGAGAAAAGAGAGAAAAGAGGAAAAATCCTCAATAGAAGATCCCATCTCGCTTACTTTCTTTCTTCTTTCTCTTCTTTGCCTTTGGAGCTATATAAAAATGGGGATGTAAATATTTTTGTGCCATCACGCTTATAGATAAGCTTGGGGGAGGAGATCCATTGATGTGTGAGAGAGCGACTACTTGACATTGCACGACAACCTAGGCTAAGTAATATTCTATACTCGGTGAGATTGTTTCTAGCTTTACGAAATCCAGAAATCTAAGCCTAGCATTCATTTCATGAAACCCATACTTTTCTATTCTCTCTATTCTATGATGTGATACTCTTATACTCCAGATAGAAAGCGTTCAATTGAAAAGTGTGTGATCTGAGACTTGTATACCGCTTTAGATGATTCAGGCGATGTTAATTTTAAAATCATTCCGTTTTTCATGATTATACCGTTGTTCGTGGGTTTTCTATTTTCTACTTGCACTATTCTACTATGATATCAAAATGAGATTCTTTGACATGTATTTCTCACTCGGTGCATGCTATAAGAGTAGGTGAAACCCACGTCCTGAGAAAATGATCTAGCATCCTACCTCTTCTTTCTTTCTTTCTTTATTTTCGTTTGGTTTTCATTCTTCTTCGTTTTTCATTTTTTCTTCGTTTTTCGCCGTTTTCGTTTTCCGAATCCACCGGGTTCGCTTTTTACTTATCTTCCTCGAGGACGAGTAAGAGGCAAGCTTGGGGGATTTTGATCACTCCTTATTTTACACCCTTTTCCCGCATGTTTGCATGCCATTTTGATCGCCCAAATCATGTTTTTCACGATATATCGACGATATTGCGATGCTTTTCACGATTTGTTGTTTTTGTCGCATTTCAGGTGATTTGGCGCGATTAGGAGTGATCTCGAGATGCGTGTAATCTAGACGGCCACCGACGACCTCCCCGAGGGGTATTTTGCTGTTGGAGAGGAGCGGAAGAAGAATGGACGTCGCCGGAGCGACGAGGAGGCCAAAACGACCAATTTGGGCATTTTTTGTGTCCCACTCGGCCGAGTGGAGGAGCCACTCGGCCGACCAGCGAGACACTGCTCGGCCGACCCGTTCAGACACGACTTCCATGTGTACTCGGCCGAGCGACGGAGACCACATTGGCCGAGTGACGATACCACGTCCGCCCGAGTGGCGCCCAGACGAAGGCCCTCAAAAAGACCGAAGTTACTGTTTTTCGGCCATCTGAGCTTCAGAAGACTCACTCGGCCGAGTGGCAAATCCCGTCCGCCCGAGTGAAGTGAAGCCATCGGCCGAGTGACGACAACTCACTCGGCCGAGCCACCCCCGAACTGAAGACCCCTGAAGTCCCCGACTTACTGGAAAATTGACAGGGTTTTCACTCGGCCGAGCGACTTTTGTCACTCGGCCGAGTGCGATGCGCTGCCTGTAGCGAAATTTGCGGAAAACAGGCTGTGCAGGGGCGTTTTGGTCAGGATTTTTAGACGATTTTTGGGGCTATTTAAGCTCTGTTTTTACCCTAGTTTTGAGAGCCACCTCTCAGATTTTTTGCAGCTTTTTGAGTCTACTTTTTAGCTTTATTAATTGTGATTGGTGAAGAGAAAAACTTGGATTTTTGTTGGGTTGATTGAAGATCTACATTGGTTTGCACTTCTCTTCCACAAAAACTCTATTTTTATTGTTTATATCATTGTTGTGATGAATTCCATTGTCTATTTCTTTGCCAATTATTGTGCTATTGCTATGATTAGTGAGTAGTCTCCACGTCTTGGGGCGTGGGGATGAACCCTACGAGCCCAATTTCGTATTTGTGTTGAATTGGTAGGAATTGAGCTAGGACTGTTATTAGGGATTAGATTGGGATCGAATTACTACGGATAGCTAGGTATTCACATCAATTGGGATTTGCAAGAGATTGGATCCCAATTCGATGGGAAGCCCTAGAAATCCGAATCGGGTTGGAGTCGGATTTTCGAAGTATCGGTTTGCAAGAGATTGGACCGATGCCAGGATCTCCGGTTGCAATTCCGTGCCGATACCCGTTTGCAAGAGATTGGACGGGTAGGAACTATCCTAATCTAGATTGTGGACCGAGTTTGCAAGAGATTGGGCTCGGTGCGCAATTGGACGATGATGTTGATCCTAATGCTAGCTTCCCTAGGCTAGGGTTTGCAAGAGATTGGACCCAAACCCAGGAAAGCTATAGACCGGCAACAGCGCGAGAGCGTGAGCTTGGTTCCACATTTAGTTGCAACTAGTTCATCCAAATTCTCATCCTAGCGATTTCGATACCGGCGAACCACATTTGTGAAATACGGTGAGTAGTGGGGATTCCCCATTCCCTAGGCGTTCTCTATTTGATTTGATATTTTGCACTTTTGTCTGACGATTGTGACAGGATCGCCCAAGGCAATTATCCCTCTGAATAGCCAGGTTGATTAGGAGCAAGCACGGTCATTCGTCCTCCCTGTGTTCGATACCCGCTCGCCGCTATACCGTGCGCTTGCGGTAAAACTACAACCGTCGCCTCGGGACGTGTACGCCGGGGCGCGATCAAGTATAAGCTGGGAGCTCCCTCCCTCGGGTATGTTCATTATGACGAAGTCAGCGGGAACACACAATCCAGGAGGTATCTGAAGAATGATATCCCTGGCTATGCCCACTGGGTAAGTGATCGAATGGTCTGCAAGCTGGATGGACATATTTGTCGGCTCTAGTTCGCTTCCGGTCTGCAATCTCCTGAAAATAGAAAGGGACATCAAACTGATGCTAGCCCCCAGATCAATCAAGGCCCGACTGATGGGCATCCCTCTGATGGAGCACGGCACGGTGAAGCTCCCCAGATCCGGTAGCTTCCAGGGGAGATGATTCTTAATGACGGAGGTGGAGTCCTCCATAAGCTTTATCTCTTCAGGCTTTCTCTTCCCCGTGATCAGATCCTTTGAAAACTTGGCATAGATTGGGATCTCCGTGATAGCGTCTATGAACGGGATATTCAACTGAATTCCCTTCAGCAGCTTCGTAAATTTGGGGTATTTCATCTCCATCTTGTACAAGGCCAACCTCTGTAGATATGACGGGCGAGGCCGGCTAGCTTTGTCCTTTGCAGCACCAACAAGAGGATGTGTAGCAGTAGGTGTGATGGATGGCGGGTCTGCCTTCTCCTCAATATTTATAGGCTCTTCAGCAGCCTCTTCTTTATCGCCGTCAACAACGTCTTCTTCGTCAGTAACTCTCTCCTTGTTCACCGGGATCATGACGGGGTCAGTCACCCGTCCACCATGTGTGGTAACAGAAACCACATCATTTTCTTGGGCCCTTGGGGTTGTCTCTGGTTGCGAGGGCAACCTCCCCTGGTTCTTCAGAAGTTTGGACATCTGACCCCTCAGTTCATCAAGTAAAGTATTTATGCTCTTGAACTAGGTGGACGTGTCCTGGTTGAACCTGGCTTGACCACTCATGAAAGTCTCCAAAGTGGCCTCTAGATTGGACCGGGGCAGGTTTGGCGCATAGCCCTACTGAGGCACCCGATTGAATTGATATCCTGGCGGTCAGTAAGGCCCAGCTGGCCTAACTCCGCCCTGTTGCTGACTTTGTTGCTGCCCATGTTGTTGTTGAGGAGGGGGTGGCGGTCTCTGAAATTGTGGAGGTTGCAGGCCTCCACTTGGATATCCATAAGAGAATCCCGGATGATTCCGAGCAGCCGGATGTTGCCATTGATTCTGTCCCTCTCCTTGGACGTACTGCACAGACTCTTACAATTCGGCACCATCATAATGTGCCTCACTTGGGATATAACCATGCTCTGCATAATCCTCTGCAGGATGATAAGCCGATGTGCTGGGTGATGCCGGGATGGAATCCAGGCGCTGTTCAATCCTGGCCACTTGCTTGCACAATGTCTCGATGTGAGCGTCCAAATGGCTGGCAGCTTTGACCTCGGGGTCCGGGTCACAATGGTTCTTTCTTCACTCTATTGCTGATTGTTGGCGGCCATTTGCTCCAGCAAGTCTATGGGCTCTTCAGGAGACTTATCAAGTAAGGCGCCTTGCACCGCAGCATCTATAATCATCTTGGTGCTAGACTGCAATCTGTTGTAGAAACTCTGCACCAAATCCCAAGGCTAAATCCCGTGGTGAGGACAATGATGTTGGAGGTCCTTGAACCTCTCCCATGCCTCATGAAGTGACTCTTGTGGGAGCTTCTTGAAGTTTGAAATTGCTCCCTGGATTCGCACCGTCTTCGAGGGTGGATATAATTTATCCACGAAGGCGAGTGCCAGCTTCTCCCATGTGGTGAAATGATTGGGATGATGGGCCCGGAGCCAGTACGAGGCTTTATTCCTCAGAGTGAACGGGAAAAGCCGCAGCTTCACATCATCATCACTTACATCCTTCGCCTTGAAAGTGTCACACTTTGCAAGGAAGGTATCAATGTGGTGGTTGGGGTTTTCATGAGGATGCCCATGAAAGGGATCCTGCTGCATCAAATTAATGAGCCCCGTCTTCAGCTCGAAGCTCCCCGCTGCCAGTTGCGGTCTAAGAATAGATGGGTTATTTCCAAACGTCGGCTTCATATGGTCCCTGATGGACCCGGTGCGAGGAGGAGTATTGTTGTCTGCCATCCGGGCAGAGGGAGATGGATTTCTGCTGGAGGCCCTCAAGGCCCTTGCAGTTTTCTCGATCTCGGGATCGAATAACAATTCTCTAGTAGATACCCCGAAACGAGTGTTCATGCACCAAAACAACTAGACAAATACCATCAGTAGCACGATAGTAAAATAAAAGAATAAAAATGATGGAAAGAATAGGGATGATTAGAATTGCTAGCAAACTTCTAGAAATAAAAATAAACTGAGATAGCACTATTGCCGTCCCCGGCAACAGCGCCAAAAACTTGACGCGCGCGAAACCTACACCTAGATTCCACCTGGCAGTGTCACGATCGCCAGGCGTGGTATGGCCCATAGGTGTCAATTCCGGGCTCAATTCGCAAGCGGACGATGTCAAGTTGTAGTATAAAAGATATCGAATCCCACAGGGACGGTGATAGTGTATTTGGGTTCTCAGTTCACTTCTATATCTCGAAGTAAGATAGCTATCGGGTTGAGAGAATTGGGTGTTGTGTTGTTGTTGTTTTAATAATAAAATGACTAGGGCGTTAGGGATCACCGCTAAGATCGTCGGGGATTGATGTTGGAATAGAATCCTTATGTTGCATTAGGGTTAGGGGATTAATCTCCCAATTCGTACCACTCTCGTGGGTTAAAATTGTGAGGTATTTCGGTAGCTCTCGTTGACCCAATGGCTGTAGCCGTCAACTTAGCGGTATAGTTCGTCGATAGATCCCATCAAGGCACGAGATGGGCATGGTCACGAGCCTTGGTTGGATCCACCTATTTCCCTATTCGAATCCCAAAGATACCCCTTAAGCACATCAATTCCACAGACCGTGGGCATGATCTCAGAACGAGTTACCTAGGGATTCGGTACGATCAACCGAAATACTCCCCTAAATTCCTAATTCAACCTAGGGATCCAGATCTACGTCTTCTCCCTAGGATCTTAGGGCTAACCCATCAACCCTAGAAAAGTCTACTCACTCATGACGTTGTTGACGGGTAAAAACACAATTTTTAGAGACGAAAACATCATGGCAATTTAATAGAATGAAGATCAAAAACTTACAGCGAGAGATGAAGAAAATAGGCGAGCAATAGATCCAGAGAAGAATAAAAATTCCCAAACGCAGTAGCAAACAATCTCCACAAGAAATTCGATCCAAATAGTATTCAGAAGTTTAATCTAAAACCTAACAAAAATTCACCTAATCTCCTCTCCAAAAAGTATCCAAAAAAACTAGAATGAATCTCCCTCTGAACGCTCCGCCAGCTCCCAGACTTCACTCCCCAGAAATCACGCAACAGCCACTGTCGAAGATCTTTCCAAAAATGGCCTCAGCATCGTCGACCGAGTGGGCGACTCGGTCGAGCAGCGTGTTGCTCGGTCGTCCACTCGGTCTGAGCAGATGTACTACTCGACCGAGCATGATAGGAAATCGAAATCTTCCAAAATCTTTACTCTGCCTGCACGTGCCGAGTCAGCTCTGCTCGGTCCGAGCAGAGAGCTGACTTGGTGGCTAAAAAGTTGCTCGGGCCGTCCGCTGGATTGGTTGGGCTTCAGAATGAGAGGCTACTCGACCGAGCACTATTAGTGCTCGGTCCGAGCAGCCTACGTATCTGCTCCTTCATTTTCATTTGTGTCTGCTTGGTCCGAGCAATTGCTCTGCTCGACCGAGCAGCATGGAAATTGATCTCCTGAAGCTGCTAAAGCTTTCCTCTCCTCCTGCTCTCTCCTCCACTCCTCCCAAGGCTCCCAAAACTTGGCGAACTCCTGTGGATCTTCACCAACAAGCTCACGGGCGTGTCGGATGTGTCCATACCCATATCGGGTCCCAAATCACTCCAGAATCCCTGAAATCTCATAAAATACTACGAAACTCGAATATAACGTCAGAAATGCGATATCGTAGAGAAATATGGGATTTGGATGCGAAAATGGCATGGAATGCAATGTCATGATGATATGAAAAAGGTGTAAAATATGGACACATCAGCAGGCTGACGAGCTTCGCCCTCGAAAGGATCGCTGGTGGGTTAAGGAACGAGCTACGGCTCGCACCCTCCCCTCCCTCAACTCCGGGGCAACCTTGACGGCTTCGCCCTCGATAGTATCGTCGGGTGGGACAAGGAACGAGCGACGGCTCACACCCTCACCATCCCTCAACTCTGAGGCAGGCTGATGAGCTTCGCCCTCGAAAGGATCGTCGGTGGGTTAAGGAACGAGGTACGGCTCGCAACCTCCCTCCCTTAACTCCGGGGCAAGCTTGACGGCTTCGTCCTCGATAGTGTCGCCGGGTGGGATAAGGAATGAGTGAAAGCTCGCACCGTCCCCATCCCTTAACTCTGGGGTAGGCTGACGAGATTCGCCCTCGAAAGGATCGCCGGTGGGTTAAGGAATGAGCTACGGCTTGCACCCTCCCATCCCTCAACTTCGGGCAAGCTTGACGGCTTCGCCCTCGATAGTGTCGTCGGGTGGGACAAGGAATGAGCGACGGCTCGCACCCTGCCCATCCCCTAACTCCGGGGTAGGCTGACGAGCTTCGCCCTCAAAAGGATCACCGGTGGGTTAAGGAATCAGTTACTGCTCACACCCTCCCCTCGCTCAACTCCGGGGTAAGCTTGACGGTTTCGCCCTCGATAGTGTTGCCGGGTGGGACAAGGAACGAGCGACGGCTCGCACCCTCCCCATCCCTCAACTACGGCACAGGCTGATGAGCTTCTCCCTCGAAAGGATTGCCAGTGTGTTAAGGAATGAGCTACGGCTCACACCCTCCCTCGCTCAACTCCGGGGCAAGCTTGACGGTTTCGTCCTCGATAGTGTTGTCGGGTAGGACAAAGAACGAGCGACGGCTTGCACCCTCCCCATCCTTCAAACTCCGGGGCAAGCTTACGAGCGTCACCCTCGATAGGTGCCAACTCTACAACATTCCGCTTCTCCTGGGCCTTAGCCATTTTCATGCAAAAGGTTGGGGGCATACACACTAAGGCAAAGAGCGGCTAACAACAACACAAACACAATAGATAAATGAGGCGAACCGCCTAAGGTATATTTCATTAAAATCAAAATTAGTATATTTACATTAAAACTTTCTATAGCAGGCCCTATGTATACAACAACTCCCGAGATTAAGCTGTGTCGCCTCCCTCCGGAGCACCGGCCTCCTCCTCGTCGTCGGAGGCCACCGTCAGCTAGGAGAAGTCTATCTCCAAGGAAGGGTACAGCTTCGACAGCCAAGCTTCCACCCTCTTGAAGCCCACCTGCATCCCTTCCTCCACGCACTCTGCCCTCATCGACCTCATCATAGGGAGGTACTCTTCCTCCTGATATCGGCAGATGGCCCTAGCCTTCTCGGCCTCCAGATCGATCTTCCTCAGGGCCGCCGCCTCCCGCTCGATCTTCCTCAGCACCGCCACTTCCCGCTTCAGCGTGACGATCTCCATCCCCTTGGCTTCCATCTCGCGGAGTGCCCGTTCAGAGTGGAGACCCTCCGATTCTCCTCCACCCGAAGTAGCCGCTCCCACTTCTTGGTCTCCGCCCTCTGGACCGTGTAATATCCCTGAAGCTGCTCCAGTTGCTCCTACCTGCTATGCAGCCTCTCGACAGCCTCTCTGAATTGGGCCTCCAACGCCTGCAGCTTGCCATTGGCGACCTCAAGATCAGCCTTCTTCTTCCCATGATTCGCCTTGAGCATGTTCAAGGCGGTCTAGCGCTGCAAGGACACCATCGCGGTGATCTCCTGCAGGAGAAACAGAGAACATAACTGCCCATGGGAAAAAAGAAGACCGGCAGCATGAAGAAGGGAGAGCATCATACATGCATACTGTGCCAGATCATCATGTCACAGAGGCGCTCTGGACCAACATCGGCAAGGGACGCCCGGTCCCTCGGTAGCAGGATGTTCTCTGCCAGGCGAGCCGTGACGTCGGCTTCGTCAAACACGGACTCCATGTTCCTCACCAGGTAGCTTGCCTTGAAGAGCTCCCCCTTGGGGATGGTATGGACGTCGGCCTTCGTCGCCTTGAAGGGGGCGAGCATCGGCTCACAGCTCAAATGTCCAGGTGCCCCTGCTCCCAATAAGGACATCCATATGGCCAGCATTCTATCGGAACCCGGTTGACACGCGCCGCGGGTGGGCCCTCAGTAGCCGAGCTCCGGGGCATCATCACACACACACCTAGGGGTGGGCATCCGAATATTCAGATCGGATTATGACTTAATGCCACAATTTGTAAATCGTTTCATTAGATTCTGAAAGTTTCATACTAGTTTGACAAGGAGGATGAACTTGAGTAGTGAAAAACAATAGGATCGGATTCAGAATCGGATATTCGGATGAACTTAGACAATAACACAATCCACTCAAAACCTAATCGGATCGGATCACATTCTATCGGATGAAAACTAAAATCCGAATCCGAATCAGTTTCAAACGGATCGGTCAGATCTGCTTATTAATAACAAGTTAGTCCACCCCTATTGACACACCAGTGCCACAGTGGTCAGGGCCGCCCAGTGCCGCCCAGTGCCGCCCTACCAGTAGTAAGGGTAGGGACACTTGTAACAGTTGTCTCCCTCGTCCTCTTGGCGCGTTCACCCTCCTCGCCCCTGATGACCACCCCGGGGCCCCTTTTCTTCCACGGCCTGCTCCCCAAGCCCTTTGACGCCAGCATTTTCCCCTTCCTCTAGGACAGAAGACTCCTTGGTCACTGGCTCAGAGGTTGCCGGCTCCCTAGCCCTCCTCATTAGCTCTTCCCGCATAAGGATCATTAACGCACCTTCAAAGAAAACCGAGATCAGGGTGAGCGTATATGGAGAAGGTCGCCGAGACAGCAATACCTTCGGGCCAGAAATTTTGGGCGAACTGATCGCCCTTGATCAAATTCGCATGCTGCCTAATCGCCTCTGAGATCTCCTCCAAAGCCTTGGCGATCTCCAGGTCTTGCCCGGCCAAGGGTGTTCCTTTATTCACTGACGAATTCAGCGTCCCCCAGTTCGACCTCAACACCGAGTCCGCCGAGCATCAGGACGAAGACAAACCTATCCCTACATTGCCTCCCCTCGCTCGGCACCTCAAGGACGAGAGGCCGATCCCTCCTCGCAATAACACTGTGATACGCCCCCTTCTTACTCACCCCAAAGTAGTGCTGGAAGAGCGATACGCTCGGACTTATCCCGCTGATAATACAGAGGGCGACGAAGCCAACCATTGATCCGATAGAGTCCGGCGTCAGTTGGGAAAGAGGAAGCTCGAGGAAGTTCAGCAAATGTAGAAGGTGGTGGTTGAGGGGGAACCACAGGCCAAGTTCAAGGGTTGTGCAGTAGACTCCAACCTCATTGTCCCTCGGCGAGCAAACCCTCTCATGAGGTTCAGGGAGGCGAACTGTGCAAGGTGGTCGAATGTAGCGAGAGCGGATCTCGGAGAGATTGATGGTGTTTGTTCTACACTGGACAATCATGCTCTCCGACGGAACCGTACCCCTAACTCTGCCGGAGCTCGATTTGATCCCTCGCTCTCTCCTCCCAGAATCTCCAGAACTCACCTCAAAAGATGGATTGACAGAGGAAGAAGCGGAAGCCATTGATAGATCGAAAAATCTAAAAATGGAGAAGATCACCGGAGCTCCAACGAAGAGATGACCGACGGCAAGAACTCTCGAGAGCAAAGAAGAAGAGAAGAGAAATCTTTTCGAATGCCAAAGATTTCAACGGTTCCCCCCTCTCCTTGTTTTATAACAGGCGTCGATCGATCTCGACCGTCGAAGGTGCGCCACGTGGCAAGATCAGAAGCAGAGGCGTCGCCTCAGTTTTCCCCCAGGGCAGTACGCGGCACGTGTCAAATTCCAAGTGGTGCAAACGCTTCGATACCCCCCTCCTGCAACCAGATTGTCATGAAGCCTGCAGAGATTCAGCGATCGACTCGCATTTAATGCTACAGTTGTCATCCATTGGAGTGAAGTGCGTCATCCGAGCCGAACCGGGCTTCCCGTGTTGAACTCGAATGACGGGGGGCAATTGTTACGACCTCAAGATCGGCCCATATGATCTAGGCCCACATGTTCGAGGCCCGAGTCTTGGCCCGCCAAATCTCCCTAGGGAAGCCTAGTTTGCTGAAGCTCGTCGAGGTCTAGGGAAGCACGCCTAGCGGGACGACAAGCTTGCCCCAGTACAGCTCGCCCAGCAGAACGACAAGCCCACCATCAGTATCAGGAGAGTCCTCCAGCGGATCATATAAGTCCATGCCAGCTCGCCCCAGAGAGTCCGCTCCCAGAGCAGCTCGCCCCACAGGAAGCTCGCCCAGACGCCGCTCACCCACTAGTTCGCTCTAGGAGGAAGACGACACGCCACTAGCAGTTCCACTACAGACAAACCTGACAAAAGCGCACCTGGCCGCTTCGCCGCCTGACCACCTGCCGAAAGCATGCCTAGCCGTTTCGCCGCCGGACAGCATGACAAAAGCGCCACCTGACATTTACGGCTCTGACCGCCTGACAAAAGCACGCCTGACACGTTCGGCCCTGACGCCAACGGTTGGCTCCCTGACATCCTGCCACCGCCAACTCAACAAAGGCAACCGACTCCAGCAGACTATAATTACCCCCTTACCTCCCAGCGAGAAAGGGTTGGCGGAATGAATTGGTAACAAACTCCTAACACATCGAATATCCTCTACTTTCATATATCCACAATAGTCCGCCACGAAAGCGCGGATCTGCCTCTTAGATTGACCTTCGTGTCCGACATCACTTCTTCAATCATCCACTAACTTAAACATCGGAGGGGCTGCGGGCTGAAAGCCGGCTCGACCTTTTCGACAGGTTGTTCCTCTTGTAGGCAGTTTGCCATTGCGGCCACCGGACGAGCGACCTGCGCCATTCTTCACCAACGTTCGGGCTCCCTTCAATCCAACTGGGACCAACTCCTCATGACGGGCCTCGAGATCCTCATCCTCGAACTGCCCTCATATTGAAGTTAGCCTCGCCGTCACCCCCACAAACTTGTAACCAGCGTGCCCTTGGTTCCCAACTCATTACAAATTCATTGTAGCGGATTCTACCTCGCAACACCCCTGACTTTTGTTTTCCACTCAAATTTCATAGAATTTCCCCCCATATAGTTTCCCTCTAAAGAGCAAATCCTTCCCCCAAAATACAAATGGAACCATTCTTTTACCTATTATCCTAGACAGCATAACATGAATAGAAGCTTTGTAGTCATATTTTGGGTCCTAGGTACAACAAAGATTCAACAAAAGTCATCAAATTTATAATAGATACCTGGATAAATTAAACAATATATCAAATGTCAAGTATTTTAGTTTTTTTTTTTTCGTTTCTTTATTAGCAAAAAGTATAATAATAATCCCAACGTAAGGAAAACAGTTTGAATGCACACCACTTGATCCGATTCAAAGATCCCAACATAAAAAAAAACTACTGACATAGCCAACGCTAATTAAAACCGTGAAAATGTCATCTTTATGGTAAAAAGGAAGAAATAAAGGAGGTAAAAACACCGACTTGACAAAATTCCATCAGCTGCTTATACAACAAAAGCAAAATATATATTAATCAAAAAATTATAAAAAAACCAAAATACAGTAAAAATTAAACTAAGCCACCACTCACTCGTCATCTGGCATGGAGAGCGAGAGGTATGAGCTCGGACAGCGGCGTGGCGGCGGGCGTGGCGGCGGCAGACGGCACCGGCGAGCTCCGGCAGACGGGACACGTGGCGCTCATCCGCAGCCACTCGTCGACGCAGCTGGCGTGGAAGCAGTGATCGCATTCCGGCACGATCCGAACCATCTCCCCGTCGTCGTAGTCCGCGAGGCAGATGGCGCAGGGGCCCGCGACGCCCTTGCGCGGCCCCTTGGTCGCCGACGCCACGTGGCGGAAGTAGGGGAACTTGGGGTAGTAGGACTCGATGGTGGGGGAGTCGAGGCCGAGGGGGGCGAGGGCGGGGGGAGAGGACGAGGGGGGCGGGGCGGCGAAGGAGGGGACGCGGTTGATGCGGGGGCCGCTGATGGTGGGCCCAGCGGAGGTGCTCTTGATCCGGACGCAGAGGTAGGAGGCGAGCATGATGGTGGAGATGAGGACGAGGATGCCCACCGCGATGGCGATGCCGTAGCCGAGGCCGACGCCGGTGGTCGAGGCGGGGAGAGGGGCAGAAAGGGAATTCTCCGACATAAGAAAGAGAGAGAAGGCAGAGAAGAAGAAGGAAGAGAGGAGTTCGAAAAGTCGGAGAGGATTAATTATAGTTAGTTGGGAGAGGAGGTGGGAGCAGTTCTGACAATGACAAAATTTAATGATTCTTGCTGTCAGGTAATAAATGAGAGTTCTTGTGATTAGGGTTTGCATTTTAAAAGCGTCTAAACACACTACACATTATTCAGAATTTTATCGTTATCTAAATACATTGTATGTGTTTAGGCCTGCTCATATTCCCAACATGCCGCAGTCTCCTCCCCGTATTCCCTTTTCACCTGCCGCAGCCGTCACCTTCTCCTCTGTCTTTCCTCCTTGTCCTCCTCCTCAATGGTAAATATGTTTAGTCCTTAAAACCCAGCAGCTGGTTTGATGCTCAAGCCTATATGCCCGTGTGTTCAGCAATTTGAAAACAGACGAAAACAATTATGTAGTGTGTTTAGACATATGGTGTGTGTATGAAAAAAGAAAGTGACGTGCAATTAGAGGCACCCATAAATGAAGGGGGTGTGGGGGAGGCAACGATGAAGCCCCTAGCTCGATAATTACGATTAGTCATAAGTATGTGATAATGGGCTTCCTTTATTGGGGATAAACATGAGATATTACATGTCTCGAGTGGCATTTATTAAATGGTGTCATAAACCAGAATCCAATTGTAATGGATGGCCATGATCTTTCTGTGTTTGCGGATTCACATGGCATGGTTTAGATACGAAACTGTGCAGGCCCTAAAACTTAATATAAATCTCATTGTCTGCATCTCATGTCCCCTGACGTCTTCCATTCCGCCAACGGTAATCAACCACGCTATCTGAGAGAACACCAATACGAAGGTGATTGTTTTCAAACGGCGACCAGAGCTCTCACGTTTTGGTGCGTTTCTTGTTTCTTTCCATGAATGCCTTCATTGTTTTAAAAATAAAATTTTGTTTCTCTCAAAATTTGATGTCTTGGAACCGTTTGAGGGATATAACACTTTATGAAAAGCACAAGCTAAAAGCCTATTGATATGACCCTTTTAAGATAGACCAAGACCGAATGGTCCAGGCCTGTGTCGCAAGCCTACGGACCTGTGAAGAGCGGGTCGAGCAGCGATGCCCACACGAAGACTCAAAGTCGGGCCGGCCTCGGACCGAAGCGGACGCAACCGCCAACCCACGCCAGCATGAGTTAACCGCTCCGCTTAAAGCGCGCCCACTTAATCACCATTAAGAGACCTGTTTACGGGTGTTTTCTCACCACAGGATCGTTGACCAGGGATTGAGCGGTCAACGTGGTCAAGTGGTCAGTTGAGATCCCTTGGGTACGCTAAGCGCACGTGCACTCAACGTGGGGGCGGAGATGGAGTTGGGGTCGAGCGCCGGATCCGAGCGGAGCGCCGGTTCTTGGTTGAAGCAGAGCGGAGGGGAAGCCTCGGCTCTGTTTCGATGGGTTCGGCCTCGGTCGGACGAGTGTCGAGGGGTAGCCTCGGCGCCTCGGTCAGCTTCTTCCTGAATAGACGAAAAACTCGTCAGGGGGGGCCGGACCTTGGTTCCGGCCGTATCTCCTCCGATGCCTAAGTCAAATCAGGGTCTGAAGGGTACTCGGCGGGGTAGGTACGACTCGAGAGGAGATCGATACCCTGACCCACGGCGCGAGCTGGTGAAGGGAAAAGGAATGGCAGAGGACCAAGGTCGTTGATGGTATACCTTAGATTAGAATACCTGGGGTTCGATCCCTTGCTCTGTTGTCCCTCCGGTCCTTTTTATAGGGTCCCCGTCGCGATTGCCCCCCGTCCACGCCATCACGCCGTCCGCCCCCACTCATGTCCTCGAGATCCGTCCCCACGATGTCCCCCTGCCAGCGTCATGGGGGAGCCGATTGCGGGTTATGGGCATTTAGGCCTTACACCCCGGGGGAGTGGTTTCTTCCGGGGATCGTGGGCTGGCTACAAGCGTGTCGAACCGCGGATGGTTCGGGTTCTCGGGGGCCTCATTGATCGGGCCGCGTTTTCTTCGTGGGCCTCGTCCGGCGGGGCCCAATCTCGCTAGCAGGCTTCTTGTCCACCGCTGGATCTTGGGCTTCTAGCCTTTGGGCTTCAGCCACATCAGTCGTATCAATTGCCCCCATCGGTCATGTCGATCCGCTCCTGCTGGTTCGGCTCGGCTGATGTGACTCCTACCGATTTTGACAGGTGTTCCAGCCGAGGCTGGTTAATTAAATGGAGACCATCATGAGGCGGCCCGTTCAAATCCCTCTGGGTGCAGATTTCGAAGCGCCGTTGGTTCCCGGATGCCGCCACGTGCCCTGCGCGCTCATCTTCGCCACTCGAGGGTTTGTCATGGGGGGAAAGAGATGTATTAAAGGAGAGCCGCCACCCAATCGGGTGAGGGTCTGCCCTCTCCAATCGTCTTTCCTTCTTTCTTCTTCCCTTTCGTTAGGCTGAATCCCGTCCGAGCTCGATCTCATGTCGTCCTCCTCCGCCGTTGGTTTGGACTGCCCGGAGAATGTTTTTGATCCCGACCCGGCCTGCGGGTCCGTCTCGGCGGTTCGCTGCCACGGGGGCGTGCTTTCAGGGGTGCCCTCCGAGGTTCTTGGGTGTCCTTCGTCCATCTGTGCCACCTCTATCGGGAGTATGCACACCAGCTATCTTCTTCCCCCATACTCTGCCCGGCCCCCTGAATCCGACGAGCGGATCTGTTTTCCCAGGCATCGGGAGGTCGGGGTATATGAAAAGTGTTTTCGGTTCGGGCTTCGGTTTCCTCTTCACACTTTTATTACCGAGTTTCTGCGAACTCATAGGGTGGCATTATGCCAATTCTACCCCAGCGACATTGGGCTCATCGTTGGATTTGTTGTTCTTTGCATGCTAAAGGAGGAGGTCCCCTCCCTCCGACTCTTCGCCCAATTCTACCGTCTGAGTCATCATCAGTCAGGGGCCTAGATTTCTATAAGTGCTCGGCCAAAGATGAGCCTGGTACTGGGGCTGCCGAGCTCCTTGAAGCTCTGAAAGGGTGAATACATATTCGTCGTCTTCCCGTCAGACGTGGACTTCCCGTCCCAATGGAGCAGCGTTAGCACGCTGGCTCTCGAGCTGGGTGACCCTACCGATGCCGAGCTCGAGGCGGTGAAGATCCTGCTGGTGATCCCCGCGAAGGACCGGCGAATCGATGTTCTTTTTGATGATCTTAACTTGCGGAAGACCACTTGGCCCATTGGTGAGTTCTGCTGACGTCCGCCGTTTGGAGGAGCTGACGTATGGGGCTATCCCGGCCAGTTCTGACCCTTTCCTCTGTCTTTTTTATAGGTGGATTTGCCCCCGACTCCTCTCCGGCCCCTCCCCCGGCCACGGTCCTTGAGCCCGCTCCGCGTAGGAGGGATCATGTGTTAGAGGTCCGAAAGAAACAGCCGCCTCCCGGCACGGGTTCCAAAAGAATGAGGGGACAAGCCCCATCCTCTCCCTTACCGGGCGTCTCGAAGAAGGCTCGTCCCCAAGTCAATAAGGTTGGTGTTCTACTGCATGAGGGTCGGGCTCCGCCCTCCTCAGCTGAGGTCTTCTGGCAGTGGACCGGACCGTCATCGCCGCCACATAACCCCCTCCCTAAGGTTTACGAGCGGTACCTGGGAGCGTTCCACTCGGTTCCCGTCGATTTACCTTAGTCGGGCGAGGGCCTTCTCCGACCTCACTTCCCAGTGGGGCCGGGGGAGTCGGTATTCACTGACTGCGGAGCGACGGCGTGGCTGGCCGAGAACTGTTGCCTTCCTCCGGACCAGGCTGCGTTGGATGGGGTCAAGGGCGACCGGCTAGCCGCCTTCATGGTCCAGGCTGGTCGACAGGTGAGGCATCCTCGCATACCTCGTTTCTGATATCCATATTTCATCCTGTCTTTTGGTGCAGTTGTCCTCGGTGGGGCTTTCGATAAGGCGCCAATTCGAGGCCCTTCATCAGGCCAAGGCTGACGCGGCGCAGTCTGCCGAGGCCGAGGCGGTCGAAGGTGATGCCAGCCTGCCGGCCGAGGCGTGCATCAAGTCCCTGGAGACCCGGATAACTGAGCTCTCCTCTGCTTTAGAGGAATTAGATCGGGAGAAAGCCTTGGCTTTGGTTGGGAAGTCCAAGGCTGAGGACCGGATTGCCGAGCTTATGGAGGCCGCCGAGGCGTGCACTGAAAGCCTTGGCTTTGGATGGGAAGTCCAAGGCTAAGGACCGGATTGCCGAGCTTATGGAGGCCGCCGAGGCGTGCACCGAAGCTGGTGGGGGCCCTGCCCCTGTTGTGGTGGCCGACTCCCCGGAGCTCTCCAGCCTTCTGGAAGCGGTGGAAGAGAGAGAGAGAGAGAAAGCTCTCCTAGTCCAGCTCAACACGAGGTCCAGAGAGGTCGAGGTGGAGAGGGCAGAGCATCAACATCGGGTTACCATCCTTGAAGATCAGATCTGAGAGCTGGAGGCGGTGAACCTTGCTCAGATTGCTCAGGACGCTGTGGAGGAGTACGCCCTTTCTTTTGCGGCCCCGGCTATGTCTGAAGCGTTCGAGAAGGAGTTTGCCCACTGCAAATCCGAGATCTAGAAGAAGTTTCCCCTCTCGGGGATCGTTTTCGAGGAGCTCCAGGTGCATTCTGACGATGAGGGAGAGACACGGGACGGACCCTCGTCTCCGCCGGGGCCCCCTCAGGGCCGACAGCAGGATAAATAAGAGAGGGTTGTTTGTTCAGTCATCGTGCTGTTGTGTAACACTCCCTTTTCCTTCCATTTTAGAAATGAAGTCTCCTTTTTCTATCTATGACTGCTTGTCTTCCCCCTTGGTGTGTGTCCACTTTCGGGACTTGCTGGCAATGAGGTGGTTGTCCTACCGGGGACGTTACCCCTCATCCTTGCAGCATGTTTGGCCAACCGGCTGGCTGGGGGGTGCTATCCCTCAGGCTCACGTCCCGGTTGGCTCGTCAACATGCCGGGGGAGTTGCCCCTGGCCTTACAGTTGGTTCGGTTCGCCAGTCTGCTAGGGGTGCGACCCCGAGTCTTGTGACTGACCGATGAGGCCGACCGCTGAAGTCGACCTCTGGTCCGACCTGCTAGGGGAGTTTCCCCTAGCCTTATGGTCGGTCGGTTAAACGACCCGCTGGGGGAGTTGCCCCCAGTCTTACAGCTGGTTGGTGTCGTTCAGCCTGCTGGGAGGGCAACTCCCAGTCTGATGGCAGATCGACGGACCGACCCGCTGCGGGAGTTGCCCCAGCCTTATGATCGACCCACCCCCGTGGCCGACCGGGGAGGATGGCCCTCTGCCTGTCAGTCGGTTTGGGGAGTTAACCTGCTAAGGGTCTATCCCCTGGCCTTATGATCCTCTGCTTGGGTGCTCACCCCGCGATGTCTCCCTCGTCCTGAGTGAGTTTCCCCAGGTCGCAAATTACGAAGACGAGTAGGCTCAAGCGATTTTATTCGGGTAGATGGAGGAAAGGAGATACATCTGCAGGCGATCTCATTGATAATACTTGTGCAAGTACTCGGTGTTATAGGTATGGGTGAGGATCTTTCCTTCCGAATTAGCTAGTCGATAAGTTGCGGGTCCAAGGACCTCTATGACTTTGTAGGGTCCTTCCCACTTAGCCGCCAGCTTCCTTTTGCGGGTGATCTCCGGGCTGAAGGTGGCTTTTCTGAGGACTAGATCCCCTTGGCGGAAGCTCCTCCCCCTAACTCGGGAATTGTAGTAACGAGCCACCTTCTGCTTCTGGCGGATGATGGTGGCCAAGGCCTGTTCCCGTCGCTTGCCTAGGAGCTCCAGGCCGAGCTGCAGGCCTTCCGAGTTCCTTTCCTCGTCGAAGTGCTTTATGCGGAGGGATTCTTCGCCTTCTTCGATGGGCACCATCGCCTCAGCGCCAGACACGAGCATGAACGGGGTTTTGCACGTGGCTTGTTTGTGGGTCGTTCTGTACGACCATAGTATCCCTGGGAGTTCCTCCGGCCAACTCCCCTCGGCGTCCTCCACTTTCTTGCAGAGGGGTTCTATGATGCACTTGTTGGCGGCCTTTGCCATCCCGTTGGTCTGGGGGTGTGCCACCGAAGCGAAAAGGAGCTTGATCTTCCATTCTGCGCAGAAGTCTTTGAACCCGGCAGAGTCGAATTGCTTCCCGTTGTCCGTGACGATGGCACGGGGAATTCCAAACCTGGAGATGGTGGAGTGCAATACAAAACTCTTCGCCTTCTTCCGCGTGATAGAAGCAAGGGGTTCGGCCTCGATCCACTTGGTGAAGTAGTCCACCGCCACAATCAAATATTTCCTCTATCCTCGTCCTGAAGTGAACGGTCCGAGGATGTCGAGCCCCCATTTTGCGAAAGGCACGGGACTGACAATGTGAACGAGTTTTGACGGGGGGTTGAGCCGAGTTTGACGAATCTCTGGCATTCCAGACACCTGTGGACGTATTCTGTTGCGTCGTGGACCAAGGTTGGACAGTAATACCCCTGTCTCAAGATTTTCTGGGCAATCGTCTTGCCACCGTGGTGATTTCTGCAGATCCCCTCGTGCACCTCCCGGAGGACGTAGTCAGCCTCTTGAGGTCTGAGGCATTTGAGGTAGGGGAGGATATCCATCTTTGTCCAGCGTCTTTTGTAAAGTACTCCTTCGTGGATCACGTATCGGAGTGCCTTCCGCTCCAAGGTTCGTCGTTCGTCAGAGTCCGCTGGTACTTCCCCGTGAGAGAGGTACCGAACGATCGGATCCATCCAGGTGGGGTCCCCGTCGATCGCCATCACCTCCTTCTCCTCTGTGCTGGGGAACCGGAGATTCTCCATGTAGATGGTGCGGCCCAACTCCTTGGTCGAGGAGGAAGCCAGTTTGGATAGAGCATCCGCACGGGCATTCTCTGACCGGGGGAGGTGAAGGGTCTCTGCCTTCTTGAATTTGGACAGCACGGTCTTGGCTGTGGCTAGGTAGCTCTGCATCGCCTCCTCGCGCGCCTCGTAATGCCCCTGTAGTTGGTTGATGACGAGTTTTGAGTCACTGAGGAGGCGCACGGATTCGGCCCAGAGTTCTCTGGTCAGCCTCAGCCCGTTTATCGCGGCCTCGTATTCGGCCACATTGTTGGTGGCCGGGAACTCGAACCGAAGCACGTACTCGACGATGCTCCCTTCGGGAGACCGGATCGCGATCCCGATTCCACTTCCCGACCGAGTTGCTGACCCGTCTACATGGACTATCCAAGTGTCCTGATCCCCTGGATGGCTAGTAAGAACGACATCAGTCGAAAGGAAGGATAAGGGTTGGGTAGTTACCGCGGCCGAGCCTTCTCCTGAGGGGTTTCCCCCTTCTATGGTACATTTGGCAATGAAGTCTGCCAGGGCCTGCCCTTTAATGGCCGTGCGCGGCTTGAACCGTAGGTCGAACTCGCTCAGTTCCACCCCCCAATTCAGCATCCTTCCCATCCGATCGAATCTCTTGAGGTTTTGCTCCAGCTGGGAGTCGGTAAGGACCAATATAGTGTGGGCTTGGAAGTAAGGCCGGAGTCGACGGGCCGAGAGAATGAGGGCATATGCTAGCTTTTCCATAGGCGTGTACCGCCCCTCCGCGTCCTTCAGGACCCGGCTGGTATAATACACCAGCCTCTGTATTCCGCCGTCTTCCCTGACCAGCACCGAGCTCACCGCTTCTCCCGTGCAAGCTAGGTAAAGGCTCAATGACTCTCCTTCTCTTGGTTTAGATAGGAGCGGGGGATTTTGGAGGCACTACTTGAGTTCGGTGAATGCTCAGGAGCAATCCTCGTCCCACGGTATCATCTTCCTTTTGTCGGCCGGCTCCGCGATTGCTTTCCTCAGGGTCTTGAAGAATGGAAGGGACTTCTCCGTCGATTTGGATAGAAATCGCCCTAGAGCGACGATGCGCCATGATTAGGGTTCAATATTGTATATTTTACCCCTCATTAGATGTCATTTTGTGCATAATTTGTGTTCATTTTGGCTCCGATACGCGCATTTTGATGTTATCACTTAATATTGGAGCTTACCGTTTTTATATGCTTAAAACATAATTTTTACAGCTTATTAGCATCTTCATCTTGTTCTTCTATTATTTTTCTGTTGAATTTCGTGAAGTCCCGATTCCAACGCATATTTTTCCAGAATTTTTGGAGGTCGGAGCAATTTACTGCATTTTTTGGAAGACAATGTGACGGTGCTGAAAATTTCTGGGCTAGAAAGTCTGCTTTTCCCCTCTTGTGCAGAATTCTGCTATCATTACAGTATATATTCCGACATAATGATATTTTTCTGGTATTCTACACTTTGTTACGGTTCCATCGTCACCTGGAACACGTCATTCCGAGGTCGGATGATTTTTCTAGAATTTTCACAAGACAGGGTGGCGGTGCTGAAAATTTCTGCAGATTTGCCCCTCTTGTGAAGAAATCTGCTATCATTTCAGTGTATTTTTTGGCCTAATGATATTTTTTTGTTAGAGTATACTTTGTTTCGGTTCCATCGCCGCCTGGAACACATCAATCTGAGGTCGGATGATTTTTCTAGAATTTTCACAAGACAGGGTGGCGGTGCTGAAAATTTCTACAGATTTGGGCATTAGTTGCGGGTTTGGGCGCGGATCCGACCCGTTTGGTCTGTTTGCAGACCCGAAATTCTGAGTCTATTTCTTGGGCTTTCCTCCCCTATTTTTCTCTCATTCCTTCTTCCTCATTCTTCATCTTAGGGTTAGGGTTTGGGTGGAGCAACAAAGAAGCAAAGAGGAGCAATTGGGTTTTGGTTGGGGTTTCCTTGGAGATCTTGGTGAACTCTTTCCCTCTCCATTTGTATTTTGATTTAGTGATTTGTAATGATAATGGATGATGTTTTTAGAAGTAAAAATCCATCTTTTCTTGTTGTAATGAGCTAGATTTTTTTCTTGTGTGGTTGTGTTTTGATTTGTGTTTGTAGAGCTATGGTTATTCAATCTTGCATGTTTAAATGTTTATGTGGTAGGATTGATGAGATATACTTTGAGTTAGGGATCCTAGTGGGTATCCCTAGAGTGGAGTTTGCCTAGTGGTACCACTCATGTATGCTTAGTTGTTTATTATCTCAATTTTTCATACCATACTTTCACTGCACACCAAGTGTTTGATAAAATGACACATCCACCGATTGCTCATTCCTTAGCCGGAAAGACAATTGAGTTATCCCCGGATTGAATCCATATGCTTAACAACCACACTCTCACACATCACACAAGATTTCTTGCCGATTTGTCTTCACGATTCCTCTGCCCGAGGATGTTGATTTGGTAGTTGGTCTCAAACACCCACATTTTCACACACACACTTCCACCCCGTTAGCATAGTTGGTTGTTAACCACCGTTACCCTTCCTATATCAATTGAATTTGCGATTGCAAAACGACTTGTCCCCGTGATCCGACCCGGTCTCACCGGATATAAATTTATTACTTGACGTCCTCCTACACGCCCATTCAACCTCTGCAGCTCCTTAATTGTCGTCGGCTCCCGCATGTTGATCAGTGCTTCGATCTTGTCGGGGTTAGCCTCAATGTCGCGATTGGTGATCATGAACCCTAAAAACTTACCAGATCTCACCCCGAATGTACACTTCATGGGATTGAGCCGGATGTTGTGTTTTCGCAACCGCTCGAAGGTTTCCCTGAGGTCGGCGATGTGATCTTCCGGGTCCTTTGACTTGACCAACATGTCGTCGACGTAGACCTCCGGGTTCCTCCCTATCTGAGAGTCGAACACCTTGTTGACAATTCTCTGGTCGGTGGCCCCAGCGTTCTTTAAACCAAAAGGCATCTTCTTGTAGCAGAAGGTCCCCTTATCGGTCGTGAAGGCCGTCATCTCTTCGTCCCGAGGGTCCATCTGGACTTGATTGTACCCGGAGTAGGCATCCATGAAGATGAGCATTTCGTACCCTGAGGCATTGTCCACGAGGTGGTCGATGCGAGGCAACGGGTAGCCGTCCTTGGGGCATGCTTTGTTGAGGTTGCTGAAGTCCACACACATTCGCCATTTCTCATTGGGCTTCTTGATCATTACGACGTTTGATAGCCACTCCGGGTACCAGACTTCTCGGATAAAGTCGGTGTCACGAAGGCGCTCCACCTCCTCAGAGGCAGCCCTCATCTTTTCACCACATAGATTCCGCTTCTTCTGTCTGACTGGTTTGAAATTAGGATCGGTGTTCAGCCGATGCACAATCACCCGGGGGTCAACGCCGGGCATGTCATCGGGCGACCATGCGAAGACGTCAAGGTTCGCCTCCAAGCACTCGATCATCCTGCTTTTCAAGCCCGGGTCCAGCCCCGATCCGATGGAGATGAATCTTCCCTCGACATTCGTGACTGGGATCTGCTCTTGCTCCTCTGTGGGTGTGGGTATCAGCCCGCACCTTAAGTCAAGCGAGGCCATCGAGTCGTCAGGTTGCCCAATGGGTTTTTCGTCTGTTACCTGGTAGCAGATTTTTAGCTTCCCTACGTCACCGTCGACTCGCTCGACCCCTCTCGAGGTCTGAAACCTGATCGTTCGGTGGAGAGTCGAGACCACCGCACCAATAGCGTTAAGGAGCGGGCGACCGATGATTCCGTTGTATGCCGACCCGATCTTCAGCACCACAAACTCCACCGTCAGGGTCACCGAGTCGGGTGGCCCTCCGAGCGTGACTGGGAGGTGGATCGCCCTGACGATGGGTGTGGAATGACCCGTGAAGCCCACCACGGGCCCCGTGCATGGCTCCGGGTTCTTGTCCTGCAGTCCCATCCTTTCTATAGTTGTCATAAAGAGGATGTCGCAAGAGTTGCCAGTATCGACCAGCAGCCGCCGGACCATGGACGTGTCGATGACCACGGATACCACTAGTGCTTCGTCTGGTCACGGCTTCTCCCTTGTCGCACCCACCCTGCCGACCCGGAGGGACGGCGGAGGAGTCCTGTACTCCATATCGTAGTCCTCCTCTCGATCGGCTCGAGGTTGCCCTGATGCCCCGACCTGCAGCGCACGTCGGGGAGTGACGATCCTTCCCCGCCGGCCGTGGCAGGGGCCGACGCCCGACGCCGGGGTCGCGCCCCTCCTCAGCTATGGAGGATGGAGCCGTGTCATTGTTGGTGTGGTTGTTTTTCGTGGGTGTTAGCTCGTTCCCACAGATGGCACCAGATGTTTATGGGTGTTTTCTCACCACAAGATCGTTGACCAGGGATGAGCGGTCAACGTGGTCAAGGGGTTAGTTGAGATCCCTTGGGTACGCCAAGTGCACGTGCACTCAACGTGGGGCGGAGATGGAGTCGGGGTCGAGCGCTGGATCCGAGCGGAGCACCGGTTATTGGTTGAAGCAGAGCGGAGGGGAAGCCTCGGCTCTGTTTTGATGGGCTCGACCTCGGTCCGACGAGTGTCGAGGGATAGCCTCGGTGCCTCGGTCAGCTTCTTCCTGAATAGACGAGAAACTCGTCAGGGGGGCCGGACCTTGGTTCCGGTCGTATCCCCTCCGATGCCTAAGTTAGATCAGGGTCTGAAGGGTACTCGACGGGGTAGGCACGACTCGAGAGGAGATCGATACCCTGACCCACGGCGCGAGCAGGGGGAGGGAAAAGGAATGGCGGAAGACCAAGGTCGTTGATGGTATACCTTAGATTAGAATACCTGGGGTTCAATCGCTTGCTCCATTGTCCCTCCTGTCCTTTTATAGGGTCCCGGCCGTGATTGCCCCCCGTCCACGTCATCACGTCGTCCGCCCCCACTCACGTCCTCGAGATCCGTCCCCACAATGTCACCTGCCAGCGTCATCGAGGAGCCGATTGTGGGTTATGGGCATTTAGGCCTTACACCCCGGGGGAGTGGTTTCTTCCGGGGACCATGGGCTGGCTATGAGCGTGTCGAACCGCGGATGGTTCGGGTTCTCGAGGGCCTCATTAATCGGGCCGCGTTTTCTTCGTGGGCCTCATCCAACGGGGCCCAATCTCACTAGCAGGCTTCTTGTCCACCGCTGGATCTTGGGCTTCTAGCCTTTGGGCTTCAGCCACATCATTTGTATCAGGACCACATTACGCCCACCTTCAAGACATATGATGGCGCCATCAAAGTGGCAGATCGTCGTAGAGAAAGAGGGGGACCTTCAGGAAACATGACCAGAGAAGGCTCCTAAAAAGAGACTCGAGGTACGACGTGCAAAGGATCACTTCCTGGATACCCAAAACACTGAGGTATTCCTCTTACACGACCTTGTCTTCCACTTTATAATTCTCCTCCATAGCTCGACCCGAGGACTCGCGTATCGGCCTCCCCGTGAGCCATACCAATCCCACAGTGTATTCTTTAGACCCGTTCTGACTTAGGCATCGGATGGGACTTGGTCGGAACCAATGTCTGACCCCCCCGACGAGCTTTCTCATCTATTCAGGTCAAGCAGATCCAGCCACGTCGAGGCTACCCTTCGGCACCCAACTAGTCCAGAGTCGAATGCGCTGGCCTCCGAGTCCATTCCTATCCACCCATACGGAGGCCATCGCCTTACCGAGGATTCCCTTCGGCACGCCGACGCTTGGACCCGCACGCTCTTCGTCGAAGATGAACGAGCCGAATCCCGCTCCCGGAGGCCGCACGTGATCCACGCGAGTGCCTTGACCTCCAGCCCTCCAGTCAACAATTCCGTGGTGAGAAAATACCCTGAAACATATGGTGCCGTCTGTGGGAACGAAGAAGCACCCACGTCAAACAACCACACCTGAGATGACGCGGCCATGCACCTCTAGACGCAGGAGTGCGGCAGCGGCAACGTCAATGCCGGGGCCAACCAACGATCACCTGGGCAAGACCATAACCACCCAACTCTCTTCCCGAGATGAGGGGCCGGGTGTGCCGCGGGCAGAGCCAATGGAGATAGATCGTGAATGAACCTCGGGCTATCCCCAGCCCATCTATTTCTCTGAAGAGGACCTGAAGGAGGCAAAGCCACCGCACGATGAAGCACTAGTCGTTTTGGCTGTCATTGGCACCGCCTTGGTCTGATGGCTACTCGTCGACACTGGAAGCTCATGCGACATCCTATTCATGTCAACTCTGGAGAGAATGGGGCTGCGAGCCGAAGATTTGGAGACTTGCTTCGGGCCCGTGATAGGCTTCACTGGCCATTCCACAGTCATCGTCGGGATGGTCCGCCTCCCTGTCATGCTCGAGGAGCTGCCCAACTTAACCACCCTGACGATAGAGTTCGTGGCACTGAGGATCGGGTCAGCATACAACGGGATCATCGGTCAACCGCTCCTCAACACGGCAGGGGCCATGGTCTTAACCCTCCACTAAATGGTCAAGTTTCAGACCCCGAGAGGAATCAAAAAGATTAGAGGCGACCCAGCAAAGCCTAAGATCTACTACCAGCTGACCGGCGCGGACCAGGAGATGGAGTGTTACAACCCGATGGACCATCTCGACCCAAGACATTGCTCGGGTGACACAAGACCCGCACCCGTGGAAGAGCCGGAACTCATCCCTGTCACGGACATAAGTGGTAGATTCATCTCCATCGGGTCAGACCACGACCCCGCCCTGAGGGACGAGTTGATTGGATGCTTGGAAGCCAACCTGGACATCTTCGCCTGGTCGCCTGACGACATGCCGGGAGTGGACCCCCAAGTAATCACCCACCATCTATATGTCGACCCCAATTTTACATTGGTCAGGTTGAAGAAGAGAAACTTGGGCGGTGAAAAGACGAGGGCCACGTCCGAGGAAGTGGAGCGCCTGCTCGATGCAGGCTTCATCCGAGAGGTCTGGTACCCGAAGTGACTGGCCAATGTCATGATGGTGAAAAAGTCTAGCGGTAAATGGCAAATGTGTGTAGACTTGACCGATCTCAACAAGGCCTGGTTGACTAAGGTCGGCCAGTAGTATCCTTGCCTTAAGATTTTCATGGCGACTAAGTACGTCCAGAAGTGTCCGAAATGCCAGAGGTTCGCCAAGCTCGGTTCGTCTCCCCCGGCGGAGCTCGTCCCGATAATCAGCCACGTCCCCTTCGCTAAGTGGGGTCTGGACATCTTTGGTCCTTTCACCACTGGAAAAGGGTAGAGGAAGTTCCTGATTATGGCGATGGATTACTTCACCAAGTGGATCGAGGCCGAACCACTGGCCACCATAACCTAGAAGAAGGAGAAGAGCTTCGTATGGAACCCCATCATCTCCAGGTTCGGGATATCTCGGTCCATCGTCACTGACAATGGGAAGCAGTTTGATGTCACAGGGTTCAAAGATTTCTGCGCAGATTGGAAGATTAAGCTCTTGTTTGCCTCCGTGACGCACCCCCAGACTAATGGAATTGCCAAAGCCGCTAACAAGTGCATCATCGAACCACTTCGCAAGAAAGTGACGGAAGCACAAGAAAAGTGGCTGGAGGAACTACCCGGGATACTCTGGTCATACCGGACTACCCATAAGCAGGCCACGAGAGAGACTCCCTTCATGCTCGCCTACGGCGCCGAAGCGATAGTGCTCGTTGAGGTGGACGAGGAGTCCCTCCACCTTAGACATTTTGACGAAGAGAGAAACTCGGAAGGCGTGGAGCTCAACTTGGAGCTCATGGGTGAACGAAGAGACCAAGCCCTAGCCTCGATCGTCTGACAAAAACAAAGGATGGCCCGCTACTACAACTCCTAGGTTAAAGGAATAAGTTTCCACCAAAGAGATTTGGTCATTAGGAAAGCAATCTTTAACCCAAAAGTCGCCCGCAAAGGGAAGCTTGCTACTAAATGGGAAGGGCCCTATAAGGTCGTTAAGGTCCTCAACCCTGCGACATACCGGCTTACTACCCTAGGAGGGAAGGCCCTGACTCACACCTGGAACGCAGAGCACCTTTGCAAGTACTATCAGTGAGTGGATACAACGTTTCCCCCCTCCCCCAATCTAAGTGAATGTATTGAAAGGAGAAAACGATCATGAATGAAGAGCTCTTTCTGCATCTAGTTGTAACGAACCGTATTTTTCAATACATTTAATTATGTGTTTAACGTATTTTCATTTTTAAAACATATTTTATTGTGGTTGATTAGGAGTTATAAGTGATTTCAAAATTCATTATAAAAAATTATTTTGAAGTATCAAACTAGTTAGGGTGTATTTCAGTAAGCTCGGGTTTCATCAAATACCTTTGATGTGTCCATATTTTACATCATTTTCATATCATATTCCCATTGCATTGCATGTCACTTTCGCGTCCAAATCCCACTTTTCACTGCGATTTTGGTATTTCTGACAAAATTTCGAGTTTCGTAGTATATTTTGAGTTTTCAGGGGGTTTGGAGCGATTTGGACCCCCGCCTGGGTATGGACACATCCGGCTTGCTCATGAGCTTGTTGTCAGGGCTCTGGAGGAGTTTGTCGTGTTCTCGGAGCTGTTGGAGGAGATGAGGAAGAGACGAAAGAGAGAGAGAGAAGCCCCTGCTGCAGCACTTCATTTTCCCAGAAAATGCTCGGCCCGAGCAGCTTTCTGCTCGGACTGAGTCGTGCCATTTTGCAGAAGCCACAGATACGGGTTGACTCGGGCCGAGCAGATCATCTGCTCGACCGAGCAGATCAGCGGCATATAGCACGCCCCGAGTAGGCCCCCGAGCACAGCCGGAGTAACCGCCCGAGTCAATCCTACTTGGGCCGAGCAGACCCTACTTGGCCCGTGTAGATCCATTTCAGAGCTGAGCAGCACATCAACTCGGGCCGAACCACTGGCCGAGCAGCTCCGACTCGGGCCGAGTCACCTACTCGGCTGACACTTCCTGGGGCATTTTTGGAAGATTTTTTTGAACGCGCGATGCACGCGATTTGGGGCAGCTGAAGCTCGCGATTACGGGCTCAGTGGTGGGGGGTCCATTCTGAGTTTTGTAGTATGAATTTTTTGGAGAGCTGGAGCGATCATTTTTTGTACGGATTTTGTAACGACTGGTTTTCATGTATCTGGATTTATTATATTATAATATATGTTTTTGGTGGATTTTCTCCTCATGTGTGGTTTCGTCTCCGTAACTTTCATTTTCGATCGTTTCGTCGTGTTTTCTCGTTTCTTCCTTAGGATCGTCGATTTCGAAGTATGTCATTCGTGATGGGCTTCATAACGGTCGTATCTTACTGTTAGATCAAGACTAGGAGTCTTAGGAATCGATCCCGGAGCTCCGCGCTCCGTATCGGAACTTTTGGTGCTCATTAGCCGGTGTAAGAAGGGCCACTGACCGACTAGATGACGATCCAGTCGGTCGGCAATCCTTCTTGAACTGACTAGTTGGCTTTCTAAATTATTCAGGAGTTACTGTTTATCGTTAGTCGGTCTAAGAACATTGGTTGACCGACTAGGTTGCAAACTAGTCGGTCAGCAATGCTTCTTCAACCGACTAACTCTTCATCTTATTTTTGGTATCAATACTGTTCACTCTTAGTCGGTCCAAGAACGTTCATCGACCGACTAGATGTTAAACTAGTCGGTCAGCAGTTGTTCATTGACCGACTAAATCTAAAACCTATTTTCGTTCAGAAGTTACTGTTTACACTTAGTCGGTCTGCGTTGGTCGACCGACCGACTAGTTGCCAAACTAGTCGGTCAGTGGTTGCTCTTTGACCGACTAGTCTGTGTTAAAACCCTAATTTCTGGGCAGCCGCCAGCCCAACCTATTTATACCCCTCCCAAACGTTTTCTTCTTCCTCCACTCGACCCAAAACCCTAGTTTCTCCCCCATTGAGCCCCCTTCTTCCCCAAACCCTTATTCCTTCATTCCAAGCCCTAAATCCATCATCCAAACCATCCATCAACTCATTCCACCCCTCATCTTTCCCAAAATCTCATCAAACCCCCAAAATCCCCAAAAACCCTAGTTTCTCCAAACTTCACCATCCATTCCAGATCTGATCCTTAGGCTCTCCGGAGTGTTTCTTCCGTCTCCTCATGGTAAGAAATCGATCTCTTGACGTTTTCATAACCTATTTGTATTTTTATGAAACCCTAATGGAATTTCATGTTGTTTGGTGTTTGTTTCCCCATAACAGTGACATCCCCGTAGATTAGCATCCGTGAGACGAAGTTGGTCGTCATCCCCGGTGCTAGGCAAGTGAAACTTGCCACTTAGGGTTTAGGCCATGTTTTAGGCCATTTGCTTGTTGTAGGCGTAAAAGAGGCTAGGCGACGAAATGATACTCGCCTAGGCGCAAATTGGGGAACTAGCTTGACAACGAAGCTAGTTCCGACATTTAGCATGTTGCACAACTTCCATGTCATGTTTACTTTCCATTAACGGTACGCAAATTAATTGTCATGTCATTGCATTTTTAAAGTGTGTCCGTGATTGCGTAGCTTCGCTACAATGCTTGTGTTCCTGGCTCGTGTTCCAGAAGCGGGCCATGTGTTGGTTGATAGCCAATGCCCGAATTGCTTGTTTCCGGCTAGGTGCACCCCTATGCCAAATGTTTATGAATCGTGAACTAGAATGCGAGCTCCTGTGCGGGGCAACCCCGGCTCATTTACTAAGCTCGTGTGCGGGGACCCTGGCTCGATTACGTGTGGGTATTGGGGGTAAGAGTTAAGCGGCCAATCAACTGGGAGTCTGCCCGATCAGCAACTGCAGTGGTAAGGCGTAAACTCTGGGTTTTGGGGGTAGTTGTTAAGCGGCCAATCAGCGTGAATGTGGAACCATTCAGCTGTAAGGCGTAAACATCTACAAAACAACGTGGAACGTGATTAGTGAATTGATTAAGAATGTTAGTAGCTTGGCTACTCTTGTCTTGTCCCGATAATTGTTCTCTTGTACTTATTGTCTCGCCATGTCTCGCTTGTACACTCATGTTATAACTGCCATGTCATGCATACTATAACTGCTAGGTTGCTAGTTGCCTTACTTTCAGTTTCCTTGCCCAAGTCTTTTAGACTTGCTGACATGTGCCCCTTTACTCTTTTGGGTGACACATGTTAGATCCCGAGCCTGAGAACCTTGTTGAGGACGAGGTGTTTGCTGACGCCGAGCCCGAGCTTGTGTTTGACGGGGAGTACGTGGACACTGGGGACCAGTCCTAGTGTTTTCGTTGTGTTTCCCTTTTGTTTTTGACTGCTGTTTTGTTGTCGGTGCGTAGCATCTATACTCTGTTATATCGTTGTGGTTTTGTTGGCCTTGTTCTGGGCCTTTTAGACTCTTTCTTTTAGCCTGGTGGCTTTTCTGGATGTTGGACTTATTTTCATGTTTGACAATTTATGAGATATGAGAATTTTATTTCTGTCTCTCCTTTTATTATTATTGTTGCTCCGTTCGTGGTTACATGGACCTGCTTATTTTATTTACGCTTATCGGGTTTGGGGCTTCACAGCTCCACTCTCGTGCGGACCTTTTCACTTCTCACCTCCATTTTAGGGAAGCGGGTCGTGACTGGTTTTGTTGGTGGCCCATGCAGGTCCTTCTGTAACTGTGATTTTTGGAATGACGATAATAATATTAGAATGTCCAATAAACTAAGTTCGACGTCCGAGTCATTAGCTATGAGTCTAATCTGATTCGTTTTCTGTGTCATTAGATGGCAGGAAGGCGTTTCACCCGTGGTGGGGGTAGTGGTGCGCTCCCTCATGATGAGGAGCCCGAGCGGGAACCCACCAGCGGTGAGATGATGCGGATGATGCTGCAGATGATGCAAGTGCAGCAGGGCATGCTCCTGCAAGTCCAGAATGCTCCACTTGCTCGAGCTGCCCGGGTCCTTTCGGATGCCCCTCGCTCTGAGCCGGGAGCGAAGCAATTTCGGGAGCTGGGTCCCGCATATTTTGATGGGTCTGAGGGTCCTCTGGCTGCCGATGAGTGGATTCGGAACATCGAGGACAATCTGAAGATGGCCAAGATCACCCCGGCTGGATGGGTTGATTTGGCGAAGAGGCAACTCAAGGATAATGCTCGGAACTGGTGGGATGCGGAAGAGAAGATGCAGGTGGAGCCGATAGCTTGGACTACCTTTAAGTCCAGGTTTGACGAGGAATTCTTTCCGAAGGCTGCGAAGAAGGAGATGCTGCAGCGCTTCATTGATCTGAAGCAAGGGAGCTTGTCGGTGGATCTGTACCACCAAGAGTTCACTAGGCTGAGTCGGTTCGCACCGAAGATGGTGCAGGATGCAGATGAGAGGGCTCAGAGGTTCCTGCAGGGACTCGCTTTGGAGCTCCAGAGTTTTGTGTCTTCCTCCGATCTGGACTCTTATCAGAAGGTTCTGGTCGCTGCTAGGAGGCAGGAGCTGAACTTGAGTCAGAGGAGGGGGTCTATTGTTGGTGCTGGGAAGAGGCCTATGGAGCAAGCCAGAGCGGTAGTTAGGCCTGGTTTCAAGCCTAATCAGCCAGCTCAGTTTAAGAGGCCAGGAGTGCCTGTTCTGAAGACTTGCCATTTCTACGGTAAGCCTGGCCACATCAAGGATCAGTGTCGGAAGTTTTTGGGCCAGTGTCTGGTTTGTGGGGATGCTTCCCATGTCGCGAAGGATTTTCGGCATGCGAATCAGCTGCGAAGGGCACCTGTTGCAGCACAGCCGTTGCAGCAGCGAGCGTCTGTTCCTGCTGGACGTGGAGCGGCTCTTGTTCCACAGGGGCAGGCTTTTCGGCAGGCTGTTCCGCCGAGGAGGCAGGCTTTTCTGATGACCGCTGTGGAGAGCGAGGCTGTGGATGAGGTTATCGCAGGTAATCCTCAATCTAGCTGTTACTTTCCTAGCTGGTTTGATTGTTAGATTGTGTTGTTTGCTTGAACATGGTTGTTTGCTAGACTAGGATTTGATTGTTAATTACTTGTTAGGTGTGGTTTTGGTGTGCACATTTCCTGCACGAGTCCTCTTTGACTCTGGTGCATCGATGTGTATTATTTCTCGGAGCTTCGTGGAGAGGCATTCCTTGTCGACGTCCCCTCTTCCCAAGAGTTGGAATATCGTTACGGGGAATGGCGTGGTCTCGGTGCATCGTGGTTGCAATTCTTGCTCGTTGGTGGTCTGTGGACATGAGCTCTTCGCTGATTTCATTGTCCACGACATCATCAACTATGATGCAGTTCTTGGGATGGACTGGCTTGTGAGCTTCTATGCTACGATCGACTGTCGGAGGAAGAAGGTGGTGTTCGAGATTCCCGGACATCCAGTGTTTGAGTTCAGTCGTGGTAGCAGTTCGCTTGGTGCTGTCAGGTTTCGGGCCAGTCCGGTGGAGGTTGTGGCTATGCAGATGGAGCTGGAGTGGCCAGTTGTGGTGCGTGATTTTGGCGACGTCTTCCCCGAGGAGATGTCTGGTTTGCCACCTGATCGGGCTCTAGAATTTTCTATTGATCTGGTTCCCGGTGCGCAGCCGATTTCGAAGGCGCCGTATCGTATGGCACCCGCTGAGTTGGAGGAGTTGCGGAAGCAGCTGGATGAGCTTTTGCAGAAGGGTTATATCAATCCCAGTGTGTCTCCGTGGGGAGCACCGGTGCTGCTTGTGAAGAAGAAGGATGGTTCGCGTCGTATGTTCGTGGACTATCGGGAGTTGAATGCGGTGACCATTAAGAATAAATACCCGTTGCCTCGCATCGATGATATTTTTGATCAGCTTGGAGGTTCAAGGGTGTTTTCTAAATTGGATTTGAGGAGTGGTTACCATCAGTTGAAGGTGAAGAAGGGAGATGTTCCGAAGACAGCGTTCAGGACGAAGTATGGACACTATGAGTTCGTGGTTATGCCTTTCGGCGTAACTAACACACCCGTAGTTTTCATGAATCTGATGAACCTGATCTTCTACGAATTTTTAGATAAGTTTGTCGTTATCTTTATTGACGACATTCTGATCTATTCGAAGTCGGAGGAAGAGCATGCCTCGCACTTGAGGACGGTGTTGGAGATTTTGAGGAAGCATCGTTTGTATGCTAAGTTTTCGAAGTGCGGGTTTTGGCTGGATAGAGTTGCTTTTCTCGGGCATGTGGTGACTGGAGATGGTATTTCAGTGGATCCCGAGAAGATTAGGGCTATCAGGGAGTGGCCTATTCCGTCGTCAGCGTCTGAGATCAGGAGTTTCCTTGGACTTGCTGGTTACTATCGGCGTTTCATTAAGGACTTTTCCCGTATTGCTGAGCCGATGACCAGGTTGACGCGGAAGGATGTACCTTTTGTTTGGTCGGGTGATTGTGAGAGTGCTTTTGGTATTCTGAAGGAGAGGTTGACGACTGCCCCTATTCTTGTTGTGCCTGATCGCAGCGGTGGATTTGAGATCTTTTGCGATTCTTCTGGCAAGGGTCTCGGTTGTGTGTTGCATCAGCACGGACATGTTGTGGCGTATGCGTCTCGTCAGCTTAAGGTTCATGAGAAGAATTACCCGACGCATGATTTGGAGTTGGCTGCCGTTGTTTTTGCTCTTAAGATTTGGAGGCACTTCTTGCTGAGTGAGAAAGTGAAGATTTTCACCGATCACAAAAGCTTGAAGTATATTTTCACTCAGAAGGAGCTCAACATGCGACAGCGTCGATGGTTGGAGTTTATGGCGGATTATGATATTGATTTGCAATTTCACCCTGGCAAGGTGAATGTTGTGCCAGATGCTTTGAGTAGGCTTCCAGCGGTGATGATTTTGACCTCGCGGTGGAGATTGCAGCAGGATTTTTACGAGTCTGGTGTGGAGATTGTTCTTCCTGGGGAGGCTTCATCGTTGATGTACATGCAGGTACAGTCGACGATCGTGGATCGGATTAAGGCTGGCCAGGCTGGGGATCCGAAGCTGGTGAAGATTCGGGAGCAGGTGGAAGCCGGTCTACGGACTGACTTTTTGATTCATGAGGATGGCTCGCTGAGGTTTGGAGCCAGGTTGTGTGTGCCAGCTGGAGATATTAGATAGGAGTTGATGGTGGAGGCACACAGTTCGCCGTATTCTATGCATCCTGGTGGCACCAAGATGTACCAGGATCTTCATCTGAATTATTGGTGGCATGGTATGAAGAGGAGTGTGGCTCGGGGTGTAGCCAAGTGCTTGGTCTGCCAGCAAGTGAAGGCGGAGCATCAGCGTACGGCCGGGTTGCTACAACCGCTTTCGATTCCGGAGTGGAAATGGCAACACATCACCATGGATTTCGTGACTGGACTACCTCGGAGTCCGAAGCAGAATGACGCGATTTGGGTGATCGTAGATCGATTGACCAAATCTGCGCACTTTATTCCATTTCGAGTGGGACAGTCCACTGAGGCGCTAGCGAGGAGATATATGGAGGTAAAATTCTTTTACTCTCCGTTTTATTTCCTTTTCCTAGTTTGGATAGTGATGTAACGTGAATCGTGCAGGAGGTCGTGCGACTTCACGGAGTCCCTGTGAGTATCGTGTCGGACAGAGACACAAGGTTCACATTTCAGTTCTGGCAGAGTTTGCAGAAGAGTTTGGGTACGCGTCTGAGTTTCAGCACGGCGTACCATCCGCAGACGGATGGCCAGTCCGAGAGGACGATTCAGATTTTGGAAGACATGTTGAGGGCGTGCATGTTGGATTTCAAGGGTTCGTGGGAAGACCATCTACATTTGGTGGAGTTTTCTTACAACAACAGCTTCCAGGCGAGTATTGGCATGGCACCTTTCGCTGCTCTTTATGGGAGGAAATGTCGGTCGCCATTGAGTTGGGACGACGTTGGTGATCGGGAGTTGTTGGGACCTGAGATGATCGTGGAGGCCGTGGATATCGTCAGGAATATTCGGGAGAGGTTGAGGATTGCTCGGGACCGTTTTAAGCATTGGGCGGATGCTAAACGTCGTCCTTTGGAGTTTCAGCCGGGCGACCATGTGTTTCTGAAGATTTCCCCGAATCGTGGTGTGATTCATTTTGGGAAGCGAGGGAAGTTGAGCCCGCGATACATTGGACCGTTTGACATTTTGGAGAGGGTTGGCGAGGTAGCTTATCGCTTGGCCTTGCCGCCATCTTTGGAAGGAGTTCACAATGTTTTCCATGTGTCGCAGCTTCGTCGATACATTAGCGATCCGTCTCATGCTGTGGATTTTTCGGAGATTACCGTTCGCCCCGATATGACGTATGACCAGCATCCAGTGCAGATTCTGGACAGGCATCAGAAATCGCTTCGGAACAAGATTGTCAATCTTGTGAGGGTGATGTGTCGACACGGCTCACCTGGAGAGTCTACTTGGGAGAATGAGGATGAGATGCGAGAGCGTTTCCCACTTTTGTTTCCGGACACGTGAGTGTTTGGAAATTCCGAGGACGGAATTTTTCTTAAGTTGGGGAGGATGTAACGACTGGTTTTCATGTATCTGGATTTATTATATTATAATATATGTTTTTGGTGGATTTTCTCCTCATGTGTGGTTTCGTCTCCGTAACTTTCATTTTCGATCGTTTCGTCGTGTTTTCTCGTTTCTTCCTTAGGATCGTCGATTTCGATGTATGTCATTCGTGACGGGCTTCATAACGGTCGTATCTTACTGTTAGATCAAGACTAGGAGTCTTAGTAATCGATCCCGGAGCTCCGCTCTCCGTATCGGAACTTTTGGTGCTCATTAGCCGGTGTAAGAAGGGCCACCGACCGACTAGATGACGATCCAGTCGGTCGGCAATCCTTCTTGAACCGACTAGTTGGCTTTCTAAATTATTCAGGAGTTACTGTTTATCGTTAGTCGGTCTAAGAACGTTGGTTGACTGACTAGGTTGCAAACTAGTCGGTCAGCAATGCTTCTTCAACCGACTAACTCTTCATCTTATTTTTGGTATCAATACTGTTCACTCTTAGTCGGTCCAAGAACGTTCATCGACCGACTAGATGTTAAACTAGTCGGTCAGCTTTTGTTCATTGACCGACTAAATCTAAAACCTATTTTCGTTCAGAAGTTACTGTTTACACTTAGTCGGTCTGCGTTGGTCGACCGACCGACTAGTTGCCAAACTAGTCGGTCAGTGGTTGCTCTTTGACCGACTAGTCTGTGTTAAAACCCTAATTTCTGGGCAGCCGCCAGCCCAACCTATTTATACCCCTCCCAAACGTTTTCTTCTTCCTCCACTCGACCCAAAACCCTAGTTTCTCCCCCATTGAGTCACCTTCTTCCCCAAACCCTTATTCCTTCATTCCAAGCCCTAAATCCATCATCCAAACCATCCATCAACTCATTCCACCCCTCATCTTCCCCAAAATCTCATCAAACCCCCAAAATCCCCAAAAACCCTAGTTTCTCCAAACTTCACCATCCATTCCAGATCTGATCCTTAGGCTCTCCGGAGTGTTTCTTCCGTCTCCTCACGGTAAGAATCGATCTCTTGACGTTTTCATAACCTATTTGTATTTTTATGAAACCCTAATGGAATTTCATGTTGTTTGGTGTTTGTTTCCCCATAACAGTGATATCCCCATAGATTAGCATCCGTGAGACGAAGTTGGTCGTCATCCCCGGTGCTAGGCAAGTGAAACTTGCCACTTAGGGTTTAGGCCATGTTTTAGGCCATTTGCTTGTTGTAGGCGTAAAAGAGGCTAGGCGACGAAATGATACTCGCCTAGGCGCAAATTGGGGAACTAGCTTGACAACGAAGCTAGTTCCGACATTTAGCATGTTGCACAACTTCCATGTCATGTTTACTTTCCATTAACAGTACGCAAATTAATTGTCATGTCATTGCATTTTTAAAGTGTTTCCGTGATTGCGTAGCTTCGCTACAATGCTTGTGTTCCTGGCTCGTGTTCCAGAAGCGGGCCATGTGTTGGTTGATAGCCAATGCCCGAATTGTAGGATCCTGCCAAAACAGAGTTAGGATCGATAATATGAAGTTGAGACTTACGCTTGCGTACGCGGCACGGTAGTCTACGAACTTCGCCTTCGGATTCGCCACGACGGATCGAGTCTACTCACGAACGGAGTAAGGCTACTAAATCCACAATCTAAATCTCTACTTTAGATTAAGAACTTGGATAGAGGAGAGGAAGGATTTCTGCAGAGCTTCGCTAGAATGAAGATGCATGCATGAATTCCATGCAAAATGGTGTAAGAAATGGCTTACCCTTGGGTCTTATTTATAGCCCCCAAGGTAGTTATTTTAGGGTAAGTTGTTCCTTTGGAACAACTTAATTAAGGTGTACCATGATACATGGCACATTATAAGCTTAAGTTGTACCATATGCATGGTACAACATAAGCTTAAGATATTCCCCCTTTATTAGCCATATGTCGCATGCACTTATGCATATATAATGCGACTTTCCCACTCATCCAGAGATCCTCTCCGCAAGGGAACAGATTCCCTTTGCACACGACTTCGTGTACGCGATGTTCGAGGTCCGTATTCCCTCGTACATCCCCTACAAGGGTGTACAAACGTCTTCCATATCCAACATCTCCCACTCACACTTGAGGGGATTGTAAGAGAACATCTTTCTCTTAGTTCTTTCATCTATCATACCGAGAAATAGACCGTGCGACCGTCATGCGCGTAGAGTCTGTTGTTGTGCACTTGTTAGAGATACACACCGACCTCGAAGGTGCAAAGTTGAGTAGTTCAACGCATGCTTTACCCTAGATTATTTCTTCACATTTCTTATACTTTATATTCAACAATTGAATCCCATCTGGATTACAATTGGCTGGCCAGCTTTGAATCATTAAATTCCAAATGTGAATATGAAATCAATCTTCCTCTTCTTGCGAACCTTCTGATCTTGACTTGATTCGCTTTTCTAACGTGCCCCGCCGAGCCGAATTATCATAGCCCATAAGTAACACGCTAAGATAGCGATCATCTCGTCAAATCTAAAGGAACCAATTGGAGTCCTTGAGGGTAAGAGTTAAGACCCGTATGGCCTTTGAGTCTCACATAATAGCAAACACTATTGCTACTAACTCAGTGGTCGAAATGCATACGTGGTATGAACACGTATTACAACATCACTCCTTTCCCATGGAGAGTATGTCTTAATGATGTTGTACGGATGAAAAGATCAGACACCATAGTGCCTATCTTTTTGAGTCCCCTTACTACTCGTGAAATATTCACGGACTCTCATCCTGCATAAGACAGATAGGATTTAAAAAATCCTACGAGATCTCTTTCAAATATCCTTGTGATACAGATCTCAGATCTTTTGTAAGCATCCATATGATGCAGATCTTTCATTCGACTATCTTGTTTAAGTCATGACTCTAAATCATTCGTCTAATGATTTTTGACTTTAAACTAGTCTCATCTCTATCTTATCCATCTGATAAGATAAGGCGGTTGCTCATGTGAGAGAGCCAACCTTTATCTGTCCGACATACACACAATTCAGCTGAGATTTCAAAAATGTACACAAACATTTCTTAAGAAATTCATATGCAATGTTTGAAAAAGAACTTATTCTTTTATTAAATTTGATCTTTCTTAGACATGGGAATATATATTGGTACAACTCAGCTCATACGCAATCCTTGGGATGATAAGTGTTTATAAAACACATTTCTGGGGATTGCTTTCGTAAGCTGATCCTCTATCATCTCATGCGTAGATATGTACCTTATGTCTACCTTCTTGGTTTTATCATAGTCTTTTGCAAATCTGCAGTTCCTTTAAGATACTGCATTATCCTCTTAACCTCTTTCCAGTGTTCTTGCCCTGGGTTGGATTGGTAACAGCTTACCATTTCCAACGGCAAAACAGATGTCCGGTCTCGTACACACCATAGCGTACATAAGACTATCAACTGCACTGGAATATGGAACTTTTTCCATAATTTCCTTTTCCTTTTGGTTCTTTGGACACGATTCCAGATATAAATTATCGCATATGCTTATATGAATATCAATGGACTTGCAGTCCTGCATATTAAATCGTTCTAGAACCTTCTATATATAAGTCTCCTGTGAAAGAGAAAGAAGTTTCTTCGAACGATTCCTTGAAATCTTAACTCCAAGGATATATGCGGCTTTTCCTATGCCTTTCATCTCAAATACTGATGAAAGCCAAGCCTTGATACTCATCTCAAAGCCCTTGTCATTTCCGGCTATTAAAATGTCATCTACATATAGAGACATAATAACATGCTTGCTTTTAATCCTTTTGATATATACGTAGTTATCTTCATCAAGTATGGAAAATCCATTTGATAAGACAACTTCTTGAAATCGTATATACCATTGCCTCGAGGATTATTTAAGACCATATATGGATTTACGAAGTTTACAAACCTTATGTTCGTTTCCTTCTTTTACAAACCCTGTTGGTTGTTCCATATAGATCTCCTCGTCCAATTCTCCATTGAGAAAGGCAGTCTTTACATCCATCTGATGTAATTCGAGGTATAAGCAAGCTACCATTGCCAGAATCATGCGAATCAAGGTAAAACGCACAACAGGTGAGAATGTCTCTTCGTAGTCTATCCCTTCCTGTTGCGTAAAACCTTTCGCGACAAGGCGAGCTTTATATCTATCTTATAGAGCCATTAGCCTTATGCTTGATCTTGAGAACCCATTTGTTCCCAATTGCTCTACGTCCTCTGGGTAAGTTAACTAAGTCCCAGACTTGGTTAACTTTCATGGATTTCAATTCCTCTTTCATCGCTTCCATCCATTTGTCGTTTGCAGGGCATGATACAGCCTGTTTTAAAGTAACAGGCTCGTCATCAAGTCATAAAGGTTTACGGAAATTCATCCTCAAATCTTAGAGGAGCCAACCTTGTACGACTACTACGTTGTATTTGAGATTCTTCAAGTCCTTGTTGACTCGAATTTAGATCAATTCTAATATCACTCCCACTAGGAATGTCGTTAGAATTGCTCCCATTTGGATCATTATTCCCGTATGGAATAGGATAATCGTCATTCGTATAATCCATTGGTGAAGGTTGAAACGTATTTTCATTTTCACCAAGAATTCTCCCACTCGAATGAGGTAATCCTTCTTGATCATAAATCTCAAATAAAGATAAGTCTTGACTTATCTCGCCCTATCTTGGAAACTCGTTTTCCAAGAAAGTGACATCCCTCGACTCAAACTCAATTAGCCCACCATTGTCTTCCTGACTAACAAAAATATAACCTTTGAAGTTTTCTGCGTATCGTATAAAGATACGTTTCCTTCCCCTTGGCCCAAGTTTGCCATACTTATGTGAGGAAATATGTGCGTAGAATGCACAACCCCAAGGTTTCAAAATGTCTAAGTCAGGAGACCTTTGGTTCCACAACTCATAAGGAGTGGAGCTAACTGATTTCGAGGGCACGCGGTTCAAAATGAAAGAGGCCGTCAATAATGCATCACCCAAAAGTGATTGGCACGTTAGCTTGCGCCATCATTGAACGGATCATTTTTCATTAAAGTCCTATACCTCCTTTCTGCAACACCAATTTGTTGAGGAGTATAAGGCATAGTTACCTGATGTACTATGCCTTTTTCATCACATAGTTCCTTTAAACTTGTTGATTGATATTCACCGCCCCTATCGGTTCGCATGACCTTAATCTTGCGATCTAATTGATTCTCCACTAAACTCATATAGTTTTTAAAGCAGGTTTAGTGCTTTCACTTTTGTGGGATATCAAATAGATATGACCGAATTGGGTGAAATCATCAATAAAAGTGATGAAAAATAGGACTTCCCGCGACTTGTCTCGACATTCATCGGACCACATATGTCCGAATGGATAAGCTGTAATGGAACCTCGGCCGTTGTGCCGGTTCCAAACGGCTTGCGACAAGATTTCCTCACAAGGCAATGTTCGCAGGTCGACATTTCAACCTTTGAAACATTGGATAGAAGGCCACGTTTGGCAAGTCTATCTATACACATTGGTCCAATATGACCAAGCCTTGCGTGCCAACAAATTATATTAGACTCATCAGTCAAAGAATTTGTCACAAGGAAATTTTCATTACATGAGGAAATACATTGTACTTATTACAATAAATCCTTTGAAATACAAACCCAGTACCAATAAAGGAATTATTACAAAATAGGTCCATATTACAATCATGAAGGAACCAACTATAACCAAGACCCATTAAATTGACCACAGTATTAATATTCCTTTGAATATATGGAATGAAGAGAACATCATAAAGTAGGAGAGTGTGGCCGTTGTCCAAGTCTAGCTTGCAATTCCCAACGCCTTTCTCTACAACACGTGTGTTGTTTCCTACATTGATCCACTTTATTCCTTGGGGTATCCGGTGATACTCCACGAAGGACCGTCTGTCCTTTGCTATGTGGTCGGTGGCACCTCGTCACTTCCACTCGTACACGAACGAGCATAGTGACCGAGTTTGTTGCACTTGAAGCACTTGATCCTTTTCAAGTCTTTCTTCTTGTGCCATTTCTTGTGCCCACCCTTATGTTTGGGTTCCTTGGTAGACTCAGGTTGCTTATTACGTTCATTAGAAGACTTCGAACGATCTTTACGTTTCTTTCCCCCGTGTGAGGAACTAGCAACCATGTGCACTTCTGCACTTGGCTTGGCAGCCGCAAGCCGCTCTTCCTCTAATTCGAGGTGCTTGGAAACGTCGTTGAAGGTCTTGATGCTCTCATTGTGAGTGAGATGCATCTTCATCTGATCCCACCCATTTGGTAGGGAACGTATGACTGCTTGGATTTGTTGCTCATCAGTGAGCACATGACCTGCGTCCTTTAACTCCGAGATAAGGTTCGCCATATGTCGCAGATGTTTCCCCATGGAATGATCTGGACGTTTCTTATATGTATCGAACTTTATAGTTAAGGCGCGAAGTTTGGACACCGATGTGCCACCGAACTTCTCCTCTAGCTTGGACCATATGTCCATGGCTAGGTCATATTCTCGGAGATGCGCATTATGTCATCAGCCATACTGCTTAATAACGTAATGCGCGCTATCTTATTCTTCCGAGACCAAGCATCAAAAGCTTCCTTGTCTCTTCGGTGTTGGGCCGTAGTGCCCAACTCCGGTTCAATCATAACGTTCTTTAGAGTTTCGAGCACTTCTTGCTCCTCTAGAACGTATTGTATCTTGATGGACCAAAGTTTGTAATTATCGCCGTTGAGTTTTTCACCTTTGTTTAACTCAGCGACGATATTCTTTGAAGCGGAAGACATTTTACTTTTAAAATGCTGTAAAAAGACATAAAAACCAAAGGTTCGATCAAAAATCATTGCATAAATTTCTTATATACATAGTCATCATACATTTTCATGATTCATTAGTCTCGGCCAGCGGACCGACCAGGGAAATGGCTAAGTCATGGTTCACTACCCCCAGACTAACTGAGGTGTCCCACAAACTAGTCCAAAAGACCACTGGTCGAATCATGATCCATTGAGATACTGAATCAATCGAATGTGAAATTTCAGACTAGTTTAATATCACTCCCACTTGAAAAAAAATCCCACTTGGAATGATATTATTACATTTGATAAGTTACTTTCGAAAAATACTGAAGATGTTACTCTAGAATCGGAAAGGTCACTATGTTTCCAATCACCATCTAGAGTAACTTTCAATATTTCTCCCTCACTTTATCAAATGTTAGTACTCTTATAGTACTTTGCAGTGGAAAAAACATTTTTGAAAACTTATTTTTCAAAACGTATGAAAACGTATTTTTCAAAAAAAAAATATTTCAACTTAGTACCCTTATGATACTAGTGAAATATTCGGCACTTCCTGACCATTTGTCGGGAATGAGCCGTAGCCGTGCCTAGGTCGGATCCCCCTTTTGGGATTTTTTCTGCGAACTATCGTCGCGGGCTCCCGTATGGATCCAGGCGTTTCTCCCCGTATGAGAGAATTTTGATACAGACGACTGTCGTTTGGCCCCGTATGGGCTAGTCGGCACGTTCATGTTCAACCAAGGCCTTTTGCCGAAATTGGTCTGTATCACTCCCGGCCAGGGCCCCTGCACTGGCCGGCCAGGGATGGCCTGCGGCAGCCCTGGCCACTGCCAGGGCCGGCCAGGCCACTGGCCTGGCCTCGGCCAGAGGCCGGCCAGGCCTCTGCCTGGCCTGGCCTAGGCCAGAGGCCCCTGGCCGGGGCCAGGGCCCCTGCCCTGGCCTCGGCCAGGGCGGCCGGGCCCTGGCCTGAGGCCAGGGCCTCTGCCCTGGCCTCGGCCAGGGCGGCCGGGCCCTGGCCTGAGGCCAGGGCGCTGCCCTGGCCTCTGCCAAGGCGGCAAAGCCCTGGCCGGGGCCAGGGCCCCTGCCCTGGCCTCGGCCAGGGAGGCCAGGCCCTGGCCTGGCCGCGGCCCTGGCCATGGCATTTTTGCCTTTACCGGCCATGGCCCTTTGGCCATGGCCGGTTTCCCCTTTCATGGGTGGCCGCACACCCCCGCCGGAGGGGGTTGCCGCGGTGGTTATTGGCCGTAGCCAACCCCCTCCGCATGGGGAGGAGGGTGCATGGCCTTCATAACCCATTTGGCCATGGTGCACATGCACAAAAAAATTCATCTTCCCCGATGGGAATAACCACCACCTTCTTCTCCGGTGAAGCACCCGTTCGTCGAGGAAGTAGTTGTCCTCCAATGGCCGTGTGCCAAAAAATGAACCCACTTCAAAAACTCGTAAGCTACACGCTCCACATGAAGAGAGCGCCCATTCCCTATGAATGGAGACTTAGCATCCATGAAGAGAGCGAGTTTGACGATATGAACGGTCGGTTCTTCCCGTCACGGAGAGTTCCTGCCATATCCGTAATGACAGAAGACCCTAGCGTGAAAAGAACAACCGCTGCGTTCTCTCCGTCACGAAGCGTTCCTACCATATCCGTAATGGTAGGATACCCATCCGTGAAAAAGACAACGACTCGTTCATAGTTTCTCCGGGGCGAACCCGTATGGCTCTGATACCAATGTAGGATCCTGCCAAAACAGAGTTAGGATCGATAATATGAAGTTGAGACTTACGCTTGCGTACGCGGCACGGTAGTCTACGAACTTCGCCTTCGGATTCGCCACGACGGATCGAGTCTACTCACGAACGGAGTAAGGCTACTAAATCCACAATCTAAATCTCTACTTTAGATTAAGAACTTGGATAGAGGAGAGGAAGGATTTCTGCAGAGCTTCGCTAGAATGAAGATGCATGCATGAATTCCATGCAAAATGGTGTAAGAAATGGCTTACCCTTGGGTCTTATTTATAGCCCCCAAGGTAGTTATTTTAGGGTAAGTTGTTCCTTTGGAACAACTTAATTAAGGTGTACCATGATACATGACACATTATAAGCTTAAGTTGTACCATATGCATGGTACAACATAAGCTTAAGATATTCCCCCTTTATTAGCCATATGTCGCATGCACTTATGCATATATAATGCGACTTTCCCACTCATCCAGAGATCCTCTCCGCAAGGGAACAGATTCCCTTTGCACACGACTTCGTGTACGCGATGTTCGAGGTCCGTATTCCCTCGTACATCCCCTACAAGGGTGTACAAATGTCTTCCATATCCAACACGAATTGCTTGTTTCCGGCTAGGTGCACCCCTATGCCAAATGTTTATGAATCGTGAACTAGAATGCGAGCTCCTGTGCGGGGCAACCCCGGCTCATTTACTGAGCTCGTGTGCGGGGACCCTGGCTCGATTACGTGTGGGTATTGGGGGTAAGAGTTAAGCAACCAATCAACTGGGAGTCTGTCCGATCAGCAACTGCAGTGGTAAGGCGTAAACTCTGGGTTTTGGGGTAGTTGTTAAGCGGCCAATCAGCGTGAATGTGGAACCATTCAGCTGTAAGGCGTAAACATCTACAAAACAACGTGGAACGTGATTAGTGAATTGATTGAGAATGTTAGTAGCTTGGCTACTCTTGTCTTGTCCCGATAATTGTTCTCTTGTACTTATTGTCTCGCCATGTCTCGCTTGTACACTCATGTTATAACTGCCATGTCATGCATACTATAACTGCTAGGTTGCTAGTTGCCTTACTTTCAGTTTCCTTGCCCAAGTCTTTTAGACTTGCTGACATGTGCCCCTTTACTCTTTTGGGTGACACATGTTAGATCCTGAGCCTGAGAACCTTGTTGAGGACGAGGTGTTTGCTGACGCCGAGCCCGAGCTTGTGTTTGACGGGGAGTACGTGGACACTGGGGACCAGTCCTAGTGTTTTCGTTGTGTTTTCCTTTTGTTTTTGACTGCTGTTTTGTTGTCGGTGCGTAGCACCTATACTCTGTTATGTCGTTGTGGTTTTGTTGGTCTTGTTCTGGGCCTTTTAGACTCTTTCTTTTAGCCTGGTGGCTTTTCTGGATGTTGGACTTACTTTCATGTTGGACAATTTATGAGATATGAGAATTTTATTTCTGTCTCTCCTTTTATTATTATTGTTGCTCCGTTCGTGGTTACAAGGACCTGCTTATTTTATTTACGCTTATCGGGTTTGGGGCTTCACAGCTCCACTCTCGTGCGGACCTTTTCACGTCTCGCCTCCATTTTAGGGAAGCGGGTCGTGACAGATTTTGGGATTAATTTTTGTAGTAAAAATTTCTGGATTGATTATTGAAGATCATCGTTCTTGTTCCAGTTTACGTTTGCTATTGAGATTGAGATTTTTGCCTGGATCTATTCTTTATCTACTCTCGTTGTAAGTTTATTTTAGCCCTACTTTCTTAATTGTTAAGATGTTTTCTTCCGTGAAATCGTTATATTTGTGCGCCCCTATCATCATGAGTGAGTAGATCCATTCTAGGGTTGATGGGTGAACCCTAGGATTTTAGGGGGAAAATGTAGATATGGATCCCCACGTTGAACTAGGGATTTAGGGTTGTATTTCGGTAGATCCTACCGAATCCGTAGATAACCCGTACTGAGATCATGCCCACGATCTGTGGAATTGATGTGCTTAAGGGGTATCTAGGGATTCGAATAGGGAAATCGGTGGAACCAATCAAGGCACGTGACTATACCCGGCTCGCGCCTTGAGGGGATCCATCGACGAACTATACCTCTACGTCGAAGTCTACCGCCATTGCGTTGACGAGAGCCACTGAAATACCCCGCAATTCTAACCCACGAGAGTGGTATGAATTGGGGGATTAATTCCCTAGCCCGAATGCAACGTGAGGAACCTACCCAACATCAATCCCCCGACGATCCTAGCGGCAACCCCTAAAGCACTAGTCCTTTTTATATATTATACAACAACAACAATCAACCCAAATCGTTCTCACTCCGACCGCTACATTACTTCTAGATTTAGAAATAGACTGAGATTACCACGGACACTATCACCGTCCCTGTGGGATTCGACTATCTTTTATACTATAACTCGACACCGTCCGCTTGCGGATTGAGCCCAAAGTCGTAGCCTAGGACCCACATTACGCCTGGCGATCGTGACACCGCCAGGTGGATCCTAGGTGTAGATTGCGGGTGCGCCAACCTCTAAACAATTTTAATAAAAAATTCATTTTCAATTATTACTGTTTTGGCTGAATGAATTAATTTTCTATACAAACATCATCAAAATATCTTCAAACTTCTATATTATCATCATGATCATTTAGGGCTCCTCATTTTAATTTCGTAATTTTCTAATATAAAATCGACCTAGAACCTGCAAACCCGCTTTCTAAACGTTTTGGCCTAAAACTAGTATCTCCCTAGCTCAAAACCCAAATTGGATCTCGTATTCGCGATACTCGCGACGATACGATCTCGTGGCTATGTTTTCATAATTTTTCGGAGTTGGATGCGAAAACGGGATTGTATTCCTCCGGTTTTACTAATTACTTTCACTAATGACTTTTCAATCTTTCAAATCACTTTTACTTTTACCTAATTACCCATTTACCATTTACTATCACCCTAACCACCTATTAAATGGCTGCCTAAAATGGGTGAGATCTGAAAAATTCGGATCTCAACCCCCACCAAATTTATACCACACTAATTACATTTTGTATTTCTAAAACCCTATATATTTGCCTCCCCCCTCGTTCATCTGCACACACACTCTTTTCTCTAACTCAACCCAGGCTCTTCTTCTCCTTTCGATCTCACCCCGAAACCCATGCTCTCTTCCCTTCATTTTCACTAAACCGCATCGAACGAGCCCGAACCCATTCATACAGCCCCCCTCTCTCAAACACACTCTCTCTCTCCCCCCACCCGCGTTAACTCCCTCTTCCTCATTCAAACTCCCTCTCTCTTTATCGTTCTCTTCAACCTACGCCGTCTCTGTCCGCCTCCCCCCTCCGACACAGCCCAAGTACCGCTCCCCCTCCCCTCGCCCTTCGCCTCGCCACACCCCGCACCTTGCCACCATATCTGTTGCCTCGCCTTAGACCCCTACCGTCGCCGTACCCCAAGCCTGCCGCCTTCGAGCTCGCAGCCAAAAGGCCCCGCTAGCTACCCCCGCTATCCTCCTCTCGCAGTCGGCGAACCGAAGCCCGAAGCCCACAACAGAACACCGCCAGCTCCTCTCTCATCGTCGGTGTCTCCTCCAATGACGTCGAGCCCCGAACCCACATCCTCTGCCACCACCATCCAGCGTGCCGTCACCGCCTGCCCCGCACCCTTGGTGACGCCCCTCGACCACCCGCTGCCGCCTCTTCCGCTGTGGCCCATCGCCGCCCCTCCTCAGCGCATGAAGCCCCCCTGCAATGCTCACGTAAAAAGACGAGGGTGAGTTTAAAATATAAACGTATTAAAAATGAATTTTAGTATAAATACGAGTATAACCGTATTTCGATAATTAGAAAATATGTTTTATTGGTTTTAAATTCGTAGTAAATTATATACAGATCAGAAAAATACAAGGTCAGCTCCAGAAAATCAGCAATGACATTCTGGATCCAATGGCGCTAGTTTCATCTCAATTAGACGAGTACTTTTTCCAGAATAAATTTTTAACCTTAAAACTTAAATACATCGTTTTCACTTAAAAATCCGTAACTTGTTATTTTCACCTAAACTGATACGTGAGAAAAATATATGTTGTAGTACTTGATGTGTCCATATTTTACATCATTTTCATATCATATTTCCATCGTATTGCATATCATCTCCGCGTCCAAATCCCACTTTTTACTGTGATTTTGGTATTTCTGACGATATTTCGAGTTTCGTACTATATTTTGAGTTTTCAGGGATTTTGGAGCGATTTGGACCCCCGCCTGGGTATGGACACATCCGACGTGCTCATGAGCTTGTCGGCAGGGCTCTGGAGGAGTTTGCCGTGTTCTCGGAGCTGTTGGAGGAGAGAAGGAAGAGAAGAGAAGAGAGAGAGAGAGAGAGAGAGAGAGAGAGAGAGAGAGAGAGAGAGAGAGAGAGAGAGAGAGAGAGAGAGAGAGAGAGAGAGAGAGAGAGAGAGAGAGAGAGAGAGAGAGAGCAGAGAGAGAGAGCAGAGAGAGAGGCCCATGCTGCAGCACTTCAGTTTCCCAGAAAATACTCGGCCCGAGCAGCTTGCTGCTCGGACCGAGCTATGACATGTTGAAGAAGCAGCGGATACGGCTGACTCGGGCCGAGCAGCTCATCTGCTCGGCCGAGCAACCGCATATTGCACGCCCCGAGTAGGCCCCGAGCACACCCCGAGCAGCCGCCTGAGTCAATCCTACTCAGGCCGAGCAAGACCCTACTCGGCCAGGGTAGATCCATTTCAAGTCGAGCAACACACGACGCGGGCGAGCTGCTGCCCGAGCAGCTCCGACTCGGGCCGAGTCACCTACTCGACCGACACTTACTGGGGCATTTTTGGAAGATTTTTTGAACGTGCGATGCGTGCGATTTGGGGCAGCTGAAGCTCGCGACTGTGGGCTCAGCGTAGAGAGGTCAATTTAGAGTTTTGTTTTGAGTTTTTTAGAGAGCTCCGGCGATCATTGTTGTACGGATGTTTGGAATTATTTTCTGTAGTAAAATTCTGGATCGATTATTGAAGATTAGAGTTTATTGTTCTTTTCTGGATCTGTTCTTCGTTCGCTCTTGCTGTAAGTTTATTTCAGCCCTAATCTCTTAATTGTTAAGATGTTTTCTTCCACAAAATCGATATTTTTGTGCGTTTCAATCATCATGAGTGAGTAGATCTATTCTAGGGTTGAGGGGTGAACCCTAGGATTTTAGGGGGAAAATGTAGATCTGGATCCCAATGTTGAATTGGGGATTTATTGTTGAGTATTGATTCCCCGGATTTGGTTTTGATGATGAACAAACATAAATATCGTGACCTACTCTTTGTGAGCGCAGTTATGGAGATCGTCGCCAAATTTCTATGAACATCAAAAGCGACGTCTCGAGACTTCTCAAAGCGCGTGATCGTGTTCTTGAAGCTTCGTTGAAGCTCAAGGACCATTATTGAAGTCAAGAGATTCGGATCGAAGCGTTTGAAAACGGTTCGTCAAGTTTTATTTTTAGTCTTCTAGCTTCTTTTCGTAGAATGTTAAGCCTTGAGTAGGTCTTACGTTTTAATCTTCATAACGCTTATATCTTAGAGCTAGGATCTTATTAGAAGCCCATACAAACTTTCTCGAAGCTTCACGCTTCATTTCGCGGCTTCTTGTGCATCTTAGTTGGTTCAAGAAGAAGAACCAACCGACTAGATGGCAATCTAGTCGGTCGGCAATCCTTCTTGAACCGACTAGATCTCCTTGACTAATTTCAACTCATTCACTGTTTACAGTTAGTCGGTCCAATAAGGTTCACCGACCGACTAGTTGTCAAACTAGTCGGTTTGGAATCCTTCTTAGACCGACTAGTTGTGTATTCAGTTTTTCAGCCTGAGCTACTGTTTATCTTTAGTCGGTCTAAAAACGATTGTCGACCGACTAGTTGAGAAGCTAGTCAGTTGGAATTTGTTCTCAGACCGACTAGTTCAACTTGTATTCAGCCTATTTGATTTCATCTCTTAGTCGGTTAAAGAACACTCACCGACCGACTAGTAGTGAAACTAGTCGGTTGGCAAGTCTTCTTAGACCGACTAGTTCTCTATCTTCTGAACTTCACCTTTTGGCTGTTCTCCAGTTAGTCGGTTCATGTTGAATCACCGATCGACTAGTTGAGAAACTAGTCAGTCAGTGATCCTTCTTTGACCGACTAGTCTGCTTCAGAATAAAGCCGTTGGAGCATTAAATGCCACGATTTTTTGCTCTCTCTTTCCTCTATCCTATATATACTTGAAGGGCTTCTTGCTAAGCATTCAAGGCTGATATTTATTGAAGTTTAGAGATCAAGAGAGAGCATTTAATTCTCGTTCAAATATCATTCATTTCTCTCAAGAATCTCTCCCTCACTCTTATTTCAAAAGAGAGATTCATTGATTGTGAGCCATTCAAGCCAAGAGCTTGATTCTAGGTCACCAACTCCTCCCTAGGCTTCCATAGCTGATCAACTTCTTGGAGCTAGGGTTTGGTGCCTTCTTCTCCTCCAAAATTCTCCTTACCCTAAATTGTAAGTTTACTCAAGGCATAGGATTTTGTTGGTAAGCATTTCGTATTTCATTTACTTTGAATATTGCAAGTTTTACTCTTGGTTGTGAGAGTTGTGTGTGATCCCGGTTTGTGGGAGTCACATTTTCTTCTGTGTATGATTTGATCTTGTAGAGGTTTTCTACAAGAATTTCATTGTGCAAATTTGAGTTAGAGGTTTCTAACTTAAGTAGCCGGAGGGGATCCGGGTGTTTGGGAAGTAGGATCACCGGGAACAAGTCGGGGAGACTTGTGTGAATCCGAACCCGTTATATCGATTGTTTGCGATTGCATTTCTTTGTTGTCAATATTTTCATTTCTGCATTGTTGGTTGAGTTTACAAGATAATTAGGAATTATCTTCTTAATTATTTTAAAGTACTATTCACCCCCCTCTAGTACTTGTACAGTAGCTATCAGGGCATTACATTTGGTATCAGAGCCAAGTACCTCGCTATGTCTTCCAACGACAACAAAACCATACGTCCACCTTCAGACTACAGCACCTTCAGGAACCGTGAAGGAGCTTCTTCGGTGATGGAAGGACACTCCTCGACTAGGCCTCCTTTCTTCAACGGTACCAACTATGGGTACTGGAAATGCCGGATGGAAACTTTCCTCCGGAGCGCTTCACTGTGGAAAGCCACGTTGCCGGAGTACGTCGAGCCCGAAGAAGAAGATTTCGCTAAGTGGACTACCGCGGAGGTCGCCGCGGAAGTAAGCAATGCCAAGGAAATGTATGCCTTGCAATGCGCTTTGGAGCCAGAAGACTTCAACAAGATATGCACATGTAAGAGTGCATATCAAATCTGGAACTCTCTCCTCATCTTGCATGAATGAACGAGTAGGGTAAGAGACTCCAAACTCGTTGTTGTGAATAAAGATTACGAATTATTTCACATGCAACAGGGTGAGAAGATGAAGGAGTACTATAATTGCTTCGTCGACATTACCAACGAGTTGGAGGCTCTTGGAAAGACTTACACCCAAAAGGAGAAAGTCTCAAAGATCATTGACGGACTTCCTTCTTGTTGGGAAAAGCGTACCTTCGCCATCAAGGAAGGTAGTGATATGAGTAAATATACTGTCATTCAACTAATGGGTACCTTGATGTCTTATGAGGTATGCAAGGATAGCAAACTAAAGTTGCAGGACAAGATGGAGTCATACTTGAAGCAAGACGAGCCAAAGAAAAAGGCGATTGCCTTCAAGGCCGCTCCATCTACATCTACATCTACCGATGATGAAGAATCGGAAGAAGAGTTGGACTTGGAATCCATTGCCCTCATGGCAAAGAAGTTCAACCGATTCTTCCGGAAAGGTAATTTCAAGAACAAATCAAAATTTAGTTCTTCTAACGCCTCCGCTCCTTTGTGTTTTAAATGCAACAAGCCAGGACATATGAAAGCGGATTGTCCTCAAAACAAACATAAGGAGAAATGGAAGGCGCCAAAGTTCGACAAGTCAAAGAAGTATAAGAAAGGGTACAAGAAAGGGCTTGTCGGCACATTCACCGACTCCGACGAGGACTCCTCAAGTGGAGAGTCAGATAATGAACAAGTGGAGCAAGCACACATGTGCTTCATGGCTAGAGAGGAACATGATCAAGAGTCTTCCTCCGATGAAAGAGAGGATGAAGGCGATGAGGTAACAATGGATGACCTTAGATTAGCTAACGAGCAAATTTGGTCTAAGTATTCTAAATTAGTAAATAGATATACTAAGACTAAAGATGAGCTAGCTAGTCTTCAAACCTCACCTAAGCCTATCATCATCAACAACGACACCGTTGTTGAAGATTTGAGAAATGAAATTGTAAATCTCAAATCTCAACTTGAGCATGTTCATATTGAGGAATCGGATGAACGCGAGATGGCAGATTTGATTTCTCGAAACTCAACTTTGAGTATTGAGAATGAGAATCTCAAATCTCGTGTTTGTGTACTCACATCACAAGTGTCCACTTTGGATGCTTCTATGCATTCTCTCACAGAGAAGTATGAGTGCACATTAGGCCGAATTAATAAATTCAATAAAGGTAAGGACCATTTGGATAATATCCTAAATGACTTACTTCCGGCCAATCACCACATTGGCTTGGGGTATAAGATGGGAAATTCATCCAAATCGTCTACCACCTTTGTTAGGCCAACTTCCGATGCCTCAACGAATGGGAGCAAACACTCCATTGGTAGTTCTTCTACCAATGGTGCTTCCACTTCGTACACACCCTCGTTTGGAAAGAAACCCACTTTGGGTGGACCTCCAAAGAAGGGTCATGCATTTATGTACACCAATACCATGCCACGTAGGAACACACATCCTACTCCACCGGTTCACAATTATGATGATTTTTATGCACCACGTCCACGAGCACGTGCACACCAAGTGAGACACCCTCACGCACGTGTTCCTCCACATGCATATGTTCATCCACATTATTATATGAATGATTACCATCATGCACCATTTCATATGATGTCACCACCATTTCATCATGTGCCATACGCATATCCACGACATGCATCACGTAGAAATCAACAACGTATGCATGCACCCAATAGGAATAGGGTTCCCAAAGTATTCACTATTTGGGGCCCAAAGAACACCAATATGCATGAAAAACAAGCTTACATGAATTCTTATTTTATGAATGTTGTGCATAATGATGATTATGTGGGGAAGTCTAAGTCCAATTGGACTTGGCTTCCAAAGGTCTAATCTTTAGGACCCAATGACCTTGGGTACCATGGAATGATATTTTTATCTTTAGGTACTCAAGAAAAAGAAACGGAGCAACAATCCAAATTTAGCTCCAAGAATAATTGGATACTCGATAGCGGGTGTTCAAAACACATGCCGGGTGATGCTCAATTGCTCTCCGGAGTGGTGCCCATTGCAAATGGGAACCGTGTCGTCTTTGGAGGCAACGAGAGCGGAACCATCATTGGTGTTGGTAAAGTAGGTAATCCTTATAAACCACTAATAAGTGATGTTTACCTTGTTAAAGGATTAAACCACAATCTTATTTCAATAAGCCAACTTTGTGACAAAGGTTACAAAGTTAGCTTTGCGAAAGGAATGTGTCATATTTTGAATAAAGATACTAATGATGTATTATTATCTGGCACACGCCATAAGGATATTTATATATTAGATCTTCCAAAATCACATGAACAATGTCTCATTGCCAACACAAGTGAACAACACTTATGGCATCGACGTTTTGGTCATGTGAACTTTGGAACACTTTTTAAGCTTTCCAAGTTAAATTCTATTAAAGGATTTCCTAAGCTTGTCTTCCAAAAGAAAGGCTTTTGTGACTCGTGTCAACGAGGCAAGCTTCCAAAATCGTCATTTAAACCTAAGAAAAGCATTTCATCTAAGCGGCATCTAGAGCTTTTACATCAAGATCTTTTTGGGCCAACTAGAGTTGCTTCATTAGGAAATGCACGATATGGACTTGTCATCGTTGATGAATTTTCTAGATTTACTTGGGTATTTTCCTTAAGTAATAAAAATGATGCTTTTGAAAACTTCACAATATTTGTTAAGAAAGTACAAAATCTCATTGGAACCACTTGATCGGTCCATATTTTACACCTTTTTTCTACATATTTGCATGCCATTTCGGTTGCTCATATTGCGATTTTCACGATTATTCGATGATATTGTGTTACTTTTCACTATTTCTTGTTTTTGTCGGATTTCAGGAAATATGGAGCGATCGGGAGCAAAAATGAGCTTAAGGGACTTGCACCCACTCCGGAGCGTCACCCAAGGCTCTTTTGAGGGCTATTCGACGATGGGAGACAGGTGGAAGAAAAAAGAACGTCGTAGGAGCGACGGGGGAGCGAAAAGATGAAGATTGGGCATTTTCAGCATGCCACTCGGCCGAGTGAAGGAGTCACTCGGCCGAGCATTGAGACCCCGCTCGGCCGGCCAGATCGGACACGCAACAGAGATGTATCGGCATGCACTCGGCCGAGCATCGCACGCCGACTCGGCCGAGTGAGGATACTCCGTCCGTCCGAGTGGCACCCAGACGACGGCAAGCCAAAATGTCCAACTTACTGTAATCCGTCAGTCTGCCCCAGAAGCCCGACTCGACCGAGTGACGAGAGCCGTCCGCTTGAGTACCAAATGCCCCTTGGCCGAGTGACATTTGCCACTCGACCGAGTGATGCGAGGACACACGGCGCCCAGATTTTCAGACATCCTCCTACTCTTTTCAAATCTTCTATCATTCCAGCCATCAAATTATTTTTCTCATATTTTTTATGGATAGTAGACTTCATGACAATTCCAACGCCGCCAAGAACGCGCAAATCAGAGGTCGGATGAAATCTGGGGAATTTCTGCAAGACGACGCTGCAGTGCTGGAATTCTCACTCGGCCGAGTGAGCTTTCCCCACTCGGCCGAGTCGTAACTTGCCCAGAATTGAAGTTGTACGCGGACTCCGTTTCGTGCGTAAGTGGGAGGGGATTTCTAGGGCTTTTTGCTAGGGTTTTTTGGGGGCTATTTAAGGGGGTTTGTAGCCACCATTAGGGGGGTTCCGAAGATGTTTTAGGAGGGATTTATTTTAGAGGTTAGGCCATGCCCTAGGCCCCCTCTTGGATCTAAAGGCTTGTATTTTGGATTGAAGATCTTCATTAAAGCTAAGTATTTTCTTCTTTTTATTTGAATCTTTGTATTTCTATCTTTTTTGTATGCAAGCAATGATTTCTATTGATTCTCATATCCTTATTGCTATGCTAGAGTAGATTTGTTGTTCTAGGGTTTGGGGATGAACCCTATGGATCTAATTTCAGATTTGTGATGAATGAATTCCCAAATTGCTAGAATTTGTAACGACTCGTAATTTTTCAAAACATTTAATTACAAATTTAATATATTTTGTAATGATTTGTCAGGAGTTTTAAATGATTTCAAAAAATTCTATAAAAATATTTTAAAGCACTAGACTTATTATATTGTATTTCAGTATTTTCGGATTTCCTCAAATACCCAAAACATTCCTGTTAAAATTCACTTTCAAAAATTACCGTTTTGATTCGATGAATTTATTTTCTATACAAACGTCTTCAAAACGTTTTCAAACTTCTGCAGTAACCTCCTATGACCATTTAGGGCTCCCCACATTAATTTCATAATTTTCTGATAACATTTCAATAGAGAACCCGCAAACCCGCTTTCTAAACGTTTTGGCCAAAAACTAGTATCCCCGTAGTCCAAACCCTAAAACGGACTTCGTATTCGCCATCCTCGCGACGATACGATCCCGTGGGTATGTTTTCGTAATTTTTCGGACACGTTTACTAGTAGGGGCAAAATTGTAATTTCGTTACAATTTTATCGTCACCAATTACCCTAGTTAATTAATATAACCTAATTACCATTTACTTTAACCCCACATGATAAACACGTTTAGACACTTTCCAAAAATTTCTTAAGTTAGTCAAAAAGCTAACCTACCGTATTAAAAGTGTTGGGGTTAGTCAACAACTACTAACCCCCCATTAAATACTAATAGTGGATATTAAGCCTATAAATACCCTCTAATCCTATATACCCAGTTAATTAAAAAAAAACCTAAGTTAAATTTTAAAACCCCCCAGGCCGCTGCCCTCTCTCCCTCGCGTTCTCTCTCTCTCCCGCTCATCTCTCTCGCCAGCACCCCCCGCCCTCCGGTTGCTCCGACCGCCGCCGTCGCCGTCGCCAGAGCCCTCCGCCGCCGTCGCTGTCGTCCCCAGAGGCCGCCGCCGCCGCAGGAAACCCCCCCACAGCGCCGGAGCTCGCCCACGTGCCGTTGCCGCCCCGCTCCGCCGCGAAGACCGCCGTCGACGCCTGTTCGTCGTCGCCCCGCCGTCGCCGTCGTCTCCAGCCCACGCCACCGCCGCACAAGCCCCGCCGCCGTCGCCGTCAGCCCCCCCGCCGGCGTGGTGCGTAAGTTGCCTCGATGGCAAAGTCGTAAATACGAAGAACTCTCGAATTTTCGTATTTTTAAATGATTTATAATAGGGTTTAATGGTTATAAATCCATAATTAAATATACAGGGACTAGAAAAATATGAAACCAGCTCTGGAAAATCGGAAACGATATTTCGGACCCAATGGCGCTAGTCTCACTGCGAGCAGATGCCTACTTTTTTCAGAATAAATTTTTGAACTTAGAAATTAAATAGGTATAAATCGTTCTAAAAATCGTAACTCGCTGATTTTACGTACACAAATATGTGATAAAATTATATGTGCTAATAGACTTCGAGACGGTCGTTTTGACCACTCACTTATGTAATTCCGACTTGTATTGTTCCCGTAAGAAATTACGGAAGATACGCGTCACTTAAGTATTTTGGGGGTTTTAAGCTATTTTTGAGTTTCTAAAAATTATAAGAAAATACAGAAGCTTCTGAAAATTCTCCCCTCTTGTAGTAAAATCTAAATAATTATTTTAGGTTTGTATAAAAATTTTAAATATTTTCCGACACCGTTTTAATGAGTTTAAAAATCAAACTAACCTAATTATTAAATAGGAAAAAGTCGTGTTTTTCTAAAATAAGTATTTTGTGTTGCAGGTACAGACTCTGGTGTACCAACTTCTGAGGAAGTCCTAGATCCTCTTCCGGCTTACTACAACGGTATTAATTTTGGTAAGTCACGATAGGTTCTAACCTTAGAAATCTAGCCACTGTGCTCGTACGAACTTGTAGCACCGCACTACTACGTGCTCGAAGCACGGAAACATACGCCACTTACTTGTGTTGGACTTGACTTGGAACATTTCGTGGAACAATCATGTAAAGAACTTGTACTTGACACATCACCGGGTTTTGGGGTAACTCATAGTTTGCGAGAGTACGGGAGTGACTAGAGTTTGGTCTACCTGTCCTGTCGCCTGTGTTTCGGCGCCCTGTCCTGCTGCCTGCGTTTCGGCAAACCATACTGCTGCCTGGGTACCGGCATTCGTCTGGGTAGCACCCAGGCAAGAGACGAACTGAACGGTCACATATTGTACTCTCCGACTTGAGTCACGTAGTTTTAGCAGAGCTTGCACGGTTACTTCTTTACAGTCATGCACTTTACTTTCTGCACTTGTACAGACACTACACCGTACTTAATTTACCTCTGCTTGTCATACTTGTACAGTACTCCTTTTCTTTGTTTAGAATCTTTGTGACTTACCTTCGGTTCCACTTATGGCACCGACAGACGAAGATCAGATTGAGGAGATTGCTCCAGAGTATGAGGAGCCTGCGTATGACCCAGAAGCCGTGGAGTTTTAGTTATCTGTGTTGGTGTGTGTTGTGAGATGTATTTTCATTCTGTATTTCCTTTCCGTACTTTTCCTTTCATGTATTGTTGTGAGAGAGTGCTGGTTGTTGTACTTTAATTTGGACTGTAATAATGTCTGTAAGCTGGTTTGAGTGTTGTTGGTACATCTCTGCGTTGTGACTATGCTGATTTCACTGGTAAACTGCGGAACCTGCAAATATCAAATAAGTAACGGGCCCCCGAGAGCGGGTCGTTACAAGTTTGGTGGCCCACGCAGGTCCGTGCAAAATACCTCGTGAACAGTATAGTAAAACCAGGATGTATCGTATCCGATACTCAACTAAGCTGACATTTCTATGGATGCAGGTTCGACACTCGAAAGACGGACGTGAACATCTCGGAGAGCCCCAATGGAGTTGACCTATCCTGCCTTAATAAAAAGTTATTAACAAAATTTTGATAGGATTAAAAAAAAATCCTTCTGTGTCGGTGGCACTCATATGAATGATGATCTTCCTTCAATGGACCATGATACCGGTCAATGTGCTTGGCTAAAGTCTGTTGGATCAACCTAGCTAGACTGGGCATAAGTGATCCTGGCTTAGTCACTTCCCTGGCCGTGTCCGCTGGACCGTAAGGACGTGAATCATGATTATGTGACGTCATCGATCTTCTCCACTATCAACCTTCCTTTGTCTTGGTGACCTTTCATTTGACCTTCTTAGAATCTTTCTACACCAATTCTTACTAAACATTATGTACAGGTCTTTTGTGTTCAACGCTCAAGAATGGACGGAAACACCTCAAAGACCCCCAATGGAGCCTATCAGTCTGAAGCCAACAACCCGACCGACAACGGGTCAACTCCCACAGTGCATCAGATCTCGGATCTGGCATTGCGAGAAATGGTTGAGGCTATCAAAGGCGAGTATCACCCTACGGGAGGCATCCAACAATTTCGCTCCCTCCACCCGAAAACCTGGAACGGAGAAGATGGCCCGATGAAGGCCGATGAATGGCTAGAGAGTACTGAAGAAAACTTGAGGGCCGCTCAGATCGGGAGGCATGCCTGGACAGATACTGCCAGGTCCCAACTAACGGATGGGGCCAGAGTCTGGTGGGGCTCTGCAGAAAAGCGTCTCCAGCGACCAATCGAATGGGAGACATTCACAGAACTTTTCCGCACCCAATATTTCTCTCCGGAGGCCCAGATGGAGCTTGAGGCGCAATTTGTTGGATTGAAGCAAGGTTCCATGACGGTGGAACAATACGACGCCCGGTTCACCATGCTGAGCCGCTTTGCTCCTGAGTTGGTTGCCACTCCAATAGCCCAGGCTCGACGCTTCAAGCAGGGTCTCAACATAGAGATCCGCAGGAATTTGGTCGGACGTACATTGTCTACCCACACCGAAGTTCTAGCTGCTGCTCGTGAACACGAGTTTATGGAGAGGGAAGAAAGGCGTGAGTTGGCTGCCCCTCACAGAAGGCAACCACCTCCAACCCCTGTTGCTGGACCTAGCCGACGACCCCCGCCTAATCAGATATATCGGCCCATTCAACAAACACAGTTCAAGAGGCAGGGTCCACCACCACCACCGCGCCAAACATGTCATCATTGCGGGAAACCAGGGCACCTCCGCTCAGAATGCCGATCTTTTCTAAACCTCTGTCTGGTCTGTGGATCAAAGGACCATGTTGCAAGGGACTGTCCTGAGAGGAAGTCTCAGCTACCTAACCCTGCTCCGGCCCACGTCCCTGCCAGAAATGCGCCACCACGTCCACCACCACCTGCTCAGCAACGACAACCACTTCCGCCCCAGCAGCAAGTATTCCAGCAAGCTCGCCCACAGGCACCACCTCCAAGGCGTCAAGCTTATACCATGACTGTGGAAGAGGCCGAAGCTACGGACCAGGTGATCACAGGTATGAGATTTCCGTTCACTAAGCTACACACTATACTGTTTAGGGATCGTGAGCTTAGATGTGACTCTCATTACCGTAGGTATCGTCTTAGTAGCCGGTAAGCCTGCCCTCACACTGTTCGACTCAGGAGCTACACATTGCTTCATGGCAAGTCGATTCGTCCAAACACACGACGTCTCTGTGGAACCTCTGACTTCCCGTTGGAAGGTCGAGACCGGTGGTGGATCTCTACCAGTAACCAGCAGATGCCTCCAATGCTCTGTTGTGATTTGTGGACGAGATCTTTACGCCGACTTCATGGTGATAGAGTTGCCAACTTTCGATGCTGTTCTTGGGATGGACTGGTTAGGAACATTTCACGCCACCATTGACTGTCGTCAAAGGAGGGTAGAATTCAAGATACCTAACCATCCAAAGTTCGAGTTCCTCAGCGGAAGTCGATCAGAAGGACCTGTGAAGTACCGAGCCAGACTTTCGGAAGCAATGGCGACTACAGCAGAAGATGAGCAAGAGAAGCCTGAGATAGTGCGAGAATTCTTGGACGTATTTCCGGACGACCTCTCAGGTTTGCCTCCGGATCGCGGTCTTGAATTTACCATTGATCTTATCCCAGGTGCACAACCAATGTCCAAAGGACCCTACCGCATGGCACCACCCGAGCTTGAAGAGATTCGAGCTCAACTAGATGATCTTATACAAAAGGGATGGATACGACCTAGTGTATCCGCATGGGGTGCCCCAGTGCTGCTCGTGAAGAAGAAGGACGGATCCCAGCGCATGTGCGTTGACTACCGCGAGCTAAACAAGATGACGGTGAAGAACAAGTACCCACTGCCCCGCATCGACGACCTGTTCGATCAGCTTGGAGGATCGAGCGTGTATTCAAAGCTGGACCTGAAGACCGGATATCACCAAGTAAAGTTGAAGAAGGAGGATGTCCACAAGACCGCATTTCGGACAAGATATGGACACTACGAATTCCTGGTGATGCCATTTGGTGTGACTAATGCACCTGCTGTATTCATGAGTCTCATGAACCAGGTTCTTTACAACCATCTGGACAAGTTCGTAGTCGTCTACATCGACGACATCCTCATCTACTCGAAGGACGCCGAGGAGCATAGAGTTCACCTGAGGAAGGTCTTGGAGACGCTAAGACAACACCAACTGTATGCCAAGTACAGTAAGTGTGAGTTTTGGCTCGACAAGGTGGCTTTCCTGGGCCACATCATATCTGGAGAAGGGATATCTGTCGACCCCGAGAAAGTAGCTGCTGTTCAGAACTGGCCAGCCCCGAAGACTGTAACTGAGATTCGAAGTTTCCTAGGACTGGCTGGTTACTACCGACGATTCATCCAGGACTTCTTGAAGATCGCAGGAGCCATGACGCAATTGACGAGGAAAGACATGATGTTCGTTTGGTCGAAAGCTTGCGAGGATGCATTCCAGGAGCTGAAGAAGAGGCTGACTTCTGCCCCGATTCTGGTCATCCCAGACAGAACCGGAGGGTTTGAAGTATTTTGTGATGCTTCTGGCAAAGGACTCGGGTGCGTGCTGCATCAGCATGGCCGAGTCGTCGCTTATGCGTCCAGGCAATTGAAGATCCATGAAAAGAACTACCCCACTCATGACCTTGAGTTGGCGGCAGTTATCTTTGCCCTAAAGATATGGAGGCACTTTTTATTGGGCGAACACGTAAAGATCTTCTCTGATCACAAGAGTCTCAAATACCTGTTCACCCAGAAAGAACTCAACATGCGCCAACGCCGATGGATAGAGCTGATGGCGGACTATGATATTGACCTTCAGTACCATCCTGGGAAGGTCAATGTCGTACCGGATGCTTTGAGTCGCCTCCCTGCAGTGATGACTCTCACATCACAATGGCGGCTTCGACACGAGATCCGAGCCATGGAGATGGATGTCATACTACCTGGAGTAACGTCTTCGTTGCTCAACCTTCAGATCAAGTCAGACCTGGTGGACAAGATCAAAGCTGCCCAAGCCGGAGATGCAAAGCTGCAGAAGATCAGAGACATGGTGATAGCAGGTCAGCGGCCTGAATTCAAGATCCATGAGGATGGATCTTTGAGATTCGGTAACCGCATCTGCGTACCATCTGGAGACGTCAGAGAAGCTCTATTGGAGGAAGCTCACAGTTCTCCATATTCCATTCATCCCGGAGGAACGAAGATGTATCAAGACTTGCGACAACACTACTGGTGGCATGGGATGAAGAGAAGCGTCGCACGCAGTGTGGCGAAGTGTATAGTGTGCCAACAGGTGAAGGCTGAACATCACCGGTCTGCCGGATTGTTGCAGCCTTTGCCCATCCCAGAGTGGAAATGGCAACACATCACGATGGACTTCGTGACGGGACTGCCCAAGAGCACGAAGCACAATGATGCTGTCTGGGTGATCGTTGATCGATTGACCAAGTCAGCACACTTCATTCCTTTCAGAGTGGGGCAGTCGACCGAGATGCTTGCCAAGAAATACATGGAAGAGATCGTGAAGCTGCATGGTGTCCCTGTCAGCATTGTTTCGGACAGAGACACTCGATTCACGTCTCATTTTTGGAAGAGCTTGCAGGAGTGTCTGGGGACCCGATTAAGCTTCAGTACAGCTTATCATCCTCAGACTGATGGCCAGTCAGAACGCACCATTCAGATCCTGGAGGACATGTTACGTGCGTGTATGTTGGACTTCAAGGGATCTTGGGAGGATCATCTACATCTCGTGGAGTTTGCATACAACAACAGTTATCAGGCCAGCATCGGTATGGCGCCTTTTGCAGCGCTATATGGTCGGAAGTGTCGTTCCCCCTTGAGTTGGGATGACGTTGGTGATCGAGAGCTCATTGGTCCAGACTTGATTGTTGAAGCAGTGGAAGTAGTCCGGACCATCAGAGAGAAGCTACAGTTGGCTCAAGATCGATACAAGCATTGGGCAGATGCAAAGCGCCGACATTTAGAGTTCCAGCCTGGCGATCATGTATTTTTGAAGATCTCGCCGAATCGAGGGATGATTCGTTTTGGACGAAGAGGGAAGCTCAATCCTCGATACATTGGTCCATTTGATGTCTTGGAGCGAGTAGGCGAGGTGGCCTATCGCCTTGCCTTGCCACCTGCATTGGAAGGAGTACATGAAGTTTTTCATGTCTCACAGCTTCGACGCTACGTGAGTGATCCTAGTCATGTTGTGGATTACTCCGAGATTGCTGTTCGTCCGGATCTATCTTACGAACAACAACCAGTCAAAATCCTGGACCGACGACAAAAGATCCTCAAGAATCGAGTAATCAACCTTGTCAGGATAATGTGGCGTCACGACTCACCTGGAGAATCTACTTGGGAGCGAGAAGACGAGATGCAAGAACGCTACCCATACCTATTTACCGAGTCAGATAATCTTACTAGTTACGAGACTAGTTACGGAAGCTATGGTGATGTTAATAGTAAGTATTCATAAACATCATCTCTTGCTTTCTTGATGCTATGATGTCACATTATATAATTTACAACCTGATTTAGTAGACCATTATTATCATTTATTTGCTTGAGCTTCTTCATAACAAAGTTACTCGAGAAATTCCGAGGACGGAATTATTTTAAGGAGGGTAGGATGTAACGACTCGTAATTTTTCAAAACATTTAATTACAAATTTAATATATTTTGTAATGATTTGTCAGGAGTTTTAAATGATTTCAAAAAATTCTATAAAAATATTTTAAAGCACTAGACTTATTATATTGTATTTCAGTATTTTCGGATTTCCTCAAATACCCAAAACATTCCTGTTAAAATTCACTTTCAAAAATTACCGTTTTGATTCGATGAATTTATTTTCTATACAAACGTCTTCAAAACGTTTTCAAACTTCTGCAGTAACCTCCTATGACCATTTAGGGCTCCCCACATTAATTTCATAATTTTCTGATAACATTTCAATAGAGAACCCGCAAACCCGCTTTCTAAACGTTTTGGCCAAAAACTAGTATCCCCGTAGTCCAAACCCTAAAACGGACTTCGTATTCGCCATCCTCGCGACGATACGATCCCGTGGGTATGTTTTCGTAATTTTTCGGACACGTTTACTAGTAGGGGCAAAATTGTAATTTCGTTACAATTTTACCGTCACCAATTACCCTAGTTAATTAATATAACCTAATTACCATTTACTTTAACCCCACATGATAAACACGTTTAGACACTTTCCAAAAATTTCTTAAGTTAGTCAAAAAGCTAACCTACCGTATTAAAAGTGTTGGGGTTAGTCAACAACTACTAACCCCCCATTAAATACTAATAGTGGATATTAAGCCTATAAATACCCTCTAATCCTATATACCCAGTTAATTAAAAAAACCTAAGTTAAATTTTAAAACCCCCCAGGCCGCTGCCCTCTCTCCCTTGCGTTCTCTCTCTCTCCTGCTCATCTCTCTCGCCAGCACCCCCCGCCCTCCGGTTGCTCCGACCGCCGCCGTCGCCGTCGCCAGAGCCCTCCGCCGCCGTCGCTGTCGTCCCCAGAGGCCGCCGCCGCCACAGGAAACCCCCCCACAGCGCCGGAGCTCGCCCACGTGCCGTTGCCGCCCCGCTCCGCCGCGAAGACCGCCGTCGTCGCCTCTTCGTCGTCGCCCCGCCGTCGCCGTCGTCTCCAGCCCACGCCACCGCCGCACAAGCCCCGCCGCCGTCGCCGTCCGCCCCCCCGCCGGCGTGGTGCGTAAGTTGCCTCGATGGCAAAGTCGTAAATACGAAGAACTCTCGAATTTTCGTATTTTTAAATGATTTATAATAGGGTTTAATGGTTATAAATCCATAATTAAATATACAGGGACTAGAAAAATATGAAACCAGCTCTGGAAAATCGGAAACGATATTTCGGACCCAATGGCGCTAGTCTCACTGCGAGCAGATGCCTACTTTTTTCAGAATAAATTTTTGAACTTAGAAATTAAATAGGTATAAATCGTTCTAAAAATCGTAACTCGCTGATTTTACGTACACAAATATGTGATAAAATTATATGTGCTAATAGACTTCGAGACGGTCGTTTTGACCACTCACTTATGTAATTCCGACTTGTATTGTTCCCGTAAGAAATTACGGAAGATACGCGTCACTTAAGTATTTTGGGGGTTTTAAGCTATTTTTGAGTTTCTAAAAATTATAAGAAAATACAGAAGCTTCTGAAAATTCTCCCCTCTTGTAGTAAAATCTAAATAATTATTTTAGGTTTGTATAAAAATTTTAAATATTTTCCGACACCGTTTTAATGAGTTTAAAAATCAAACTAACCTAATAATTAAATAGGAAAAAGTCGTGTTTTTCTAAAATAAGTATTTTGTGTTGCAGGTACAGACTCTGGTGTACCAACTTCTGAGGAAGTCCTAGATCCTCTTCCGGCTTACTACAACGGTATTAATTTTGGTAAGTCACGATAGGTTCTAACCTTAGAAATCTAGCCACTGTGCTCGTACGAACTTGTAGCACCGCACTACTACGTGCTCGAAGCACGGAAACATACGCCACTTACTTGTGTTGGACTTGACTTGGAACATTTCGTGGAACAATCATGTAAAGAACTTGTACTTGACACATCACCGGGTTTTGGGGTAACTCATAGTTTGCGAGAGTACGGGAGTGACTAGAGTTTGGTCTACCTGTCCTGTCGCCTGTGTTTCGGCGCCCTGTCCTGCTGCCTGCGTTTCGGCAAACCATACTGCTGCCTGGGTACCGGCATTCGTCTGGGTAGCACCCAGGCAAGAGACGAACTGAACGGTCACATATTGTACTCTCCGACTTGAGTCACGTAGTTTTAGCAGAGCTTGCACGGTTACTTCTTTACAGTCATGCACTTTACTTTCTGCACTTGTACAGACACTACACCGTACTTAATTTACCTCTGCTTGTCATACTTGTACAGTACTCCTTTTCTTTGTTTAGAATCTTTGTGACTTACCTTCGGTTCCACTTATGGCACCGACAGACGAAGATCAGATTGAGGAGATTGCTCCAGAGTATGAGGAGCCTGCGTATGACCCAGAAGCCGTGGAGTTTTAGTTATCTGTGTTGGTGTGTGTTGTGAGATGTATTTTCATTCTGTATTTCCTTTCCGTACTTTTCCTTTCATGTATTGTTGTGAGAGAGTGCTGGTTGTTGTACTTTAATTTGGACTGTAATAATGTCTGTAAGCTGGTTTGAGTGTTGTTGGTACATCTCTGCGTTGTGACTATGCTGATTTCACTGGTAAACTGCGGAACCTGCAAATATCAAATAAGTAACGGGCCCCCGAGAGCGGGTCGTTACAGAATTGCTAGGAGGTTAGGTTGTGATTGATTTACAACGGATAGCTATGGATTTCCATCGATTTGGGATTTGCAAGAGATTGGATTCTAATCGATGGGAAGGCCTAGATATTCGATTTAGATTTACAATTGGATTCCTCTAGATTTGGTTTGCAAGAGATTGGACCAAAGCTAGGATTTTTAATTGTAAATCTATACCAATATTCGTTTGCAAGAGATTGGACGAATACGAACTATCACAACCTAGATCGTGACTCGAGTTTGCACGAGAGTGGGCTCGAGGAGCGATTGAACGATGACGTCGATCTTCATGCTAGTGGCTTAGGTTAGGGTTTGCAAGAGATTGGGCTCTAATCTAGGTTGCTATAGACCGGCAATAGCGCGAGAGCGTGAGCTTGGTTCTCTATTCAGTTACGACTAGTTCACCTCAATGCAAGTCTAGTAATATTGAGATTCACTATTCACAATGATGTATGACGATCCGTAATGGGAATTCCCTAGCCCTAGACGTCTTTATTTGATTTTATATCTTCGTACTTTGCCCGACGATTGTGACAGGATCGTCGCAAGGCAAATTCCCTCTTTTATTATATTGTATTTGAATCGATATTTGACCAACATTTTTATCACCGACACCGACATCCACCACCATTTCCATTATATCATACCATATCCATCTCCACCAATAAAACATTCGTAGTCAAACCAACCTAGGATAGATTGGAACCAACACCACCTCCTCGTGTTCGATACCCGCTCGCCACTTTGCCGTGCGCTTGCGGTAAAACTACAACCGTCGCCCCGGGACGTGTATCCGGGGTGCGATCAAGTTTTTGGCGCCGTTGCCGGGGAGGTGTTTCCCGTTGGGTGCCAATTTGTCACAATTAGGTTGATTAGATTACATTAAAAAAAACAAAAAAATCAAAAAAAAAAAACAATGAGAGAGATTTTTTTTCCCACCACCTGCTATTATTATCTTTATATCTCCTTGTACCACTGACGTCTTTTCCAGGTTGTTTACTTTGATTGATCAGGTACAGTTGTTGCAGCGATGGGGCTTCCAAAGAAAATGCGAGCGGGCTCTATACAATCCTACATATATCTCGCTGCATTCTATCAGGCTGATGGAGAATCCTTTGGGGAAGCCTTGTCTAGGTTTGAAGGAATGTTAGAAATGTTCCAGACGGAGTCAGACCATGAGTGGAATGACTCCACGCTATTTGATATCTTCACTAGAAGGCTAAAGGGACCCTCACGTGAGTTTTTGAAGAGGATGCAAGTGGGGAAGTTCAGTGATCTACAGTTGGCAGCAGCCTTGGAGCAAATGATAGATGATGCTCGATCTACCGGTTCACTAACCGTTACGGTAAGTAAACCATACGACCAAGTATTCATTGATTTTGTTATGGCTAATGTCTCTAGTGCAGGTATTTTCATAGATGGAGTGTATGCTTCACTTGAAGGTGATCATATCCACCTTTATACCATCAACACTCCACAAATAGAGACATCTGAGTTGCCAAAGGAGGACACGTACACGGGCCTATTGAGAAACATTGTCGACATAGTTCGAAATTCCGGTCCATTGACAATAACGGCAGGTGATCCTTTTGAGTTTGAATTTCAAAACTTCATTACTCATTGTATCTCTTCCACAGGCACCATTGATGATGGAGTCTATGCTCTAGTTGAGGGGCACAAGACCCACTTTTATACCGCGGTCAAGATACATGAGCCCATAGAGCCACCTGCACCTACTCTTGAGGAGGCCTTACATGCGGAGCCAGAGATTGTCACCGAGGAGGCCGTGCAATGGGACGAGGACACATCCATTCATGAGGATCCCGAGCATTACCCTCCTCCTTTCGATCTACCGCAGCCACCTCTACTTTCTATAGAGGCTGAGCATCCCTCAGAGGACCACCCTTCCACTGACGTCGAGGACAATCCCACGGAGCTTATGGCTCCCCTTCAGGGGGATCTCTTTACTCACTCGCCCTTTATATTTGATTCCCCTCCCGTATATGATGCTTGCTATGATTCAGATTTTGATGACTCATTGCACCTTTTGCAGGATTCATGTACATACGATCAGGAGGTACGATGGGACGTATACGTGGAGGAGAGCGAGGAGTTAGCACCCATGGATGCTATTGAATATGATCAGGAGGTGCGATGGGATAAGTCTGACGATGAGGAGGAGCTGCCTGATGAGACCTACGCTTATATGCCCGAGCTACCTGAACAACCTGAGGCGAACAATGTGGAGTTGATCGACGTGGTACACGAGAGTAGAGATTTATTTCCAGGGAAGTGTTGTCAACCGTTTTTAATTTTAAATACTTATGTTGATGACCCTCTTTGGAATATATTTATTTTGGGGAAGAATTATCCACATCAGATTGATGCGGCTTATCTCTTGCAGGGTACAGGTGGAGTCCTTGGAGAGATGCTGGGAGCCGCATTGCTGGAATCTGATGGAGTCCGTGGACACACGTGCCTGGCAGAGCCACGAAAAGAGCAGTTGGAGCAGTTGCCTGCACCGGCAAAGATACTGGATCCGCCTTTTGCTATAGGTGATATCAATCCAGTAGTGTAGAAATTTTTATGCTTTCAATAAACCCGAATCCTCTCGAAAGCGAGGGGACCGTATAGATTTGCTTGAATAAATATCACCTCATATGACGGCAACAAAAACTTTTTACACCCCAAACCCATTATATACATTAATTGCCCTCTCCATATTTTGACGTGTCACATCCTTTTGCTCACCACATTCGAGCATTTCTTTCAAGTGAAACCTTGCTTTCTTATTCGTTTGACTTGATCACGCTTTGCAAAGCCATGACATTTTTGTTCAAGTCATTTGAATAAGTTTGTTTGGTATAAGCTTGGGGGAAAGCGCTCTCATGCATCATTGTATGTGCATGTAGTTGCATTAGGATTTCATGTCATTCATTTCATCATTTTTCATTCACCTCCCTCATATTTATCGTTGTTCCTCATATTTTTCCTTTTATGATCACATTGAGGACAATGTGAAGTTTAAGCTTGGGGGAGTGCATTTCCATGCCATTTAGATGCATTAGTTGCATTTTTACTTTATTTTAGGGCTTTTAAAATTTTTCAAAATTTTGCATCATCTTTTTGAATTTTCCAGCTTATTTTCCTTTTATGTGTGTTCATGCATCATGTTGTGTGCTTGTTTTTCATTTCTTTCCTCTCTTTTATTTTTTCTTATTTCTTTATTTTCCTTTCTCTTCTTTTGTTAGATGTGTTCCTTATGATGATATCTCTTATTGCTTTAGCAACCATCACGATGCTTATTATTTCTTGCCATGCTATTTAGAGTATTTTATAGTCTTGCTATTCACATATGCTTGCAAATCCATTTCTTTTGATGATTCCTCTACATGAATGCATGATATTAATTGAAACTGAATGTGTGGATTAGAGTTTAGTATGCTTTTGTTGGAAATGCACCAAGATTCACGCATCATTAGTATATCTGAAGCATCAGTTTTATTGTCTTATTCACCTTCTGTTGTATGCCTGATATGGTTGTAAACTTTACCGCTTGACTTCACTATTTATTTAGATGATTGAGAATATCCATGCTTACATATGAGTTTTAGTTGATGTATTATCTTATTGAACCGTTTGTGCACATCTTAGAGTGAACCGAGTGTTACATTATTTCTTTCTCCACATATATCTTTTTATTCTCTACATGTCACTTGAGTTCACCTCCTAAAGCTACTTATATCGCATCTATTTCCCAAAAATCCCCACAAAAGAAAAGTTAGCTCCAAAAGTCCAAAAAGCCAAAAAGGAGCCAAAATCCAAAAAATACAAATCATATAGCTCCTACAAAAATCCAAAAAGAAAAATGAGAAACAAAGTCCAAACGAAAAAAAAATGTTTATCTATCTCATTATTGGAGCCACAAAATACTTGGGAAAACCAAGGCAAAAATCCCATTTTCCACTATCATATTCCTTTAGATGCAATGCCTCAAGCTAAGCTTGAGGGGGTGAACTCATTTGACCATATGAGTGAGTACGACATTAGAGTGGAGAGGTGCACGAATGGGGAAGTTTGATAATGCTGAAACTTAGCAAAATACTTTAGTTATGGAGATTTCTTAGGAATCGATGTAAATATGTGAATGCCATGTCTCTTATTCCATTCTCTATTGCATGCATGGTGTGTATCTTATATGCTTCATTTATAACTTTTGATTGAAAAGTGCATCGCCAACATTTGTATATTAAATCCTATGAAATGCGTGACGTGGATATGAATTGATTGTATGAATTTAGAGAATCCCTTTTGTTGTTCTTAAAAGCTTGCAAGTACCATATTTATGTAAGATATGAAATCCTTATAGCATGCGATTCGTATTTTCCAAGTTATCGTGATGTGTAGCTTATGGCTTGAGATCTGAGAGAATAATCTAGCGACCCCTTCCACCTCGTGTTCTTTCTTTTCCATTTCATTTTCTTTGTTTTCATCTCCCGAGTTCGTCTCTCTACTTTTCTTCCTCGAGGACGAGTAAGAGGTAAGCTTGGGGGATTTTGATCGGTCCATATTTTACACCTTTTTTCTACATATTTGCATGCCATTTCGGTTGCTCATATTGCGATTTTCACGATTATTCGATGATATTGTGTTACTTTTCACTATTTCTTGTTTTTGTCGGATTTCAGGAAATATGGAGCGATCGGGAGCAAAAATGAGCTTAAGGGACTTGCACCCACTCCGGAGCGTCACCCAAGGCTCTTTTGAGGGCTATTTGACGATGGGAGACAGGTGGAAGAAGAAAGAACGTCGTAGGAGCGACGGGGGAGCGAAAAGATGAAGATTGGGCATTTTCAGCATGCCACTCGGCCGAGTGAAGGAGTCACTCGGCCGAGCATTGAGACCCCGCTCGGCCGGCCAGATCGGACACACACCAGAGATGTATCGGCGTGCACTCGGCCGAGCATCGCACGCCGACTCGGCCGAGTGAGGATACTCCGTCCGTCCAAGTGGCACCCAGACGACGGCAAGCCAAAAAGTCCAACTTACTGTAATCCGTAAGTCTGCCCCAGAAGCCCGACTCGACCGAGTGACGAGAGCCGTCCGCCCGAGTACCAAATGCCCCTCGGCCGAGTGACATTTTCCACTCGACCGAGTGATGCGAGGACACACGGCGCCCAGATTTTCAGACATCCTCCTACTCTTTTCAAATCTTCTATCATTCCAGCCATCAAATTATTTTTCTCATATTTTTTATGGATAGTAGACTTCATGACGATTCCAACGCCGCCAAGAACGTGCAAATCGGAGGTCAGATGAAATCTGGGGAATTTCTGCAAGACGACGCTGCAGTGCTGGAATTCTCACTCGGCCGAGTGAGCTTTCCCCACTCGGCCGAGTCGTAACTTGCCCAGAATTGAAGTTGTACGCGGACTCCGTTTCGTGCGTAAGTGGGAGGGGATTTCTAGGGCTTTTTGCTAGGGTTTTTTTGGGGCTATTTAAGGGGGTTTGTAGCCACCATTAGGGGGGTTCCGAAGATGTTTTAGGAGGGATTTATTTTAGAGGTTAGGCCATGCCCTAGGCCCCCTCTTGGATCTAAAGGCTTGTATTTTGGATTGAAGATCTTCATTAAAGCTAAGTATTTTCTTCTTTTTATTTGAATCTTTGTTTTTCTATCTTTTTTGTATGCAAGCAATGATTTCTATTGATTCTCATATCCTTATTGCTATGCTAGAGTAGATTTGTTGTTCTAGGGTTTGGGGATGAACCCTATGGATCTAATTTCAGATTTGTGATGAATGAATTCCCAAATTGCTAGAATTGCTAGGAGGTTAGGTTGTGATTGATTTACAACGGATAGCTATGGATTTCCATCGATTTGGGATTTGCAAGAGATTGGATTCTAATCGATGGGAAGGCCTAGATATTCGATTTAGATTTACAATTGGATTCCTCTAGATTTGGTTTGCAAGAGATTGGACCAAAGCTAGGATTTTTAATTGTAAATCTATACCAATATTCGTTTGCAAGAGATTGGACGAATACGAACTATCACAACCTAGATCGTGACTCGAGTTTGCACGAGAGTGGGCTCGAGGAGCGATTGAACGATGACGTCGATCTTCATGCTAGTGGCTTAGGTTAGGGTTTGCAAGAGATTGGGCTCTAATCTAGGTTGCTATAGACCGGCAATAGCGCGAGAGCGTGAGCTTGGTTCTCTATTCAGTTACGACTAGTTCACCTCAATGCAAGTCTAGTAATATTGAGATTCACTATTCACAATGATGTATGACGATCCGTAGTGGGAATTCCCTAGCCCTAGACGTCTTTATTTGATTTTATATCTTCGTACTTTGCCCGACGATTGTGACAGGATCGTCGCAAGGCAAATTTCCTCTTTTATTATATTGTATTTGAATCGATATTTGACCAACATTTTTATCACCGACACCGACATCCACCACCATTTCCATTATATCATACCATATCCATCTCCACCAATAAAACATTCGTAGTCAAACCAACCTAGGATAGATTGGAACCAACACCACCTCCTCGTGTTCGATACCCGCTCGCCACTTTGCCGTGCGCTTGTGGTAAAACTACAACCGTCGCCCCGGGACGTATATCCGGGGTGCGATCACCACTATTGTCACTATTCGTAGTGATCATGGAGGGGAATTTGAGAATGAGTCTTTCTCAAATTTTTGTGATGAAGTTGGTATTACTCACACCTTTTCTTTCCCTCGCGCACCTCCTCAAAATAGTGTTGTTGAGAGGAAGAATATGACGCTAGTGGACTGTGCTCGCACTATGCTTGATGATAGCCAACTTGGCCATCAATTTTGGGCGGAAGCGGTACATACCGCTTGCTACGTGTTTAATAGAATACTTTTGAGGCCCGGCACCAAACAAACTTGTTATGAATTGTTGTTTGGTAGATTGCCTCAAGTTAAATATTTTCGTGTTTTCGGTGCAAAATGTTTTATTAAAAACACGTATTGTAGTTTGGAAAAATTTAATCCAAGATCCGATGAGGGGATATTTGTTGGATATTCCTCCCGTAGCAAAGCCTACCGGATATACAACAAACGAATCTCAACGATCGAGGAATCTCTTCATGTTTCATTTAATGAAGGTTTTGTCCCAACTAGAATTACTAATGATGATGACTCCATGGATGTCTTATGTGATTCTATTGGTAATTCTAATTCTATTGATTCTATTGATACTAACCCTACCGATGAATCTTTTGAGAATGTTCCTAGTGATCAGGGAGTTCCCAAACGGCTTCATACAGTTCGTGACCATCCCCATGAGCAAGTCATTGGCAACATACTTGATAGTGTCAAGACGAGTCTCAAGTCAACTACTTCGCTCATTATGCCTTTGTCTCCTCAATAGAGCCAAAGAATATTAACGAAGCGTGCGAAGATAATGCTTGGATCTTAGCCATGGAGGAGGAACTCATTCAATTTGAGAGGAATGAGGTTTGGGAGCTTGTTCCATTGCCTTTGAAGAACCACACCGTTATAGGAACGAAGTGGATTTTTAAGAACAAGACCGACGAAAACCAAATCGTCGTCCGGAACAAAGCCCGGTTAGTAGCTCAAGGCTACCGGCAAGAGGAAGGTATTGATTTCGAAGAATCCTTTGCTCCGGTAGCTAGATTAGAATCTATTAGGTTGTTATTATCTTTTGCACGCCATAAAGATTTTAAACTCTTTCAAATGGATGTAAAAAGTGCGTTTTTAAACGGAGATGTTGTTGAGGAAGTTTATGTTTCTCAACCTCTGGGTTTTATAAATAAAAAATTTCCAAATCATGTTTTCAAACTTAAGAAAGCACTTTATGGTTTGAGACAAGCTCCTCGAGCTTGGTATGACCGTCTAAAGAACTTTCTTTTGGATTTGGGTTTTAAAATGGGTGAAGTTGATTCTACTTTATTTGTTAAGTATTCGAATAATGATATTATTTTAGTTCAAATATATGTTGATGATATCATTTTTGGTGCTACTAACTTCACTCTTTGCGAAGATTTTTCTAATGTTATGAAGGATCAATTTGAGATGAGCCACATGGGTGAGGTCAAATATTTCTTAGGTCTCCAAATTCGCCAAATGAACGATGCAATCTTCATCCACCAAACCAAGTACACGGTGGAGTTGCTCAAGCGATTTGGAATGGAGAATGCCTCAGGCAAGAAGACTCCAATGAGCACTACTACACATCTTGATAAGGATCCGGGCGACAAAGATGTAGAAATTCGTCTATATCGAGGTATGATAGATAGTTTATTATATCTTACTGCTAGTATGCATGATATTATGTTTGCCGTATGTGTATGTGTTCGTTATCAGTCTCAACCTAAAGAATCTCACTTAGTAGCGGTAAAACGTATTTTCTGTTATTTAAGTTACACCCTCGACTACGGATTATATTATCCAAAGTCTAGCACATATGAGTTAATCTCATATAGTGACGCAGATTATGCGGGATGCAAATCCGACAGGAAAAGTACTAGTGGCACTTGCCATTTTATAGGAAATTCTCTTGTCTCTTGGTTTTCCAAGAAGCAGAATTCCGTATCACTTTCAACCATCGAGGCGGAATATATTACCGCCGGTGCTGCGTGTGCTCAGGTTCTTTGGATGAGACACCCTCTTAAAAACTTTTGTATAAACTGTGATACTTGCCCTATCATGGTGGACAACCAAAGTGCAATATGTCTCTCTAAGAATCCGGTACACCATTCCCGTTCTAAACACATAGATGTCCGTCACCATTTCCTAGATGATCATGTTGCTAAAAAGGACATCATTTTAGTGTACGTTGAAACCCAGAAGCAAATCGCCGATATTTTCACGAAACCACTCAAGGAAGACTCCTTTGTGCGGTTACGTTGAGAATTGGGGAGTATGGGTGAATCCGAGATTTAGGATTCATATTTTCAATAATCTTGCATGATAATAATTTTCCTTATATATGCTCATGCTAGATTGGTTGAGATTTTCTGGATTTTTGGTTGAATTTTCGGAATTTACGCTCGAATTATTCATGAACGTCATATTTAAGATTTTCGATATTTTATGGGGTAGTATAATGATATGTGAGAGTATTTCAATGTTTCGTCTAAGTGCGCGGAGGAGAGAACTCAAAATTTCGACATTTCAAATTTTTGGACTCTCTTAGTCGGTTCATGTTCATTGACCGACCGACTAGATTGAGTTCTAGTCGGTCAGTGAATGAACTCAGACCGACTAACTCAAGCCCTAATTTTGGCTTCAGTTACTGTTTGCACTTAGTCGGTTCATGTTCATTGGCCGACCGACTAGATTGCAATCTAGTCGGTCAGCGCTTGAACTGTGACCGACTAAATGCGCAGGGGCTGTTGTGTCTTTTCCACTTCCAAGTCAACTTAATCACTCCCGCACCGATTAGATCTCATTATAATCGGTGCAAAAGTCTCTCCACCCCCAAAACCCCTTTGACTTCTCTCTCCACCGTCGTTTACCGTCGACTTCCGGTCGTCTCCGGCCACCGTCTGCCTGTGCCGATCAATCCTGTCCTCCAGTCGACCTAGGGTATCACTCTCTCTCATTTCTAGGGTTTGATTCTAGGTCAAATTTCGTGTTCATTCGTATTAGGGTTTCGACCTAGGTTTATTTCGATTTCGTTTGTGTCGATCTCGTGCATTGATTGCGCGTGTCTCGTCTCGATTATGGCGAAGACACGTATCCCCATCGAACCCTCATGTCTGTCTACCATGACCATAGAGTCTCCGTCTACGGACCCCCCTCAACCCAAACCCGAGCCAAATCGACCCATCCATCTTCCTCTTCGCCTCCTCTTAAGAACAAGAGGACGGCGACTGCGAAGCCTAGAGCCCGATCATCTCAATCCAAGCCTAGGAAGCAGACTGTGTCTCCAGCCTCTTTCCGTGCTCCCACTCCTCCCGATGACTCCGACGCCGAGTATATCCCCGAGTCTGAGCCTACCAATAGGGCTCCTACTCCTCCTCGATCTAGCACTCGTCCGTCTAAGGGGAAGGCTCCCATGCCAGTGGGCGGTGTCGATATATCGTTGTGTCGCGATGACCCGTTGTGTCTCACGGCTTACAACCATATAGAGCACTGTCCATTGATATTGGAGCACTTCGTTCAGTTCTCTGATTTCCCTCACCTCACCGATCTTCTTTCCTACAGTGGCCTACTTGACAATCTTCGCCATGACCCCAAGGCGAACCCTCACCCGTACCCCCGTCTTGTCAAGCTATTCTATGCGAATCGTGTTCAGGGTCAGTATGACGACACCCATTCCATTGAGACGACTGTCTTGGGGACACCGATTGTCCTCACGGCAGAAATCTTAGGGGACTTGATAGGTGTCTCATCTTCTGGCCTACTCCCTGCCGATATCTCCGTGGATGATATCCACGATCTTGATTAGACGATGCTTGCCGAAATGTTTCATGTTATCCCTCCCGTCATGATTGGCGTCCCTTCAAAATCTTTTAAGCCGAATGCTTGGGTCTTAAATCTTATCTTGAAGTCGTGCCTCCTTCCAAAGTACGGCTCCTCTAGCTTGCCATCCCAGCTGTTCCTCAAGCTGATCTACGCTCTTTTCATGGGGAGCGAGATCAATTGGGCTCGTATCATCCTTGATAAGATGGACTCTTTCGAATGTATCCGAAAGTCCACCAAATCAGCTCACATCCCTTATCCTTGCCTTTTGACCCTTGTCTTCCGTTGTTTCGGTGTCCCACTCCCTCCCGATGATGAGCGTCCTCTTGGTCCTCCCCGGAATGCGACGGCCGTCAAGAAGTCTCTTGCGGCGCTTCGTCACGTTCAGAGGATTACCCCCTCTGCTTCAGCTACTTCTGCTCCTCCTCCTCCTCCTACTCTCGCTGAGTTTGCCGTCTCTCTGAGATGTGTGGAGTCTCGTGTTTCTCGTTCTGAGGCGATGCTAGCTCGCATCTGCTCTCACTTGGGCATTGAGGTTCCTCCGTCTGTTTTTGACGATGAGGAAATGGATGAGGATGAGCTCCAGGAGCTTGTTGGATCTCCTGCTCGTGCCCCAGAGGGTACGTCTGTTGCTGCTGCTACGTCTGCTGGTGCTCCTGAGAACACACCTGCTGCCACCATTCCTTCGGTGGATACTTCGTCTGGTGCTCCCGAGGCCACTCCCGTTGCGTCTCTCCCTTCTGTGGACACTCCTGTTGACCCAGTGACCACCACCCCTTCTGCAGAGCCTGCTGCTGCTGCTGATCCTCTCTTTACCTCCTGAGCTTGTGTTGGAGGACTCTCCCTGTGCACATTGGATGATATACTTTGCTGTGAGAGAGTGGGGTAGGATAGTTGGTGGTTATGGATTTTTGATGTATTTTTTGATGTTTTGATGATACACTTATGTTGTATGTTCATTTTGATGTCCGGTGTGACATATGTTGTATGATGTGCTCTGATCGTTCGATCGTTATTTTGTATGTTGGCAGATGTATCCATTTTGTTGTACCATGTTTTATATGTATATATACATCGTGTTGACATTTACTTCCGTGTGCACATTATATATATTTTTGTCTCTGATGTTGACTTCGTCGCTCGACGACTATCTTGATTTAATAGAAATTATTTCTATGAAAACATAGAATTGTTTTCCATGCACTTAATTCATCAAGAATGTTGATATTGGAGAGTATGTTCCATAACTCAATACGTGAAATTAATTTGAGTTTTGATGATTTTATTTTTCGATTCTCGACTATGGTCTCGTTGGCACGCTTTGATTTACTTCGTATTTTCCTTTGGTGTCATTTGGATTGTGGTCTTATTGTACGACTCCCGTGCTTTTATTTGTAGCCATTGTTGTTGTCGTTGATCTCCTCCCACTCTTTTTGCTAATGCCAAAGGGGGAGAGAATTAATAATGACAATGTGCTAAATGATAATTTAAAGCATTTTTTCGAGAATCTAATTTGATATGTTAGATTCAGGGGGAGTTAAGATATAAAAATGGATTTAGATCCTAAATTTCGATAATTGGATTCACATTTTATACTTTCCTCGTCTGCTTGATGCTTATGATTATTATTTAATATGGAATTACGTGTCATCAATACAGGGGGAGTAATTAAATTTCATTTGAATTATTATTATTGACTATTATTTATGTTGGTTTGTCATCACCAAAAAGGGGGAGAATGTTGAGTAGTGATTCCCCGGATTTGGTTTTGATGATGAACAAACATAAATATCATGAACTAACTCTTTGTGAGCGCGGTTATGGAGATCGTCGCCAAATTTCTATGAACATCAAAAGCGACTTCTCGAGACTTCTCAAAGCGCGTGATCGTGTGCTTGAAGCTTCGTTGAAGCTCAAGGACCATTATTGATGTCAAGATATTTGGATCGAAGCGTTTGAAGACGGTTCGTCAAGTTTTATTTATAGTCTTCTAGCTTCTTTTCGTAGAGTGTTAAGCCTTGAGTAGGTCTTACGTTTTAATCTTCATAACGCTCATATCTTAGAGCTAGGATCTTATTAGAAGCCCATACAAACTTTCCCGAAGCTTCGCGCTTCATTTCGCGGCTTCTTGTGCATCTTAGTTGGTTCAAGAAGAAGAACCAACCGACTAGATGGCAATCTAGTCGGTCGGCAATCCTTCTTGAACCGACTAGATCTCCTTGACTAATTTCAGCTCATTCACTATTTACAGTTAGTCGGTCCAAGAAGGTTCACCGACCGACTAGTTGTCAAACAAGTCGGTTAGGAATCCTTCTTAGACCGACTAGTTGTGTATTCAGTTTTTCAGCCTGAGCTACTGTTTATCGTTAGTCGGTCTAAAACGATTGTCGACCGACTAGTTGAGAAACTAGTCGGTTGGAATTTGTTCTCAGACCGACTAGTTCAACTTGTATTCAGCCTATTTGATTTCATCTCTTAATCGGTCAAAGAACACTCACTGACCGACTAGTTGTCAAACTAGTCGGTTGGCAAGTCTTCTTAGACCGACTAGTTCTCTATCTTCTGAACTTCACCTTTTGGCTGTTCTCTGACCGGCGCCCTGCTTGCGTCGCGGCGGTGCGGTGTCGTTTACCGCAAGTTTCACGGTTAGTGTAGGGTGCGGGAATATCGAACTCAGGGAGGCGAGGTTGTGCTTGGGTCAGGTAGGACCTAAATCACCCCGAGGGGTGAGCTAGCCCGAATCGGTGGTTGGTTGTCACGAAAGGAAATAAAAGGGTATGAACAATAAGAAAGAAAACCCGGGACTTTGGTTTCCAACCCGACGAGAGACCCTCGCCGATACGGCCTGCGGGTATGGATAACGATCGGGATTAGGGTCTAATGGTGAGACGTTGCCTCTGTAAGTGGTACCGGCGTCCCATGTGCCCGATATTCCGGTCGGTGCCCAGGATGATACACCGGACTTCCCGGGTTCGATCAGTGGGCACTCCCGTGTCCATTAACACTGATCGATCTCGGGAGCACTAAGCCCGCAACGATATCTCCCAACGTCTCATCCTGCCGCTCCCGCGTGCTAGGATTCGGCGTCTACGCTAAGGGTGTGAGCTATGGCTAGGGAGTCAACCGCTAAGTTTATTCCCCCTTGGCCCAACGGTCAAAGGCGGTCTTTTTCCCGCCGATGACAATGAAACACCCCGCGTAACCGTTAGATTCCTACTCCCTATCGATTTCCTAACCCTATGGACGCATCGGGAAGAGCCCCCGAAGGGGTTCCCACCAAAGTCCCAGATTTGGGAACTACTCACAAAAATTCATGAAAAAGCGATCTAAATGAAATTTAACCGTTGGAATCATAATCGGACAATTGCAATGCGGAAGTAATAGAGTAATAAAGACAATACTAAAATTTTAGAAAGATCTGAAAACTTACAAAAGAGTAACAATTACAGTCGTCACAAGGAGATAATACAGTAGAAAAAACAACAGCTCTCGTTTCTGGAACCCTAGGGGTTCTATATATAGATTTTCGCATCAACCGATCGGTTGACAAGTCAACCGATCGGTTGATCCGTTACAGATAAATAACAGAAAACGGCGAGTTTTCACCCGATCACATGAACCGGTCGGGTGAGTTCTTGAGTGACCGGTTGGATCTTGGAGCAGTCGGGTGAATCGGTCGGTTCGACGTCCGTGTCTTCAGCTCTTCTTCTTCAGCTACAGATGAACCGATCGGGTGAGAGTCACCCGATCGGTTGGCATTTTGCTCGAGAAAAACAGAGAACAGCCGCCCGCAGAACCGGTCTGTGAACCGGTCGGGTGACTTCTTTGTGAGCTGCGGCAGAGACCGGGTGGTGCACGCGTGCATCACCCGATCGGTTGAAGATGACCAACCGACCGGGTGAGGGGCTGAAAGATGAATTCTTCGACGTTTGACCCCCTGGATCACGCGTGACTTCTCCCGTTGCTCCGGGGACTTGGGATATCATCGTTAAATCTCTACGTGGTCAATCCCATGCAATCATGGATAAACAAAGAAAAGTGAAAGAAAACGGGAAAATACACGAAAACAAATAAGAGATGGCGGAAAAACACGGAGAAACACAAAAGAAAACGTGCGTGAATGTATGAAATATAAACGCACGTCAAAATCCCCCAAGCTGAACTCTTCCTCGTCCTCGAGGAAGACGAGTGAGAGTAGGAGCTCGGAAGGGAAAAATGGAGAGGAAGAAAGAAAAAGAAAACTCTAAGCCCAAGATCGTCCATCAGAGCCACCAAAATCAAAAACGACACACCAAGCAAGAAAACGCCAAATCACACCACTAAACCTAGGAAAACGAGTCCAAATAAGTGTCGTGGGCCCACGCGGTGAAGCGCGAGTGAGTGTGGTCGTGTGCTAGCAAATGGTGTCGCTTTCTACAATGTGCTATGAGGCTCGATATACACAAATCGAAGATATGACCCAAATATCGATTCGAATTGAATTAAGCGGCGAATATAAGTTCAAGCATGCATGAGAAGAGTAAGAATAGAAGCGTATCATGCATCGGGGACTCCACAACTAGGGTTAAGGAAATCACGCCACTATAGCCTAGATACTAGCTAAAAAGTTCCTAAGCCAAGTGTTTTCGATAACGAAGGGGGTTGAGATGATGTGGAGAAGAACACTCGGTGCAAATTCTCGCCTTCCCTTTATTCTTGGCAAGTATGAAAAAATATTCACACGGAAATTTTTTTTGGGTTTTGGGCATTTGTATATTTTTTTCTTGGACTTTGGGCTATACACATTTTTCTTTTCTTTTCTTTTTGGGTTTTTCTTTTCTTTTCTCCTTTTTTTGGATTTTCGGGCTTTTGGCTATACATATGTGTACTCTCCCAAGTGGGAGAACGGTACACGACGAGGGGATTTGCACCAAGTAAAACAAAAAAGAAGTCAAAATCTAAACACTCGGGCAAAGGAAAATATTCTCGCTAAATAAAGCATAGGCTAAATGGGTTATCCTAGTCCTTAGTTGTGGAATCCCGACGCATGCGAATTGAAGTATACGATATAAATATAGCATGCATATAGTGGAAACAAATACCGCATATTCAAATCGGAGCATGATAATCTAGGGGTCATTCCTGGACAGGTATATAAAGTAAAATCACAAAGCAGAAGCACACCAAATGCTAGTCACGACACACGACTCACAAAAAGCTAAGTGGACCCACGATGCGTGAAATGCAAGAGGACCCGAAATCCTAGGGTTAGTGAGTGTGGTTATCAATGCAATGCTAGGTGTGTGTGACTTTGTGGCGATTCATCATAGGATTCATTTCTAGGAGAAAGAGCTAAAGAAGAAGAAAAGAGAGAAAAAAAATAAAAACACGATGAAAACGACACAAAAAACGAAAAAGAAGGACACAAACGACGCACACAGTACGACTCCCCCAAGCTGAAGTTTGCATTGCCCTCAATGCAATATGAGTGAGTACGGGAGGGCAATGAAAATGGGGGGGAATACGCACCGACGTAAAAAGAAATGAAAACGAGGAAAACACATAGATGAAACTGAAAAAGAAAGAGAGATCCAAAACAAAATCAAACAACATGAAAATAAAAAATAAAAAATAAAAATAGAAACACACGACACGACACTCAAAGACGAAAAACAAGCACACACACAAAAATGAGAAAAACAAACAAAACACGACAGCAAACCAAAATAGACGTCCCCTAAGCTAGACCAGAAAGTGCTAGCGAAATGATGTGATCAATGAAATGCAGAGATGTGCAAGGGGGAGTCAAAAACAAAAGAGGTGAATCTAGAAAGCAAGGGAAGGTGAGTCCTCGTCCTCCTCGGAAGAGGGTGTGGATGGGTGGTCGGGGGAGGCTGGGGGTGTGCTGAGAAGTGGGGAATGAGGCGGAGGAATAGGGGCAGTGGTGGTGTGAACAATGGGAGGAGTGTCGGTGGTGGTGGGTGGTGGAGGTAGGAAGGCGATCAAGGCGGTGGTGAGAGGAATAGGAATGGAGGAAGTAGATGTGGTGGTGACGGTAGTGGGAGGTGGCGGGAGGGATCTGGAGCGCACCGGCAATTTCCTCCGGCGCACGTATGGAGTGACGGAGGAGGAGGGAGGTAGCGTGAGTGCAGTGGAAGTGGTCGGGAGGGGTGAAGTGGATGCCGGGATGGGATGTGAAGAGGGAGGAGAAGAATGAGGTGAGGGGGGTGATGGATGTGGGGAAGGGTGGGTGGGTGGAGGAGAAGATCGCCGGGGTGGTGAAGGTGGAGGTGGTGAAGGTGGAGGTGGTCCGTGGATATGAGTAAGAAGGCAGAGAATGGCGGCCACGTTCCTCTCAAGTGCGAGGAAACGTGGGTGAGTAAGAAAGGAGGATGGCGATGGGTCCGAGGAAACAGAGGACATGGCGAGCTCACGAAGGGCAGCGACCTCCCTCTCAAGCCCCAGACGGGCAGATACCTGACGGCGACGCGAGGCAGAGGTGGTGCCGCCAGGTAAGGACGAAGAGGTGCCGGCGGCAGTGGTCGTGCCGGCACAGGAGACAAGGCCAGAAATGGCCGCAAAGAGGTGCTCAGACGTGATCGGTCCCGGAGCAAAAACAGGACGACTCGGGCCAGCCCCTAAATCTCCCCTAGACGCAGGGATATCCTGCTCGCCTAAGTGGGCGGCAGGGGACGGTGATCTGTGGGCGCCTGCGGGAAGGAAAGGGAGATTCAACCCCGCTAAGAAGTCGGGATCAGGAGGGAAAGTCCAATCTCCCACGAGAGCAAGGGTCATGCGAGCGGGGTTGGGCAGAATGGTGTAAGGGGTTGGGGGTGGCCATAATGAAATATGAAGCGGCCATCCGAGCGGGGTTTAATCATGTGGATGTGCTGCAGGACATCAATATCAAGATGTGAGGGTCCTGCGGTAGCTGGAAGATTAGCGGGGATGGTAATATTGAATTGGGCGTGAGAGCAGATGATCGTGATGATGCCCCCGCAACAAAACTTCCCCTTACCGGCCCGGCTGATCTCGAGTAGCTTGTAAACAAGCAATCGCTGCCATGGATGGGGACGGTAGGGGCCCTGAAGCTAACTCCATCATCATCCCAGACATGAGAAAAAGTCATGGCCCAAAGGATAAAAAGGTCAGGGATAGTCACAGTGCCGGACTCGTCCCTAGGAAAGAATGCAGATGAAATGATCCTGTGGGCTAAACGAAACACGAGATGAATGATGGAGGAGGCCTTGGCCCGACCTCGGGGGTAGTCACGGATCAGCGTGAGGCGGAACCAGAATTGATCGACATTAAACTCGGGCGTGTACCCGTAGTGTCGGATGGAATCATCCCCGAGATTGGGGAAACCAAATATATCATTAATCGTGTTCAGATTTGTGGTGACACTACGGTTACGCACCCTGAATCTAATGATCGACCCGGACTCCCAGACAAGTGTAGAGAGGAATTCGAGTGTGAGTGCCGGGTAGGATACGGCATGTGCATTAAGAAAGGCTAACCATCCTAAGTTAGCGAAAAGAGATTCGACCTCGGTGAAGACACCGAGATCGACAAGTGTTTGTGCATGCGGGAACTTAGTAGATAGATGCCCTCGAGCATCAAGCCTACGGTAAAATTCTTTGTGCTCCTGGTTCCGGAAAATATACCCATGCGGGCCCAACATCGGGTCCACAGGGGGGACAACAGGCTGAGGAGGGCCAAGTGTAAGTGCTCGTGTACGGGAAGGGGGGCGTGTTTGTTTTCGTCTCTTTCGAGACGGCTCCTCTTCCCGCATGATTTCCATCCCCTTATCCTTATCTTTAGCCATGTGTGTGTGTGTGCGAGCAAGAATTAGTGCAAAAATCGTGGATGCACACTAACACAAGCAAACGAGTAAGCACAATAAGTAGGGCAAATATATAAATATAAGATTAGGAGCGAGTTTACCCAAGCGGAATGGTGGAGCTTGCTCGTTGATGCCCCCACACTGTTCAGCGAGAGTAGTGTGGAGCCGCGGCGAACTCCTTCGGCAATAATTTTTGAAATGGGGGTGGTTTGGGGGAAAACTAGGTCAAAAATTCGTAATGGGAGGAGAGAGAGGGTGTAGATGATGAAGGGATTGATGAAGGAGGTGGAGAGTGGGAGTAATGGAGGAGTAGAGGGCGTGGGGGAGGAAGATCGGTTGTTGGGAGAGAGAGGAAGGCGAAACGACGGCGGCTTTCGCGATCGGGCGAGGGTGAAAACGAGCGGGTGTCGGGGGGGGGGGGGGGGGGTTTATATAGGGTTTTAAGTCGAACCGATCGGGTGAGTTGTCACCCGATCGGTTGACGGTTAGGTCGAAAATTTTGCCGAAGAATTGCTACAGGCGAACCGATCGGTTGACTTATCAACCGATCGGTTGGCCGCTCCACACATTTTCCCGAGAACCTAGGGCTGCTCACCCAGTCGCGCCAACCGATCGCGCTCGAACTCAACCGATCGGTTGATATTCCCCAAAAATTTCCGAGAGTTTTCCCCAGCTCACCCGGTCTGTCACCCGGTCTCTTCATTACTCAACCGATCGGGTCATATGGGGACAAATCTCGGCATGTATCTGATACATCCCAACCGATCTGGTCATATGGGGACAAATCTCAGCATGTATCTGATACATCCCAACCGATCGGGTGAGTTATCAACCGATCGGTTGGGGCCTGTTTCCTGCAAAAACCAATAGATTTGTTTAAGTCCCCGAACGGATGTTCTCGCGGCTGATTTTATTTATCAAAATAGATAAAATAAAGTAAAAAATAACGCTAAAAATTGAAGGAAAAGTTTAGAACATGGGTTGCCTCCCATGAAGCGCACTTGTTTAACGTCGTTGGCTCGACGCCCGCAAGAGATGCTCATGGTGGCTGATACGGGTGATGCCCAAATTTCGGCATCTCTTTCTCGTTGGAGCTGAAGGCACTTGGAGTAGTCAGCGGCTGGAGAAATACGTGCTCGACTACCCTCCCTTTGTTCTTGGGATCCGGGGGCTTTTCCTTGTTGTTGGCGCTTCCTGCCAATTTCTTCAGGATCCGGACCTCGTCTTTAGTGAGGTCCATGGGCTCCTTCCCCGTTCTCCTCACAGGAGGAGCTTTGGCGAACCCGGGAGGGGTCGTTCTCACTGCACTCGATCTTCCAGCAGCTTCTTTGTTCTCGGGGCCGTCCCCATTTTCTGAATTCCCCAAGTCATCGGGGGGGGGGGGGGGGGTTTCTCAGGAGAATCTCCCAGGAGCTCTCCTCCGCAGCTTTTTCTTCTTCTATCTCAAGCAAATTGCACCCAGGGTCATCAGGGGTATCGGGGTGCTTCATGGATAGTCCCAGATCAAACTCAACTTTCTCTCCTCTGACGTTCAAAGAGAGTTTTCCGTTCTTCACATCTATTAGAACGCCAGCAGTGGCCATGAAAGGCCGTCCCAGGATAATGGGGGTGTGTGCGTCTTCGGGCATGTCCATGACTACAAAGTCCACAGGCACATGCACCCCTCTCACATTCACGGGGAGGTCATCCACAACTCCCACCGGATATTTGACCGATCGGTCAGCTAGTTGTAGGGTCATACCGGTGGGCTCCAAATCACCCATCCCTATCCTTCTGTACATTGACAAGGGCATCAAACTAACACTCGCTCCGAGATCGACAAGTGCACGATGAATTTTCACTGCCCCGATCGTGCAAGGAATAGAGAAGCTCCCCGGGTCCTTGAGTTTCGGCGGGTTTGCCCTCTGAATAAGAGCGCTACATTCCGCCGTCAGCACTACTTTCTCCTTTCTAGACCCTCTAGTCACCAAATCTTTCAAAAATTTTGCATAGGAGGGGATTGTTTCGATAGCTTCTAGGAAGGGAATTTGCAGGCTTAGGTCCTTGACCATGGCGAAGAACTTGCCATATTTCTCATCAATTTTCGCCTGAGCCAAACGTTGTGGAAATGGCACAATGGGTTTATATACTTTCGGGCTCTCTTCCTCCTTCTTCTCCTTCTCTTCTTCAGAGACTCCCTCCGGAGTCATAGGATTTGATGACGAAGCACCGGCGTCGTTTGATTTTTTGATCGGTTTCTCAACGACCAAAGGTGCTTCCGGGTTGCTAGGGGGCACTCTAGTAGGAATTTGTGTCCCGCTTCTCAGAACGATAGCAGACACATTTGCGTGCTCATGCACGAGTGCCGATGTTTGGGTTGCTCCCCTCGGGTTCACCTCCGGTTATGGCGGCAATTGGTTCTGTGACCTTGCAAGGTTCGCCACTTGTAACCCCAGCTGGGTTACTTGGTCCGTGAGGGTTCGCTGACCCATTTCCAGCTTTTGGTTGATCCTCTCCTGGTTGGTAATATATTGAGTCAAGAGAGACTCAACCGGAGAGACGGCCCTCTGTTGGCCATACTGCTGCTGCTGCTGGAACGGCTGCTGATTCCTGGGGGCGTAAGATTGTTGCTGAAATGGTTGCTGCTGTGACTGATTCTGCTGTGGCCTAGCCGGCTGATATGTTTGTTGCTGCGGCTGCTGAGGCGGCTAGGGCTGAAATGGTGGCCGGTAACTGAAATTTGGGTGGTTCCGGTTGTTGGGAGAGTAGGCCGGGTTGGAATTTGTCCTTGGCGGATACGGCGCATTTCCCGTGGGGTTGTAAAATAGTGCGCTCGCCTGATCCAACGGTGGTGAGATGTCACCACCGTCGAATTCCCCAAAGAATTCGGACTCAACCGCAGAAATTTGCTGTGTACCGGCCCCACCGGCTCCTACCATTAGTGCGGAGATCTGGGTCGAAAGCAAGTCGAACTTGCTTGAAAGTTTGTCGACGTCCTCGACTCTGTGTATACCCCCTGATCTAGGTGTGGCTCTCTCGTCACACCACCGCTCATTGTTGGATGCCATATTTTCCAGAATATGCCCGGCATCCTCCTCGCTTCTAGACATGAAGGAACCCCCAGCCGCGGCGTCCATAGAAGATTTCAGGTCATCCCTCAACCCATTGTAGAACAGATTAATAATCTGCCACTTCGGAAGCTCATGGTGAGGGCATCTTCTTTGCATCTCTTTATATCTCGTCCAAGCTTCATGCAAGGACTCGTGGCTGGCCTGGGAGAAGGAGGAGATCTCACTCCTCAACTTCATGGTCTTCCACGGAGGAAAGAACTTCGTCAGAAAAGCGTTGGAGAGCTTCTCCCAGGTGTTAAAAGTGTTGGGGTCCTTCCCCCTTAGCCATTGCTTGGCTTTGTCTCGCAAAGAGAAGGGGAACAGCTTCAGACGGATAGCCTCTGTCGTGACACCATTAATCCGGAAGGTGTCACACTTCTCCAAGAAGGAGTCCAGGTGCTCGATCGGGTTCTCCATGGGTGCACCCGCAAACTGGTCCTGCTGGATCCATGTCACTAGAGACGGCTTTAGCTCAAAGCTTTGAGCCGCAATAGCTGGAGATCGGATGGCGGAAGTCGACTCGATGGATGGCATCGAGTACTCCAGCAGAGACTTGTGAGGTGGGGTGTTCTCCTCCATAGATTCGGGATCTTCTCTTCTTCGCTTCTCGACGACCAAACGCCTAAGGGTGGCGTTAATCTCTGGATCGAGGGGAATCAAGTCGTCAAGACTCCTTGAACTCCTGCGCATGAAAAACAACAAACACCCGTGAAGCGACAAGTGGGAAAGAAACAGATAAAATAAGAAAAATAAAAAATAAGAGAAATAATAAAAAAGAGAAAAAGGGAGAATGCGAAAATTATCGCGAGGTAGGGATATGAGCTAGACACGAGGGTTCACAAGATCCTAAAATATCAAGCACATTGCGTCCCCAGCAACGGCGCCATAAACTTGACCGGCGCCCCGCTTGCGTCGCGGCGGCGCGGTGTCGTTTACCGCAAGTTTCACGGTTAGTGTAGGGTGCGAGAATATCGAACTCAGGGAGGCGAGGTTGTTCTTGGGTCAGGTAGGACCTAAATCACCCCGAGGGGCGAGCTAGCCCGAATCGGTGGTTGGTTGTCACGAAAGGAAATAAAAGGGTATGAACAATAAGAAAGAAAACCCGGGACTTTGGTTTCCAACCCGACGAGAGACTCTCGCCGATACGGCCTGCGGGTATGGATAACGATCGGGATTAGGGTCTAATGGTGAGACGTTGCCTCTGTAAGTGGTACCCGGCGTCCCATAGGCCCGATATTCCGGTCGGTGCCCAGGATGATACACCGGACTTCCCGGGTTCGATCAGTGGGCACTCCCGTGTCCATTAACACTGATCAATCTCGGGAGCACTAAGCCCGCAATGATATCTCTCAACGTCTCATCCTGCCGCTCCCGCGTGCTAGGATTCGGCGTCTACGCTAAGGGTGTGAGCTATGGCTAGGGAGTCAACCGCCAAGTTTATTCCCCTTTGGCCCAACGGTCAAAGGCGGTCTTTTTCCCGCCGATGACAATGAAACACCCCGCGTAACCGTTAGATTCCTACTCCCTATCGATTTCCTAACCCTATGGACGCATCGGGAAGAGCCCCCGAAGGGGTTTCCACCAAAATCCCAGATTTGGGAACTACTCACAAAAATTCATGAAAAAGCGATCTAAATGAAATTTAACCGTTGGAATCATAATCGGACAATTGCAATGCGGAAGTAATAGAGTAATAAAGACAATACTAAAATTTTAGAAAGATCTAAAAACTTACAAAAGAGTAACAATTACAGCCGTCACAAGGAGATAAAACAGTAGAAAAAACAACAGCTCTCGTTTCTGGAACCCTAGGGGTTCTATATATAGATTTTCGCATCAACCGATCGGTTGACAAGTCAACCGATCGGTTGATCCGTTACAGATAAATAACAGAAAACGGCGAGTTTTCACCCGATCACATGAACCGGTCGGGTGAGTTCTTGAGTGACCGGTTGGATCTTGGAGCAGTCGGGTGAATCGGTCGGTTCGACGTCCGTGTCTTCAGCTCTTCTTCTTCAGCTACAGATGAACCGATCGGGTGAGAGTCACCCGATCGGTTGGCATTTTGCTCGAGAAAAACAGAGAACAGCCGCCCGCAGAACCGGTCTGTGAACCGGTCGGGTGACTTCTTTGTGAGCTGCGGCAGAGACCGGGTGGTGCACGCGTGCATCACCCGATCGGTTGAAGATGACCAACCGACCGGGTGAGGGGCTGAAAGATGAATTCTTCGACGTTTGACCCCCTGGATCACGCGTGACTTCTCCCGTTGCTCCGGGGACTTGGGATATCATCGTTAAACGTCCCCTACGTGGTCAATCCCCTGCAATCATGGATAAACAAAGAAAAGTGAAAGAAAACGGGAAAATACACGAAAACAAATAAGAGACGGCGGAAAAACACGGAGAAACACAAAAGAAAATGTGCGTGAATGTATGAAATATAAACGCACGTCATTCGCCAGTTAGTCGGTTCATGTTGAATCACCGACCAACTAGTTGAGAAACTAGTCGGTCAGTGATCCTTCTTTGATCGACTAGTCTGCTTCAGAATAAAGCCGTTGGAGCATTAAATGCCACGATTTTTGCTCTCTCTTTCCTCTATCCTATATATACTTGACGGGCTTCTTGCTAAGCATTCAAGGCTGATATTTATTGAAGTTTAGAGATCAAGAGAGAGCATTTAATTCTCATTCAAAGCTCATTCATTTCTCTCAAGAATCTCTCTCTCACACTCTTATTTCAAAAGAGAGATTCATTGATTGTGAGCCATTCAAGCCAAGAGCTTGATTCTAGGTCACCAACTCCTCCTTAGACTTCCATAGCTGATCAACTTCTTGGAGCTAGGGTTTGGTGCCTTCTTCTCCTCCAACATCCTCCTTGCCCTAAATCGTAAGTTTACTCAAGGCATAGGATTTTGTTGGTAAGCATTTCGTATTTCATTTTACTTTGAATATTGCAAGTTTTACTATCGGTTGTGAGAGTTGTGTGTGATCCCGGTTTGTAGGAGTCACATTTTCTTTTGTGTATGATTTGATCTTGTAGAGGTTTTCTACAAGAATTTCATAGTGCAAATTTGAGTTAGAGGTTTCCAACTCAAGTAGCCGGAGGGGATCCGGGTGTTTGGGACGTAGGATCACCGGGAACAAGTCGGGGAGACTTGGGTGGATCCGAACCCGTTATATCGATTGTTTGCGATTGCATTTCTTTGTTGTCAATATTTTATTTTCCGCATTGTTGGTTGAGTTTGCAAGATAATTAGGAATTATCTTCTTAATTATTTTAAAGTACTATTCACCCTCCTCTAGTACATGTGCAGTAGCTATCAGGGCATTACATTTATGGTTGTATTCCGGTAGATCCTACCGAATCCGTAAACAACCCGTACTGAGATCATGCCCACGGTCTGTGGAATCGATGTGCTTAAGGGGTATCTAGGGATTCGAATAGGGAAATCGATGGATCCAATCAAGGCACGTGACCATGCCCGGCTCGTGCCCTGAAGGGATCCGTCGAAGAACTATACCGCTACGTTGACGGCTACCTCCATTGCGTCAACGAGAGCCACCGTACTACCCCACAATTCTAACCCATGAGAGTGGTATGAATTGGGGGAATTAATCCCCTAACCCCAATGCAATGAGGGGATCCTATCTAACATCAACCCCCAACGATCCTAGCGGCGACCCTTAAAGCCCTAATTCTTTTTATTATATTATACAAGCAACAACAATCAACCCAATTCATTCTCACTCCGACCGCTACTTTACTTCTAGATTTAGAAATAGACTGAGATTACCACGGATACTTTCACCGTCCCTGTGGGATTCGACTATCTTTTATACTACAACTCGACACCGTCTGCTTGCGGATTGAACCCGAAGTCGTAGCCTAGGAGCCATATCATGCCTGATGATCGTGACACCGCCAGGTGGATCCTAGGTGTAGATTTCGGGCCTGTCAAGTTTTTGGCACCGTTGCCGGGGACGACAATAGTGTTTTTGTCTCAGTTTGTTTCTATATTAAGAAGTTTGCTAGCACTCTTACCATCTCTTACCTACCCATCATTTTCATTCTCTTTAATTATTTCGGTGCTACTGACGGTATTTTTCTGAGCTTTGTTGGTGAATGAACACCCGTTTCAAGGGGTCTACTAGAGAATTATTGTTCGATCCTGAGATCAAAAAGACAGCCAGAGCCTTGAGAGCTTCCAGCAGAAGTTCATCTCCATCAGCTCAGATGGGGGAGAATCCTCCTCCTCCTCCTCGCACCGGGTCCATCAAGGACCATATGAAACCGATGTTTGGCAACAACTCTTCTGTCCTCAGGCCGCAGCTGACAGCGACAACCTTCGAGCTTAAGACAGGGGTAATTAATCTGATGCATCAGGATCCCTTCCATGGACATCCTCACGAGAACCCCAACCATCACATCGACTCCTTCTTGGCCAAGTGCGACACATTCAAGGCGAAGGACGTCAGTGATGATGCAGTGAAGCTGCGGCTGTTCCCGTTCACTTTGAGGGACAATGCCTCCTACTGGCTCAGAGCTCACCCTCCTAACCACTTCACTACCTGGGAGAAGCTCACGCTCGCATTTGTGGATAAGTTTTATCCACCATTGAAGACGGTCCAGATCCTTGGGACCATATCCAATTTCAAGCAGCTCCCCCAGGAGTCACTTTATGAGGCTTGTGAGAGGTTCAAGGACCTCCAATACCAGTGTCCTCATCATGGGATCCAGCCATGGGATTTAGTGCAGAGCTTCTACAACAGGCTCCAACCCAGCACTAAAATGATTATTGATGCTGCGGCGCAGGGTGCCTTATTGGATAAGACTCCTGAGTAGGTCATAGATCTGTTGGAGCACATGGCTGCCAATGCCCAGCAGTGGGGCGAGGAGCAGACCGTGATCACTCAGACCCCTGAGGTCAAGGCTGCTAGTCATCTGGACTCACACATAGAGAACCGTGCAAGCAGGTGGCCCGTATTGAGCAGCGCCTGGACTCCCTCCCAGCGGCACCGAGCACCTCCTACCATTCTGCTGAGGAGTACGTAGATCTGGGGTATATCCCCGCTGAGGGTCATTATGAGGGTGTGAGACATCTGAGACTGTTCAGTACGTCTAGTGAGAAGGACTGAACTAGTGGTAGCATCCGGCTGCCAGGAATCACCCAAGGTTCTCATATGGAAATCCGAGTGGAGGGCTACAACCTTCGCAATTTTAGAGACCCCCTCCTCCTCCTCAGCAGCAGCAGCAGAGCCAGCAGCAGGGCGGCTTTAGGCCAGCTGGGCCCTATAGACCGTCGGGATATCAATACAACCAGCCACCTCAACAGAACTTTACGCCGGCTCCTCCAAAGTCCAATCTTGAATCTACATTGGAGACCTTTATGAGCGGCCAGATTAGGTTCAATCAGGACACATCGAACCAGTTTAAGAACATCAACTCTTCGCTCGACAAACTGAGGGGGTAGATGTCGCAGTTGCTAAAGAATCAGGAGAGATTACCCTCCCAGCCGGAGACCAACCTCAGAGCCCATGAAAACGACGTGGTTTCTGTAACCACACGAGGAGGACGGGTTACTGACCTTGTTATGGTCCCGGTACTTAGTAAGGAGAAGACTATCACTGAAGAAGTTACTGATGACAGTGACAGAGTTGAGGCCCCTGAAGGGCCTATCGCTATTGAAGAGAAGGCGGAGGCACCTCCCGTCATGCCTGTTACTACACCTCCACCCATTGATGCATCTACGGGAAAAGCCTCCAGGCCTCCTTCTCCGTACCCTCAGAGTCTAGCCATAGCCAAACTGGGGAAGAAGTACTTCAAATTTATGGAGCTATTGAAGGGGATCCAGCTGAATATCCCTTTTATGGAAGCGATTACTGAGATCCTAGTTTATGCAAAATTTCTAAAGGATCTCATCACGGGGAAGCGAAGGCCGGAAGAAATCAAGCTGTTGGAGGACTCTACCTCCATTATCAAGAATCACCTCCCCTGGAGCTACCGGATCCGGGGAGCTTCACCGTACCATGCTCCATCAGAGGAATGCCAATCAGCAGAGTGCTAATTGATCTAGGGGCTAGCATCAGTCTGATGCCCCTTTCTATCTTCAGAAGACTCCAGACAGGAAGCAAGCTGGAACCTAATAGCATGTCAATCCAGCTCGCCGATCACTCTATCACCTACCCGACAGGGATAGCGAGGGACGTCATCCTCCAGATACCTCCAGGACTATGCGTCCCAGTTGATTTTGACATCATGGACATGTCGGAGGGAGGAAGCTCTCAACTAATACTCGGTCGCCCCTTCATGGCGACTGCCGGGGTGCTTATAGATGTCCGAGAAGGGACCCTCTCCCTCAACATGGGAAATATTGAAGCTGAGTTCCGGCTGCAAAAGCCGATGAAGGAGCGAGCCCACGTGGACGGGGCTAGTAATCTGGAGCTTCTGGAGGAGGAAGCGATTGAAGACTTTTCTGCTGAAGGGGTCATGAAGGACCCGGTTAAAGCAAGTATAGACGACGACGGTGACCCAACCTACAACAAAGCGGTCGCCGTGTACATCCAAGTATTGGATGAGGAGTCTCAACACCATTCAACAAATCATCTAGCATCGGAGGTCACATCTTTTATGGAGGAGAGTGTTGGAGTAAGCAGAAGTCAAACGCCGCCGAATTGCACCACCCCAAAGGATGACGTGTGATCACTGCGCGTGCCAAATGAGAATTGATAAATTAAGGGGAGTCGAGCCCACGACTGAAAACGAGCGCTTATTGGGAAGCAACCCAATTCCGTAGATTTTGAAATTTCTTTCTCATTTTCTTATTTTTCCTTTTTTATTTCGTGTTTTTAGAAAAAAATCGCAAAAATTATAAAAATTTGACGAGTTGTGTTTCGTGTAGGATGGAACATCGGGGGCATGCGTATGGACATTGTAAACGGAAGAAAGCCGGAGGAAAGTAAAGAAGTTGAAGATTTGAGAAGGAAATGAAAGGGAAAAGAAGGCAAAAGGAGCTACAGGAAACTCGGACCGAGCAGCTCTGCTGCTCGGTCGAGTCAAACAGACATGGATACATAGGCTCGGCCCGAGTATATTTTGACTCGGCCTGAGCAGGATATGACTCGGCCCGAGTAACATCCTACTCGGTCGAGTTTTACAGGCTGAAGAATTTTGGAGAAAACATCACTCTGCCAACCCGGGTAGAGTATTACTGACTCGGCCCGAGCAGGATATGACTTGGCCCGAGTAATGTCCTACTCGGTCGAGTTTTACAGGGTGCTAAAGTTAGAGAGAAAACGTCATTCTGTCAACCCGGGCAAAGTTTTTGTAACTCGGCCCGAGCAGGACATGACTCGGCCCGAGGAATCTCTTGCTCGGTCGAGTTTTACAGGGGCCTAAAATTGAGAAGAAATTGTCGCTCTGTTGACCCGGGCAAGGTAATTGCAACTCGGCCCGAGCAAGTTCTGACTCGGGCTGAGTCATTCTCCCCACCGACTCGCCCGACCGAGCAATCTATTGACTCGGTTCGAGTCGCTCCTGGTTGTCGAACGGGTCGCTGCACGATTCGACCGGCCCATCTGCGCTTATTTAAGCACTGTTCCCGAATCGGAGACGTCTTCTTTGCTAGGCCAAACCCTTCTGCCCTCCTTGCAGCCGTCACCATCTCTCTTAGTGCCGTTCCTTCCCTCCACGAGGCCGCCTCCCATCGTTCAACATTCAACCGAGCATTTGTTCTTTGCAAATTGAATCCGTTGTTCCCCTTGAAAATACTGACGTGCCCCCATGTTTCTCTTTCAGGTTTGAATTGCTTAACAACAAGGATACATCTTTGAAGAGCTTAGGGATAATCCAAACCGCCGGTAACCACGACACCAAAACAAAACGCCATCTTTTTTAAGTCAGGTAATCTCAGCCCCCCTGCTTTACTTATTTCTTCATTATTTTCCTCCTCCTACACAATGCCTCCACGCCATGCTAGACTCACCAACCCCAGACCATCAAACCCTAGGCCTATACGGCGCACTCGTCGCACGCGCTCTCCTACCCGAGCCACCACTGCTACCAACTCTTCCACCACCACATCTGCGCCCCCTTCCACCCCACGCCCATCAGGGCCCCTTTACATAGGGGACACAGAATTCGAGATTACATTTCGTGACGCTGATCAAGAAGACCGCTTTGGCGCTATGACCCTACTAGCAGGATATTATGGTGGTCCGATAACTCAAGAAGTGGTCGATCGTGACCTACCTTTCCTTCAGAGCCTTATGCGTCACTTTTGTATCGACCCCCCCGCATGATTTTCGACCATCCCTGCCACCCCCACCACCCCGGGTCCACAACAGAGGGACCCATCACCCCCCAAGAGGGTGGTGCCTCTGCTTGATATAGTCCTACCCAGTTTTGGCCTCCCCCATATTTTTAGTGCCCATCTGTCTCGTCGGGGCCCTGCTCTACCACAGCTTGGGGGAGGATACACACCCATGCATTTTCATTGCATCATATAGCATTTTTATTTTTATTTCTATTTTTCTCTTTTTTTTTCTTTTATTTGCATAGTTTTTATTTTTTTATTACCCCACCCGCCCCACCCCTCAGCATCATCTCCCTCTCACGAGCGATTTCTTAGCAATGAGGACACTGCTAGGTTAGCTTGGGGGATGAGCGCTCCCGCTTTATTTTTATTTTTATTTTTATTTTTCCATTTTCCTCCCTTATTTTCAGTTTTTATTTCACTTTTTCACCACTTTACCGCCCCATTTTATTTTTCTCATTTTGCATTATATCTTCTGCTTTTCCACATGCATGCATCTCTTTTTATCTATTTTCGCTTTTTCTCTATTTCTTTTTATTTTTGCTAAGGATGGTCCAAATGATGATATCTCTCTAAGTTTTATTAGTTTTTAGCGATGCGTATCCCTTTGGCATGCTATCAGGATTAATTTCAGCTCTATTGTCTATATGCATGTATTTCTTTTGATGATCTGCCTGATTTAATACCTGATATGAATTGAAATCAATTGCATGAATTAGTATCTAATATGATTTATGTTGGAAAACGCACCCAGTTTCACGCATCACTAGAACACTTGGAGCACATGTTTTTATCATCTTATTCACTTCTGTTTGCATACCTGTTGATATTGTGTCATTACTCGTGTCTTTTTCAGTATTCATCTAGAGAAGTGAAAATATTCATGCTATATATGAGTTCAGTTAGGGTTTTATTTTATCAAACTGATGTGCACCCTCATATGAGTGAACCGAGTGTCCTATTACTTTCTTTCTCCACATATCTTTTTTATATCTCTACATATCAGTTGGTTACACCCCTATAGCTACTTTACCGCATCTCACTTCCCATGTATAAAAATAAAAAGCATAGCAATTATTCAAAAAAAAGAAAAAAAAAGAAAAAAAAGAAAAAAATGAATAAAAATATCACTTCATTAGAAGCTACATCTCATTTTGGTAAGAATAATAAAATTCCATATCATTTTTATTGATACAATGCCTCAAGCTAAGCTTGGGGGGTAAACCAACTGATTTTATGAGTGAGCTTGACATTAGAGTGGAGACTCTGCACGTCGGGGAGATTTAATAAAACCCAAACTTTACGAATTACTTTAGTTTTGGTGATTTTTCACGTATCAATTTGAATATCTGAATGGCATGATCTTTCTATTCTCTATTGCATGTTGCGTGAATCTTTTGTGCTCCTTGTGTATCTATGATTGAAAGGGCGTTGTCAACTATTTTATACTAGACTCTAGTGATTGCATGAGATTGATAGGATTTGACTGTGTTCTTTCAGTAGGTCCCTATTCTTTGCCTGCATTGCATGACATATGATATATAAATCTTGAAATTACCAATAGCAAGCATGTTTAGCACTCAGAGCATCGTGATAAACTTTTTAGTCCTGAGATCTGACCGATCATCCTTAGCACTTCTCTCTTATTTCTCTCTTTTGTTTTTCACTTCTTTTTGTTTTCATTTTCTTATTTTCATTTTATTTTCCTCCCGGCGTACCGATAATTTGTCTTCCTCGACGACGAGTAAGAGGTAAGCTTGGGGGATTTTGATGTGTCCATATTTTACATCATTTTCTTATCATATTTCCATCGCACTGCATATCATCTCCGCGTCCAAGTCCCACTTTTTACTGTGATTTTGGTATTTCTGACGATATTTCGAGTTTCGTAGTATATTTTGAGTTTTCAGGGATTTTGGAGCGATTTGGACCCCGCCTAGGTATGGACACATCCGACGTGCTCATGAGCTTGTCGGCAGGGCTCTGGAGGAGTTTGTCGTGTTCTCAGAGCTGTTGGAGGAGAGAAGGAAGAGAAGAAAGAGAGAGAGAGAGAGAGAGAGAGAGAGAGAGAGAGAGAGAGAGAGAGAGAGAGAGAGAGAGAGAGAGAGAGAGAGAGAGAGAGAGAGAGAGCAGAGAGAGAGGCCCCTGCTGCAGCACTTCAGTTTCCTAGAAAATACTCGGTCCGAGCAGCACCGAGCTATGACATGTTGAAGAAGCAGCAGATACGGCTGACTCAGTCCGAGCAGCTCATCTGCTCGGCCAATCAGCCGCATATTGCATGCCCCGAGTAGGCCCCGAGCACACCCCGAGCAGCCGCCCGAGCTAATCCTACTCAGGCCGAGCAAGACCCTACTCGGCCCGGGTAGATCCATTCCAAGTCGAGCAACACACAACGTGGGCCGAGCCGCTGCCTGAGCAGCTCCGACTCGGGCCGAGTCACCTACTCGACCGACACTTCCTGTGGCATTTTTGGAAGATTTTTTGAACGCGTGATGCGCGCCATTTGGGGCAGCTAAAGCTCGCGACTGCGGGCTCAGCGTAGAGAGGTCAATTCAGAGTTTTGCTTTGCCAGCCTCTCGAGCATTTGATCAATGAAAGGGAGAGGGTAGTGATCCTTCCTCGTGGCCTTGTTCAGCTTCATGTAGTCAATGCACATCCGGTACCCCGGGACGGTCCTCGTAGGTATGAGCTCATCTTTCTCGTTGCGAATCACCGTCATTCCACCTTTCTTGGGTACAACGTGCATCAGGCTAACCCAGAGACTGTCGGATATAGGGTATATGATACCGGCATGTAGAAGCCAAACAATTTCCTTTTTTACCACTTCCATCATGATGTGATTTAGTCTCCGTTGTGGCTCAATAGAGGAGGCTTGCTCGTCTTCAAGCAGAATTCGGTGCGAGCAAAGCCCCAAGCTCACTCCTTTCAAGTCTTCAATTGCATACCCGAAAACACTCTTAAACCTTTTTAAAACACCAAGAAGTTTGGTCATCTGGTCTTCATGCAGCGAGGAGTTCACTATGATCGGCAGTGTCGAATCCTTCCCCAGATATTCATATTTCAGTCCCGGAGGCAACTCTTTCATCTCAACTTCATGGGGTCCCAACGCATATTTTTCAAGCTGAGCATCCTCCAGTGAAAGTATTTCCTCGTGGATCTCTCGAAAGCTATCATCCGGAATTTCACTTTCCGCCTTGGTTTCGCTTGGTAAAGCCTCACAAGGTAACGAGGGGGGCAACGGGGGAAGGCTCTGGGTCTTTCTCAAGCTCATAATAATTATCCAGGAAGAAGGCTTCAACCTGAAAACAGGTTTCAACAGTCGATGGTCCCCCACCACTGCTTAGGGAGGCAGTAATGGCCTGACCCGACCCGACCCGACCCGGTTTTGACCCGGCCAGACCTGGCCCGCAGACGGGTCGGGGTAAGCTTGGGCTTCGTATACGGCCCGCCCCGGTAAACTATAAAAGTTCTAAAAAAACCTTACTATTTTGATGTGGATCATGCGGCCAGTCCATAATCCATAACTCATACTCTGTTTCACTGTTCTCCCAATTGAACCAATTCACAATTCCAAATTACCAAATATATCATAGTTCTCCCAGTTTTGAAATAAAAATTTTGTTTTGGATTCATAGGGATGGTAGTAATGACCTGACTCGACTGACCCGACTCGGCCCGACCCGGTTTTGGTAAGAAGTGACCCGCCCCACCCCGGCCCGAGACCCGCCCTGCCCCGACCCGAAGACGGGATGGGGAAAGCTTGGGTAGTTAAATACCCGCCCCGCTCCGCAATATTGCCATTCCTACCACTACTTCCAGCTTCCTCATTCCCCCAAGATCCAGGTTGCTCTATAGGAGTCTGCAAGGAATAGATCGATTCCTGTTCAATGTACTCGACAGACTCTGTCCGGTAGTTCTCCTGACAAAACCCCTCATAGGTGAACAATTCCCCCCCACTGAATTCGGAGCTGGGTGCGTCAAAATACGCCACCTCGCAGGGAGGAAGGAGAGTTGTTGCTGGATGCTGCTGCGTATCACGATATCTCCTCTGATTTTCCACAGCAGCAGACCGAAGGGATAGAATGTTCGAGGCATTTAGGTATTCTGTCAGACTCTGTGCCAGGCAGCGGATGTGGTGCGAATGATCCCAGATATCTCCCGAAACGGCACACAACATCCTTGTCGGGGAGCAGAAAACCTGCGAGAAAAGGAGGGAGAGAGAGCAGCACAGATAGAAAACACGTTAAAAGCACCAGTTGCATGAATGTGAGGTGAGTAGTGGCAACAGCAGTATGGCGATGCGGTCGGCCAGTTCCATACAACCAATATTTACATAATGTCCAAGTAAAATCAAAGAACGTAGAATGCAAAAATTATCACAAGATAGAGATGTGAGCTAGACTCAAGGGTTCATGAGATCCTAAAATAACAAGCACATTGCCTCCCCGGCAACGGCGCCATAAAGCTTGACGTCCCCACGGTTTTCGTGATCATAAGAGTGCAATATTGGATTGGGGGCGTGAGATTTAAATATTTATAACCGCAAGCACACGGTGTTGTAGTGTGGCTTGGGGGTCGAACTCAGGGAGGCGTGGTTGTGCTTGTGTCAGAAAGGACCGAATTCACCCTATGGGCGAGCTAGCCCGAATCTGTTGATGGGTTGTCACAGAAATAGAATGCGATGGATAAACAATATAAAGGGAAACCCGGGACTTCGGTTTCCACCCTATCATGTGATTCTCACTAATACAACCGGCGGATGGGATAATGATCGGAATTAGGGTCTAGTGGTGAGACGTTGCCTCTAGGAGTGATATCAGCGTCCCATGGGCCTGATATTTCAGTCGGTGCCCAGGATGATACGCCGGACTACCCGGATTCGGTCAGTGGGCATTCCCATGTCCATTAACACTGACCGACTCCGAGAGCACTAAGCTCACAACGATAACTTCCAACATCTCATCCTGCCGCTCCCACACGCTAGGATTCGATGTCTACGCTAAGGGCGTGGGCTATGGCTAGGGAGTCAACCGCCAAGTTTATTCCCCCTTGGCCCAACTGTCAAAGGCTGTCTTTTTCCCGCCGATGACAATAAAACACCCCGCGTAACCGATAGATTCCTAATCCCTATCGATTTCCTAGTCTTATGGACGCATTAGGGAGAACCCACGAAGGGGTTTCCACCAAAATCCCAGATTTGGGAACTACTCACACATTTTAGGTAAAAAACAATCTAAATGAAAATCTACCGTTAAAAACATAATCCGACGATTGAAAAGTAGTAAAAGCTGTAGAGAAATGTATGCCCTCATGGCTATTTATCTTAATAAACATCTTGTTCTATAAATGAAAGTATTCTTTCTGGTAAAAAGTATTGTCTGAGTTATTTATTACTTGGATTATTCCCTTGGATTCAAAGTTAGGTCACACATGTTTCGCAATGTAGATTACGATTATGAGAAATGTCTGACCGATAGTAGCTTGAATCTTAAATGCGTTTGTGGTCTTAGATGTGTCGAGAACAGGGATATCGGCACATCGGACAGACCATTGCGTCTTTGTCTGGTTGGTCTCATAACCATGCGGCTTGGCGAAGTCAGAGACAAGGCGCAGGTGCTCAGTAGAGAATGAGTCCACTGAACGACCCAAACAAAGAGTTATTAAATGGTTCAACATTAACTAAACTATCATTTATAACTCTAAGTGATAATAGGTAAGTTGGTCCTTAGGACTTGAGATCATTGTATGAAGCTATGTGTGAACAATGTCACTTAGGTCTAAAGATCTAGCTTCGAGGCTAGGCCTGCTGAAAGATCTTAGACTGGGTGACACTCGAAGCATATGAGCTAAGTAGTGATCAACAAAGGATTCGTCTCTTCCGTTAATGGGAAGTTAGTGTCGCAGGTTAGTACGGCTCTCGGTAAAACCTTGGCCAAGGTATGTTGTAATATGTACAACATGTATGTACCAAAGACCGACGTATACTGACCACTGCTAGCTAGTGGGGTTGATATAGAACCATACCCTAGGCTAGTCAAGTGACATAATTATGACGAAGGGACTAAAACTACGTAAATTATCACAGTCACAGTCAGAGTGATCCCATCGGCACTCTTGCCAATGAACCAATCACGTAATCGATGATCCTGAAACAGGGACGACACCTACTGCTAGTGGTCACTGTTGTCTTGAGACTTTGCGTCTCGGCCTGTAGTAAGGGTCAGGCTGTAGGGTCTCACACCGGGTAACATTCACGTCGTATTAACAGGGAGAGTGTATAGAGGAACTCATAAGATGAAATGAGAATGTTAAATTTACAAGTTGGTTGTAAATTTGGAGCATTTGGGAATGGAGGGGATTTCGTGTGGAATCCAGAGGTTCAAACCGTGTAGGAATCGGAGCTCAGATGAGCCCAGAAACGCAAGAAAGGCGCAAAAGGAAGTGGGATAAACCCACTAGGGTTAAACGGGAGCGGCCCGCTGCTCATAACTGGCGCAGCCCGCTGGGAGTAGCAGGCGCCGCCCGCCGACCCAACGGGCCCCGCCCGCTGGGTGCAGCGGGCTTGCCCGCTGAAATCAGCGGGCTTGCCCGCTAGTAACAGCGGGCTGCGCGCCCAGTTGCCTTAGACGGGCGCGCCCGCTAAGCTTAGCGGGCCGCCCGCAACTTAAGTCGTTTCATTAGGGTTTAAGTGAAACCCTTGACGGCTATAAAACATGGGTTTTTGCTCAACTTTGAGCAATTGTTTGAGGGGTCAAACGAACTCGGATTTCGTCGCCGTTTATTCCTACGCGTTCACCATTACTAGCCCTTCGAAATGATAACTTGTATCATCTCTGGAGCTCAATGGTGAGTGAAGATTAATTGATTAAAGTTAGACTTTGTGAAACCTATTCTAACTAAAATGAATTAAATCCTAAAGCCTCTTCCGATCTATTAGTCACACATTGCTCATGACAAAAGAAGCGGAGCTGTCCTCCTATATAAATAGGTGTGCACTCCCTTCTTTGTTTCTTGCACCAAGTTACCGATTAAGGAGCTCCGGAAAATTTGAGCAAACTTAATCGAGACTTAAATTTATTCTCTTCCTCTATAAATTTTCATGTCCTCCAACCGAGTCCTAGCAAGGCAATGTGGAGGTCCGAATCTGATTCGGAAGTCTACGACGCGGGTTTACTCAAGTGAAACTTTCTACGGCTAGTGATGGTCTTGGAGGCAAGGTGCGCTTCGAGAGCTGATCCAATTCGCGAGGAGGAGCGACGCAACGCGGTTCGGGAGGCGGCTCAGATCATAGAGCACAAGACGGTGCGGAACATCTTGCCTGCTCCAGGGCAAGATTCCGGGTGAGTCAATTTAGTATGCATTTCTTTTAAGTAGTAGTTAGAACTTTCTCGAGTTGGTCAGACCCAACTCGAGTCAGTAGATTTCCTGGCTTAGGGAATTTTTCCTTAGGGCTATATTTATTAAATAGTTTAATAAATTATTTTCCGCTGTTTATTTTATTTTGTTCGTCCGACTTAGGACGAACATTTTTAAAATTAGCTCTAAGTGACATTGAAAATACCTACAAAAGCAATGCAAATAACACTATATTAAAGTTTGGTAAAGATCAGACAACTTACAAATATCAAATAAATTCCAGCCGTCACGAAATGAAGAGAAAACAGAAAATACAACTCAGCTCGTTTCTGAAAACCTAGGGTTTATATTTATAGAAAACGACGTCACCCGATCGGGTGAAGAATCACCCGATCGGGTGACCTGCTGCAAACTTCGGCTGCGATTTTCAGAAACGTCACCCGGTCAGACGACACGATTGGTTGGAGGAAGCAGCTCGTCGTTTGGATCTTAGTGTCGTCGAGTGAACCGATCGGTTGATAAATCAACCGACCGGTTGGAAACGTCGCCCAAAAGACAGTAAGTCGCGATGTTTTTGGCACGGTCAGCTGGCGATCGGGTGAGCTCTTCGGGTCGTGTCTTCGAGGAATCGGCTACAGATGAACCGATCGGGTGAAGGTCACCCGATCGGTTGGAATTCAGCTTCAATTTCAAGAGAGAGCAGTCGGGTTGAACCGGTCTCTGACCCGGTTGGTTGACACTCTCGTTGCTTCAGCGGCTGCACGCGTGCATCACCCGATCGGTTGGCTGTATCCAACCGATCGGGTGAGGGGCTGAAAGATAGAAATCTTTGTGTCTGACCCACTAGATCACGCGTGACTCCTCCCGTTGCTCCAGGGACTTATGATATCGTCGTTATGTGTCCCCTACGTTGGCAAACTCCTGCAAACACGTAAAAACAAGAAAATACGAGAAAACGGATACGAGATGGCGGAAAATAACGGAAAAACACAAAAGTAGACGTGCGTGAATATATGAAATATAAACGCTCGTCACCTCACAAATGAATCTTCTTTAAGAGGTTTAATGAAGATGTCGGCAATTTGTTTTTGGGTTTCAATGTACTCTAAGATGATGTCCTTCTTAGCTACATGATCATTTATGAAATGGTGTCTTACATCTATGTGTTTGGTACGGGAGTGATTTACCGGGTTCTTGGAAAGACAAATAGCACTTTGATTATTAACCATGATAGGACAAGTATCACAATTGACTCCATAATCACTAAGTGTGTGTCTCATCCAAAGAACTTGTGCACATGCAAGACCCGCGGCAATATATTCCGCTTCAGTCGTGGACAATGACACCGAATTCTGTTTCTTAGAAAACTAAGAAACTAAGGAATTTCCTAAGAAATGGTAAGTGCCACTAGTACTTTTCCTGTCGTACTTGCATCCGGTAAAGTCGGCATCACTATATGAGATTAACTCATATGTGATAGACTTAGGGTAAAGTAACCCATAATCTAGTGACTAATTGACATAACAAGATATTCATTTGACTGCAATCAAGTGTGACTCCTTTGGTCTAGCTTGATATCTAGCACACAAGCGAACGGAAAACATGATATCGGGCCTACTAGCGGTTAAGTAAAGTAAGCTACCAATCATACCTCGATATAGACGAACGTCTACATCCTTTCCGCTCTCATCCTTGTGTAGATGGGTAGTAGTACTCATGGGAGTCCTTTTGCTTGCAGACGATTCCATCCCGAATCTTTTAATAAGCTCCCCAGTGTACTTTGTCTGATGTATGAATGTGCCATTCTCCATTTGTCGAATTTGCAATCCAAGGAAATAAGTGTGCTCTCCCATGTGGCTCATCTCAAACTCATCCTTCATAGACTTGGAAAATTCTTGACAAAGATTAAAGTTAGTAGAGCCGAAAATAATATCGTCTACATAAACTTGAATCAAAAGAATGTCATTTTCATAATCTTTAATGAAGAGTGTAGAATCAACTTCTCCCATTTTAAAACCTAAATTCAAAAGAAAGGTCTTAAGTCGATCATACCAAGCTCTAGGAGCTTGTCTCAATCCATACAACGCTTTCTTAAGCTTGAAAACATGGTTTGAAAATTTTTCATGAATAAAACCGGGAGGTTGAGAAACATAAACTTCTTCATTGACAATCCCATTTAAAATGTACTTTTAACATCCATTTGAAATAGTTTAAAATTCTTATGGGATGCAAAAGATAAAAGCAACCTAATAGCTTCTAATCTAGCTACTGGGGCAAAAGATTCTTCGAAATCAATACCTTCCTCTTGCCGGTAGCCTTGAGCTACTAACCTTGCTTTGTTCCTTGTGATTATCTCATTCTCATCCGTCTTGCTCTTTAAGATCCATTTGGTCCCAATGACTTGGTGACCACTTGGAAGGGGAACGAGCTACCAAACTTCATTTCTCTCGAATTGCATTAGTTCTTCTTCCATTGACACTATCCAAGAGCTATCCTCACAAGCTTCTTGAATGTTCTTTGGCTCAAAGGTAGAGACAAATGCACAATGAGAGAATTCTTCAATTATCGACCTCGTTCGAACACCCACACCAATATCTCCAATAATTTGGTTATGTGGATGGTTGCGAACGGTCGGGTAAGCTTTCGGTATTCCTGTATCACTAGAAACATCTTCAACAATTTCGTTAGTAGTGTTAGTCTCAATAATCGAATCATTAATATTAACATTATTAAGAGAATCACAAAGAGTATCTACACTATCATAATCAACATGAGGAAAATCAAAATCTTCATAAAAATACATGAAGAGATTCATCAATCGTTGAATAGCTTTTGTTGTATATCCGGTAGGCTTTGCTACGTGTGGAATATCCAACAAAAATTCATTCATCGGATCATGGCTCAAATTTATCTAAATTACTAAATGTGTTCTTTATAAAACATTTTGTACCAAAGACACGAAAATATTTTACTTGAGGCTTTTTGTTATAAAACAACTCAAAACAAGTTTTGTTCGTATGTGGTCTCACTAGGGTCCTATTGAACACATAACATGCCGTGTGCACCACCTCTGCCTAAAATTGTAGTCCTAAATGACTATCATGGAGCATAGTGCGAGCACACTCAATAAGAGTCCTATTCTTTCTCTCTACAACACCATTTTGTGGTGGTGCACAAGGAAAGGAAAAATTATGAGTTATCCCGGTGTCATCACAAAACTTAGTAAAAGACTCATTCTCAAATTCTCCTCCATGATCACTACGAATAGTGATATTGGTGGATCCTAAAAGATTCTGAATCTTCTTTGCAAATTTGGTAAACTCTTCATTAACTTCATTCTTATTAGTTAAGAAAGAAACCCACGTAAATCTAGAAAAGTCATCAACGACAACTAATCCATAATGAGCATTACCTAAAGAAGCGGTTCTAGTTGGCCCAAATAAATCTAGATGTAGAAGTTCTAGGGGCCTCTTGGAAGTAATCCCTTCTTTAAGCTTAAATAAAGATTTACTTAGTTTACCTCTTTGACACGAATCACAAAAGTTTTTCTTATTAAAAGCAATCTTAGGAAAACCTTTGACTAGATCATGCTTAGCTAACTTATATAAGTGCTTGAAGTGAACATGACCAAAACGGCGATGCCATAATAGTTGTTCACTTGTGTTAGCAACTAAGTAATGCTCTACAGTTTTAGGCAAGCTCAAATAGTAAATATTTTTACGCCTAATACCGGAAAATAAAATATTTGAATCACAATCAACAATTGTACACAATCCTTCTCCAAAGTTAACCTTGTAACCTTTATCACAAAGTTGACTAATGAAAATGAGATTGTGACATAAACCATTAACAAGAAATACATTAGTAATCAAGTGTTTTGAAGGATTACCGGCAATACCTACTCCAATGATGGTTCCCTTTTAGTTACCTCCAAAAGTGACCGTTGCACCATCCTTGATGCTAATCACTTCGGAGTGCAATGAGGGATCTCCCGTCATATGTTTGGAGCAACCACTATCAAGAATCCATCCTTTCCCTTTAGAGCTAATATGACCTTTATTGATCTTCTTCTTTCTCTTGGGTACCTATATGATATACCATAAGCTCATGGTATCCAATGTTTGTTGGGTCCAAGGGGATTAGCCCTTTGGAAGCCAAGTCCAAGTGGACTTCCGCTTCCTAACATAATTACTATTTCTAATCACATCATGAAAATAGGAATCAACATAAGCATTCCTATAATTTAGACTAGTGTTCTTAGGACCCTAAATAGTGTAAATCTTGGGAGTTCTTTTCCTAGTTACATGCATATTAGTTGGATTTCTATGTGGTGCATGCTTCTTAGGAACATGGTTTCTAGCATAGAAATATGGTGGAGGATATGCATTGAACATACGAGGATGATATGTATGCTTGGGAACATGCATATTGTATGAAGCATATGGATCATTCATGACATGGGGAGCATGAGCATACATGTAAGAATGATGTGTATGTGCATACATGTGTATAGGAGCACGTACATGAGTATTTCTCATGTGTGGATTTGTACGTGTCCGTGGGTGTGGAGCATAAAAAGTCTCATGATTATCCACTTGTGGAGTAGGAGGTTTCCTACGTGGATGAATGTTAGTGTACATGTAAACATGGCTTCTCTTTTGGTTTCCACCCTTAGTGGGTTTCTTGTCAAAAGGAAAAGAAGGTGAAGTGGTGACATTCTTGGTATGATTGCTACATATAGTGTCTTTGACACCACTTGTGGATGCACCGGAGGAAGGCCTCACAAAATCTATAGTGACACCACTATAGGAAGTGCATGCACTTGATGCATTTGCATTCACAAACCCAAGGCCAACACGATGTGTGGCCGGAAATTGGTTTGCAAGTAATTTTCCCAATTGTCCTTTTCCCTTATTGAATCTCACAATACGAGAGGACATGAGCTCATATTTCTCCTTAATAGAAGAAATGTTGGTATCCAAGATGGACACCCGTGCTTTGAGCTCGTGCACTTCAGTTTTAAGAGAATCATTCTCTAAACTCAATTGTGTGTGTCGTGTAACTAGATCACTATTATCCTTAGGATGTGTTTGATCTAGTTGGGATTTGAGAGAATTCACCTCATCTCTCAAAGTGACATTTTGAGAAGCTAAGTTTGCTTTCTCAAGAGTTAAAGTATCAACAATGGTGTCATTGTTGATAATGCATGGAATGGAAGACCTGCTAACATTAGATTTCTTTAAGCTAGTATATCTAAGCATTATAGATTGATATTTAGCAAACAATTCTTCATTAGCAATACAAAGTTCATCCATTGTTACCTCGGTATCATCCGTGTCGGAATCACTCTCATCGAAGAGTGGATCTTCTAGGGCCATGAAACACATGTGGGCGCTCTCACCCTTCTCATCATCGAAATCACTTGATGATTCTTCACTTGAGTCATCGAATGTACCTACGAGTCCTTTTTTCTTGTCTCTCTTGTTCTTGTCGGACTTGTGGTACTTCGGAGCCCTCCACTTCTCTTTGTTCTTTAGCATTGGGCAATCCCTCTTGATGTGCCCTGCCTTATTACATTTTTAGAAAAGAGAGGAAGTAGCATTAGTAGACTCAAAACGTTTATTGGAGGGAAATTTACCTTTGCGATAGAAGCGTTGGAACTTCTTCGCCATTTGGGCCATTTCACCCAAATCCAACTCATTCTCGGATTCATCACTATCGTAGGATGATGAATTGGCGTTGAATGCCAAAGCTTTCTTCTTGGCCTCCGAAGGATTCATCATAGCTCGAATCTTTAATTGGTTCTCTCGTCTTACCTCATAAGACATGAGAGTCCCGATAAGATTCACAACTGTGTAGTTCTTCAAGTCATTGACCTCCTCGATGGTGATCGCTCCTCTTCCCATTTGGAGGTCATTCCCATGATGATCTTCCTTACCTTGTCTGGTTCGAAATAGACTTGACCAAGAGCTTCCAATTCATTGATGATGTCTGTAAAACGTCCGTACATCAATGCAATGGTCTCATTATCCTGCATATGAAACAAATCGAAGTTTTGCACGGCAACATATAACTTTGAAAGTTTTACCTTGTTCGTTCCCTCGTGGGTAACGATGAGATGGTTCCAAATTTGATATGGACTCTTACATGTGCATATCTTGTTGAACTCACTCGGGTCCAACGCACAATGAAGAGCGTTCATTGCTTTTGCGTTGTTGATTTCGGCGGATTTCTCGGAAGACGTCCATTTGTCGAAATCTACTTCAGTGGGCTCGACGTATTCCTTGTGGAGGGTTCTCCAAAGCGAAGCACGCCTTAGGAACGTCTCCATCCGGTATTTTCAATAGCCGAAGTTTGTGCCATTGAAACGCGGAGGGCGCACCGTTGATTGACCTTCGAAAAGTGTGGACGCTCCATCACGGTCGTGATTATTGGACGAAGGCAGCGGAGGAACGTTGTTGTTGTTAGATGCCATAGATATAACCTTGCGCTATGATACCAATTGTAAGGATCCTGTCTATGGGGAAAACACTAGAAAGGGTTGAATAGTGTTTATGCAAATTTAAAAGGAATTTACGCCAAATAAAATGCAATACAACAAATAGTGAGGAATTGAAAATTAACACAAAATGAAACACACGCAAACGCATAGATGTTTCAAGGGTTCGGATTACCCAAGTCACTTCCCGACTTGTTCCCGGTAATCCTACGTCCCTTCCACCCGGATACCTCTGGATACTCAAGTTAGAACCCTAACTTGAGGTTTCCTTAAAACCCACTTGTAGCAACCCTAGAAGTGAAATCGAATACAATCCATATCATTGACTCCACAGCTAGGGAGTAAGCAATACCACTCTCACAACTCGAGAGCAAATCCAAATAATGAAGTTAGGAAATAATGAAAGCAACACTTACAATCACCTATGCCTTGAAGTAGAACTTGAAGGAGGAGTGTGATGTGTGTTGAAAACTCTCTTGGAAGAGAGGAGAAGCCCTTTCTCTTGACTGCACCAAATGCCTAGATGATAACTCTTTGGTTCTAGGTTGGAGAGCAAGAGATCAAAGATTGGAAATTCTTAGGGCTTTGGATTTGAAAGCTTTGATCTTTGGAAATGAAAGCTTGAGAGAAAACTTGGAAGAATTGGTAGCCTCTCAATGGAACAGTAGAAGTCCCTTATATAGGTTTCTCAAATCCACAAAACAGTTTAGGTAAAAACCTCTTTGGAATCCGTGAGAAAAATCTCAACGGATAGAATCTGAACTCACGACAGTCGACTGTTGAAGAAACCACAGTCGACTGTTGCACAGTCAGCAAGGGTAGGTGAGAATTCATAACGGTAACTTACCACATGGACAGTTGACTGATGAAGCAAAGACAGTCGACTGTTAAACCAACAGGCGACTGTAATTACTTCTACAGGTGACTGGCTGTGAGATGTGTAAGTTTGAAGAAATCTGGAAATCTCCAAGACAGCAGGACAGACAACTGTTGAATAGGACACAGTCGACTGTTAATCAGAACAGGCGACTGTAAATCCTTAAACAGACGACTGTCAAAAGCCTGAGAATTTCCAGAGAGCTGAGTCAATGAACTGGCTCACAGATAGACGAATGTTGCAGCATAAACAGTCGACTGATCCAAGGGACAGTCGACTGTATACACAGTATTAGTCGACTGGCAGTAAAAGTCAGATCAACAAAGTTTGGGCAAAGGATAGACAGGCGACTGATTTACAAAACACAGTCGACTGTCACTTGGACAGGCGCCTGTGAATCGTTCATCAGTAGCCTGTGCGAAATAATCAAAGAGGCCCAAAACTATATTGTAAAGGTTTGTGCATAACAGGCGACTGTAGAACAAAACACAGTCGACTTTTTTTGTGACAGACGACTGTATACACAGTATTAGTCGACTGGCAGTAAAAGTCAGATCAACAAAGTTTGGGCAAAGGATAGACAGGCGACTAATTTACAAAACACAGTCGACTGTCACTTGGACAGGCGCCTGTGAATCGTTCATCAGTAGCCTGTGCGAAATAATCAGAGAGGCCCAAAACTATATTGTAAAAGTTTGTGCATAACAGGCGACTGTAAAACAAAACACAGTCGACTGTTTTTGTGACAGACGACTGCAAAATGTTCAGCAGTCGACTGTTATAAACAATCCAATCACAATCACTAAGAAATAAATTGGGGTCTAAGGACAATTGATCTAATGATGTCCTAAGACTGAAATGATGATGTGTGTGAGTGCTCCATCAATGTTCTACTTCTAAGCTACATACTAGAGGAGATAACAGAAAATTACATTGACGAATAATCTCTTCTTTCCAGCGTATGAGCTTAAAGTCTTCATGGAGCTTCAATCAACATCTACGATCATCCAATCCATGTCATTTGCCTTCAATGAAAGTTGTGAGTCATCCATTACTAGAAGATCTTCATAATTAGCTTAGGAAATGGATTAACGGTAAAATAGGGGATTATTCACAAGTATTTATGTTTGCTCATCATTAACACCAAGTAGTGAGAAGTCCAATACTCAACACAAATTTATACCACACTTACTACATTTTGTATTTCTAAAACGCTATACATTCCCCTTCCCCCCTCATTCATCTGCACACACACACACACACACACACTCTCTCTCTCTCTCTATTCTCAAACTCAACCCAGGCTCTTCTTCTCCTTTCGATCTCACCCCGAAACCCATGCCCTCTTCCCTTCGTTTTCATTAAACCCGCATTGAACGAACCCGAACCCATTCATACATCCCCCCTCTCTCAAATACCTCTCTCCCTCCCCACCTGTGTTAGCTCCCTCTTCCCCATTCAAACTCCCTCTCTCTTTCTCGTTCCCTTCAACCCATGCCGTCGCCGTCCTCCTCCCCCCTCCGACACAGCCCGAGCAGCGCTCCGCCTCTCCTCGCCCTTCGCCTCGCCATACCCTGCACCTTGCCACTGTCTCTATTGCCTCGCCTTCGACCCCTACCGTCGCCGTACCCCAAGCCCGTCGCCTTCGAGCTCGCTGCCGAAAGTCCCCGCCAACTACCCATGCTCTCCTCCTCTCGCCGTCGACGAACCGAAGCCCGAAGCCCACAACAAACACCGCCCGCTCCTCTCTCGCAGCCGGCGTCTCCTCCAACGACATCGAGCCCCGAACCCACGTCCACCACCACCACCATCCAACGTGCCACCACCACCTGCCCCACACCCTCGGCGATGCCCCTTGACCACCCGTTGCCGCCTCTTCTACCATGGCCCATCGCCGCCCCTCCTCAGCGCACGAAGCCCCTCCGCTGCCATGCTCACGTAAAAAGACGAGGATGAGTTTAAATTATAAACGTATTAAAAACGTATTTTAGTATAAATACGAGTATAACCGTATTTCGATAATTACAAAATAGATTTTATTGGTTTTAAATTAGTAGTAAATTATACACAGATCGGAAAAATACAAGGCCAGCTGCAAAAAATCAGAAATGACATTTTGGATCCAATGGCGCTAGTTTCATCTCAATAAGACATGTAGTTTTTCCAGGATAAATTTTTAACCTTAAAAGTTAAATACGTTGTTTTCACTTAAAAATATGTAACTTGTTATTTTCACGTAAACAGATACTTGAGAAAAATATATGTTGTAGTACTCTTTGATATGGTCATTTTGACAGCGCACTTACAACTTTCTGATTAGTATTGCAACCTGAAGAAATTGTTGAATAAACATGTTACCTAATTAAATTTGGTTTTTAAATTGATTTTGAGCTTTTAAAATTTTTAAAAATTACCAGAACTTCTGAAAAATATTTCCTCCTTTTGTAAAATTATTTTCATCATATCTAGCCTATATAAAAATTTAGAACGCTTTTTGACAACGTTTCAATCAGTTTTAAAAATCAAAACGATCAAGTTAGATAAATAGAAAATAGAGTATTCTTTAACCGATTGTTTCTTGTGTTTGCAGGTACCGATTAGCGTGCACCAGCATCCTTGGAAGCTTTAGATCTAGTCTCGACTCACTACCATCACCTCAAAACTTGTAAGTCATGATAAATTCTACATTTAGAAAATTAGATAGTGTACTCGTACGAACTTTTAAACTAATAATTTTTGTGTTCCATATTTGTTGGACTTGTCTTTATCCTCAAATTTATTAGCATCCACTTTGCTTTACTTTAAGAAAGTCAACCAGTGGTCCTAGTTTAACTATCATCGTAAATAAGGAACCAATAACATCATGTGGTACATGTTGTGGAATATCTCGTGGAATGTCGTATGGAATATCTCGTTGAATATCTTGTGGAATATCTCGTAGAAAATCTTGTGGAACATCCTGTAAGAACCATGTAATCGATACACACGACACTGGGATTTGGGGTAACTCATTGTAGAGAAAGTGTGGGAGCTATGACCGGAGTCACACACTCTCGTCTCGTCTCGTCTCGTCTCGTTTTTCAAAGTATGTTGTGGTTGACACCCAGGATTTGCTTCCAGTGGAATGGAGGTGACCCATGGTTGCATATCATACTTTCCTACGTGAGTCATATCACATAGTTTAGTTAATTACTGCTAACACCAAAATTACCATTGATTGTACGTCTTATTCAGTACTTTGCATGCTTATTATCGTTACAGTTCATGCCTGCTAGTCTCACCATTGCTATCACCATGTTTGCTCTTATATGTTACTTTTCGTACTTGCACCACACCTTTTTACTTATGCATTACATGTCCTTTACCTACCACACTTGTACAGTCACCAGTTCTTTACTTGTCGTACTTTTAGCTACAGCAGTAGGATGCTTCACTTGCTTAGTCCGCCGACCGACCGTAAGGTTGGGGGCAACTCCCCTAGCTAGCCAATCACTGGGTCGACCATAAGGCTGGTGGCAACTCCCCCAGCAGGTCGATCCGTCGATCAACCATAAGGCTGGGGCAACTCCCCCAGCAGGCCGATCATCGGACCGATCGTAAGGCTGGGGGAGGCTCCCCCAGTATGACGATCGGCCGATCGACCATAAGGCTGGGCTAACTCCCCTAGCAGGCCGATCACCGGACTGACCGTAAGGCTGGGGAAACTCCTCCAGTAGGCCGATCCGTCGATCGACCATAAGGCTGTGGAAAACTCCCCCAACAGGCCAATCCACCGATCAACCATAAGGCTGGGGCAACTCCCCCAGCAGACCGATCCACCGATCGACCAAAGGCTGGGGGCAAATCCCCCAGCAAGCCGATTACCGGACTGACTGTAAGGCTAGGGGCAACTCCCCCAGCAGGCCGGTCCATCGATCGTCCGTAAGCCTGGTGGTAGCTCCCCCAGCTGGCTAACCGACCCGACCAACTGTAAGGTTAGGGCAACTCCCCCAGTAGGCCGGTCCATCGATCGCCCGTGAGCCTAGGTGTAGCCCCCCAGTTGGCCGACCGACCCGATCGACCATAAGGCTGGGGCAACTCCCCCAGCAGGCTGATCACCCAATTGGCCATAAGGTTGTGGAAGTCCCCTAGCAGGACGATCACCCATTCGACCATAAGACTGAGGGCAACCCCTCGGAAGGCCGAACATCCATTAGACCAAAAACTCTGGGACATTCCCTTGGCATTGGCATGGCAGACCGATCATCAAGCGAGTTGACGCGATTCTCCCAAGCCCATCTGCTCAAACATCCTGACCGGGATTCTGAGAGGGGGATTGTTGGGAGCAACGATCTAGGATCTTGGTTTGATGATGACAAACGTGTCATTATATCTGACGTGTGTGCTTATTGTGTTTCAGGATTGGCGAAACGATACACCTTTCGCTATTTGAGAAACTGTTGTTCACGTAGCTATTTGGATGAGATAGAGTGCTTTGTCTAAGGCAAAGTGGACCTGGTCCAAGTGGAGAGAATCGCCATGGATTTGCTCATATCAATTAGCGATTTGGACAATCTAATTGATATTATCCCAAGATCAATTAATTCCCAATTAGTTCAAATCAAATTCCATACAAATTTCATATCCTATTTCAAACTTCAATTCAATCCCAATTCATATCTTATTCAAATATCCTATCCTAGCCGCATTACTCAAAACCCTAGCAATCATCTATATAAGCCCTCAACTCAAGAGAGAGGGCAAGCGGCTGAAAAAAATTGTGTGCGTCAATAAAAAAAGGCTGCGGCTTACAAAAATAAAGGAGAGGGGCTACACAAATAAAAGAGAGAGCAGGCCAAGATCACCATAGTTGCAAGCAAGGTCTCTAATTTCCACATTGCCACAAGCCGTGCTCCTAGTCTTTGCCAACCCAAAGAAGACCCTGCAAATCCTCAATGCCGACCCAGTGATTGTAGCCTCGTCCATCATCGACAACACATCTCCTTGCTGCACACAAGAGGGCTGCCGACCGAAAGGAACCACCGTCAAAGTCGAAAGCTTCCCTCGCCGTGAAGAGCTGCAAGTTGGAAGGAAGCGGACATCGGAGTCTGCTGAAGAGGATCACGTCGTCGCTCGGAGAAGAAGTTGAAGCCGCCGTCGAACCGTGCTGCCAAAGCCCTCACCGACATGGGGATATCTCGCTGCACGACGCCGTGAAGAAGTCGTCATAGTGTCGCCGCCGCTGCTCAAAGCCCGTGCCCAACAAGGTCGCTGCTGCGTCGACAGATCACCGTCATCGTCCACGGAGAACTCGCCGTTCGAAGAGGATGCCTGCTGCCCCAACGTCGCCGTGAAGTCAACGTCCATAGTCAAAGCTTCACGGGTGTTGTTGCTGTCGAAGGAGCGCCACTGATCAGGTCAGAGAACGCCGATGCTGTCGCTCTCGTTCGACGTTAAAAACCACCGCCACTCGTCGTTGAGCAGCAGTCGTTGCAGGGAGAAGCTGTCAAAGGAGTCGACGCTCGAAGAGCTCTCCGCCGTTGAGTGCTCACCGCAGAGAGTCATCCACTGCAGTCGAACAAATCCCGCCGTCGCTGTAGACTTGAGCCGCCATCGCCCCCGCTCGAAGTCGTCAGCAAAGTGATCGACACAGCATGCATGCCCTAAAGATTGCCGTGAGTTGCTGCTTGAATCACGCAGACGGAGAGGATTGGTTGGGATAGAAATTCAACGGCCGAGATTAATCAAGCCCCGTGAGATTGAAACGAACGGAATCAAATTGCGCTCGCTGACGTGGCGATTGCTGTCACGAGAAAACAAAACCAAATTTGCCTTGCTGACGTGGAATTGAGTTGATTTAAGAGGAGTTACTGTGCGCACCGACCAAGCTATATTGAGATTTGAACTGAGTTTGCTTTGAGCACAGACCAGTGCACAACTTGACATTCAGGAGTCGGATTGAGACACCGTTTGCGTCAGATTAGAGCTGACGACATGCTGATTGACAGAGACGCCTACACGGACACAAACTGAGCATTTCTAAACTCGTAAACTCTTTTATTTGTGTCTTAGTGTAACGTTCTCTGTAGGGAAAACTTTACCATTTTTGTGTGACTATTTTGGGACTTGTCTAGTTAGGACTAGACAAGTGGGACCCAGCTGGTTTGGGACTAGCTGGTAGAAAGCGTTAGTAGGATTGATAGTGAGAGAAAACACTGTGTGGGGGTACTGAGAACCTGACGAGTGTAGAGACATAGAGGGTGCTCTGAGCGTGCTCTAACTGGTGGTTTTGTACCTATTGCGCTATTCAATACTAGTTCTGCTTTGGGGGCTGGAGTAGGTCGTTGGGATGACCGAACCAGGGTAAATCTGCTGTGTACTCTGTGTCTGCATTTTGTTTACCCTGTTACTGCTATAACTGTGTGTGCTTATTCGTAGGGTGCACGAATTATTTTTATAAGCCTATTCACCCCCCTCTAGGCTAGGATCCAGATCCAACAGGGATATCACCATAACACAAAAGAGAAAAGCTTTTTAAAAAATTGGTATATTACAAACCAGCAAAATGCCACAGGTCATGTACAGAGAGATAAAACAAAAAAGAGAAAAAGCTAATTGGTTAAGCCCCTCCTCCCTCCCAGGCGGTCGAAGCAACCGCGGGAGCATCACCCGGCTGATCGACACCCTCGGGGCGGTCGGTGTCAGCCTCCTCCGAACCCTTGAAATCCATCTGGAGCTCCTCAAACCAGATCTTGAAATGCAGGAACCTCCGCTGAATCTCGAACCGACAACGGGCGAACCCCCTCTCAAACACCTCGTAAATCGCCCCGATGACGACAGTCATAGAATACTCATCCACGGCCTCCTTGGCAATTCGTGTGGGGTCCATAGCTTATAGCTCTTTAACCCGGGCCTCGAGGATGGCGACCTGGTGCAGATGACCCGCCCGCTCCTTCTCGCTCTCTCAGGAGCTGTTATTGAGCTTGGACAGGAGAACGCGCTCCCTCTCCTCCACTGCCTCCAATAGCCCTTCGAGCTCTTTGACATTGGTCCACACCACAGGACCGCCAAACTCTCTTACCTTAGTGGCCTTCTCCAACTCGGTAACCCTCTCCTTGGCCTTCGATTTCGTGGCCATTGCTAAATCCCTCTCCACATCTGACCTCTCCAGGTCGGTCAAGAGCTCGGTAATTCGGGTCTCCAATGACATGACGTGCACCTCGGCCTTCTGGGTCACCTCATCAGCATCGTTGCCCGCTGGAGACTTCTGAGCAAGACCTACCCTTGCATTTGAAAGCGCCACGAATTGGCTCCTCATCGAGAGGCTGATGTGTCATTATATTCCACATTTTATCTAAATGATTGCACATCAAAATGATTGTTCATTTACATATTTCATATGCTTTTATGCTATTATTTGGAATAATAAGACTTTCGAAGCGTTTATGTCCATTTCATGGATTTGGGGTGATATTGGAGCAATTTGGAGTCAATAAGACGATCAACGACATGAGAGCACCAATGAGACTCATGATGACATGCTCGAGGTGCCAAAGAAGAAGACTGGAGCAAGGAAGGGGCAAGAAAGAAGGTCGCTTGTTCAAACTATGATGCTGCGAAGGAATCAAGCGGCTCAAAGTGCTGGAAACAGGACAGCCGTGCACTCTTTTAAAATCTGCTATCACCTGAGATTTTTCAGTATTTTTTGATATTTTTTCCAGATAGTAGACTTCAATATGGTTCCAACGACAGTAAGAACATGCCAATCAGAGGTCGGTTGAGCCCGAGGGAATTTTTGCAAGCTAATGATGTAGTGCTGAAATCTATTTTCGACACCTACTCGACCGAGCAGAGGACTCTACTTGGTCTAAGCAAGGTGAAAATTCTGCTGAAATCTATTTTTGGTCTCCTGCTCGACTGAGCAACCTCCTACTCGACCGATCAACCTTCTACTCGATCGAGCAGAGTGCTGAAATCTGTTAAATGCAGCCGTTCGACCACTACTCGATCGAGCAGCCTTCTACTCGACCCACTACTCGACCGAGCAACCTTATACTCGACCGAGCAAATCCTACTCGGGCAGAGTGGACAAAACAACATTTTTGGGGAGAGCTCCAACCTACTGACAGACTCGACCGAGCAGCCTATTACTCGACCGAGCAGCTACCTACTCGGACCGAGCAGACCCTACTCGGTCCGAGCAGACAGAGCAACATTTTGGACGATGTATCCATATTTTCTGACATACTCGACCGAGAAGCTTCCTGCTCGGACCGAGTCGCCATGGGCCCAGGGGCATCCAGATCACGATTCTGGGAGGGTTTTTGAAGGGGGTATATTCGACTGGCAGCCGTCATTTTGTGGAGATCTTTTTAGGGACTTTTAGATGGATTTTTAGGAAGATTTTTGGAGAGTTTTTTAAGTGAGATCTATCAACTTTTGGGAGACGATCTTTTGGGGAGTTACGCTACGCTATAGGCCCCTCCTCTTGTATCACGCTAAGTATTTTATCTCTTTAATTTTATTTTAGTTCTTATTATTATTCTTATACGATGCTAGCAATGAGCTCTATTGTTTTCATAATGTTTGCTATGCTAGAATAATCTTTTCTAGGGCTAATGGATTAGCACTAGGATTTTATGATCTAGATACAAAGATAGGATTTTTATGATGCGTTGGATATAAATGGGGTTCTATTTTGGTTGATCCAGCCAAATCCCTAAGAGAACTCGTACTGAGATTGTGCCCACGGTCGGTAGAATCGATTAGCTTAAGGAGTATCCTACGGATTTAATTAAGGAGTTAGTGGATTCAACCAAGGCTCGTGACCATGCCTGGCTCGTGCCTTGAGGGGATCCACCGATGAACTATATCACTACATTGACGGCTACCGCCATTGCATCAATGAGAGACCATCCCCATAAATCCAATGCAACGTAAGAATTCTAGCCTAGCATCGATATCCGACGATCCTCATGGCGAGTCCTAAAGCCCTAGTCTTCTATATTTTATTTCTTTCTTTCTTTGTGTGGAACCCCTCGTTTGCGATGTTGAGTGACACAACCTTCGCATCCACCACCATTACGACCCTCCATACTCCACTTCCACCAATAAACCTGCAAGTCTGACTCAATCTAGGAGTAGATAGGTAGTATGACACCACTTCCCCGTGTTCGATACCCGCTTGCCACTATACCGTGCGCTTGTGGTAGATGACATCGTTTCGGAGTTAGTTCCGGGCAGATCAAGTTTATGGCGCCGTTGCCGGGATGGCGTTCTGCCATATTATCTATTTTCCACAATTAGGTTGATTAGATTGCGTTAATTAAAAAACAAAAAAAACAAAAAAACAAAACAATAAAATAAAAACAGAGATAGATATTTTTCCCCACCACCTGCTATTATTACTATCTTTAACTCTTCTTGTACCATTGATATCTTTTCCAGGTTATTTGTTTTTGATTATTCAGGTATAATGGATCAATCTTGGCATTATTCAGGCAACGATTATTTGGCATAGTATGTGGCTCCAATAGAAGAATGCGAATATTATTCACAAGATCCATACTATCAGCTGGAAGGATATGATCAATATTCAGAGTGCTATGCCTACTGTGAGTCTTGTGACAAGGATGTTGAATATTGGACTCCCCGGATTTGGTTTTGGATGATGAGCAAACATAAATAATTCATGAACTAACAATTTGTGAGCGCAGTATTGGAGATCGTCGCCAAATTCCCGAGAACAATCAAAGCGACATCTCAAGACTTCTCAAAGCACGTATTCATTGCCTAAAGCTTCGTTGAAGCTCTTGGACCATTTTGGAAGTCATGAAGAATTAATCGAAGCTTTCGAAGACCGTTCATTAAGGTTTTATTTATAGTCTTTTAGCTTCGATCTATAGAATGTTAAGCCTTGAGTATATCTTACGATTCTATCTTCATAACGCTTATATCGTAGCTCTAGGATCTTAGTACAAGTTCATTCTAACTTCCTCGAAGCGTCGCGCTTCGATTTGGACTTGTTTGTGCATGTTAGTTGGTACAAGAAGAAGTACTGACCGACTAGATGGTGATCTAGTCGGTCAGCAAAGCTTCTTGGACCGACTAGTTTGCTTCCTTAATTTCTTTCACCTTACTGTTTACAGTTAGTCGGTCTACGTTGACTCACCGACCGACTAGTTTGTGAACTAGTCGATCAATGATGCTTCTTTGACCGACTAGTTGTGACTTACTGTTCATACTAAATTTCTCCTAAGCTACTGTTTATCGTTAGTCGGTCTAAGAACGTTTGGTGACCGACTAGTTGACAATCTAGTCGGTCAACTTTTGTTCTTGGACCGACTAAGTCAATTTGTATTCAGACTATTTCACTTTGCCTCTTAGTCGGTCTACGTTCACTGACTGACCGACTAGTTGTGAAACTAGTCGGTCAGAATGTCTTCTTGGACCGACTAGATTTCTAGGTCTGAATTTCTATCTCTTCTCAGTTCCTCACTTAGTCGGTCCATGTTGTTTGACTGACCGACTAGTTGATGAACTAGTCGGTCAGTGGTTGTTCTTTGACCGACTAGTTGCCTCAGATTTCTATCCGTTGGAAATTGACCTAACTTGTTTTTATGGGACCCTATAAATACGAACCTAGGTCATTTCTCTCTAGGTTAGAGCTGACATTAAGAGATTCATTGAGATTAAAATAGATAGCCATTCTCACTCATTTCCAAAGCTCTCTTCCTCACAAGAAACCCATTCTCTCACTTTCTAGATCTAGAATCCATATTGAGAGAAGTTTGTTCTTGGTGAGCTCTTCAAGCTCTAGCTTGATTCAAGTCTCCAAATCACTCCTAGGCACCTATTGCTGGTCATTTCCTTGGTGCTAGGTATTGGTGACTTCATCTTCCTCAAATCCTTCCTTTCACCTATTGGGTAAGAAAAACTCAAGGTATAGGATTTTGTGGTAAGATTGTTTATTTCTTTATAAACTCATTTATATTGCTTGTTGATTCTCTCGGTTGTGAGAGAAGGTTGTGATCCCGGGTTGTGGGATTCACTATTGCCATTGCATGTATGATTTGATCTTGTGAAGGTTTTTCACAAGATATCATAATGGAAATCTTGGTTTAGGGTTTCTAACCTAAGTATCCGGAGGGGATCCGGGTGGTTGGGACGTAGGATCACCGGGAACAAGTCGGGGAGACTTGGGTGGATCCGAACCCAGTAACATCTTTTGTTAGCATTGTTAATTTTGTTGTTGTCATTCAATTTAAGCTTCCGTAAATTGATTTGGTAGTTGTTTGCACTATAATTAGGAATTATACTCCTTGTTATTTTTAAAGTACTATTCCCCCCCCTCTAGTACTTGTGCAGTAGCTTGTAGGGCATTACATTTGGTATCAGAGCCAGATACTTAGCTATGTCTGCCAATGACAACAAGACCGTTCGTCCACCTACGGATTATGGAACCTTCAGGAACCGTGAAGGAGCGTCTTCGGTCATGGAAGGACATTCCTCGACTAGGCCTCCATTCTTCAACGGCGTCAATTATGGATATTGGAAATGCCGGATGGAAACGTTCCTTCGGAGCGCTTCCTTGTGGAGAATTACCATGTCGGAGTACAATGTGCCTACCGAAGAAGATTTCGACAAGTGGACCACCGCGGAGGTCGCCGCAGAGATTGCTAATGCCAAAGCAATGAATGCTTTACAATATGCCTTGGAACCCGAAGATTTTAATAAGATATGCACATGTAAGAGTGCATATCAAATTTGGAATTCGCTCCTCATTTTGCATGAAGGAACGAGTCGGGTAAGAGATTCTAAACTCGTAGTAGTCAATAGAGATTACGAATTGTTTCATATGGAACAGGGAGAAAAGATGAAGGAGTATTATTCTCGCTTCGTCGACATAATGAACGAGTTGGAAGCTCTCGGCAAAACTAACACCCAAATGAAGAAGTGTTCGAAGATCATCGAAGGACTTCCTTCTTCTTGGGAGAAACGTACCTTCGTCATCGAGGAAGGTAATGACATGAATAAGTATACCATAGTTCAATTGATGGGTACTTTGATGTCATACGAGGTACGGAAAGATAGCAAGGTGAAGTTACAAGAAAAGATGAAGTCCTATTTGAACCAAGACGCGCCTAAGAAAAAGGCGATTGCATTAAATGCGGCTTCATCCACCTCTACCGATGATGAGGACTCGGAAGAAGAAATGAACATGGAATCCATTGCACTCATGGCAAAGAAGTTCAATCGCTTCTTCCGAAAGGGTAACTTCAAACAAAAATCTAAACTTACTTCTACTAACGCCTCTCCACCTTTGTGCTTTAAATGCAATAAGCCAGGACACATCAAAGCGGATTGTCCTCAAAACAAGCAAAAGGAGAAGTGGAAGGCGCCGAAGTTCGACAAGTCAAATAAGTACAAAAAGGGGTACAAAAAGGGACTTATCGGAGCAACATTCACCGACTCCGAGGATTCTTCAAGTGGAGAGTCGGACGATGAGAAAGTGGAGCAAGCGCACATGTGCTTCATGGCGAGAGAGGAGCATGATCAAGGATCTTCCTCCTCCGATGATAAGGTGATGAGGTAACCATGGATGATCTTAGGAATGCTAACTCTCAATTATGGTCTAAATACACTAAATTAGTAAATAGATATACTAAAGTAAAAGATGACCTAGCTAGCATTCAAACCTCGCCTAAGACTATCATCACCAACAACGACACCATTGTTGACGAGTTAAGAAATGAGATTGTTAATCTCAAATCTAAACTTGAACATGTTAGCATTGAGGATCCGGAAGAACATAATATAGAGGAGTTGACTTCTCAAAACTCGACTTTGAGTATTGAGAATGAAAGTCTTAAATCTCGTGTTTATGTGCTCACGTCGCAAGTATCCACTTTGGATACTTCTTTGCGTTCTCTCACCGAGAAATATGAGAACACATTAGGCCGAATCAATGAATTCAATAAGGGTAAGGGCCATTTGGATGATATCCTAAGTGTCTTACTCCCGACCAAACACCATGTTGGTTTGGGATATACTTTGGGAAACTCATCCAAGTCGGTCACTACTTTTGTTAGGCCAACTTGCGATGCCTCAACGAGTGGCAGCAAACACTCTATTGGTAGTTCATCTACCAATGGTGCTTCCACCTCGTCCACACCCTCTTTCGGAAAGAAACCCACTTTGGGTGGACCTCCAAAGAAGGGGCATGCTTATATGTACACCAATACCATGCCACGTAGGAACACACGTCCTACTCCACCGGCTCACACATATGATGATTTCTATGCAACACATTCTCGAGCACGTGCACACCATGTGAGACACCCTCACGCACGTGTTCCCACACATGCATATGTTCACCCACAACATCATATGAATAATTCTCGTCGTGCACCATTCCATCATGTTCCTTATGCCTATCCACAACATGCATCACGTAGAAATTAACGTCGCATGCATGGACCCAATAGGATGAGGGCTCCCAAGATTTTCACTATTTGGAGCCCAAAGGACACAAGCATGGATGAAAAACAAGTGTATATGAATGCTTATTTTTCGGATGTTGTGCATAGTAGAAATTATATGGGGAAGTCTAAGTCCAATTGGACTTGGCTTCCAAAGGTCTAACCTTTGAGGACCCAATGACCTTGGGTACCGTGATATGAAATTCTCTATCTTTAGGTACTCAAGGAAAAGAAAAAGAAAAGGAGCAACAAATTTAAATTTAGCTCCAAAGGGAATTGGATACTCGATAGCGGGTGTTCAAAACACATGACGGGTGACGCTCAATTGCTCTCCGGAGTAGTTCCCATTGCAAATGGAAACCGCGTTGTATTTGGAGGCAACGAGAGCGGAACCATCGTCGGTGTTGGTAAAGTGGGTAACCCATCTAAACCCTTAATTAGTGATGTATATCTAGTTAATGGTTTAAATCATAATCTTATTTCAATAAGCCAACTTTGTGACAAAGGTTACAAAGTTAGCTTTGCGAAAGGATTGTGTCATATTTCAAATGATAATAATAAGTTATTATTTTCCAGCACACGCCATAAAGATATCTATATTTTGGATCTTCCTAAGTCATATGAACAATGTCTCGTTGCCAACACAAGTGAACAACACTTATGGCATCGACGCTTTGGACATGTGAACTTTGGAACACTTTATAAGCTTTCAAAATTAAATTCCATTAAAGGTTTTCCGAAGCTCGTTTTTGAAAAGAAAAGTTTTTGTGATTCTTGTCAACGTGGCAAGCTTCCTAAATCTTCATTTAAACCTAAGAAAAGCATTTCTACTAAACGGCCACTAGAGCTATTGCATCTAGATTTATTTGGGCCAACTAGAGTTGCTTCCTTAGGAAATGCAAGATATGGTCTTGTCATCGTCGATGATTATTCTAGATTTACATGGGTATTTTTCTTATGTAATAAAAATGAAGCTTTTGAAAACTTCGCAATATTTGTGAAGAAAGTACAAAAACAAAATCTCATCGGAACCACCATTGTCACTATTCGTAGTGATCATGTGGGTGAATTTGAGAATGAGTCTTTCTCAAATTTTTGTGATGATCTTGGAATTACTCACACGTTTTCTTTCCCTCGCGCACCTCCTCAAAATGGTGTTGTTGAGAGGAAGAATAGAACGCTTGTGAAGTGTGCTCGCACTATGCTCGAAGATAGTCAACTTGGTTATCAATTTTGGGCGGAAGCGGTACACACCGCTTGCTATGTGTTTAATAGAATACTTTTGAGGCCCGGCACCAAACAAACTTGCTATGAATTGTTGTTTGGTAGATTGCCTCAAGTTAAACATTTTCGTGTTTTCGGCACAAAATGTTTTGTTAAAAACACATATGATAATTTGGACAAGTTTGATCCGAGATCGGATGAGGGGATATTTGTTGGGTATTCCTCACGTAGCAAAGCCTACCGGATATACAACAAAAGATCCTCTACGATCGAGGAATCACTACATGTCTCTTTTAATGAGAATTTTACTACTTCTAGAATTTCAAATGATGATGATTCTATGGACGTTTTATGTGATTCGTTTGAAAATTCTAAGTCCATTGATTCAATTGATTCGATTGATACTAACCCGACTAATGAAGTTGTTGAGAATGTACCTAGTGATCAAGGTATTTCCAAGCGGCTTCATATCGTTCGTGACCATCCCCATGAGCAAGTCATTGGCAATATTCAAGATAGAGTCAAGACAAGATCTCAAGTCCACCACTTCGCCAATTGTGCCTTTGCCTCATCGATAGAGCCAAAGAATATAGTTGAAGCGTGCGAAGATAGTGCTTGGATCCTTGCCATGGAGGAGGAACTCATTCAATTCGAGAGGAATGAGGTATGGGAGCTTGTTCCTTTGCCATCGAAGAACCACACTGTCATAGGGACAAAGTGGATCTTCAAGAACAAAACCGACGAAAACCAAGTCGTCGTCCGGAACAAAGCTCGGTTAGTAGCTCAAGGCTATCGACAAGAGGAAGGTATCGATTTCGAAGAATCCTTCGCTCTGGTAGCTAGATTAGAATCAATTAGACTATTATTGTCTTTTGCATGCCATAAAAATTTTAAATTATTTCAAGTGGATGTTAAAAGTGCATTTTTAAACGGAGATGTCGTTGAGGAAGTTTACGTTTCTCAACCTCCGCGCTTTGTAAATGAAAAATTTCCAAATCATGTTTTCAAACTAAAGAAAGCTCTTTATGGCTTGAGACAAGCTCCTCGAGCTTGGTATGATCGCTTAAAGAATTTTCTTTTGGATTTGAATTTTAAAATGGGCGAAGCCGATTCTACACTTTTTGTTAAGCATGCGAATAATGATATTTTATTAGTTCAAATTTATGTTGATGATATCATTTTCGGTGCTACTAACTTCACTCTTTGCGAAGAGTTTTCTAATGTTATGAAGGAACAATTTGAGATGAGCCACATGGGCGAACTCAAATATTTCTTAGGTCTCCAAATTCGCCAATTGAACGATTCAATCTTCATCCACCAAACGAAGTACACTGTGGAGTTGCTAAAGCGATTTGGAATGGAGAATGCCTCCAGGAAAAAGACTCCTATGAGCACTACAACGCATCTTGATAAAGATACGGGCGGAAAAGATGTAGACATTCGTCTATATCGAGGTATGATAGGTAGTTTACTTTATCTTACCGCAAGTAGGCCCGATATTATGTTTGCCGTTTGTATTTGTGCTCGTTATCAGTCTCAACCTAAGGATTCTCACTTAGTAGCGGTTAAACGTATTTTTCGCTATCTAAGTTACACTTTAGATTTTGGATTACTTTATCCGAAATCTAGCACATATGAGTTAGTCTCATATAGTGACGCTGATTATGCGGGATGGACATCCGACAGGAAGAGTACTAGTGGCACTTGCCATTTTCTAGGAAATTCCCTTGTCTCTTGGTTTTCCAAGAAGCAAAATTCGGTATCACTTTCAACCACCGAGGCGGAATATATTGCCGCCGGTGCCGCTTGTGCCCAGGTTCTTTGGATGAGACACACACTGAAGGATTTTGGTATTCATTGTGATAATAGCCCTATCATGGTGGATAACCAAAGTGCTATTTGTCTTTCAAAGAATCCGGTGCACCATTCCCGATCTAAACACATAGATGTCCGACACCACTTTTTAGATGATCATGTTGCTAAAAAGGACATCATATTAGTGTACGTTGAAACCCAAAAGCAAATCGCCGATATTTTCACGAAACCCCTAAAGGAGGACTCCTTTGTGCGGTTGCGTTGAGAATTGGGGATTATGGGTGAATCCGAGATATAGGATTCATGTTTCATTCAATTATCTTGCATGCTATTATATTTCACGATATTTCGTTCATGCTAGATTTATTGAATTTTTGGGGATTTTATGTGATATGTTTGAATTTTTGCTCGAATTCTAATTTGAATGTCGTATTTGAGATTTCGACGTTTTATGGGGTAGTTTAGATGACTAATGAGAGTGTTAAGATGTTCCATCCAAATGTTTTTATGAAGAGAACTCATTTATCAATTTTTGGACTCTTCTAGTCGGTTTCAGGAAGACAATCTGAACGTAGGGCCAAGACCACACGTCCCCCCTCTTCGTCTTCGACTCCGTTGAAGAGGAAGAGGACGTCCAAACCTAAACCTACCGGCCAATCGTCCAAGCCCAAGCCTAAGCCTAAAAAGTTCCGTGCTCCCACACATCCCGGTGAGCATTCGGATAGTGATTCCGAGGATTACTCCGATGAGGAATACACCCCTGAACATCCCGAGAAGGCACCCACTCCACCCCCTCCTCCACCTCCTCCTAAGACCCGTAAGGCTAAGGGTAAAGCTCCAATGCCAGTCGGAGGTGTTGATATATCGTTGTGCCGCGACGACCCACAGTGTCTAGCTGCGTACAACCGTATAGAGCACTGCCCGCTGCTGTTGGAACATTATGTTCAATTTTCTGATTTCCTTGGCCTTGCTGATCTTCTCTCCTATAGTGGCCTATTGGACTACCTTCGCTTCGACCCTAAGGCAAACCCCCGACCCTATCCACACCTGGTCAAGCTATTCTATGCCAACCATGTCCGGGGTCAGTACGGCGAGACCCACTCCATTGAGACTTCTGTTTTGGGGACTCCGATAGTCCTCACGGCAGAAATCTTGGGGGAGTTGATTGGTTGCTCGTCGTGTGGTCTCCTCCCGTCTGACATCTCTATCGACGATATCTCCTCCTTAGATCAGCGGATCCTAGGCAAAATCTTCCAGGTTATCCCCTCAGCATTCATAGGAGTCCCTTCTAAATCCTTCAAATCAAATGCTTGGGTGCTTAACCTTATCTTCAAATCCTGCCTTCTTCCTAAGTATGGATCCTCTTCACTTCCATCTCAGCTGTTTTTGAAACTGATATACGCTCTTTTCATGGGAAGCGAGATTAATTGGGATCGCATTATACTCGATAAGATGGACTCTTTCGAGTGTATACGCAAGACCAATAAATCTGCGCATATCCCATATCCATGTCTGTTGACCTTGGTTTTCCGTCGTTTCGGTGTTCCCCTCCCTCCCGATGATGTGCATCCTTTGGGTCCTCCTCTGAACGCGACAGCCGTTAAGAAATCTCTTGCGGCGCTTCATCACGTGCAGAGGTCGACCACATCAGCTTCCCAGGCCACTCCCTCAGCTGCTGCTGCCCCCACTCCTTCTGCCACATTAGATGATGTCGTACGCCTACTTCGTCGGCACGAGTCGCGTTTGGCTCGTACCAAGGAGGTAGTTTGCCGTATGGCTCGTACGATGGGCATTGAGCTTCCTCCTTCTGTTTCTGAGGACGAGGAGATGGACGATGAGGATATTGACGATCTTGTCACTTCCTTGGCTCGTGGCGATGATGCCACTGCTGCTGCTGCTGCTACCACTTCTGCTCCTGGAGATGACACCACTTCCGGTGCTCCAGAGACTTCTGCACCAGTAGTTCAGACTTCTGAGGCTGCTGCTGCTCCTGCTGTCGAGCCTGCTCCTGTCTTGCCTGCTGATACTCCTGTTGAGACCCCAGCCGTTGAGCCCGACGTCGTTGTTACCACTCCTGCACCATCGATCCCGTCTGTTGACACGCCTCTCCTCCCAGCAGAGCCTGAGTCCACTCCATCGACTGGACCCATGGAGACTGCTGATCCAGCCACTCCCTCGTGATCGTCAGTATCGAGGACTCTCCACTGCTCATTGGATGATGCATCTTATTGAGAGTTTTTTATTTTGGGTTAGGATGGAGTTTGAGGGTTGTTTGATATATTTTGATTGTTATGGATGTCAGTGTTGTATTTTTCTATACTTTGGATGATGCTGATGGTTAGTTGATGTATGATGGATTTACATTTTTGGTTGATATCCATGGTCGTTTGTATTTTGATGTACTCAATGTGATATCTTTTTGGATGTACTCATGATGTTTTTATATATATATACATCGATTTTCTCTTTATTTTAATTCGTCGTGCACATTTACTATTCGTTCAACGCATATGTTATGTGAATTCGTCGCTCGACGCTTGAAAACTTGGTTAAATAGATTATATTGCTATGATTGTATAGAATTGTTTTCCATGCACAAATTTAACCAAGAATATTGAATATTGGAGAGTATGTTCCTTTACTCAATAAATGAATTAATATTTGGTATTTTTGATGATTTTAATTTTCGCTTTTAGATGATGGACAATTTGGCACACCTTGATTTGATTTCATCGTTTTTCCCTTGGTGTCAATTAGGTCCGTCGTCAACATCTACGACTCCCGATGTTGGATTTTAATTTCCCTAGTTGTTGTCGTTGTATGCCCCCCATTTTTGGGATAATGCCAAAGGGGGAGAGATAATGATAATAAATAGGGCAAATGAAAATTTAACTCAATTTCCAAGAATCTAGTTTGATATGTTAGATTCAGGGGGAGTTAAGATATATATAAGGATTTTCAAAATCCGATATTTCAAAAATCGTTTCTCTTTATATATCTTACTCATCTGATTGATGCAATTCATATATATTCATTTTGGAATTAACGCGTCATCAATGCAGGGGGAGTAAGTATTTTTCATTTGAATCATTATTTTTTATTATTATTTATGTTGGTTTGTCATCACCAAAAAGGGGGAGAATGTTGAATATTGGACTCCCCGGATTTGGTTTTGGATGATGAGCAAACATAAATAATTCATGAACTAACAATTTGTGAGCGCAGTATTGGAGATCGTCGCCAAATTCCCGAGAACAATCAAAGCGATATCTCAAGACTTCTCAAAGCACGTATTCATTGCCTAAAGCTTCGTTGAAGCTCTTGGACCGTTTTGGAAGTCATGAAGAATTAATCGAAGCTTTCGAAGACCGTTCATTAAGGTTTTATTTATAGTCTTTAAGCTTCGATCTATAGAATGTTAAGCCTTGAGTATATCTTACGATTCTATCTTCATAACGCTCATATCGTAGCTCTAGGATCTTAGTACAAGTTCATTCTAACTTCCTCGAAGCGTCGCGCTTCGATTCGGACTTGTTTGTGCATGTTAGTTGGTACAAGAAGAAGTACTGACCGACTAGATGGTGATCTAGTCGGTCAGCAAAGCTTCTTGGACCGACTAGTTTGCTTCCTTAATTTCTTGCACCTTACTGTTTACAGTTAGTCGGTCTACGTTGACTCACCGACCGACTAGTTTGTGAACTAGTCGGTCAGTGATGCTTCTTTGACCGACTAGTTGTGACTTACTATTCATACTAAATTTCTCCTAAGCTATTGTTTATCGTTAGTCGGTCTAAGAACGTTTGGTGACCGACTAGTTGACAATCTAGTCGGTCAACTTTTGTTCTTGGACCGACTAAGTCAATTTGTATTCAGACTATTTCACTTTGCCTCTTAGTCGGTCTACGTTCACTGACTGACCGACTAGTTGTGAAACTAGTCGGTCAGAATGTCTTCTTGGACCGACTAGATTTCTAGGTCTGAATTTCTATCTCTTCTCAGTTCCTCACTTAGTCGGTCCATGTTGTTTGACTGACCGACTAGTTGATGAACTAGTCGGTCAGTGGTTGTTCTTTGACCGACTAGTTGCCTCAGATTTCTATCCGTTGGAAATTGACCTAACTTGTTTTTATGGGACCCTATAAATACGAACCTAGGTCATTTCTCTCTAGGTTAGAGCTGCCATTAAGAGATTCATTGAGATTAAAATAGATAGCCATTCTCACTCATTTCCAAAGCTCTCTTCCTCACAAGAAACCCATTCTCTCACTTTCTAGATCTAGAATCCATATTGAGAGAAGTTTGTTCTTGGTGAGCTCTTCAAGCTCTAGCTTGATTCAAGTCTCCAAATCACTCATAGGAACCTATTGCTGGTCATTTCCTTGGTGCTAGGTATTGGTGACTTCATCTTTCTCAAATCCTTCCTTTCACCTATTGGGTAAGAAAAACTCAAGGTATAGGATTTTGTGGTAAGATTGTTTATTTCTTTATAAACTCATTTATATTGCTTGTTGATTCTCTCGGTTGTGAGAGAAGGTTGTGATCCCGGGTTGTGGGATTCACTATTTCCATTGCATGTATGATTTGATCTTGTGAAGGTTTTTCACAAGATATCATAGTGGAAATCTTGGGTTAGGGTTTCTAACCTAAGTATCCGGAGGGGATCCGGGTGGTTGGGACGTAGGATCACCGGGAACAAGTCGGGGAGACTTGGGTGGATCCGAACCCAGTAACATCTTTTGTTAGCATTGTTAATTTTGTTGTTATCATTCAATTTAAGCTTCCGCAAATTGATTTGGTAGTTGTTTGTACTATAATTAGGAATTATACTCCTTGTTATTTTTAAAGTACTATTCACCCCCCCTCTAGTACTTGTGCAGTAGCTTGTAGGGCATTACAAAGGAGGGACACATGCCCTACGAAAGCCGCGTCTGTCTCTTGAGTCCTGACCATCCTTTCAATTTGACACTCAATGCATTTATGGCACATATAGAGGAGAGCACGGATGTCAACGCTATACTGAATGGGTCACATGATCGATGGAAAAAAGATATGGCTGAAATCAACAAGTGCCTTTCATATTACGAGCTCGATGGAGAGACTGAGGACATTGATACTTCCATATCTGAGGAGACAGCGGCAGACATACACGATGCATCCGAGGGCGACACATTCACTTTCATACCCATGGAGCCAGAGCTTGTCACCGAGGAGGTCATGCATTGGGATGAGGACAGAAATATTCATAAGGATCCCGAGTGTTGCCCACCTTTAGTTGAACTTCCGCAGCCACCACATCCTTCCATAGACAACGATAAGGATTTGCCTGATGAGACCCATATTTATATGCCAGACCTGACTGAAGAGCCTGAGACGAATGACAAGGAACTGCATGTCATGGTACATGAGAGCGGAGATGTATTTTCAGGGAAGTATCGTCTACCTATTTTTTACTTTCCATATTTCTTTTGGCGATCTTCTTTGGAAAACTTTTATTTTAGGAAAAAAATTTCCTCATCAGATTGATGTGATTTATCTCTTCCAGGGAACATGTGGAGTCCTTGGAGAGATGCTGGGAGACGCATTATTGGAATCTGATGAAGCCCGTGAAGATATGCACCTGGCGGAGACACGAAAGGAACAGTTAGAACAGTTGCCTGCACCGGCAAAGATACTGGATCCGTCTTTTGCTATAGGTGATATCAATCCAGTGGTGTAGAATTTTATGCTTTAAATAATCACGAATCCTCTCGGCAACAAGAGGACCGTATAGGATTTTATATGCTTTCTTAGTTTAATAAACTCACCCCATATGATGGCTCAATTATCTTTTGCACCCAACCCACTGTTTATCATCCATGCGCACCCTTATATTTGGCGCTTATTTTGCCTCTCTCCCCAATTTTTATGTGATGTTTAAGCTTGGGAGAGAGAAAGTATTTTGTTGAGTGGCCCCCCATCTTGTCGTTGTCCTCTATTTATATCATACATACATTGAGGACAATGTGATGTTTAATCTTGGGGGAGTGCATAGTGCATGCACTTTACTTCATCGTGAAACATACTTCGAAATTTCCATATGAACCATGTTCACTCCTATATTTATGTCTCATATGCTTTATTTTCTGTGAAAAATCGTGTATTTATTTTTTATGAACTTTGATATCTGTTTGATTAGAGTTCGATTCCTTGATTAGTGTATCTTTGTTAATATACTTTTTCATAGTAGAATTCATAGTTTCACAACCATATTCTCGAAACAGTTAAGCTAACAATGAATGAATCAAATCTGAAAATCATTTGACTCCTGCGTGATTTCCTTGATAATTATATTGCTTCATGGTTGTTCAGTGATTCAAAAGAGATAGGATAACCCCACAACAACCAAAGTAGTGATGATTAGGATTCCTAAAACCGAGCCATGTCTAGATTCTATGCTTTTTCCTTTTCTTATATGAATAGCCAATAAATGATTTTTGATCATATTATGCATTCCATTGCATTTACGTGAGTCTGCAAAAATCCCAAAAATGCAAAAATCAAACAAATATCATGAATAAAAGGCCCTAGGGGGTTCTTCGTAACCCGATGCCCTAAGACCGTCTGGTCTGGGATGCATAGGCCGCTTCTTGTATATATTGAATTATCTCGTGTATACAAAGAAAGAAAAATGCATATGAAATATTCATATATCCAAAAACAATATAAAACTACAAAAATCCCATATCCTTATCTCCATTTCTATATAGAACGAAGACATAGCAAAGTTGATGGGTTCTAGGAGTCTTGAAATGGTCGTAGTGTGGTGATGCCTTACCTTGATTGAATTTACTAAATTCATTCCATGAAGTATAAAAAAATACCACACATGCTTGAACACGTTTGATCATGACATATTATACTGCTTAGAGAATGAGTTGTGGACATTGGATTCATTTCTGTGAACTTAGTATATTGCATGATAAACTATGATATGATATAACTCAACTCTCATTTTATCACTTATCAAGTTCATTACATTTATTGAAATCCACGTTATTTTAATTTTAGTGAGATTTAATTATTTTAATTTGAGTGAGATTTAATTATTTGTTGTGTATATGTGTTCTAATTTCAAATTGATGTGTGTTCACGAGATCTTGCATATCTTGGGTTCTTGTATTTTCTTAATTTAAGATTGAACCCCTTGTCTCCACTACATGCCACCGTCTCGTATCTCCATTGTATCCATCTCCCGTGTTCGCTTCTTACTAGTCTTCCTCGAGGACGAGTAAGAGGTAAGCTTGGGGGAATTTTGATGTATCATTATATTCCACATTTTATCTAAATGATTACACCTCAAAATGATTGCTCATTTACATATTTCATATGTTTTATGCTATTATTTGGAATAATATGTCTTTCGAAGCGTTTATGTCCATTTCAGGGATTTGGGGCGATATTGGAGTAATTTGGAGTCAATAAGACGATTGGCGACGTGAGGGCACCAATGAGACTCGTGATGACATGCTCGAGGTGCCAAAGAAGAAGACTGGAGCAAGGAAGGGGTAAGAGAAGGTCGCTCGATCGAACTATGATGCGGCGAAGGAATCGAGCGACCCGAAGTGCTGGAAACAGGACAACCATGCACTCTTTTAAAATATTCTATCACCTGAGATTTTTTAGTATTTTTCTGATATTTTTTCCAGATCGTAGACTTCAAGACGGTTCAAACGCCACCAAGAACGTGCCAATCGAATGTCGGATGATCCCTGGGGAATTTCTGCAAGATGATGCTGTGGTGCTGAAATCTATTTTCGACACCTACTCGACCGAGCAGAGGACTCTACTCGGTCCGAGCAAGGTGAAAATTCTACTGAAATCTGTTTTTGGCCTCTGGCTCGACCGAGCAACCTCCTACTTGACCGAGCAACCTCCTACTCGACTGAGCAGAGTGCTGAAATCTGTCAAATGCTGCTGTTCGACCACTACTCGACCGAGCAACCTTCTACTCGACCCACTACTCGACTGAGCTACCTTCTACTCGACCGAGCAAAGCTTACTCGGGCCAAGTAGACAGAACGACATTTTTGGAGAGAGCTCCAACCTACTGACAGACTCGAGCGAGTAGCCTGTTACTCGACCGAGCAGCTACCTAGTCAGACCGAGCAGACCCTACTCGGTCCGAGCAGACAGAGCGATGTTTTGGACGACATATCCATATTTTCTGATATACTCGACCGAGCAGCTTCCTGGTCGGACCGAGTCGTCGTTGGCCCAGGGGCATCCAGATCACGATTCTGGGAGGGTTTTCGAAGGGGGATATATACTGGCAGTCGTCATTTTGAAGGGATCTTTTTAGGGACTTTTAGATAGATTTTTAGGAAGACTTTTAGAGAGTTTTTCCAGTGAGATCTATTAACTTTTGCCCTTCTCTTGTATCAAGCTAAGTATTTTATCTCTTTACTTTTATTTTAGTTCTTATTATTGTTCTTATACGATGCTAGCAATGATCTCTATTGTTTTCATAATGTTTGCTATGGTAGAATAATCTTTTCTATGGCTAATGGATTAGCACTAGGATTTTAGGATCTAGATGCAAAGATAGGATTTTTATGATGCGTTAGATATAAATGGGGTTCTATTTTGGTTGATCCAGCCAAATCCCTAGGAGAAATCGTACTGAGATCGTGCCCACGGACGGTGGAATCGATTAGCTTAAGGAGTATCCTACGGATTTAATTAGGAAATTAGTGGATTCAACCAAGGCTCGTGACCATGCCCGGCTCGTGCCTTGAGGGGATCCACCGATGAACTATATCACTACATTGATGGCTACTGTCATTACGTCAATGAGAGACCATCCCCATAAATCCAATGCAACGTAAGAATTCTAGCCTGGCATCGATATCCGACGATCCTAGTGACGAGTCTTAAAGCCCTAGTCTTCTATATTTTATTTATTTTTTTCTTTGTGTGGAACCCCTTATTTGTCACTTTGAGTGACACAACCTTCGCATCCACCACCATTACGACCCTCCATACTCCACTTCCAACAATAAACACGCAAGTCTAACTCAACCTAGATGTAGATATGTAGTATAGCACAGCTTCCCCATGTTCCATACCTGTTTTCCACTATACCGTGCGCTTGCAGTAGACGACATCGTTTCAGAGTTAGTTCCGGGCCGATCCGAGGCCGACCGAGGACAACTGCGTCCAAAGGAGGACACAAGTTAGAGGCTCCAACAAAGGGTGAAGCGTGCTGCCACGAAAGGCCTTACCTGCTGGCCAGCCTGGATCACAAACGATGCAAGTCGGTCGCCGCCACCCCATCCGATACGGATTGGTCCTGGGGCAGGCAACAGTTCTCAGCCAGCCGAGCCACGACTCTGCAGTCAGAGAAGACAAACTCCTTCAGTCCCCCAAGAAAGTGAGGACAGAGTAACCCCTCCCTCGATCGCAGTAGATCGGCCTCGACCGACCTGAACCCATCCAAGGACAGCTCGAAGTCCTCTGGGAGCCACCCCGAGTGGGAAGTGAGGGGCAGCCCCAAGGCCACTAATCCTTCATCTGGCGAGGCTGGATGGAAGCCTCGAGGAGGAGAGCACCCCGACCACAACACAAACCCCGGCTTTCTTCCGCTCGCCTCCTCCATGAGCTGGTGGTGCCTATTCCCTCGTCCGCTTCACACCCACTCCGGAGAACCTAGCGTACGGCTTCCTTCGAACCTCCAAAACATGATCCCCCCTCTGCGGGCTAGGATCAGGCACGGAGACCAGAATAGAGGGCTGAGAAGGGCCTTGGCCAAACCCGGCTGCAAACAAAGACAAGTTAAAGAGATGATCTTACTTGGGCAGGATCCGTCCGATAAACTCCCTACACACATGGTTCCGAGAAGACTCACCGATGGGCCACACCGTCTTCCTCAAGACATGGTTCGAGAAGAGGACGTCAATTTTCTGCTCGGTGACAGGGATGCCTAATAAGGTGTCGACCGCCTTGGCTTCTACATCGGTGAGGTTCCCTAACTTAAGGGTCAGCGAGCTCGTCCCCCCATCGAACCGAAAAATCCACCTCTGTGGAGAAGCCCACAAAGACGTACTCCCCTTTTCAATGCTTCACGGAAGTCGGTAACCCTAACACGAAGCTCCTCTTCGGACAGGCACTGATGTAAAGCCAAGCACTCGACTTGTGATGGCTCATGCGAAAAAATTGAGCGAAAAGACGAAGGGTCGGCTCTATCCTGTTGAGCAAGCAGAGCACGATGAACCCCACCAAAGACCTGACGACGTTGGGGCAGAAGTGACATAGGGCAAGCACATAAGCCTTCAGAAGCTCAGAGATAAAGGGGTGGAGAGGGAATCACAGCCCGAACCTAAAAATCTATTCATACACCCCGACTTCCCGACGACCCAGAAAGCAGACCCTCTCGTCCTTCTCAGGGGCCTGGGCATGACATGGATGAATGAGATATCTGGAATGTAACGGCTCGATCGAGGTAGCACAAACCGCCGACGGCCACCCCATCACTTCGGAAGGCACCCCAGCGAGATCACCCCCATGGTGGCGGATCTCTGTGACCGATCCTTTGGGCTTCACGGGCATGGTAGCATCAGTCGGGGTGGTGGCGGATCTCCGTGACCGATCCTTTGGGCTGCACGGGCATGGTAGCATCAGTCGACCGACCTGCACTGGAGGCAGAAGAGGAGGATGACAAGGGACACATGATGCGGCATGGAGAATATCTAAGGCAGACGTAGGAGGAGAAGATGCGTTGAAAGGGCAAAACCTTCATCTGCAAGACAACCGCTTCCCTTTATACCGCTCTCCCAAAGCCCCCTGCTCCATTGCAAGCCATCCACCTATGCACACGCATCGGCATCCTGCGAGGCACAGCGCTTCGAATTCCGCTCCCGGTGGCAGGGGAATTTCAACCCAGCAGTGTCATGATGACCTTAATTCAATGCCATCGCCTCAACTGACGCGCATGTCAACTCCACACGGATCAACATCCCTCGGACCAAATCGTCATAATCCAAACGGCCCGAGCGATGGGGGCAATTGGTACGACCCTCCCAAGATGGACCAAGATTGAAAGGCCCAGGTCTGTGTTGCAAGCCCATGGCCCTGGGAAGAGCATGCCGAGCGGCGAGGCCCCCACAAAGACTCAGAGTCGAGCTGGCCTCGGACCGAAGCAGACGCAACCACCGACCCATGCCAGCAGGAGTTGACCGCTCTACTTAAAGTGTGCCCCCTTAATTACCATTAAGGGGCCCCATTATGCCCACCTTCATGACCCATGATGGCGCCATCAAAGTGGCAGATCATCGGGGTGAAAGAGGGGGACGTTGAGGAGACGTGGCCGGGGAAGGATCCTATAAAGCGACTTAAGGTACGACGTGCAAAGGATCACTTCTTGGATACCTAAAACACTGAGGTATTCCTCTTACACGACCTTGTCTTCCACTTTATAATTCTCCTCCATAGATCTGCCTGAGGACTCGCGTATCGGCCTCCCCGTGAGCCATACCAATCCCACCGAGCATCCTTCAGATCTGTTCTGTCTTATTCATCGGAGGGAACTTAGTCGGAACCAAGGTCCGACCCCCCTGACGAGCTTTCTTGTCTATTCAGGTCAAGCAGATCCAGCCGCACCGAGGCTACCCTTTGGCGCCCAACTAGTCCGGAGTCGAACGTGCTCGCCTCCGAGTCCGTTCATCTCCATTCCTACGGAGGCCATCGCCTTGTTGGGAATTCCCTTCGGCACGCCAACACTCGGACCTGAACGCTCTTTGCTGAAGCCAAACGAGCCGAATCCCGCTCTCGGAGGCCACACATGATCCGCACGAGCGCGTTGACCTCCAGCCCTCTAGTCCACCAATCCATGGTGAGAAAACACCCTGAAACACCTAGGATACAGAGAATGCATATCTTTTTGTTTCTCAAATATAGTGATGTTGTTGTGCATAAGTGGACCTGAATGTCTTTTTTCATCTGTCACGAGTGTAAGTTGGTTTGAAATTTCTTTTCTACTATCACACGCATCAATGGGTCTATGCGATTGTTTTACACTTGTCGTGGGTCATCGTGATGGTACCACAACAGCCAAGATCGTTGATGAATAGAACCCAGCCGGGTGTACTGGCTTCGGCCCACCTCCTCCCAAATAAGGGGATATATATGAAATTGAGAGAGAGAGAATGAGAATGAGAATGAACTTACTTTCTCCCATATAAAGAATATATATATAGTTTATGATAATTCAACTTTGAAAGCCGGCCTCCCTCGAGATTAGTGATTATGTATGAAAATTGCACATATGCCATCTAACTCATAGGATGTTGTGCATAATATATGAATAATTGAGCTCAATTACGTCCATTTTGAGAATAACGCCTTTTGTTATGAGCTAAGCAATTTTTATTCACAAAATATTCTTTCATGACTTAACAATGTGTTTAATATTTTTTTTATAAATTTTCTGAAATTTCTCTAGAATTATGTGAAGCTTAAAGGGAGGAAATTATAAGCCACACGACCGTAGATTACAGTCCATGTGGTCGAGTGGAGTGTAACTAGTTCAGTTGTCAAAGAGGAAGAAAAGGAGAACCATACGGTCGTTTGAAACAACCGTATGGAAACCAAAGGGCCAAAGTATTTTGACAGAAAAAAGCTCAAAACGACACGGTCACATTGAAATTCAACGCCATCGTGTCGATCCTTGTCGCCAGTGGTGCCAGTCAGAATAAAAACAGTAAGTTGGAATAATTTAAATGGTCGCATCGAAACTTCGACACAACCGAGTTGATCCGGAAAAGATTCTCCTATTTTTTGCATTACAGCCACACAGTCGCATCTATTGAGGAAATTTTGAAGGGAAACGACCATTTTGCCATGTGGCCATGTTGTTTGGGTCGTTTCGATTGAGCTTTCTCTATGTCCGAAGTGGTGATGGATTTGTTTTGATCCGACGGTCAATTGAAGCGAGGGAAGGGTTAATTTTTGAATCAATGGTGGAGATTGAATGGAGATCAGTGTATATAAGAGGGAGATGAGAATCTTTTGTAAGAGAACTAGTCATAACCTGTGCCTGCAGGCACGGTTCATTTAAGATTTTCCCTTTGTGAAATCTTTGGTCCCTGAAATTTTTTTTCAAAGACAAAATTTAAAAGAAAATCAAATTAGCTTTAAAATATTTAGCGGCACGGGCGCGGGGCGCCTTCTGCGCGAAACAACAAATTCAGCGCATGCGTCTTTGACACAGAACACCAAATTTGACGTGTGTGCCATCGGCGCAGAACAACAAATTCGACGTAAAACAACAATTTCGGCGTCGGTGCCTTAGGCGCGGAACAACAAATCAGCGTTAAAAAATTTGGCGCGGGCTTCATATACATATAACACGTGCCCTTGGGACACTGTTCATTTAAAAATCTTGGACACACTAATTTTAAACAAACATCAATAATTATTAGGTCCCCTCAAAATCTTAGTTCGCAAAAATTTAGTTTCTTCTGAAATATTGCACGGCATTTTTTTCATAACTAATATTAAAAGGCTATTCCTAGTTTCAATGCTTTAGTGTATTCCCAACAAATTTCTTTTCAACCCAAAATTTTCCCACCAAAACTTGATGTGACATTGCCACATAGGACAAATTCAAAATCTGCTCTCAATTGTAATATAGATTAGTTTTACATCAAAATCTTCCATTTCTTTCTTCATCTTCAAGCTCTAGGACAGTGGCGTGCGTGAGTTTCCATGTAGCAGTTGCGAGGAGATTTTCTAGGGATTTGAAGTGTTTTGTATTAAAATTTTGCAGTCAATTTGGTGATATAATTCTGATCTCTCTCTCAATTTTACTTCTTTTTTCCCATTTGAGTTATTGATGATGGATTCGTGTGATAGCTTTGTTGATTTCTTTATCATGAGTAGCTAATTCCTTGGTGTGAGGTTGTGAATTCATTTGGACTGTTGTTAATTGAGATTTGAATTCTCTATTGCTCATAATTGCTAGAATTATCATCTACTTTAGATTTTCATATTGAGTGCTATGAAGTTGCTTCGAGCAAAGGAATTGATAACATATGATACTTGGTTTTATGCTCGAGAGAGGGGAATCAACACGTATCTTTAAAAATCTAATGGATTTTGTTCTAGACCAAAACTCTTGAATTGATTTATCAATTATTTGATCCAAGAGGGTGGATGATTGAGCTAATTGATTTTAGAGAATTGAATTAGCTTTTGAGCACCTTGAAAGAGATCCAAGTCTTGATTAGCAATAATTCCATTGATGTCATAACCCACACTTAGTTTCACATTGATCACTTGTGTTGAATTTTCTTGATTGTAATAGCTACAACTCCTTTGAAACAATGCGCTTCACCTTTATATGGTGGTTTTCATCCTAATTGATTTTGCTTCAACTCTTGAAATCACACCACACGTGTTCTAATAGTGTCTCTGTGGATTCGACCCCGACTCATCGGGATATATTGCATTGGTGATATCCTACACTTGGGATTTGAGTCAAGCAATTAGGCCGTTGTTGGATTTGCTTTAGCTTCTGAACCAGTGAGCCTTTGTCAATAATGGGATCTAAGCCACCTTATTAGATTGTATATCACCAATAGTCCTCCTCATCCCCAACACATACGCGAGCGCACACAAAAACAACCCCTCAATAATGGGATCTAAGGTACCTTATTAGATTATATATCACCAATAGTCCTCCTCATCTCCAACACATACGCGAGCGTACACAAAAACAACCCCCCGAAAGTTTATCTGCAGCCACTCGTCGACGCAGCTGGCATGGAAGCAGTGATCGCATTCCGGCACGATCCACACCATCTCCACATCATCGTAGTCCTTGAGGCAGATCGCACAGGGGCCCACGATGCCCTTATGCACACACATACAAAAACAACCCCCGAAAGTTCAATCCTAATTCGCATATGGTTGGATTAAAGTGAAAGTTTGGGTGGATGTCATATTCCACCTTTCTGTAGGAATCGTTGCCACTTTTAATGGTAGGATATGAACTCCTATTAGCTTGACTTGGATGGTTATAATTAGCTTCAACATCTTCGCATGCAATGAGGAATTCTTATTGACATGAATTCCAATAGAAATACACATCTTCGCATCGGGATATAGTCTTTCTAACTAAAATTAGTGTTTTTCGCTCAAGCAACTGATGTATAATTTCCAGGCGCATGTCTCTCCGATAAGCGACTGAAATTTGTTCAGCAGGCGCCTCCATTAATCTTGATGATTTTCTCTCCAATCATCAAAATTGTTGACTTTCGATCAGACGATTGTAGTGTATTTTATAGGTGCCTATCAATTTTCCAGGCAGGAGACATCTTTTCGGCCCGCCGACTGACGATTGTACATTAGTCGAATGTCCACGTTTGAGGCGGTCCGTTGCTTTAATCTGATACGTCCATCTTTCAATCCAATGGCCCAGAGCTATTACCCCTCCACTTAAGTAATCGAGGGCGCTTCATTTTTTGTCTCTGTCGATTGCAGTTCCCTCCTCTTCGTCTTCAAACGAGAGCCATCCATTCGATCTTCTCCATCGATTCAAAGCTTCTACCATCGATTCCCCTCTCCATTCATTCAATCGTGCTTGGATCTCTTCTCCTTCGTCGATTGATTGGTATATCTCTCTCTAGCTTTCGATCGTGCATTATTTTCCTTCGTTGTCTATCGATTTCGTGCTATGGCTCCACCCAAAGTCAGTTTCTCTTTCTAGGGGAAAACTCTTGCTGTTAGGAAGCCTAGTAACCCAATACATAATGCTGCCCCTTCCAAGAAATTACCCTATAAAGCCTGTACCAAATTCACTGATGTTATATCCAATGTTTCGGATGAATCTGATTCGGATCATTCTTCATTTGAAGAAGAAGAGTTTGTTGAGCCCCTCAAGAAACGGCTGCGTAGACCTATTAGTGTTCAGATCAATAAGCCTCCTGCTTTGACTGCTCCTCCTTGTGTGGAAGAATAAACCCACACCGAGTCTCAATCCTTTGAACACCAAGGCCAAAATCACCCTCTGAACCCCAAGGCCAAAATCAACCCAAGAATCCTCAGCCTCCTCCAGCTGCTCCTCTTGTCCCTATTTGTCGGGATGCCTCTTACTTGGCAAAATTTCACGCTATGATTGGGATCAAGCTCTTTAGTGAGTGTTTCATAGTTTATCAAGCTTTTACCGCTGAGAGACTTTTCGAGATCCTCACGGCGACCAAATTGGTTGATTTGTTTCGTTATTCACATATTGATTCCCCTCGTGCTTATCCATTTCTTGTAAAGCTATTCTATGCCAGCTGCATTCACGGTGAATATATTGATACTGGTGTTATTGACAACATGGTTCAGGGCACTCATATCAAGCTTGACCCTACTCTTTTAGGGACTATTCATAGGATTTCATCTACTGGATTCTTGCATGCTGATATCTCCATCTCCGTCATTGCTGATCTTGACCAAGCTATCCTCTAGGACATGTTTTCTGTGATTCCTCTATTCCTCTCCTCTGGCATCAAGGCATCCATGTTCTCTGCTCAAGATTGGGCTGTTCACCTTGTGGTGAAGTCCAACATCTTGTCGAAGTATGGCTCCTCTGATCAGCCATCTCAGGAGATTCTTCGGTGCATGTATGCTATTCTTTCTGGCATGTCAGTGAATTGGGCCGGGGTCCTCCTTGATCGTATGGACCTCATAGAGTTCACTTCCTCCTCCTCTCATATTCCTTATGGAGGAATTCTTACTCATGTCTTTCGCCACTTCGGCATTGATTTGACCCCGTATGAGCACATGCCTCTTGGTCCTCTTCTTGATACGTCAGCAAAGTCGAAGTGCTCTTCGGCTCTGCTGACGGCATCAAAGAAGAGGCAGTCTACTTCAGGCCCTTCTTCATCTATTGCTCCATCTGTTGATCGGCCTTCATCATCTGATGCACCCTCTCTTGTCCAGTTAAGCGAGAAACTATCTGGTCTTTGTGAGATGTCTATCTGTCCTTCCAACATCAGGCATACCTTTCCCTGCCCACCTCCAGTCTTTTGTTCCATCTGTTGCTGCTCAGGCTACTCAGCCCCCTCCTCCGATCATCTCTGAGATTCCAAATCCTTCAGTTGATACTTCTTCTAAACCGATTTCTTCTCAGGATCCTCAGGGTGGTTCCTCTGCTGATGCTGCTGCTCCTCCTCCCGAGGACGTTTCTGTTGATCCGAAGCCCCAGGATTTCTGTATTGAGTTGGCTACTCCAGTGGACTCCTCCGCAGCTGATCTGGATTGATGTTTCTTGGAGACTGATCACCCTTGGTTCTAGACTTTTTGTTAGGGTTGAGATTGTGAGTTTGTTTTTATATCTGTTGTGTGATGGTTATATTGATGTATTGGCACATTACTTTTGGATGTTGTATGATGATGATCATACTTTTCATGTATGTGGAGTGGTTAGTCATTTTTTTTGTACTCCATGTATTTCCTCTATATATATATATATATATATATATATATATATATACTAGTCATTACCCGTGCCCATAGGGCACGGTTTATTTAATGGCTGAGTTTTTCTCCCCCACAAATTTCAAGTTCCCCCAAATTTCAAGTTTTTCCACAAATTTCAAGTTTCCCCCCAAATTTAAGTTTTCCCCCAAAATTTAAGTCCCCCCATAATTGTCATTACCACCAAGGACAAACTTGCCACGTAGGACAAAGCTTTGTCCTAGTAGGATAAGATTCAAAATCTCTATAGAACTGAAAAAAAATGGCCGGAAGGGGTGAGAATAAAAAGTGTGGGTGTGTGTGGGGAGGGTCCATAGGCAAAAATACAAAAACCGGGGTTGTATGTGCAAAATTCCACATCTCCTCTTTTATCCCTCAAAATCTCATCTCTTATATTTTCTCTTATTCAATTTCACTGTTTTATATAATAGATATCCAAATTCTCTTATCCAATTTCTCATGTCTAAATTCTCTTATCAATTTCTCTTGATAACACCCGTCTTTTATATAATAGATATCCCTTATCCAATTTCTCTTGTCCAATATCTCTTATCCAATTTCTCTTGATAACATCTCTCGTATGTAATATAGATATCTCTTATCCAATTTCTCTTGATAACATCACTCTTATCCAATTTCTATTGTCCAATATCTCTTATTCAATTTCTCTTGATAACATCCCTCTTTTATAATATAGATATCTCTTATCCAATTTATCTTGTCCAATATCTCTAATCGAATTTCTCTTGATAACATTCCTCTTTTATAATATAGATATCTTTTATCCAATTTCTCATGTCCAATATCTCTTATCCAATTTCTCTTGATAACATCCCTCTTTTATAATATAGATATCTCTTATCCAATTTCTCTTTTCCAATATCTCTTATCCAATTTCTCTTGATAACATCCCTCTTTTATAATATAGATATCTCTTATCCAATCTCTCTTGATAACATCCCTCACTTATAATATAGATATCTCTTATCCAATTTCTCATGATAACATCCCTCTTTTATAATATAGATATCTCTTATCCAATTTCTCTTGTCCAATATCTCTTATCCAATTTCTCTTGATAACATCCCTCTTTTATAATATAGATATATATATATATATATATATATATATATATATATATATATATATATATATATTGGAAAGTTAGTAGCAATCTATATTAACAAAACAAATGTACATAGAGGGTAGAAGGTTGGTGCAAAGTCAGAGAGGGGATAGGGCACAAGCGCCATCACCCTCAACTGACCTACCCCAAACCTTACCCAAAATACAAATACAAAACAAAACAACTAGGAACTATTCATTTCATATAAAGAGACTAGCCCGTATCCCGGAGTTCCCATCTATCCATAGCTTGTTCATCCTCTAGAGATAGCGGCTCAAGATCCCTGAGGATAATTCTTATGTCAGCAGAAATATCTTCAAAAATCACAGTCATAGGTCGTCGCAAGTTTTCAAAAATTCTCCTATTTCTCTCCCTCCAAATGTACCAGACAGAAGCAGATAGGACCGTCCTAGCCAGAGTACTTATTGCGTCCTTCTTGAGGAAATGTAATAAGAAATAGTCTCCCACCTGGTCTAGCTGTGGGCTAATGCTAGGTGAAACCCCCAACTTCAATAGGCTTCTCTTTAGAATATAACTCATGTACTCATAATTGAAAAATAGGTGGCCAATTGTTTCATTCACCCCAGCATTGCACAGGACACAAAAGCTATCAGAAGTTACACCCCAATGTTGCAACCTGTCCTTTGTTAAGAGCTTCCCCAAGAAAGCTCGGAGCAGTGCCAACGTATACTTGGGAACATGATTCTTGAACCATACAACCTGGGAATAATGGAACTTGGAACCCCTAAGGCGTGACCCGTCCCATGCGCTGGCAAAACTGAAAGTGCCACCGTTACCCGCCCAGATCCATGAATCACAGCCCGCCGATAGCTTTATGTTCTGGAGAAAGGGCCGGATGCAGTTGATGCTTGAAACCCGTGCCCAGCCGTCCCCCTCCCAATACTTAGCTACTGTTTTGTGAGCATCCGCAGCTGGTACTTCAAACTGGTCATTTAGTGGGCCAATTTGCAACCAATTGTCTTGCCAAAACAATGTAGTAGTGCCATCGCGAACTTTCCTTTTGATCAAGTATTTTGAATATCTTCTACATTCCAACATAAACTTCCAAGAGCCCGAGTGAGTTGCCAATTTTTTTGTCGCAAAAAACTGTGAGAAATCATTATATTTTGCCCTTATGTGAGTTGACCAGAGCCCTTCTCCTGATAACAAACGCCATGTTAGTCTAACTCCCGCTGCCATATTAATATCCGGGAGAAGACGGAGTCCCACCCCTCCCTCATCTTTAGGCGTACAGATATCTTTCCAAGCCCAGATATGAGACTTTCCCCAGATGAAATTCCTGCAAGTAGAAGTGATTGTGCGAAGAACAGAATTTGGAATGCGGTATACTTGCATCCAGAAAAATACCATGCCGTAAATAACAGTCCTGACCAACTCAATACGCCCCGAAATGGATAACGTAGCGGAAGCCCAGCCCTGTAATCTCGTCTTACATTTATCCACTAGTCTGTTGTACATGAAAGGTTTTGGATATTTTGTAGATAGTGGCAACCCAAGATATGTAGTGATGGAAGAGCCAATCTTTATACCCAGCTGTTGTGCTAAATCATTGGGGGACTTAGTTCCTTTGCTGAATATAGCAGTACTTTTATCCCAATTTATTGATATACTAGTCATAACCCGTGCCCGCGGGCACGGTGCATTTAAGATTTTTTCCCGCGAAATCGTTCTCCCCAAAAAAAATATTTTTACAGCCAAAATTTAAAAGAAAAAAAAATTAGAGTGAAAAAATTTAGAGGCACTGCTGCCTTCGACAAGGAACAATAAATTCGGTGCGGGCACCTTCGGCGCAGAACAACAAAGTAGCGTATAAAAATTTAGCGGACGCATTCGACGCGAGTGGGTTGGTCAGACCTCTGCTTGACGCCCAAAAAGCTCAGCCCGCCTATTTGAATGCATATTCCCTGTGTTTTTTGGGTTTCAATTTTTTTGGGTCAGCCGAAATAAGCTCAGACGAAATAAAGTTCTCTTTTGCATACGTTTCATTTTTTGGGTTTCATTTTTTTTGGGTAGCATTTTTTGGGTCATTTTTCAATGAAGTGTATTAAGTGCTGATGCTGCCAATTTAAAAAAAGAAAAGCTTTTGTATTCTCCCAACAAATTGCTCTTCAACCCAAAATAGGATAAGTTCAAAATCTGTTCTCAATTGTAATATAGATAGTCGTAACCTAAGGGCACGGCTCTTTTAAAATATTTTCCCTCAAAATCTTTAATCCCGTAATTATAATTAGTCCATAAATAAATTGCAATAATTTTTATTAGTTAGTTCCCTTGAAAATTTTAGTTCCCCAAAATTTACTTCCCTATGAAATAAGTTTTCCCAAGAAATTTCAAAAATTTTAGTTCAACCCAAAAATTAGTTCATCTCAGAGAATTTTGTTCCACTTAAAAATTTTGTTCATCTTAGAGAACTTCCAGCCAAAACGGATATTCCAATTCCTCGTAAGAGAAAGCATGATGTTGTTAACAGAAGTAAACATTGATACCCGTAACCACCAGCATTTTGGTCCCCCCCACCAAAAAAGAAAAATTGATTCAAAAAATTACATGACATTATGAGAAGCATTATACACATAGATATTGAAAAAAAATATCTACATAGTATATCGCTTGCATATACTTGGTTACATCAGCAATATGTACACATCTGTTCGCCGATATTTAGAACTTCCATATGGTGACCTTTGTAGTTTGAAGAAATCATTCAGCACAAATCCAAAAAACTGCAGTTTGAAGACCAATAGCGTGTTAAATATTAATCATACACCCACAGTTTGCATAACCAAAAAGCAAATACCGAGTTAATTTCTGCATATCCTAGCCAACTTGGAGGATAGATTATCAAAACACAAAGAAAAAAATCAAGTTAATATTATATAATAATGAAATGATATTCTTATACTAAGCCTTAATAATGCGGCAATTTCTCTCTCTATACACACTTTTCAAATCAAAGCCACGACAAAACAGTTTCAAGAATTAAAAATGAGGCAATTACTCCCCAAATAAGTCCACCCCCAAGGTCATTGATTAATTTCCAAGAAAACTGTACATGTAAGCCCTAAGAAATCAAATTGCATGAATGTTATTTAGCCATCCCCTCTCATTGTATTTCAACAAAGTGCCAACATTAGGACCAAAGCTGTAAAGCTCTAGGAAGATGATTGGTCTGCTGCATTTCCCCCTGAGTGTGTGCTTTGTTAGAACTCAATGCCCCTTCTCTTCTTTGGCTGCGCTTCAAGGATCTTGGATGACGGGTCATTTAAAATATTCACCGTCAAAATCTTGGATTCCTTCATTTACAAAACGAACAAAAATAAGTAAAGTGCAATAACTGTTATTTAGTTTTCCAAAAATTACATCAACATAAAATGGATTGCCAAATTGATAAATGAATGGCTAAATAATCATTAAGGGTTCAAAATCAACTGAAGTAGTAATTCATTTGAAAATAAGCCATATAACAATTCTACCGTACAAATAAAAAAACAGTGATGCCATTAATTTAGCTTATTCAAGCTTTCCAAAATGGATAAGTAATCATAACTTAACTAATGGCTACAGGTTATCCATCAGCTAATTAATGTCATTTATCTTTTTAAACAGACAAAACAATCATGAAGGATAAGGAAAAAATTCAAATTAGATAGTTGTTTTGTCAATGACGCATAATCAGTTCAAATGGGAAACTCTTGATTTACATAGGACTAACTAAAATGTAAACAACACCAAAATAACGACCCAAGAAATAATGGCAACGATCTAATCGTTACATCACTACCAGAAAAACAAAAATGAGACTATTCAATGCATATATCCAATCCAACTAAATCAAAAGGCCAAAAATCAGTCAAGGAAAATATATAGCAATCAAACAGGAACAGAGAAAACAATTGCAAAGATCAAACTTTTCCAACTAAACCCAAACTAAATTGCACAAAACTATTAAAACCCATTAAAGTGACCAAATTCAATCCTGTAGACCAGGCCAGTTCAACTGGTACACCAAATCCTATGAGGGCAGTCTTTTTCTGGAAATGAATTTGTGGAGCTTTGGCATGAGAAACCATGTTGGACTCATTGTGAGTCATCGATGCATCATTGTCCATCATCTTCTCGGGCATTCTGATGACCGTACTATGGAGAAATTCTATCATACAAAACTCTACATGAAAAACATTAGTAAACATCCAAGAGATAGCACTTATGGAGTAAAAAATAACAAATCATTAATTGCATTTGTTCCTCATTTCATGATTTCAGTTGAGGGTAGCGGGTGCTATATTAATGATTTCATCTAAAAATTATCTTATTGAATAAAATATTTAGAGCACATATTATTAGAATCACTATTTACCGAACAAAATAAGCACTCACTGGAATGTTGTACTGAATGACATAATTGTGTGATGTTTGAATGGGAAAGTCCAGAATCCCTGGAGATCCCTTTCATGTTGCATTTGTTTGAGAATAGATGGACATCCCTGATTTGTAAACATCCCATCCAAGTTAGCTTGCAAATGATTTGTAAACATCCTGGTTCTAAAATCATGTCCAATTTGCAAATGATAAAAATCATGTCCAATTTGTTGACAGGATTTGAAACTTCATGAACTTGGACAAATGAAATAAACAAATGATTTGCAAATGATTTGCAAAATCCTGTCCAATGTTGCTTGCAAATGAATCACCTGGATGTTTCATTTCGGCAATGTTGTGGATGTTTCGTTTTCCCTCTCAAAGTTCGCAGCAAATGACGAATAGAAAATACCTGAGAATCGAAGAAAATCAAACAAAACAGAAAATCCCTAAGAATCACTGCTAATTGCAGCACAAATTCCATCAATATGAATTAAAATCAGAAGAAATGCTTACAATTTTCAGTTTCTCTAAGGGGCACAAAATTTTTGCGAACTTTGAGAGGGAAACCGAAGCGTCCGAAACCTCCAATAGATAGCAATTGATGATCTCCTTCAAGCTGTACACTACCTCTCCTGAGGTTATGTATTTGAGCGGGGTTTAGGTTTAAAACCGAGCTTGAAAATGATAAATGTAGACAGAAACATTTTGTGAATTTAGACAAAAAAGTAATAATGTCTCAGTAAAAATAAAGAAAAAAAAGCTGAACACAAAATTCTGAACCCATGATTTGTATCGCATCCTTGCCACCTCAAAGATCAAGGAAATTGGAAAAGGGTTGCAAATTTAGTATGCAAACACAAAAAAGAGTAAGACACAATACAAAATATTTTGGTGCATCGTGTATTTTGATATGCACAAATATATCATCTTGATATGCTTAACATATAGCAGTATTTTCACTTTGGCCTAATTCAATTCTGACATTTTTTGAGTCCCCAACTGAAATTGCTAGATGTCTCCCATTTCCAGTCTCCGATAAAATCACTCACTTCCTAAATCTAAATTTAAGCAACCAGATACAAAAATCAATGAAACTCGCTCATTCCCAACGAACATGATATTGTGGGCTCCAAGAACTGAAATGAAATAACAAATGTAGATGTTTACTTACTTCAATCCCTTACATAGAAAATGAAAGTTTAATCTCAAGGAACAAAAAATGTAAGCTGACATGAAATTTGGAAATATAAGTGCAAGCATATGAAAGAGAAACAATCTCCAACAACACTAATCCAGCAAGTAAGGGTGAGTGAAACTATTTTCATCATATTTAGATTTTTTTTAAGGAATTAAGCAACCTAATTATGAAGTAGTTGAAATCAAAGAACTTAGAGCAGTTACATGCATCAATCTGACTTGAATTGTAACATATTCCTAATGCACGACTCCAATAACAGAATGTGTAAGGTATTGATCAAGAAGATATACATTATAAACACATCTTTTAAGACTACAAAATATCTGCCGAAATCAAAAGGATGTGTTTATAATGTATATCTTCTTGATTGGAAACACATCAGTTTCTTTGATGAACTTTTGGTGAAGCGTTTGCATTATGATTGCTGGGTGGTAAACTTTTGATTATTGCTTATTGGGAAGTTTTTTAAAAGAACATGTTTATCTTGGTTGTGAACACTCCATGTTGTTAATTTCATCATGCCTTTATGTAACATTTGAATTAACCATTTTAGTTATAGTGCAACATTTTATTGGTGATGAGCATCATGTATTGTCATTTCAGTTTCTAGCATCTCACTTTCTAAATGTAGCAGTCTACTATATTTTATCTCATTATAGATATTTTAGGATCCATGTATTTATTTGTTCCTCTTTTTACACTCTCTGTATGTATCGTGTGTTGTTTTGTCTAACACTTTTTACTTGGTCAATATATGAGTTGGAAATCATGTGCATCTTATTACGTTTTTCTGCTGAAGTTACCTGAAGAAACAGTTGGCTTTTCTGTAGGCCTTAGAAGTGGTTGATCTGGAGCATCAGAGGCAGATGGTGAATGAGCTTAATGGTTATGTCATGAAATGTGTTCGCAATCAGAATGGCAACCATGTAATCCAGAAATGCATTGAGTATGTTTCTCAAGAAAGGATCCAGTTTATCATTTCTGCCTTTTATGGGCAAGTTGTGATGCTAACTATACGACTTCTGTGTTGCAGATACACGATGATACTTCATAAATTCATTTAGTATGTAGTTTGTTATATATATGGGTCATGACTGATAAGAATGTTCTATGCACTTGTAGAGGGTATTGGAGCACTGCGATGATGAAAACACATAAAGCATAATGATGGATGAGATTATGAGATCTGTTTGTTCTTTGGTTTCCATATATTGTGCTAAAAACAATGTTAATCACAAAGAAATGGTTTGCTTCCCAAATTCACTGGCTGGGGTGTTATACATCATTGGAAACAAAGTGCAAAAATTTCATATATGCTAAAAGGAGCATAACATGTAAATACATCATTGTGAATCTGAGAGCAGAGACCAAAGAGTTGAAACAGTCCTTTTCAATGATGTATATAGTCCTTTTCAATTGTGAAAGGTTTAAAATGGATCCAACTATCATCGACTAAGCAAAAACTCATTTAAAATTTTAATAAATAAAAAAAGACATAAAATGGGAACTGTTCATACTTTTTTTGTGAACTGTGAGGGTATCGTCGACATCAAACAGAGCGATCAGTCCCACTATTGAGAAAAAAAATCCCAAACATAAAGGCCCTAACAAAATCCCTTCTTGAACTTAAAACTAAAATTAAAGATTAACCCATATTTACCCCTTCCAATTATTTGTAAAATGACCAAACATTAAGCAAAAATTTTGGCGAAAGATTAAATGAAAAAACATAACACACAAGGATTTGACAGGCAAACTATGCAAAATATAAGTAAATAGAAAGTAAGTTGAGGAACATTGAAATGTTTGAAGAATATAATTGAAGAATATAATTTCATCGAATATAATTGAAGAAGATTACTGCAACATTCATCGCATATAATTGAAGAACAGTTAAAGACCACACATATGCATAGTTTTATCCTTAACCAATTATACTTTGTCATTGATCAAAAGTAATTGAAGATCAAATTAGCCTGAACCAATTAAACTTTTTGATTTATCTATCACAGTGAAATAGATCAATTTGCTAATCTTTCACAGTAACAATTCTACTTGAGCTGCTACTCTTTCACTGGCAATGAAATCATTAGTACATACAATGAATCCAGTTCTATAAACAGAAATGCATAGATCAAATAATCTAAAACAACCCTCCCTTGTCTTCAAGTGGAGAGGGGATAAAGACTTAGCAACTCACATTTAAGCTAATTTAATTAGCAACTGAATTCAAAATTAAAGCAACATAGTGCATTAAGTACATCAAAGGGCACCTTTTTCACCCAAGACACTATTCCAAGTAGAACAATGATAATACAATTATATTCTACGCATGTTTTCAACCAAAAACGTTAATTTTGGGTTTTAAATTCTATTCGAGCTCTTTAATGAAACTAACTCAACAATTGACAATACTACCTAGGATCCAATCACCAAAGCAAAAATAGATTAGACATGGACTAAAATTCACAATGAGAGGGGATGGAGACTTATCGATCAACAAACAATAACACTAATAAATCCCCAAAAAATGCAAGCATGTATTTACCTGCATGCTGGTCGAGAAGAAGTCAATGTAAGTCAACACCGATTCTTTCCTCAATATCTTCTCCAATGCTTGCAACACTACACACAAAAGGATGCATCAGAATCGTAATCAACACACAAAAAACAAAAAAATACACTGATGCTCAATTAACCTGCTCAACAACATCCAAGTACTCAATTGCTAGCAATTTCCCACAAAGCACCGGCACAGTCACGCGCCTCACAAATGCTTTGGCCGATTTAGGCATCGCATTGCACAAATAATTCAGAGCTATGATCGCGAGCATCATAATATCAGGATTGCTCCCATAAGAAAGGAGAGTACAAAAAACACTGATGCTCAATTTACCTGCTCGCGAGCATCATAATGCCAATTTGGCAAGCAAAGGGAAGGCAGTGTCTATCAGACACCCCGATCACCACTTTTATTCTCTAAAGTCATCTAGGGATTAAGGTCTCGAACCTAATCCAGGCAGTCCAAATACTTGTTTGATTTCATCATGCTTTCTTTTTTAATTAAGGTTTAGCTATATTCCAGTTTGTATTAAGAGCAATCGAGTTCTCTATAAAATATGCAATTTACTACATCGGAGACCATCATTTGAATCATTAATTCTGCATAAAATCCCAGCAAAAACAAATAGTGCTTTCTATTGATATCACTTTATTATTGAATTGTAAGAAATCAAGCAGAAATCTTGCATAGTGTTAGGGATAGAAGGAAACCTGTGAGGATAAACTTAGGGAGTTTAGGTAATTTAGGCGGCAATGGCAGCATGCGATGTGATCATCCAGAGCCCTACGCCGACGACCAAGATCCCAGTGAGAACCCTCGCAACAGAGCACGGTTTATTTAAGAAGCATATCATATGGATTTAATATGACCAAAAACATGAACATAACCATTAGCTTGATTGATTTCAATCAAGAATTAGGTAATCGATTCGATAGAAAATACCAGCAATAATACCAAGAAGATTAACAGATGTGAAAGAGAAAATGCAGATGGGAAAAGATTAAGAACACCAGAAGATACCAACAAATAAGATTAACAGACAATCGATTCGATTCAAGAACCAAAAGGCTACGATTGGGAGAGTAATCAAGAAGGCAACAACGGGCTACTCATCAATCTGCGGAGAAGAGAGAATGAGCAAATCAAATTCAAAGATTCATATTCATAATCAATCAAATTAACCAAGGAAAATAAAAAAAGGTCAGAAAATAATTTAGTAAATTCTCCCAAAATATCAAAGAAAAATTGAAAACCACCAAAACCTACCCAACCAAAACATGGCACCGATCAAAAGCATTAAACCTTAACAAAAAAGAAAAAACATTTCCATTACTTTCATAGTATCAACCAACATTAAGAGAAAAAAAGAAGACATCAATCATAATTCATACACATAAACAGTCATATCTTATAAACAGTCTGATTTAGACGTAAACAGTCTGATTCATACCCATAAATAGTCTGATTCAGACGTAAAAGGTAAAAGATGATATAAAGAGATAGCTAAATACAGAATACAAATTGGAGAATCACTCAACCTAAAAAGAATAATAAATGTAATTGATGGCTAAATAAAGTATTGTTACGGTAAATGCCAGCCTTCTCAAACACCCAAATTAATTAGAATATCAATCTTGCTAATTATATAAAGTACAATAGTAATTAAAAGATAATATATCAATTTTATATTAGAAATAATAAAGAACAGATTACATTACTGGATGTGTGGTATGAATTGCTAAGTTTTTGGTTCAAGCATAGGATATTAACGTATAAAAAATAATTACTCACATGATATTTACAGAAAATAAAAGTATAATCAATATATGCATAAATGATATTGGTCATGCTGGTTCTACAACCTATGGTGTTATATCCACTACTTAAGGTCATGCCTTAAGATTAAAAGCCTTAAACCTTAACAAAAAAGAAAAAACATTTCCATTACTTTCATAGTAACAACTGGCATTAAAAGAAAAAAAGAAGACATCAATCATAATTCATGCCCATAAATTTATGATCCCAAATTCAACTATGAATTTATGCTCCCAAATTCAAAATTGTCCAAGTAGCTCAGAAATGATTCAGTGTTTTCTTTCTTGATATGGAATGTTTGGACAATTAAGTTAATATGGACAATTAAGTTCAGAATAAATATGGAATGATTTCTGAGATATGGAATCCATACCAAATTCAAAATTGTCCATATTAAGTTCCATATTACCTTATCAATCTCAAACACCCAAATTAATTAGAATATCAATCTTGCTAATTATATAAAGTACAATAGTAATTAAAAGATAATATATAAATTTTATATTAGAAATAATAAAGAACAGATTACATTACTGGATGTGTGGTATGAATTGCTAAGTTTTTGGTTCAAGCATAGGATATTAACGTATAAAAAATAATTACTCACATGATATTTACAGAAAATAAAAGTATAATCAATATATGCATAAATGATATTGGTCATGCTGGTTCTACAACCTATGGTGTTATATCCACTACTTAAGGTCATGCCTTAAGATTAAAAGCCTTAAACCTTAACAAAAAAGAAAAAACATTTCCATTACTTTCATAGTAACAACTGGCATTAAAAGAAAAAAAGAAGACATCAATCATAATTCATGCCCATAAATTTATGATCCCAAATTCAACTATGAATTTATGCTCCCAAATTCAAAATTGTCCAAGTAGCTCGGAAATGATTCAGTGTTTTCTTTCTTGATATGGAATGTTTGGACAATTAAGTTAATATGGACAATTAAGTTCAGAATAAATATGGAATGATTTCTGAGATATGGAATCCATACCAAATTCAAAATTGTCCATATTAAGTTCCATATTACCTTATCAATCTCAAACACCCAAATTAATTAGAATATCAATCTTGCTAATTATATAAAGTACAATAGTAATTAAAAGATAATATATCAATTTTATATTAGAAATAATAAAGAACAGATTACATTACTTGATGTGTGGTATGAATTGCTAAGTTTTTGGTTCAAGCATAGGATATTAACGTATAAAAAATAATTACTCACATGATATTTACAGAAAATAAAAGTATAATCAATATATGCATAAATGATATTGGTCATGCTGGTTCTACAACCTATGGTGTTATATCCACTACTTAAGGTCATGCCTTAAGATTAAAAGCCTTAAACCTTAACAAAAAAGAAAAAACATTTCCATTACTTTCATAGTAACAACTGGCATTAAAAGAAAAAAAGAAGACATCAATCATAATTCATGCCCATAAATTTATGATCCCAAATTCAACTATGAATTTATGCTCCCAAATTCAAAATTGTCCAAGTAGCTCAGAAATGATTCAGTGTTTTCTTTCTTGATATGGAATGTTTGGACAATTAAGTTAATATGGACAATTAAGTTCAGAATAAATATGGAATGATTTCTGAGATATGGAATCCATACCAAATTCAAAATTGTCCATATTAAGTTCCATATTACCTTATCAATCTCAAACACCCAAATTAATTAGAATATCAATCTTGCTAATTATATAAAGTACAATAGTAATTAAAAGATAATATATAAATTTTATATTAGAAATAATAAAGAACAGATTACATTACTGGATGTGTGGTATGAATTGCTAAGTTTTTGGTTCAAGCATAGGATATTAACGTATAAAAAATAATTACTCACATGATATTTACAGAAAATAAAAGTATAATCAATATATGCATAAATGATATTGGTCATGCTGGTTCTACAACCTATGGTGTTATATCCACTACCTAAGGTCATGCCTTAAGATTAAAAGCCTTAAACCTTAACAAAAAAGAAAAAACATTTCCATTACTTTCATAGTAACAACTGGCATTAAAAGAAAAAAAGAAGACATCAATCATAATTCATGCCCATAAATTTATGCTCCTAAATTCAACTATGAATTTATGCTCCCAAATTCAAAATTGTCCAAGTAGCTCGGAAATGATTCAGTGTTTTCTTTCTTGATATGGAATGTTTGGACAATTAAGTTAATATGGACAATTAAGTTCAGAATAAATATGGAATGATTTCTGAGATATGGAATCCATACCAAATTCAAAATTGTCCATATTAAGTTCCATATTACCTTATCAACAGAAATTCAAAATATGGACAGCGGAGCAGCTCCCAAATTCAAAATTAGCTTATCCGTATTACCTTAAGTTCCCAAATTCAAAATTAGCTGATAAGGTAATATGGACAGCGGAGCAGCTCCCAAATTCAAAATTTTCCAAGTAGCTCAGAAATCATTGATTAAACCCGTGCGAATCCATACCTCGGGAAGCTTCCTTGAGGCATCTGAATCTCTTCAACGACCCTGAACAGATTGATTCCACCAAAAACCCTAAACTGTGCGCCAACCTAGAGGGGGGAAGAGATAGAGATTCTGGGAGGGATCTGAGGTTTTGGGTGTTGCCTCGACTTTTATGGGATGTTTGGAGCGCGAGAGATGGGTTAGGGGGCAGTGAGCTAAGGTTTATTTTGGAGGGAAAGAGATTTGCAAGGGCGCTGACATGTTGAGCCATTGGTAGTGGGGTTTGGAGCGGAGCGGATTTTTGCTGTGGTGGGGTTTTTTGAATATTTAATAGGGTTTCTCCCCCAAATGCGTAGAGAAATATTGGGCACATAAAATGTTTGGGCGGCTGAGTGTTCCTCCCAATGTTGATTTCAAATGCAAAGTTCAAATTTCAAAAGATCCCGCCTAAATATTTCCTCCCAAATTTAAAAGTTTGGCCTAATCATCATCTTATATTCAATTTCTCTTCTCCCAATTTCTCTTATTCAATTTCTCTTATCTTAACCAAATTCTCTTATATAAATTGTATTAACTACCCAATTTCTCATCTCTTATCCAATATTTCTTATCCATCTCTTATCCAATAACCCATGATAAGATCCCTGTTTTATAATATAGATATATATATAGATATATATATATATATATATATATATATATATATATATATATATATATATATATATATATATATATATGGGTAAAGGGATCCTAAGGTGCATCATTAGATTCAATCTAAGGAGGCGCCCCCATTTCCCACCATCTCACACATTTTTTTTGAAATTTTTTTATGGGTTTATTGTTCACCTCATGGATGATCAGTATACCAAATTTCAAGGGATTCCAATACTTTTTGAGTCCCCATCTAACCCTTGCAACTTCGTGGGTTTTTCAGCGTGTTTTCAGACCGTTGAAGTTGTAAGTGGTAGATGGTGGCTCAAAAAGTATTGGAATCCCTTGAAATTTGATATGTTGATCATCTATGATGTGAACAACAACCCCATAAAAAAATTTCCGAAAAAATTGTAGGAGATGGGGGGAAATGGGGGCACCTCCTTAGATTTTCAACTAAGGAGGCACCTTAGACCCCCTTTTGCCTATATATATATATATATATATATATATACTAGTCATTACCCGTGCCCATAGGGCACGGTTTATTAAGTGGCTGAGTTTTTTCCCCCACAAATTTCAAGTTCCCCCAAATTTCAAGTTTTCCCACAAAATTTTAAGTTTCCCCCCAAATTTAAGTTTTCCCACAAAATTTAAGTCCCCCAAATTGTCAATGCCACCTAGGACAAATTTGCCACGAAGGACAGTTTTGTCCTAGTATGATAAGATTCAAAATCTTCACAGGACTGGAAAAAAATGGTCGAAAGGGGGGAGAATAAAAAGTGTGGGTGTGTGTGTAGGGAGGGTCCAGGGGAAAAAATGGAAAAACCGAGGTTGTATGTGCAAAATTCCACACCTCCTCTCTTATCCCTCAAAATCTCATCTCTTACATTTTCTCTTCTCCAATTTCCCTCTTTTATAGAATAGATATCCAAATTCTCTTATCCAATTTCTCATGTCCAAATTTTCTTATCCAATTTCTCTTGATAACATCCCTCTTTTATATAATAGATATCCAAATTCTCTTATCCAACCCGTGCCCATAGAGCACGGCGAAGGTCATCTCCTGGGTGCGAAACCAAGGGGGACAATCGGTTCACAGGTGAAATGACGACAGGACTCCAAATTCTCTTATCCAATTTCTCATGTCCAAATTCTCTTATCCAATTTCTCTTGATAACATCCCTCTTTTATATAATAGATGTATAGTATATAACCCGTGCCCTAAGGGCACTGTTCGTTTAAAATACCCACACTTAATATCTTGGATCCCCTAAAATTAAAAGAACACCAACAATTAAACAACATTAATTTTTATTCAATTCCCCAAAAAATTTAATTTCCCCTAAAATTTAGTTCCTCCAAAAATTTTAATTGCCCCAAAATTTAGTTCCCTCCAAATTTAGTCCCCCCCCCCAATTTTAGGGTTTTCCTCCCAAAATTTTTATTAACTCTCATCATACACATTGATTCATCAAGATTAAATCACAGTCGTCTTTCCACCTTTTTGTCCTAGTTATCAACACATTCAAAAACATCCGACAAAGAAGGCAAGGTTATTGTTGCCGCTAGGATTCTTTATGACTTGCAAAAGCATGATGTTGTACCAAATGGGATAACATACACAACTTTAATAGATGGATACTGTCGAATTAATCATGTGGACGAAGCCTCAAAATTTTTAGAAGAGGTGGAGGTTATGTGGTTTTGGATTGATGAGATCAGTTGTGCCGCACGCATGAATGGTTATTGCAAGGCTTCCAAGTTGGATGTAGCATTGAAACTTTTTAGAAGCATTAGTTCCAAATCGTGTACACAATCTGTTAGGTGGATTTTGCAAGGAAGGCAAAACTCCATAAAGCTATTCAAATCCTTGATGATATGGTGGAGGTTGGGTTTAGTACTAATGTTGTCACGTACTCGGTGATGATTAATGGTTATGCAAAATGGGCAAGATAACTCATACTAAATGGATCTTATCAAAGATGCACAAAACCGGTACATCCTAATAATATTTTATATTCAACACTAATATACCATTAATGCAAGCATGGCGATATTTTAGAAGCAACAAAAATATGAAATATCCATAAAAACCATATATAAATCTTATATGAAGTATACTTGAATTATAACACATGCCTAACAATGTTATGGCAACAATAATCAGATAAATATATACAGAAAGAACATCCCTAAAAAGGTGAGTTAAACTTGATTACATGCCGCCTTTCAACATTCATAAACTTTCTGATACATCATTCAAAACACTTTTCATCGTTAGTTTTCACTGTAAGACATTAGTTTATTCTTTAACTTCCGTATACATTCCCCAAAAATGACTTTTCACCAATAGACTACGATGTTCTTTACAAAAGATGTTCCTCACACAAAAAAATTCATGTAGCATATCCTCCCCGAAATAGAACCTTCAATGTCCGAGACAACCATAGAGTCTATAGCTAAAAAAGTTGTGCAGTCTCTCACTTCTTGATAATCTTTGTTGATTTTCATTTGGATCTTGACTTTGATCTAGATGTACAACAACACAATTCATTAACATAATGAATTAGCCCAACTTAGTGAGTGATGTTACTAAACACAATTCATTAACAATATTTATAACATTTAAGCGCACTGAGTAGTTGATTTTTTTTTGTCAAAAAATAGGCAGCTCAACATTGGGTTAGATATTTGACTTAACATATTTAGATAATTTCCAGCATTGAAAATAATAATTTAGTGTCAAATAAATAGAATAGCCACGTCAATAAAAATGATGTTATAGAAAAGAGAAGGTTCAGATCAAGTTTAACATGAAGAAGAGTTCAAGTTCAAAATCAAAAAGTTGAACAGGAAAGATTAGTGTTGTTTTCTTGGATTAATAAAAGATATTAAATGGAGAAAAGGTACCATCTAATTAGATTAAATGCTACTGATTTGTCACTCTCATTAGTACAACTCTCCCATTATCATGTGGGTTATCAAAATGAAAAAGTTGGTGCTGTATTTTCACAAAACACTCCCATTTTTTGAAACTCACCCCCAAAATTCAACACACCATGCGACACTCCCCACTCCCCACTCTTCTTCTCTCTCAAAACTGAGCAGAACCCTCGCTCCCTCTCTCAAATGCTAACAATCACCGCCCGACCCACTCTCATCTTCTCTCAAACGCTAACCTCCCTTAAAAAAATTTGTCTAGTTTTGGAAACAACATTGCCCTGGAAAATTTGGTATTGTGGAAAATTTGGTCCTACAGAAAAATATGAGATACTATCTCATTTTCTCATTACGTTTGCTTAGAAATAAATCACAAATTTGGCATCACAAAAATAAAAATGTTCTCCTTACGTTTGCTTTACTATTGCTATCTGACCATTTTGTAACCTAGCTAGTCTTGAGTTTGTGGCCTTGCATCCAACATCAGTGGCTATTGCTTGCTTCCTTATAAGAAATCACACTGGAGAAAAATGAAACATAAAGAAAATGAAATTAGAATGTTTAGATCATCTTCATTTACAACTATACAACTACAAAAAGTAACAGTTTGGGATCATTATAGGATTAAAAGAATTCATGTAATGTGTGTGAGAGTAAAGATATCTTGAATTTCATCGTTTACATTTAACACTCAATCTTTTTGGTCAAGCAATTTCCTGGAGTTGATAACCTCCATCTACAATCTGTTATAAAGAAATCGTGAAACCAAATGCTCGCTCACATTTTCTGACCGACCATTTGTTGCTCGTATAACATCATCGTGTGCACTGTCTTCCCCTTCTTCTGAAACCTCTACCTTCCCAGGAGTAATAACATCTATATGACGGTTAGAATTAAGCTTAACTCTGGTGTTCTCCTTCCCACGATCATCAACAGAGGGCCCGGTTGGTTCCAAAATCTCTTACAGACGACGTTTCCAGCGGGGTCACATCTGCTCTCTTGAACGGATCCTATAGATTTATAATGAAGAAGAAAAGCACAACAAAGCACCAAGTGAGAACTAAATCTTAGAGAAAGCCTAACATTTCGTATCAGCTAAAAATCTGAGGAAAGAAACTTTACAAAAAGGATGTATGACTGAATAAGAAAGGTAAATAAGTTCCCCACAAATATATGTATTTAATTCACATTTTCTTGCTTATTTTTATCACATAAGAAAAATAGGGAATGGTGGGCTGAACTTTTCACGCATGTATCATACAAATGTGTGTTATTCTTAGTTGATATGGTTGTTATGTTGATTCAAAATGCAGTCCCGTGGTATATACTTCTTAGTTCATAAATTGAAGATCACTTTTGTAACGACTGCTTTTCATGTATCTGGATTTAATATAATATAATATATGTTTTGGTGGATTTTCTCCTCTTGTGTGGTTTTTCGTCTCCGTAGCTTTCATTTTCGATCGATTCGTCGTATTTTCTCGCTTCTTCCTTAGGATTGTCGATTTCGAAGTTTGTCACTCGTGACGGACTTCATAACGGTCATATCTAACTGTTAGATCAAGCCTAGGAGTCTTAGGAATCGATCGCGGGGCCCCGCGCTCCTTTTCGGAACTTTTTGTGCTCATTAGCCGGTATAAGAAGGGGCACCGACCGACTAGATGACGATCCAGTCGGTCGGCAATCCTTCTTGGACCGACTAGTTAGCTTTCTAAATATTTCATGAGTTACTGTTTATCGTTAGTCGGTCTAAGAACGTTGGTTGATCGACTAGGTTGCAAACTAGTCGGTCAGCAATGCTTCTTGAACCGACTAACTCATCATCTTAATTTTAGTTGAGTTACGGTTTACTCTTAGTCGGTCTAAGAACGTTCATCGACCGACTAGATGCTAAACTAGTCGGTCAGTATTTATTCATGGACCGACTAACTCTAAAATCCTATTTTCGTTCAGGAGTTACTGTTTACACTTAGTCGGTCTGCGTTGGTCGACCGACCGACTAGTTGCCAAACTAGTCGGTCAGTGGTTGCTCTTTGACCGACTAACCAGTGTTAAAACCCTAATTTCTGGGCAGCCGCCAGCCCAACCTATTTAAACCCAACCCAAACGTTTTCTTCTCCCTCAACATGACCCAAAACCCTAAAATCTTCCCCCTTCAGCCCCCATCTTCTTCCAAGCTTCATCCCTTCATTCCAAGCCCTAAATCCATCATCCAAACCATCCATCTACTCTATCTACCTCTCATCTTCCCCAAAATCTCACCAAAATCCATCAAATCCCCAAATCCCCCAAAACCCTAGTTCCCCCAAACTTCTCCAATCTTTTCCAGATCTGATCCTAGTGTTCCCCGGAGTGTTTCTTCCGCCTCCTCTCGCGATTTTCCCCATAGATTGGCATCCGTGTGACGAAGTGGTCGTCATCCCCGGTGCTAGGCAAGTGAAACTTGCCACTTAGGGTTTAGGCCATTTTCTTGTTGTAGGCGTAAAAGAGGCTAGGCGACGAAATGATACTCGCCTAGGTGCAAATTGGGGAACTAGCTTGACAACGAAGCTAGTTCCGACATTTAGCATGTTGCACAATTACCATGTCATGTTTACTTTCCATTAACGGTACGCAATTTAAATGTCATGTCATTGCATCCTTAAGTGATACCGTGATTGCGTAGCAACGCTACACTATTTGTGTTCCTGGCTCGTGACCAGAAGCGAGCATAATGAGTTGCTAACCCCAACGCTCGATATATTGAATTGTGAACTAAGAATGCGAGCTCAATGTGCGGGGCAACCCCAGGCTCACTAGCTGAGCTCAATGTGCGGGGACCCCAGGCTCCATTACGTGTGGGTATAGGGGGTGAGGGTTAAGCGGCCATTCAACTGGGAGTCTATTTGATCAACAACTGCAGTTGTAAGGCGTAAACTCTTTGGGGTGGGGTAGTGTTTAGTGCCGATCGGTCTGAAATGTTTACCATTCAGCGAAGGGCGTAAACATCTACAAAACAGCCGTGAAATGTGAATTGTGTTTAGTGCCGATCGGTCTGAATGTGGTACCATTCAGCGAAGGGCGTAAACACTAGCAAATAATGTGAATTGATTGAGATTGATAGTAGCGCGGCTACTCTTGTCTTGTCTTGTCTTGTCTTGTCCCGATAATTGTTCTCTTGTACAAACTGTCTTGCCATGTTTTAAATTGTGCACTCATGTTATAACTACCATGTCATGCATACTAAACTGCTAGGTTGCTAGTTGCCTTACTTTCAGTTTCCTTGCCCAAGTCTTTTAGACTTGCTGACATGTGCCCCCTTTACTCTTTTGGGTGACACATGTTAGATCCTGAGCCTGAGTACCTTGTTGAGGACGAGGTGTTTGCTGACGCCGAGCCCGAGCTTGTGTTTGACGGGGAGTACGTGGACACTGGGGACCAGTCCTAGTGTCTTCGTCGTGTTTTACTTTTGTTAGACAGTTGTTTTGTTATCGGTGCGTGGCACCTATACTTGTTATGTAGTCGCTGCTTTTGTTGGCCTTGTTCTGGGCCTTTAGACTCTTTTCTTTTAGCCTGGTGGCTTTTCTGGATGTTGGACTTATTTTCATGTTGGACAATTTATGAGATGTGATATTTTTATTTCAGTCTCTCCTTGTGTTATTATTGTTATTCCGTTGTGGTTACAGGGACCTGTTTATGTATTGTGGACGCTTATCGGTTTTGGGGCTTCACAGCTCTACTCTCGTGCGGACCTTTTCACGTCTTGCCTCCATTTTAGGGAAGCGGGTCGTGACAGGTTTTAGTGGTGGCCCATGCAGGTCCTTCTGTAACTGCGATGTTTGGAATAGCGATAATAATATTAGAATGTCCAATAAACTAAGTTCGACGTCCGAGTCATAAGCTATGAGTCTAATCTGATTCGTTTTCTGTGTCACTAGATGGCAGGAAGGCGTTTCAGCCGTGGTGGGGGTAGTGGTGCGCTCCCTCATGATGAGGAGCCTGAGCGGGAACCCACCAGCGGTGAGATGATGCGGATGATGTTGCAGATGATGCAAGTGCAGCAGGGCGTGCTTCTGCAAGTCCAGAATGCTCCACTTGCTCGAGCTGCCCGGGCTCTTCCGGATGCCCCTCGCTCTGAGCCTGGAGCGAAGCAATTTCAGGAGCTGGGTCCCGCGTATTTTGATGGTTCTGAGGATCCTCTGGCTGCCGATGAGTGGATTCGGAACGTCGAGGACAATATGAAGATGGCCAAGATCACCCCGGCTGGATGGGTTGATTTGGCGAAGAGGCAACTCAAGGATAACGCTGGGAATTGGTGGGATGCGGAAGAGAAGTTGTTGGTGGAGCCGATAGCTTGGGCTACCTTCAAGACCAGATTTGAGGGTGAGTTCTTTTCGAAAGCTGCCAAGGAGGAGATGATGTAGCGTTTTATCGATTTGAAGCAGGGGAACTCGTCGGTGGACATGTATCACCAAGAGTTCATGAGGTTGAGTCGGTTTGCACCAAAGATGGTGTAGGACGCTGAGGAGAGGGCTCAGAGGTTCCTGCAGGGGCTTGCTTCGGAGCTCCAGAGTTTTGTGACCTCTTCTGACCGGGAGTCTTATCAGAAGGTTCTGGTCGCTGCCAAGAGGCAGGAGCTGCTCGTGAACCAGAGGAGGGGGTCTGTTGTTGGTGCTGGGAAGAGGCCTGTGGAACAGGCGAGAGCTGTGGTTAGACCTGGATTCAGGCCTAATCAGTCCGCTCAGTTTAAAAGGCCAGGAGGGCCTATTCTGAAGCTTTGCCATTTCTGCGGCAAGCCTGGCCACGTCAAGGATCAGTGTCGGAAGTTTTTGGGCCAGTGTCTGGTTTGCGGTGATGCTTCTCATGTCGCGAAGGATTGTCGGCATGCGGGTCAACTGCGGAGGGCCCCTGTTGCAGCTCAGCCGTTGCAGCAGCGAGCGTCTGTTCCTGCTGGACGTGGAGCAGCTCTTGTTCCGCAGAGGCAGGCTTTTCAGCATGCTGTTCCGCCGAGGAGGCAAGATTTTCTGATGACCGCTGCGGAGAGCGAGGCTGTGGATGAGGTTATCGCATGTAATCCTCAATCTAGCTGTTACTTTCCTAGCTGGTCTTGATTGTTAGATTGTGTTGTTTGCTTGAACTTGGTTGTTTGCTAGAATAGGGTTTGATTGTTAAATTGATTGTTAGGTGTGGTTTTGGTGTGCACATTTCCTGCACGAGTCCTCTTTGACTCTGGTGCATCGATGTGCATTATTTCTCGGAGCTTTGTGGAGAGGCATTCCTTGTCGACGTCCCCTCTTCCAAAGAGTTGGAATATCGTTACAGGGAATGGTGTGGTCTCGGTGCGTCGTGGTTGCAATTCTTGCTCGTTGGTGGTCTGTGGACATGAGCTCTTCGCTGATTTCATTGTCCACGACATCATCAACTATGATGCAGTTCTTGGGATGGATTGGCTTGCGAGCTTCTATGCTACGATCGACTGTCGGAGGAAGAAGGTGGTGTTCGAGATTCCCGGACATCCAGTGTTTGAGTTCAGTCGTGGTAGCAGTTCGCTTGGTCCTGTCAGATTTCGAGCCAGGCCGGTGGAGGCTGTGGCTATGCAGATGGAGCTGGAGTGGCCAGCGGTGGTGCGAGATTTTGGCGACGTCTTCCCCGAGGAGATGTCTGGTTTGCCGCCTGATCGAGCTCTGGAATTTTCTATCGATCTTGTTCCAGGTGCGCAGCCGATTTCGAAGGCGCCGTATCGTATGGCACCTACTGAATTGGAAGAGTTGCGGAAGCAGTTGGATGAGCTCTTGCAGAAGGGTTATATTAATCCTAGTGTGTCTCCGTGGGGAGCACCGGTGTTGTTGGTGAAGAAGAAGGATGGTTCACGTCGCATGTGCATGGACTATCGGGAGTTGAATGCGGTGACCATTAAGAATAAATACCTGTTGCCTCGCATCGATGATATTTTTGATCAGCTTGGAGGTTCGAGGGTGTTTTCTAAATTGGATTTGAGGAGTGGTTACCATCAGTTGAAGGTGAAGAAGGGAGATGTTCCGAAGACAGCGTTCAGGACGAAGTATGGACACTATGAGTTCGTGGTTATGCCTTTTGGCGTAACTAACGCGCCCGCAGTTTTCATGAATCTGATGAACCTGATTTTCTACGACTTTTTGGATAAGTTTGTCGTTATCTTTATTGACGACATTCTGATCTATTCGAAGTCGGAGGAAGAGCATGCCTCGCACTTAAGGACGGTGTTGGAGATTTTGAGGAAGCATCGGTTGTATGCTAAGTTTTCGAAGTGCGAGTTTTGGCTGGATCGAGTTGCTTTTCTCGAGCATGTGGTGACTGGAGATGGTATTTCAGTGGATCCCGAGAAGATTCGGGCCATCAGGGAGTGGCCTGTTCCGTCGTCTGCTTCTGAGATTCGGAGTTTCCTTGGACTTGCTGGTTACTATCGGCGACTCATCAAGGACTTTTCTCGTATTGCTGAGCCGATGACCAGGTTGACGCGGAAGGATGTTGCTTATGTTTGGTCGGGTGATTGTGTGAGTGCTTTTGGTGTTCTGAAGGAGAGGTTGACGAGTGCCCCTATTCTTGTTGTGCCTGATCGCAGCGGTGGATTTGAGATCTTTTGCGATGCTTCTGGCAAGTGTCTCGGTTGTGTGTTGCATCAGCACGGACATGTTGTGGCGTATGCGTCTCGTCAGCTTAAGGTTCATGAGAAGAATTACCCAACGCATGATTTGGAGTTGGCTGCCGTTGTGTTTGCACTCAAGATTTGGAGGCACTTCTTGCTGAGTGAGAAAGTGAAGATTTTCACCGATCACAAAAGCTTGAAGTATATTTTCACTCAGAAGGAGCTCAACATGCGACAGCGTCGATGGTTGGAGCTTATGTCGGATTATGAGATTGATTTGCAGTTTCACCCTGGCAAGGTGAATGTGGTTCCAGATGCTTTGAGTAGGCTTCCAGCGGTGATGATTTTGACCTCGCAGTGGAGATTGCAGCAGGATTTTTGTGAGTCTGGCGTGGAGATTGTTCTTCCTGAGGAGGCTTCGTCGTTGATGTACATGCAGGTACAGTCGACGATCGTGGATCGGATTAAGGCTGGCCAAGCTGAGGATCTGAAGCTGGTGAGGATTCGGGAGCAGGTGGAAGCCGGTCTGCGGACTGACTTTTTGATTCATGAGGATGGCTCGCTGAGGTTTGGAGCCAGGTTGTGTGTGCCGGCTGGGGATATCAGAGAGGAGTTGATGGTGGAGGCACACAGTTCGCCGTATTCTGTGCATCCTGGTGGCACCAAGATGTACCAGGATCTTCGTCTGAATTATTGGTGGCATGGTATGTAGAGGAGCATGGCTCGGAGTGTAGCCAAGTGCTTGGTTTGCCAGCAAGTGAAGGCGGAGCATCAGCGTACGGCCGGGTTGCTACAACCGCTTCCGATTCCGGAGTGGAAGTGGCAACACATCACTATGGATTTCGTGACTGGACTACCTCGGAGTCCGAAGCAGAATGACGTGATTTGGATGATCGTAGATCGATTGACCAAATCTACGCACTTTATTCCATTCCGAGTGGGACAGTCCACTGAGGCGCTAGCGAGGAGATACATGGAGGTAAAATTCTTTTTACTCTCCGTTTTATTTCCTTTTCCTAGTTGGATAGTGATGTAACGTGAATCGTGCAGGAGGTTGTGCGACTTCATGGAGTCCCCGTGAGTATCGTGTCTGACAGAGACACGAGGTTCACATCTCAGTTCTGGCAGAGTTTGCAGAAGAGCTTGGGTACGCGTCTGAGTTTCAGCACGACGTACCATCCACAGACGGATGGCCAGTCCGAGAGGACGATTCAGATTTTGGAAGACATGCTGAGGGCGTGCATGTTGGATTTCAAGGGTTCGTGGGAGGACCATCTGCATCTGGTAGAGTTCTCTTACAACAACAGCTTCCAGGCGAGTATTGGCATGGCGCCTTTCGCCGCTCTTTATGGGAGGAAATGTCGATCGCCATTGAGTTGGGATGACGTTGGTGATCGGGAGCTGTTGGGACCTGAGATGATCGTGGAGGCCGTGGAGATTGTCAGGAATATTCGGGAGAGGTTGAAAATTGCTCAGGACCGTTTTAAGCATTGGGCGGATGCTAAACGTCGTCCTTTGGAGTTTCAACCGGGCGACCATGTGTTCTTGAAGATTTCCCCGAATCGTGGTGTGATTCGTTTCGGGAAGCGTGGAAAGTTCAGCCCACGATACATTGGACCGTTTGACGTTTTGGAGAGGGTTGGCGAGGTAGCTTATCGCTTGGCCTTGCCGCCATCTTTGGAAGGAGTTCACAACGTTTTCCATGTGTCGCAGCTTCGTCGATACATTAGCGATCCGTCTCATGCGGTGGATTTTTCGGAGATTACCGTTCGCCCCGATATGACGTATGACCAGCATCCAGTGCAGATTCTGGACAGGCTTCAGAAATCGCTTCGAAACAAGATTTTCAATCTTGTGAGGGTGATGTGGCGACACGGCTCATCTGGAGAGTCTACTTGGGAGAATGAGGATGAGATGCGAGAGCGTTTCCCACTTTTGTTTCTGGACTCGTGAGTATTCGGAAATTCCGAGGACGGAATTTTTTCTTAAGTTGGGGAGGATGTAACGACTGCTTTTCATGTATCTGGATTTAATATAATATAATATATGTTTTGGTGGATTTTCTCCTCTTGTGTGGTTTTTCGTCTCCGTAGCTTTCATTTTCGATCGATTCGTCGTATTTTCTCGCTTCTTCCTTAGGATTGTCGATTTCGAAGTTTGTCACTCGTGACGGACTTCATAACGGTCATATCTAACTGTTAGATCAAGCCTAGGAGTCTTAGGAATCGATCCCGGGGCCCCGCGCTCCTTTTCGGAACTTTTTGTGCTCATTAGCCGGTATAAGAAGGGGCACCGACCGACTAGATGACGATCCAGTCGGTCGGCAATCCTTCTTGGACCGACTAGTTAGCTTTCTAAATATTTCATGAGTTACTGTTTATCGTTAGTCGGTCTAAGAACGTTGGTTGACCGACTAGGTTGCAAACTAGTCGGTCAGCAATGCTTCTTGAACCGACTAACTCATCATCTTAATTTTAGTTGAGTTACTGTTTACTCTTAGTCGGTCTAAGAACGTTCATCGACCGACTAGATGCTAAACTAGTCGGTCAGTATTTGTTCATGGACCGACTAACTCTAAAATCCTATTTTCGTTCAGGAGTTACTGTTTACACTTAGTCGGTCTGCGTTGGTCGACCGACCGACTAGTTGCCAAACTAGTCGGTCAGTGGTTGCTCTTTGACCGACTAACCAGTGTTAAAACCCTAATTTCTGGGCAGCCGCCAGCCCAACCTATTTAAACCCAACCCAAACGTTTTCTTCTCCCTCAACACGACCCAAAACCCTAAAATCTTCCCCCTTCAGCCCCCATCTTCTTCCAAGCTTCATCCCTTCATTCCAAGCCCTAAATCCATCATCCAAACCATCCATCTACTCTATCTACCTCTCATCTTCCCCAAAATCTCACCAAAATCCATCAAATCCCCAAATCCCCCAAAACCCTAGTTCCCCCAAACTTCTCCAATCTTTTCCAGATCTGATCCTAGTGTTCCCCGGAGTGTTTCTTCCGCCTCCTCTCGCGATTTTCCCCATAGATTGGCATCCGTGTGACGAAGTGGTCGTCATCCCCGGTGCTAGGCAAGTGAAACTTGCCACTTAGGGTTTAGGCCATTTTCTTGTTGTAGGCGTAAAAGAGGCTAGGCGACGAAATGATACTCGCCTAGGCGCAAATTGGGGAACTAGCTTGACAACGAAGCTAGTTCCGACATTTAGCATGTTGCACAATTACCATGTCATGTTTACTTTCCATTAATGGTACGCAATTTAAATGTCATGTCATTGCATCCTTAAGTGATACCGTGATTGCGTAGCAACGCTACACTATTTGTGTTCCTGGCTCGTGACCAGAAGCGAGCATAATGAGTTGCTAACCCCAACGCTCGATATATTGAATTGTGAACTAAGAATGCGAGCTCAATGTGCGGGGGAACCCCAGGCTCACTAGCTGAGCTCAATGTGCGGGGACCCCAGGCTCCATTACGTGTGGGTATAGGGGGTGAGGGTTAAGCGGCCATTCAACTGGGAGTCTGTTTGATCAACAACTGCAGTTGTAAGGCGTAAACTCTTTGGGGTGGGGTAGTGTTTAGTGCCGATCGGTCTGAAATGTTTACCATTCAGCGAAGGGCGTAAACATCTACAAAACAGCCGTGAAATGTGAATTGTGTTTAGTGCCGATCGGTCTGAATGTGGTACCATTCAGCGAAGGGCGTAAACACTAGCAAACAATGTGAATTGATTGAGATTGATAGTAGCGCGGCTACTCTTGTCTTGTCTTGTCTTGTCTTGTCCGGATAATTGTTCTCTTGTACAAACTGTCTTGCCATGTTTTAAATTGTGCACTCATGTTATAACTGCCATGTCATGCATACTAAACTGCTAGGTTGCTAGTTGCCTTACTTTCAGTTTCCTTGCCCAAGTCTTTTAGACTTGCTGACATGTGCCCCCTTTACTCTTTTGGATGACACATGTTAGATCCTGAGCCTGAGTACCTTGTTGAGGACGAGGTGTTTGCTGACGCCGAGCCCGAGCTTGTGTTTGACGGGGAGTACGTGGACACTGGGGACCAGTCCTAGTGTCTTCGTCGTGTTTTACTTTTGTTAGACAGTTGTTTTGTTATCGGTGCGTGGCACCTATACTTGTTATGTAGTCGCTGCTTTTGTTGGCCTTGTTCTGGGCCTTTAGACTCTTTTCTTTTAGCCTGGTGGCTTTTCTGGATGTTGGACTTATTTTCATGTTGGACAATTTATGAGATGTGATATTTTTATTTCAGTCTCTCCTTGTGTTATTATTGTTATTCCGTTGTGGTTACAGGGACCTGTTTATGTATTGTGGACGCTTATCGGTTTTGGGGCTTCACAGCTCCACTCTCGTGCGGACCTTTTCACGTCTTGCCTCCATTTTAGGGAAGCGGGTCGTGACAACTTTGATAAGGGCAACATCTATTTTTCCATTTACAGTATGTATATATGAGAATGTCAATGCCAAACATGCTTCTAAGGTCATCAGGTTATTCTGCCAACAATCAGTTTAAATAATAGCATACATTCCCCCAACACATTTTCCCCCAAAATTTAAGATTTTTACCCCCAACACATTTTTCCCCAAAATTTAAGATTTTTTACACCAAAAATTTCACTCTCTCATCCCAATCATCGATTCCTCAAGATTAAATCCCAACCGTGCTTCTATCAACCCTTTTGTCCTGGACTCCTAGTCAACAAATCCATTCAAAAACATCCCTCAAATGTATTAAATAACAATTTATTATTATTATTGGAACATGGCACATGCAACTTGTGAGCATGTCAGAAAGGGAATAAGTTGAGGTTAACTTTATAATTTACATTTATTTTCGTTGAACCAATAAAATAGTAGTGCCCTAGAGGAAGATGACATGTAGTTCTTCTGCATACCTCTCATCCCTCCATACCATATGGATGTCACTTGATCACTAATATTTCATCGGTCTTATTTTAGCTGTAAATACTCTTAAAGGTTTTTGAGTTGGTGATTTTATCCAGCCAGTTCTACAAAGTATGTGGTCAAGTCATGTATCTCCAAAGTATGATAGTAAGGGATCTAGCAGTGCAATCTCTTGTGGGCAGAAGATTTTCAGCTTGATTTTGAACTGGAAAACAACATAGAGAAGATGGATGACATTTTCATATACGAACATGTCTTCTGTTCAAGATTTGCGTGTTTTTATGTCTATAGAAAACTATGTTTTCTGACAAATGTATGTAGATAGTTGATAACTACAAATGCATGGTTCTATTCTGGAAATGATATTATCAGTTTTCTCAAAACATCATCTTCTTTATGTTTCTTTCAGCAATGCATTCATAACATATGACAAAATATTTCCAAATTCCATGTTTAAATTTCTATCATTTGAATATTCTTTGGCAAGTATGGGGTCTAATTTTTAGAACTGGTTGGACTCATTTAGATGGGAAAATTCGACATCCGGTAATTCATGCAACTTTTCATTATTTATGGACCATGAATTGAAAGACGGCGGCAAATTACATGATGGTTCACCTTGTCAAACCCCAGAATAATTTAAAAGATCTAAAGGTTCTCATGCAGTGAGAATGCTAGTTTATTTTATTGATTAATAATGCATATCCTTGGACAATGAATGAAATAACCAAAACCTTTACAATTAATGACCAAAGATTCAAAATGTACTAATTGGAATATTTTCACAATTAATCCGGTAGCAAACCTGCTAGTTGGAAAAAAGAAGAAAACCTCTCTTTGAATGCAAAGTCAATGAACTTCTGGTTAGTGAATCTTTGAACCATCAAACGGGTTTCAAACTGAAGTTGGAGCGATCTTTAACTTGATAAAGATATGTAGAATGTCTTTTTTGTGTATTACTGAATGAGGATAGCGGATAATGGAATAAAATAATTAGAATGCAAAGATTAATGGGGGGAATTAACTGAGGAAATTAGAATGCATAGATTAATGAGGGGGAAATTAGAATGCACAAATTTTGTGCAGTATTTTAATGCACCATATGTAGTCAGGAAGCAGCAGTAAAGAAAACAAAGGAATTCTTCTATTCTTAAGCAAGAATACGATGTTAAGCGCATATACGGAGATCAAATACCTATAGCAACATTGCTTAGGATTGTGATTTTGATGAAATAAACAGCCGACTGATTCAGAGGGCGAGGGCTTACCTCAATAGAGTTCCAGAGCTAAACGGACTCATATCTGTAGGTCTCTTCTCCTTCACAGAGATTCGTCTACTACAAAAAGGGAGATCAAATCCAAATAACCCTTACTGAATCAAGATCTGAACAAACTGGCAATAATCTGCGAGCAAAACTAAACATAGCTCGAATGAAACCTTCATCGCAAAATTCTGGGAGCATTGAATGCATGATGCATGAGAAATGGCTATGAAATTTTAAACTTTCATAAATCTAGAAATAAAAATCTTACTTTTTATCCAATAATGATAATACTGGAATCTTACTACCATAAAAATTGAATGGCAGAAACAATTTTTTACATGTTTACCGATATAACAGTTTACTATATGACAGTTTATAAGTTGAATGGCAGAAACACTTTTTATGTTAGTAAACTTGTTTATAAATAGAATGATAGGACTGCCATATATAATTTTAAAGACTTTATATCAAGGTTGCAATATATAATTTTAATCAGTCCTTAAATATAAATTTAAATAATGCCATATGTATTTAAGGAATGCCATATATAGTTATCATTAAGGATTGCCATATATAATTATCTTTAAAGACTTTAATTATGGACTGCCATATCTTTTTGGTATTACTTTTTTGGTGATAATTTTTATCAGGCTAAAATAACACAAAATTTTATCATGGTTGAAATATATATTAGGACTGCCATATATATATCAGGATAATTTTATTTCAGGACTACCATATATATCAGAAATGAAAAGGTTGTGGACTGCCATAGTAACCACACCTGGCTTTTTAGCCTGCTATAAATGGCATAGTAATTACTATTAGAAATCAAAATTAATATTAGCAATTTTAGCAATTCTGCTTTTAGCATTACTATTAGCATAGTAATGGCCTGAAAAAGTTGTAGTTACTAAAATTAATATTAGCAATCAAAATTTTAGGACTAAAATTATTTCAGGTCTGCCATTTATATCACCAAAAGTGAAGGCAACACCAAAAGTGTAACATTAAGTTCTTTAGTCCTATGTTAAATTTTTTGTAAACAAACAATCTGAAACATCCTGCATGCCAATTGCTACATTAAGATACTTCACCCTGCATTAAAAAAGTGCAGTCCTATGTTTGGTTGTTTGTATATATTCTTAATCCATGCTACATGCCAATCGCCAGGATGACTTTTAGCATTATTCTAATGAACTTTCATGAATTTTGGAGCTGGAGAATGCCAATCGCTACTTGTAATCGCCATGATGAAGTTGGAGCATCAATTGTGACAAAAATTCAATTTTTCCTGACAAAATCCCCTCAAAAAGCTAAAGATTCAATTTTTGCTCAACAAAATGCCCCTAAAAGCTAAAGATTCAATTTTTGCTCTTTAGTTGGAGGATTTGAACCTAAATATGAATTGGTCTTCATAAATTTAGAAAAAAAACTAAGATGAATCCTAAAATGGAATAATTCAAGCAAATCTAACACCCAAATCAAGTTAACATAGGAATGTGGAACCAAAAGCATGAAAAAGATTTAGTGGTTGAGAGATTTACCCTTCGAAAGAGGCGAAATTTTGGAGCTATCGGAAAATTATATTTTAAAAATGGATCAAAATGCAAAAGTACCATCACGCAAAAACTTACCTTTATCTTTCCTGTTTGCCTAATAACCTTCGCGGTTGAGACCCCAACCATAACCACCTAAAAATCCATCGGAAAAATGAAAGCAGTTTTAGTGCTAGGTGTTGCGAGGAAATAAAAACCAAATTGTGATACAAACAATTCTATGAGGGATAATGTTGGTAGTCTTAAAAGCCTAAATCATTGAATCCTAAGATGGTTTGTAAGCAAAGAGGTTGACTTTTTCATTCTACCGAACTTTCTATGATGCCTATAATTCCTTTCAGCTTCAGCTCTTCACCGCTCCCCCATTGACTCAGTATCTTCCCCATCGATTCTTGCAACGTCGCTTAGGATTGTGATTTTGATGAAATAAACAGCCGACTGATGCAGAGGGCGATGGCTTACTTAAATAGAGTGCCCGAGCTAAATGTACTCATATCTGCAGGTCTCTTTTCCTTCACAAAGATTCGTCTACTATAAAAAGCGAGATCAAATCCAAATAACCCTTACTGAATCGAGATCTGAAACAAAATGGCAATAATCTGCTAGCAAAACTGCCAACATATCTTGAATGAAACCTTTATCGCAAAATTCTGGGAGCATTGCATGCATGATGCATGAGCAATGGCTATGAAATTTTAAAGTTTCATAAATCTAGACATAAAAAGCTTAGTTTTTATCCAAAAAAACAAAATAATAGTGGAATCTTACTACCATAAAAATTGAATGGCAGAAACAATTTTTTACATGTTTACCGATATAACAGTTTACTATATGACAGTTTATAAGTTGAATGGCAGAAACACTTTTTATGTTAGTAAACTTGTTTATAAATAGAATGATAGGACTGCCATATATAATTTTAAAGACTTTATATCAAGGTTGCAATATATAATTTTAATCAGTCCTTAAATATAAATTTAAATAATGCCATATGTATTTAAGGAATGCCATATATAGTTATCATTAAGGATTGCCATATATAATTATCTTTAAAGACTTTAATTATGGACTGCCATATCTTTTTGGTGTTACTTTTTTGGTGATAATTTTTATCAGGCTAAAATAACACAAAATTTTATCAGGGCTGAAATATATATTATGACTGCCATATACATATCAGGATAATTTTATTTCAGGACTGCCATATATATCAGAAATGAAAAGGTTGTGGACTGCCATAGTAACCACACCTGGCTTTTTAGCCTGCTATAAATGGCATAGTAATTACTATTAGCAATTAAAATTAATATTAGCAATTTTAGCAATTCTGCTATTAGCATTACTATTAGCATAGTAATGGCCTGAAAAAGTTGTAGTTACTAAAATTAATATTAGCAATCTGTTATGAATCAACTACTGAGGGGAGAGCCCTCAGGTCTATATTTATAGCCAAAGGGGAGAATACAAGTGGGCTTTTACATGTATGGGCCCAAAAACTTAGGTTGGCCCAATAACTCATCCAACCCAGTAAATACACATTCACAACACTCCCCCTTATCCAGCCATAGTTGTGGACCCTGCTCATGAATACTTCAGGATTCTGAGCCTGTATGGGTCTCACATGGGGTGGATACTTCAGGATCCTGAGTTGGTGAGATTTGCCTCGTTAAAACCTTTGGCTATGGAAAACCCAGTGGGAAAAACCATAGTTAAGGGAAAAGAGTACAAACTCTGCCAAACTCCCCCTGATCTGTACAAGCTCTCAAGCTTTCAGATCTCTTAGGCGTCTCATCCCAATCCTATGTACAAGTTTTATAAAGGTAGCAGTAGGAAGGGCTTTAGTGAACAAATCTGCCAAATTGTCACATGACTGCACTTGTCTGATGTCGATCTTGCCATCTCTCTGTAGCTCGTGCGTCCAGGAGAACTTTGGTGAAATGTGTTTCGTTCTGTCGCCTTTGATGAAGCCACCTCGTAACTGAGCTATGCAAGCAGCATTGTCCTCGAACATGGTAGTGGGCTCGAGGTCTCCAGTCATCAGTTTGGTCGTAGACAAGATGTGGTGGATGACTGAGCATAGCCATACGCATTCTCTGCTTGCTTCATGGATGGCAATGATCTCCGAGTGATTGGATGAGGTCGTCGTCAAGGTTTGCTTGATGGATCTCCAGGAAATGGCTGTCCCTCCGTAGGTAAACACGTACCCAGTCTGTGATTTTTCTTTGTGGGGATCAGACAGGTACCCTGCATCAGCATAACCTGCAAGTGTAGAGGATGTTCCATTTTTGTAGAAGAGTCCCAAATCTGTAGACCCTTGGAGGTAGCGCAGAAGGTGCTTTACCCCGGTCCAGTGGCGCTGTGTAGGCGCTGCACTGTATCTGGCAAGCAAATTTACTGCGAACGCTATGTCAGGACGCGTGCAGTTTTCCAGATATAGTAGTGCTCCGATGGCACTCAGATAGGGAACTTCCGGACCAAGTATATCCTCCCCCTCTTCCAGCGGCCGGAAGGGGTCTTTATGTGCATCCAGGGATCGTACCACCATAGGTGTACTCAATGGATGGCAATGGTCCATATGGAATCTTTGCAACATTTTCTTCGTATATGTGGTTTGGTGTAATAGGATTCTGTCTTTTTGATGTTCAATCTGTAAGCCAAGGCAGAATTTGGTTTTGCCTAGGTCTTTCATTTCGAATTCTTTTGTTAGGCTTACAGATATCTCAGTGATCTCTTCAGGAGATCCTATGAGATTCAGATCGTCTACGTAGACAGCTATTATTACGAATCCTTTTCCCTTTGTTCTTATGAAGATACAAGGGCAGACTTCATTGTTCGTGAATCCTTGTTGAACAAGGAATTCACTGAATCTGTTATACCACATTCTTCCTGATTGTTTGAGACCATACAATGATCTTTGTAGCTTAACAGAATAGACGTCCCGAGGTCTATCTTTCAGTTCAGCAGGCATTGAAAAGCCATCAGAAAGTTTCATGTAGATCTCCTTGTCGAGATTGCCGTATAGATACGCAGTCACAACATCCATTAGCTGCATATCTAGGCCTTCCTTTGCTGTTAAGCTTATCAGGAATCTGAACGTGATCGCATCCATGACCGGGGAGTATGTTTCGTCATAGTCTATACACGGTCTTTGGGAAAATCCCTGTGCTACAAGTCTAGCTTTGTAGCGTGCGATCTCATTATTTTCGTTTCTTTTTCTGACGAATACCCATTTGTATCCCACAGGTTTGACATCGGTAGGTGTCTGGACTATTTGCCCAAAGACATTTAGTTTCTGAAGCGAGTGCAGCTCGGCTTCTATTGCCTGATTCCACTTTGGCCAATCATCTCTACGTTTGCATTCAGTAACGGAGTGTGGTTCATAATCATCATTGCTTCCGGCGACGTGAATGGCAATGTGAAACGTGAAGTCATCGTCAATGACTGTACTCTTTCTGTCCAATACCTCCCCTGTACGTACATAATTTAGTGATATTTCTGTTTCTCCCGGCAGTTCCTCTGTAGTGGATTCCAGGAGGGGAGAGGGTATGGACACGAGCTCGTTTCTCTGTGGGGGTATCGTCCCAAGGTCTCCGGATATTTTTCTTTTTCTTGGATTTTTATCCTTGGAGCCTGGTGGTCTGCCTCTTTTCTGTTGAGGTGCAGCCACTTCTGCTACAGGTGGATTGCATCCATCCTTCGGGATGTCAATCCTAGCTGGAGTATTCGCAGCAGGGATGTGTGATCTGACAATCTTCTGGTTGTCAGTGAACGGGTCCGGTAATCTATGGACTGTGTCCTGGATGTGTAAGATCTTCCGGATCTCATCATCACATTGTTTTGTTACCGGATCATAGTGGGTCAAGCTTCTTGTATCCCACGTTAACATTTGCTTTGCACTAGACTTTTCGATGTCTAAGCCCATTTTGGGGAAATACGTCTCATCAAAATTGCAGTCTTTAAGGCGTGCCTTGAAAGCGTCCCCCGTTTGGGGTTCTAGGTATCTTATAATGGAGGGTGAGTCAAACCCTACGTAGATACCTAGGCAACGTTGAGGACCCATCTTGGTCCTCTGTGGTGGTGCAATGGGGATATAAACTGCGCAGCCGAAGATTCTCAAGTGAGAGATGTTCGACGGCGTTCCATATGCGAGTTGCATTGGAGATAGACTCTGTCCTCCTGAGGGTCTAATTTTTATTAGTGATGCAGCATGCAAAATTGCATGTCCCCATGCATCCACCGGCAACTGGGATTTCATCAGCAATGGTCGTGCGATCCATTGGAGTCTTTTAATAAGCGACTCAGCTAACCCATTCTGGGTGTGAACATGCGGCACCGGATGTTCAATTTCTATTCCCGTTGCCTGGTAATATTCTTGAAATGACTGAGAGATAAATTCCCCCCGCATTATCCAGACGTATTTTCTTTATTTGGTTGTCTGGGAAATGCGCCCGTAACTTTATTATTTGTGCCAAAAGCTTTGGAAAAGCTAAGTTGCGGGTTGAAAGTAGACACACATACGAGTATTTCGAAGATGCATCAATCAAGACCATAAAGTATCGAAAAGGCCCGCTAGGGGAGTGGATAGGTCCACATATGTCTCCGTGTATTCTTTCAAGGAAGCTAGGAGACTCAATATCCACTTTAAGTGGTGATGGCCTTGTTATTAATTTACCCTTAAAGCAGGGTACACAAGGGAATTCTCCCTTCTGAAGAATCTTCTGGTTCTTCAGGTTATGCCCATGGGATTGTGCTAGGATGCGGTGCATCATCACAGATCCGGGGTGGCCAAGTCTATCGTGCCAAAGTAAGAATTTGGCCGATGTCGGGCACTTCAGGTGCTCCGTCAGGTTTGCTTCCTCTCTCCGAATTTTTGTATGGTAGAGGCCTGATGAGAGGCTCTCAAAACGTTCAAGAATGGTTTTAACTCCATTTTCTTGAGACGTTATATACAGTAATTCATTTTCTTTGACATTTGCTGTTTCCAAGTGGAATCCGTTAAGACGGATATCTTTGAAACTTAGTAAGTTACTCTTGGAATTCAGAGAGTAAAGTGCATCTTTTATTTTTATTTCTGTTCCATTGGGGAGCAACAAGGTTGCATTCCCAGAACCTTCAATTATGTCCGATGGCCCTGAAATTGTGTTTACAGGGCTCTTATACGGGATAATGCTATGAAAATAGCATTTGTGTTGAAGGATCGTATGTGTTGACGCGCTGTCTACTAAGCAGTCATGAGAGCATTCCATCTTAAAAAGATGAGTAAATATTTGCATTCAGGATAGCTAAATTTTATTCAACAGAATTGAAGATATAAAAGATCTCATAACAGGCTAATCAAGCAGATTATCTGACTCGAAGTCTTTTGCTGTAAATTTGACTGCATTATTCGCAGCCACCAGGTTTGATTCAGCATTCTTTTTCTTGCTTTGTTTATAAAGCTCCTGGAGATGCACTGGGGTCCTGCACACTCTAGACCAGTGGCCTGTCATGCCACAGCTGTGGCACTGGTCTTCCCAGTCCCTTTTGGGTGGGGGTGCATTGTTTTTCTTGTTATCATTCCTGCGCCAGGTGAACTTGCGCTTCCCTTCATTCTTGCGCTACTGTGGTGGGCCCTTGGCCCTTTTCTGTTGTCCCCCTTTCTGTGGTCTTTCTTTTCTTTTATTGTCCCTCTTCTTTTTGAAGGAAGAGGTATGGTGAGCTTCTGGTAGGGGACAGTGCCGGGAGGGCGCATATTGTGAGTGGCGAGAAGGAGCTCTCTGTTTTGCTCGGCCATGAGAAGACATGACAGCAGCTCTGAATACTTGGTGAACTTACGTTCACGGTATTGCTGCATAAGTATCGCATCCTTTTCATGGAAAGACGTATACGTCTTTTTCAGCATGCGATCTTCTGAGACTTTTTCACCACACAACTTCAGGCGTGAGGTGATGCTAAAAAGTGCTGAGTTGTACTCAGCAATGGACTTAAAGTCCTGCAGTCTCAGGTTCTCCCACACATATCTCGCCCGTGGGAGTATAACATCTCTCTGATGTTTATACCTGTCCTCAAGGGCGGTCCATAGCTCAAGTGGATCTTCGACCGTAAGGTACTCAGCCTTTAAGGTCTTATCCATATGGCGGCGAATATAGATGATGGCTTGCGCCTTCTCTATATCGCTAATATTTTCTTTTTCAGTCACAGCAGTGATGAGGGACTTGGCCCGTAGGTGAAACTTAACATCTAGCTGCCAGCTTAGATAGTTTCTGCCTGATGCATCCAGCACTTCAAAGTCAACGCTTGCAATTTTAGCCATTTATCTAGCAGAGCACAAACATGCATGAATTAATAATCAATCAGAAAGAGCATTTTCATGCGGGAGCAATATTTAATGAAAAGCTAAACGTGTGGATCGGCCAGTCCCACAAGAAAGAGTCCAAGAGTCCACAGTCCAAATTATACAAATTTGCAGCTTGAATAAAATGAAAATACAACTTTAGAAACCCCGTGGTTCCCATTTAATATCTTCGTCTTCAAGCGTAGCTTCCGACTCCATGGAAGTTGGTCTTCTTTCTTTGACATTTACATAAATTCCTCACTACAATTTCTCTCAAAAATAAAAGAAAAGTACGGGAAATAAACTGTGTGACTAAACGGCCGATCCAAAAACCACATTTAGCAATTCATGCAAGAATATTGTGCTCATCAACATTTTCATCCACAGACATCACAGGCAGTTTATTCATATGAGGATAAAGCGATATTTAATCACTTAATAATTATTGGACCACTGGGCAACGTCATGCACCGTTAGGTTAGGTAACTAACGGCAGAGCGGTCGCAGGATCTTCCTAATTATTAAGTTTTTAAATAAAATGTACAACCACGCAAATAATATCCACATAATTTTACCAGAGATGTAAAGCATGTAAAAGAAATTACGATGCATAGGTTGTAAAGTAAATGGGTTTAATCAATTAAATTGATTAAAAGCCCAAAATTAACATTTTCTTTTGTATGAGGAAAAAGGTTCCCTCATCATCCCAAAAAGCCCCCCAAATAATCCCCAAAATGCCCTTGTCTGCCCGATATTCGTCCCGTAATTTACCGTGATTTTTCACGAGTATTTTGCCTTTGAATCCCCATTTTAAATTAATTTTTAGGCTAATAAGTTGCCTTTTGAGGCGAGTTTATAGCCCTTTTGCCTCCCCCAAATTTTTTTTTCAGGCAAACTAACCTACGGGCCTGAAGCCCGCAGTAGACCTATGGGTTTCAGGCCCATAGGGATTTTTTTTTGATGAAATCTGTGGGCCTGAAGCCCACAGATCTGCTGTAGGCTTCAGGCCCACAGCTCTGTTTGTTTTTTTTTTGTGAAATCTGTGGGCCTGAAGCCCACAGATCTGCTGTGGGCTTCAGGCCCACAGCTCTGTTTGTTTTTTTTTTGTGAAATCTGTGGGCCTGAAGCCCATAGATCTGCTGTGGGCTTCAGGCCCACAGCTTTTTTTTTCTTTCTCTCTAGGGTTTCGCAGACATCGGGGGCCACCCCCCCTGCATGGGGGAGCGGCGGGGCCGCTGCCCCCCTGCAGGGGGGCGCAGCCATGGGAGGCCGCCGCCCCCCCCATGCAGGGGGGAGCGGCAGCGGCCGCTGCCCCCATGCAGGGGGGGGCGCGGCCTCGCGGGGGCCGCCGCCCCCCTACAGGGGGGGAGCGGCGGCGGCCGCCCCCTGCAGGGGAGGGCGGCGGTAGAGGGGGCCGCCGCCGCCCCCCTGCAGGGGGGGATGGCGTGGCGGCGAGGGGGGGGCCGGCGGCGAAGCCGCCGGCGGGGTTGATTTAGGGTTTTGGCAAAAAGAAATCCATAAACCCTAAAAAAATTGATTTTAGGGATGATAAATCCGTCGTTTTCAAGGCGACGATGAATCCCCATGATGATCTTGTGAGATCTAGGGGAGGGGCAATCATACGTATGATTAAAAGTATCGTTTTAGTATTTTACCTCTATATCCGTCCTCCGGATATAGCGACGGTTGCTCGAAGCCCTACGCGGATGACGACCCTTGATGGAGGAAGCCTTGCACCGTGCTCGTGGATCTCCCGTCTCGCCTTCGCCTTCGCCTTCGCAACGAACGGAAAAAAAATTTGTGGAAAGGGAAAATTTAGAGGCTCGTGCTGATAACGTGTTATGAATCAACTACTGAGGGGAGAGCCCTCAGGTCTATATTTATAGCCAAAGGGGAGAATACAAGTGGGCTTATACAGGTATGGGCCCAAACACTTAGGTTGGCCCAATAACTCATCCAACCCATTAAATACCCATTCACAACACAATCAAAATTTTTGGAAAAATTATTTCTGGCCTGCCATATATATCACCAAAAGTGAAGGTAACACCAAAAGTGTAACATTAAGTTCTTTAGTCCTATGTTAACTTTTTTGTAAACAAACAATCTAAAACATCATGCATGCCAATCGCTACATTAAGATACTTCACCCTGCATTAAAAAAGTGCAGTCCTATGTTCGGTTGTTTGTTTATATTCTTAATCCATGCTACATGCCAATCGCCAGGATGAATTTTAGCATTATTCTAATGAATTTTCATGAACTTTGGTGCTGGAGAATGCCAATCGCTACTTGCAATCGCCATGATGAAGTTGGAGCATCAATTGTGACAAAAATTCAATTTTTCCGGACAAAATCCCCTCAAAAAGCTAAAGATTCAATTTTTCCTCAACAAAATGCCCCTAAAAAGCTAAAGATTCAATTTTTGCTCTTTGGTTGGAGGATTTGAACCTAAATATGAATTGGGTCTTCATAAATTTAGAAAAAGAATCACAGATGAATCCTAAAATGGAATAATTCAAGCAAATCTAACACCCAAATCAAGTTAACATAGGAATGTGGAACTAGAAGCATGAAAAATACCCTTCGAAAGAGGCGAAATTATGGAGCTATCAGATAATTATGTTTAAAGAATGGATCTAAATGCGAAAATACCATCACATAAAAACTTACCTTTCTCTTTCGTGTTCGCCTAATAACCTTCACTGTTGAGACCCCAACCATAACCACCTAAAAATCCATCGGAAAAATAAAAGCCGGTTCAGTGCTAGGTGTTGCGAGGAAATAAAAACCAAATTGTGATACAAACAATTCTCTGAGGGAAAATGTTAGCAGTCTTAAAAACCTGAATCATCGAATCCTCAGATTGGTTGCAAGCAAAGAGGTTGACAGTTTCATTCTACAGAACTTTCTATTATGTCTATTATTTCTTTCAGCTTCAGCTCTTCAATGCTTCCCCGTTGATTCAGTGTCTTCCCCATCGATTCTTGCAATTCTTGTGGTTGGACCACTTATCCTTTGTGATCAAAGCATCCGAATAATCTATAATGTTAACATCACTTGTAGAACATCAAGAAAAACATTTAGTCAACTTAAGAAAGAATGTGTTTGTATGAAGTTACTCATAATTGATTAGGCAACATCTGAGAATTGGCATCATTGATCATCAAATTTCAGAAAAGAATAAATTGACATGAGATCCCCGTGCTGTGGAACTTAAAAACACACATACATAACAACACTTGAAATAATCAAAAAAGTCTTTCCGTGCAAGTTCTACACAATTTCACCTGTATGACGGTATTTAACATTAACATACAATGAAACCTTCATAGCCATGTAATTCTTACAAAATAGCTGAGGATGACCTCAATACAAATAAATAAAGTTACTCATCTGTAAAATCGCAACATGCCCGCATGTTATCTAAAAGGACCGAAATAGTTTGGAAAGAAGTACTTTAAGCAATGGCAATTGCATTAAAGATTCTGATGCCATTTGCCCAATTAAGGAAGCTTGGGTTACATCGCATGGGCACTTAATTAAAAATGCATAAGCATGCATGCTTCTTCGCAAAAGCTTGCATATATATCACTGCTGCTTCTCTGTCACATTCTTCCCCAAGTACTTGTTACGTAAGAAAACATAGCATGAATAAATGCATGCCACTGAATCCATAGTACTACAGAGCAATGTATGCATTCAGTTACTGGTCCATATAAAATAAAAGTGCAAGTTCCAAATCAACATAAGACCATGTTTAGTAAATGTAGGGAATCATTTATTGCAGGTTAATTACATGTATTTAGGACCATATTTATGTGTAAGTAATACAGTGATATCTTGACACATTTGAAATCAAAACACATATCAAGTTTCAGCATTCTTTGATATATAATAGCCATGGATCTAATAAATCATCCATCGTGCAAATTTTTAGATATATATGTGTATGTATAGTTAGACATCTTTATGTATCAAAGTGAAGATATATATGCTCGTGATTTGGAAATGTCAGATTCGATCTTTCATTAACGTAGTCCAAATCCTCTGATATCAATCTCAACCTATTGAACAGAAAATCTCTTTGAAGAATCTAAATATGAGGTCTATGGCTCTTTGAATGATATCACTAAGTGACATATGGATAATTACTTGGCTTCAAAGAGGATCAGCCATAAAGAAATCCAACATTAACACTTGCAAGTGGAATATGATAAGCATTTAGTTCTTCAACGTGGTGTCTGGAAAGAGAAGCTTGCTTCTGTAATTAAAACTCAAGTTGTGCCACCTTATAAAGAGGGTACCAAATTATGTTCCTGATGATCAAGAGGAAATGATAGCGGCTTGATCGAGAGACAAATTGAAAGCACATATGAGCACCAGAAGAAATACATGCTCCAGTTTAATGAGCATCTCATTATCTCGAATTTTTTTTCCAAATTTTAGACTGATCAAAAGGGAGACTATAGCGGAACGAAGCAGAACGTTACCAGAAGCAAAAGGCCAGGGATGGCTTGAACCTGAGTTGAAGTGTAGCCCTTTGCAGTGAGGGCCAAGTAGGCAAACATAATTCCCACCACTATTGTCATTGAAGTAGTACATATGAAGAAAACGTCCATGTACTTCAGTTCTTTTGTAGGGGCAAACTCAACTATAAATATATAATTTATTTGTGTCTTCCTCCACATAAAGATGATGCAGCCATAAAGGAATATGTGTAGGAATATGAGGCTAAACAAACGGCAATCAATATTGAAGTTTTAGTACGACTTGAATCGAAAGATGAGAATATGAATTATGAGTTCAGATTAGAGTAATATTCACTTAAGGACAGGATATGCAGTCTCCATGAATGTCGGCATAAACTGCTCACATGAGTTCTAAGGGCAATGCATTCTACAACGGTTGCATTTCTATATTAATTTCGTTAGTAATGTAAGATCATAAAGTATTGTCTACACCTGAAAACAAATCAGGCATAAAGTTAGCACAAAATCTGATTTATGACAAATAAAAGCTAGTTCTGAAAAAAATTTCAAACAGTTGCGAAAGTCTAGAGGTTAATTTTGAAAAATGCTTCAAATTTGATTGGTTTTATATTGAACAGAAATGAGTTCACAGCTCAGCAAAAACAAACTGATACCTGAATAATACGATTATGTATACAGTTTTTATCTAATTCAATCAAGACGATTATGTATATAATTATATCAGACTGTGAATATTGAACAGCAATGAGTTCACAGTTTTAGGAATGAGTTCACAGTTTTTATATCAGAATGTCCAATTATTTCAAGAATTCAATAGCATGCCCCAATTGTCCTTATCAATATTCACAAGTTCAATATTCACAGTTTGAACTTTTGAACTGATATAATTGAAGTTCAAAAGTGTATGAGTCATCCCCAACAGGAATATATCATTTTTCATATAAATTACATGGAACCTACAGAGATATTTTCAAAGATGGACCTGTAAAATGCAAAACCTATAAAATGCAAAACCCATAAATTATTTTACAGATTCATAGATGGAACTTACTCTAAAAATACCCATAAATACAGAGCAAGTTCATAGATGAAACCTGTAAAATATATAACCCATAAAAACATAGCACTTTGATGCCCAAAATTTATAATGAACCCCAGTCCCGAAAAACACATTCCTCTTATTTCCATAGATAAACGTATACCCACATAGCCAATAAAAGAAAAGAAAAACAACCACAAAATTTAGAAGTGAAAGAAAAACAGAAATCAACTCAAGCCTTTTAATCCCATCCTTGGAGAGACTTATGAAATGGTTAATCATAATGGAGTTACTTTCATATCTGAACAGGTAAATTAATTGGAACATCTCTGAACTACCTTCACATCTTGATATGTCCTAAATTTAAAGTTTATGCATCATATATATTATTTAATACATGCTACATCAGCTATTATTAACCATTGCTTATGGATAAATTGACATAGTGAGTGAGGACCCTTCTGAATTGTCTTAGAAATTTTATTATCATCTGACCATGTTAGCCACCATCCTCCAATAAGTTTCATATCCACGTGGATGATATTAATGCCTTTGAATTCCCTGATGGTCCTTATGTCTCATGTATTCATAACTTTCTTCAACAATTAACATAAACATTCGATTTTAGCATTGGATCATCGGAAAATTACCCAAGCACCCCAGTTCAAGATAAATGCGAATATGTAAATAAATAAATTAATTAAGCATAATGAAGTCTTCATCTAATGAAATGCTTTGAAAAAAGGCATATGCATATAACCTGCATTAAGAAAGTACTTTTTCAAATCTAGATTTCGAATATAAGCATGAGGATTTACTTTTTTTTCCCAATATTATTGTTGCACATTGGATAATAAGATATTGGATCTCACCCTTCGAATTAGGTTAGTGTGATTCCATTCAAATTATTGAGTCAAAAAATCAAACAGTTAATATGCAAAATAAAAAAACCAAAGAACCATACCAGCTCATCCACCAACCTCTGCACAAGCATCCACGCAAGCAAAATTGAAAGCCACCTTGATGTTGGAGAGCCATGATGATGATGCTACTGCTGCTGCGAGCACCACAGAGTTACCGTTAGAATCCCAAGTGATCAGGTTGAGATTGATTGAGAAGAGAAATGATGTGGCTTTTGAAAGAAGGACTACGACTTACTGATGCTGAGCTTCGTTTACTCCAGAGTAAGGGCTCATCCTCCTCCTTGACGCTGACCTCAGGCTTGTAGAGCATGGTGGAGAGCTTTGCGAGGGACCGACGACTTGCCGTTGATGTGCTTCGTTGCCCTCGGAGCCGAAAGAAAGAGTGGGTGATCTGAATGCGGGCTGAGGGGGGCTATGCAGGGGACCGAGGGGGAGGGGGTCGGGATCAGAATAGGGAGAGGCAAGGGGTTGGGTGAGGGAGAAAGATAGAGAGAGCGGGAGAGAGATCTGAGAGGGATTTAACTTCCCCCCAAAACACTTTTCTTCCCCCCAAAATTTAATCCACCAAAGTTTGTTTCAAACTTAAAATTTCAAACCTCATATCAAATAGTTTCCCTCCACACTCAAGTTCTCTTCTCCCACTTTCAATTTCTCTTGTCTTAACCAATTTCTCAACTCTTATCCAATTTCTCTTGATAACATCCCTCAAATCTAACCAAATTCTCAACTCTTATCCAAAATCTCTTATCCAATAACCCATGATAACATCCCTGTTATATATATATATATATATATATATATATATATATATATATATATATATATATGCCCACGAGAGGGTGTCCCAGTGGTAAGTCATTCCGCTCCAAAGCCAAGGGGTGCAGGGTTCGAGGCCTATGGCCGCCGTGACTTGGTAATTATTGTGGAATTTGTTGTAGAATTATTTACCCTGGGGCTACATCTCCCCTCTTGGACTTACCCGGGGGCCGTTGGGGGCACGGCGGTTTCCCCCCAGTTTGCATAGTCTCGGCCGGGCTCTCGCCTTACCCTCCTAAGCCGAAGGCGGTGGGAGGGGGTTGGGGATTTTTCTGGGTTGTCAATATATATATATATATATATATATATATATATATATATATATATACTAGGATCCATTCGGATGGATCAAACATGCGGACCCATCCAAGTGGAATTTAAAGTTAGACAATGTAAATAGAAAATCCGACCGTTGGATGTCATCTAACATGTCTAAACTAGCTCCAAACAAAATTTCAACTAATTTGGACATGTTTTGCCCATGCATCAAGTGGTTGCAAAATTAGCTGATATTATAACTATTCAAAAACATCGATTTTGTAACCACTTGATGCATGGGCAAAACATGTCCAAATTAGTTGAAATTTTGTTTGGAGATAGTTTAAACATGTTAGATGACATCCAACGGACGGATTTTCTATTTACATTTTCTAACTTTAAATTCCACTTGGATGGATCCGCATGTTTGATCCATCCGAATGGACCCTAGTCAACCTATGTGTGTGTGTGTGTGTGTGAAAGGTAAGTATATTAAGAATAGAAAGGAGACTAGTCGGGCCAGACAACCACTATACAGACTTGGGAGATGCTCATAAAAGCAGTAACCTAGCACCAGGATAGGGGAAGACGGACCCAGCATTACAACACACACAGAAAGGAGGAAGAAAAAACGAGCCTAGGGGAAAAAGGAGGTGGCAAGGTCAACGCCCAAAAACCTAGGCCTGAGGACTCCAACCAATACCCAACCACGCCTCCAACCAGGGCAGACATCACACAAACAGGCCAAATAAACTCTCAAGTCACCATCCGTCAACGAAGGGAACTTTGCATGATCCGGAGGCTCTGTCGGCAGGGACGAGGGGAGGCTCCGCTGGTAAGGCCGAGGAGCATAGCGCTGGACAGACAATGGGACATTGGGGAGGAGGGCACTGAGATGCTCCACCTCAGCAATCCAATCGTCCCGCTCGTCAGTATGGTTGAGTTCATTAACGACGGGCTCCTCATCAGTAACGTCATCCAAATCTTCATCCATAGACAAACCATCATCAGAGTCATCAGGGATGCCAGAATCGCTAACTGCCCCAATATCAACCTCCCCATCTACCAAGGCAACAGCTTGGACCAAGCTAACATCACCCGTGGCAGCACATCGCTCTGCCAAGCCAAACTCCCCCTCACCCAGGGTAACAGCAGGGACCCCAATAACAGCACCCACTACACCACACCCCTCCACCAACAAATGACCAATACCCAAGGCGGCTGAAGACACAATATCAACCCCTCTGTCACCCACAGCAGTGCAGGACGGCTCGCCCACAACAGCGACTATCTCCACCTCATCATCCGAGACAAGGTCATCTTTACCAGGATCGAAATCAACAACATTAGCAACGGTTGAATCCAGAGAGGACCCAGTGCCTTCCGTGGAGGGAGAGAGAAGAGGGCCACTCTGCGGGTTCAGGACAGGAGCAGCCGAACCAACCGAAGGAGGGGGATCAGCCAAAGTAATGGTATCAGTGGTGGGAGTAGGGCAAATACCCCCATCACAAGGAGGTGCAGTAGGGCGAGACGGGGAAGCACACTGGTGGATGTCGTGACCAAAGCAACGACAGTACGTACAGAGGGGAGGGATGTGCTCATACTCCACCGCTACCGAGATGACCGAGCCATCAGCAAGACGGGCCAAGATGGAAGCAGGGAAATCCGATGTAGCGTCAACTTCAACAAAACATCTGGCAAATGAGAGGCGAGAGGCATTAGCAGTGGCAGCGTCGGTGAAAAGGGGTTGCCCCACCGCACTCGCCAACTTGCCGAGTATGGACATGGACCAAAACTGCAGGGAAGTTGGTGGAAACGGACCCACAAAGGCACGGATGAGAGGAGGTCGCGGTCTAGCCCAATGTGGAGGGCCCATTTCCTGAGCACAAGGAGGCAGCCATCAAGAAGCCAAGGCCCTCCATGGAGGACGTCGCAGCAATCAGCGTCAGAGTCAAACTTAAAGAGGAAAAACCCATTTTCCTTGGAATGTAGATGAACTTCAGCCTTGGTCTTCCAAGTTCTCCCCATCCACGACTTAAGATGCCCATAATAGGGCCAGGGGCCGATGAAGTATCCGACCAAAGTATGCACGCATCTCCCCGCCGCCTGAGCGATGTCCGACGGCAGGATGTCGACGACAATCCCATCTCCGATCATCGAGGGAGGAGAGAAGTCAAGACCAAACGTGGGGGAAGCATGGGCCCCCAGGGCACAAATAGCACTGAAGGATATGGAGGTCACATAGGAGGATCGGGGGGTTGATCGAGCAGTCGACACAGGCAATTTACCATACACACGACGTGTAGGTGGACATGAAGTAGCAAGGCATAGGGGGACATTGCCCACCCACCACCCGAGAGGACAAAGGCAAAGGGGGTGATCACTGCCCCCACCCTGCCCAGGAATTCTGCTGCCGCCACGGCCTGAGCACCTGCCACTACCACCCCTGGAACTGATGGGACCCAAAATGGAAGCAGACTGTCGCCGATTCACAACAGGGATCCAAGTAGGATCCACGATGCCACCGTCGGGGAGGACGACATCGGTAGTCACACCGATCACCGTTATCGGATCCTCAACGCACACACCAGCTCCCCCGAGGGGCCGAGCCATCCGCCCCAGCAGAAATAGGCAGATCAGCAACAGAACAATAGGGATCCATAGAAGACAAGCCCCCTCCAACAAGGGGGAGCCAAGAATCCGAAGTACGCAATCAGCAAGAACATTGAGATCTGCAATCGAGGGCAGAACGGGAAGCTCCGGCCGATCAGAAGACGAGAAGATCTGCAAGTCAAAGAGCAGATCTGAATTGTGGCAGTCCAGTAGCACCGACGACGGCCGGCCGCCGGAGCACCGACAGAAAGCAGCCCTAATCACCCAGATCGCCCATGAGAGATTCTCACAAAGCCTTGCCACGTCGAAGGAGACTGCCGTCAGACTGCCGCAACCCAGATGAGCGGAGTATAGATCGGAGAGGCCGCCAAAATGATCGGGATGCAGGGCAGGGATGCGATGAGGCCGCCGCAACAAGGATTGATCGTGCAGATATTGAACGAAGCTGAAGAAGGGTGGATTCCAAACACAGCGCGATCGGAGATTCCGTCACAACATGATCGGATGCCACCAAAACGAACGGGAACCAGGGGGAATCAGCATCAGAGCACCGACCAGACGGCCGACGGTAGACGCCCCAAAATCGCACGGGGCTAGGTCAAAATCGCAAGAGGATGTATATATATATCTATTATACATTTGACAGTGATTTTTGAATCCTAGGGCTGACTAGGACAAGGTAAAGAGTGGCCAGGATTACATCGTGGGGAATTGAAGGTTGGGATTAAACTTTGAGATGAAGTTTAGCTTTGTTTGCAGATTTGTGGGTCCCATTTAAGTCCCATTTGATTAAACTTCTATATTAACTCAACCTGCGTGACATGGGGGGAGAGCAATAGACTTTATGGGGGAGAGCAATAGGCTTTTTAGGGAAGATCAACATTCATTGCCGAAAGCTTCCCCAAGAGAGCAGCATGGGGAAATGATGCTTCATTTCTTGAGCTTCCCGTATCGCATCATTTCTAGCCTCTTGCTATCTCCAAATGACCTAACCCTCTGTCTTCTTCATTATAATCACCCCAAGGCTCACCTCTTCAGAGATCGAGGAACCCTCGGCGACTCCAATCGCCACTCCATGTGAGTATGTGAGTGTATACTCAACCTTCGGCGACTTCAATATCCCTCTCTCTGATTTCGAGCTCCAAGAGACCGCATGCCGCACCAAAAAAATTGGGGGGAAAGCTCGGCCTGTGAGGAATACAAATCTCTCTCTCCATCTCTCTCTCTCTCTCTCTCTCTCTCTCTCTCTCTCTCTCTCTCTCTCTCTCTCTCTCTCCGTGTCTTTATCTCTTGCAGACTCTTGGCTTGCAGACTCTCGGTTTGCAAACAACGATGTCCCCCTTGGCATCCAAACACTCCGTTTTCGAGCGTGCTACGAAGCACTCTGCTTCTCCCCCAGAATCGAAGAGCTCGGCCAAAAAATAGTGTCCAGGCTCAAGAGCAAGAGCAACCATTATCTCGCACTTCATCTAAGGTTTGTGTATTTGATCTAATTAGCAGACTGATTGTTGAAGGAATCGAAGACTCCTCCTCGCCCGTATGCCTCAGATCCAAGCCCGCAAGGTATTCGTCGAAATCTCTAGCTGACGTGAATAAGATCAGTGTGTAATTTTTGGGAAATTTTTGAAAATTCTGAGTTTATTGAAGGAATGGAGATGTAATGGAGGAGGATACGTGTTTTATATGAATTTCATTCAGAGGCCGAGTAATTGGAGATGATGCTGTCCAGCCAGCCAAGTGCACCAGGGAACATGTTAGTACCATTTTCAAAGCAAAATGTTTTGATTTTGTTTGATTTAGGACTTAATATGAGTGGAATTGGGTAAGGTGTTATGAGTTACTGCTTAGAAACTTGAATATAGGAAAGAAATATGAGGATACTTTTGCATACTTGAAGAAAAACTGCAGATTTGCTGAGAATATGCTTTCTTGAATAATAAACACGTTCATACATGCACATTCAAGTAGATGTGCCCGTGTGCTTTGGCTGTTTGATCGGTAAGGATGACCGGCCAAAAAAACTCTATCTAAACTTTATTTTCATTGAGATTTTCTAAATTGCATACAGATACGAGAAGGACATGCTAGCGTTCACGGGATGCAACCACAACCTGACTCCAGGCCAAGTGGAGGAACTGCGGATCATTAGACTGAGTAAGGACTGCTAGATAGAGGACGACATCGCGTCGTGGGGCAGCCTCATGGGCATGAATCATAATCTGTTTGCAGTTGTACCAAGGGTTTTGACTTAATCGGATAATGGTAAAACTTTGGTTGTCTTAATAATATAAATGATATCACATGATTCCCTTTGCTGATTGTCAATTAGTTGGTACTGTAGAAGTATCTATCTAAATATGATCAAAATAGAGCCTTCCAACTAAGTATCTATCATTTAACGTAGTGTTCGAAATATAAATGCAACATGGATGCCAATCTATTGTTTTAAAATAGAAGCAAGAAATTAATATTTTGTTGGATGAACCTGATATAGCATGTCAAAATTTTTTGTTGGAGTGAAAATGGAGTCTGATACTATCGCATGTTTTCAGTTCTGTATTTGGGTAGTGAAAATGTGTTCTCTACAAATTTGATTGTTTATTAAATATCCAGGTGAGTGTTGTTTATTAACTTTCTCTTTGGTTATTGAGAGGCCAACATGAGATTTTGGTTGCTGGATAAGCTGGAATCATTGGGTCTCATTTGGGTGACAAATTAATGGAGAATGAAAAGAATGAGGTATTTGTTTTGTTGTGGTATTCTCTTCCAACGATAAAATTTTTGTTATCAAATTGGACCATTTAGATTCAGATATATCTGCTTCTTGATGCATTGGATATATGCATATAGAAATACCCTTCTGCCTTTATTCAGACGGCTTAATTTATGCGGAACCATTCGTCCTTGAATCTGTTGATTTTTGAGGTAACATTAGGAAAAAAACTGTTGAAAGTGCTTATCTTTATTTGCTTTGTCATTTTTTATGATTGGCTGGACACATGTATGTAACCTTTGCATATGTTGTGAGCCATATTCATTATTCATACCAATTTTTGCTTGCAGTTTCTCCCAATTTGTATTATTATCATTTAGTTTATTTGCCATGCAAGCTACTTATTGTCCTGGTAATTGTAAATGTAATAATTATCTGTTCATATGTTGTTTCTCCTTAACATGTGCCCAGAATCGATCTTTATGATGCAGAGAGCAAGTAAAAATGCAGGTGCATCTTGATATTCATTGGATTTCATCGACTACATTGTTTCCGTGGTGGGATGCCCTCATAATAGGAATTTTTAAGAATATATTTCATACAACATTGTACCAACATATTTCTTGGTAGAGTGGTGAGCACTGACCCAACAATTACCATACTTCAACTATTGTCATTTATTTTTTCAACTTTCACTTGAGTGTGTTATTTGTCTATGCACATGATATTCCCCTAATTCAGAATCAAATAGATGTGCAGATACTGGCAATGTCGAGGAAGATAACACCAGCAATGAGGAGGAAGCTAACAATAAGGACAACAGAGAGAGACACACCAAAAAATGAGAATGAATGTAGTAGTAAGAACAACACAAAGGAAGAGGATACAGAAAAGAGTAAGAAGGGGCAATAAGCCATGTTGCATTCACAGGACTATAGAAATGAGAAGATTTGTTCATTGTAGCAAGGTTCTAATGTAAGATGCTCGAAAAGTCGGATTAAATCATTTGAAATGCAAGGATATGATCCACTAGCTCTCTGTATGCTTATACGTTCTCTAACTAATTGTAAATGTTATTGCATTTGTTCTTTTGAATGCGCTTACGAATAAAGTCTTCAGATATTGAAATTTAGGATGCATATGTTTGATGAAAATGAACTGGGCTCCGAGTTGGATTCTCATGAATGTTTCAAAAGAAAAATATATTTTAACCTACAATTGTGATGTGCTAATATTTTTGTGTGTGGGTACATTGCACACTTATCTTCTATTTTATAAGGTATTTTAACGAACAACCCATAATCTTTGATACTAACACTCGGATAACTGAAAATCTAATAAGGCATTAACTCAGTCTAACAAAAAATGTACAGAAATAGGATGTGACACAAATCTATAACTCATTGATTAATCCCATGTGACACAAATCTATGACTCACTGATTAATCCCACTAGAAAGCCTGTAAATTTGACTACAAGATTCAGTCTTAAGAGCTAATGCACCGATGGTTTGAGTGAACTGTCAAAGATTAGGGCTAATTAGTTACAAGTACCCTATAGAACATGGGATCTGAATGCAGCTTACCATGTTTTTTGTAAGTTATTTACACCTCTGTGACTCTTAATCATAACGCAATATCATGTCATACTTAAAAAGAAAGGGGGTTGTCTGATTGTGGGTGTTTATTATGTATGTGTATCTTTGTATGTTCTCTCCTCTTATTTGAATGTAAAAGAAGACTCTTTCATACAAAATGTCTCTTAATTTGTAAATGATTTGTTGTCCATGGCAGGCTCATTTGGATACTCAATTTGAGATATTTGTATCCCTTTTGAAATAATATCAATTAAAATAACAATGATTTTATATCTTCAAAATATCTAAGGGGTTATCTAATTAATAATAAGCAACTGTTTCTTATGATCTGAATGTTGAAAAATATTCGATGCCAACTGAAGGTTTCAACGCCTGAGCCCAAGGCGCCCATGCAATTGTTTACGCTAATTTGTTATTCGCGTCGAAAGCACGCGACGAATTTGGTGTTCTGTGCCGAAGGCTCCCGTGCTGCTACTAATTTGTTGTTCTTTTAAATTTTGGCTACGGAAATAATTTTTTGGTGAATAAAGATTTCGCGGGAGAAAATCTTAATTGAACCGTGTCCGCGGGCACGGGTTATGACTAGTATATATATATAGAATAATGGGTATCATACGCCATATGAGAGGGTCTCTCATATTCCCTCTCACATAAAAGGGGCAAGTACAACAAGTACAAGCCCATGTGGGCTTGTACTTGCCCCTTTTATGTGAGAGGGAATATGAGAGACCCTCTCATATGGCGTATGATACCCATTATTCTCATATACATATACATACATACATACATACATATATATATATATAGTGAAAAATGGAGTAGTGCTGACAGCGCTGGAAATTACACAACAGATTTTCCACTATATATATATATGTGTGAGGTGATGTGAGACATTTTGCCTATGTAATGTTGATATTAGATTCTCATTCCTTTAGTCAACTAAAATTTCTTTTGTTGTTGAGTATTTGATATATATCAGCGTGACGCACCTTCATGTTTTATCGATTTTATTTTTGGTTTCACATTGAATATGTATCACATTCTTTAGACTCTAATGATTTTTTAGTTCTTATTTAGCACTGTTGTTGTTTTTCGCCTCCCTCTTTTTGGATAATGCCATAGGGGGAGATAAATAAACAAATCATAATTTTGTGCTATGAATAATCTAAACTTGAATCTAAGATTGAAATTGTCTTAGATTTAGAGGGAGTAAGATATAATGAATTTGGATACTAAAATCCTAAATTTCGAATCTTGAAATCATTTCATTCATGCATATCTTACATCTTTTCTTCAATTGATCAATAGATGCCCTTACTTAAATTGACTAACTTGAATGGCATCTATGTAGGGGTAGTAAGTTTTCTTTAAGCACAATTATTTATCTTTTTGTTTATGTTTGTTTGTCATCACCAAAAGGGAAAGAATATTGAGTATTAGACTTCTCCCTATTTGATTTTGATGATGAGAAACATAAATACTTGTGACTAATCCCTACTTACAGTTAATCCATTTACCTAAGCATATCATGAAGATCAATTAGTAATGGATGTCATTCAAGGATCAATCAAAGCTTGTAAAGTAGATTGGATGTTCGAAGATGAAGATTGAAGCTCCCAGAAGACGTCTAACTATTTCAATAGAAAGAAGAGAGGTAAAAACAAGATGTAATCTTTTTATTCTCTTCAAGTATGTAGCTTAGAAGTAAAATCATGTTCGAGCACAAACACATCTTTCATTATGTCCTATGAAATCATGAGAACTCATTACCTAGGCCTCCAATTCATTATTCTCTAGCATGTGCATTTTGGACTTTCAACAGGCGACTGTTGAACGTTTTACAGGCGCCTGTCTCCGAACAGTCGCGTGTGATTTGTTTTACAGTCGTCTGTTTTGCACATAGTTTGACACTTGGATTTTGGGCTTTATGATATTACTCCTATCAGGCGACTATTGTACACAGTATAGGCGCCTGTCTAATTACAGACGCTTGTGACTTGTTAGTCAGTCGACTGTCTCACTCTTGCCCAAAGATCCATAGTTTGTCATCTTTTCGTAAGACGACTGATGTTGCTTTCACAGTCGCCTGCCTAAGGCACATGCACCTATGAATGCTTTTACAGTCGTCTGTCGATCCCTTGTCCTACACTTGGTGTTTGGCAAGTTATGCTAGTCTCAGCCAGACGACTGATATTGGTTTTACTGTCGTCTGCCCATGGCACATGCGCCTGTGGATACCATCAGTCGCTTGTCCAGTCTTCCCAAATTTCTTTAGTCTTCGCTACTTACACATCTTTCGCTCAGTCGCTTGTAGAAGGTTTCTCAGTCGCCTGTTGGTTTACAAGCGCCTGTCAGACCTTTATCAGCCGATTGTCATACGTGGTAAAGTACCGTTTGAATTCTCACCTACCCTCTGACACGGTGCAGTAGGCGACTGTGAGTTCTTCATCATTCGACTGTTGTGTAATTTCTATCCGTTGGCTATTTCCACACGGATTTTAAAGGGGGTTTGGGTATTCTGTTTGAGGGTTTTAGAGAACCTATAAAGGGGATTCTACTGTTCCATTGGAGTCTCTTGGTCATACTCTTAGACATTCAAGCTTTCATCTCAAGCTCTCATTCTCTCCAAGTCCTAGAATCTCATTCTCTCTTGATCTCCAATCTAGAATCAAAGTGATATCCTCTAAGCATTTGGCAGTGATAAGAGAAAGTGCTTTCTCTCTTCTTGGAAGAGACATCAACACACAACACACTTGCTCCTTTAAATTCTACTTCAAGGCATAGGTGATTGTAAGTGTTGCAATTGCAATATCATAATTTCATATCTTTCGATATTTGTTTCACTCTCGGTTTGTGAGAGTAGTTTACTTGATCCCAAGTTGTGAGAGTCAATGACATCGATTGTGTTTCGATTACACTTGTAGGGTTGCTACAAGTGGGTTTAAAGAAAACCTCAAGTTAGGGTTCTAACTTGAGTATCCGGAGGTATCCGGGTGGAAGGGACGTAGGATTACCGGGAACAAGTCGGGATTGGACTTGGGTAATCCGAACCTTGAAACATCCTTTATGTTATCTTGTTTTGTTTTGGGTTAATTTATAGTTTCACATTTATTGTTCGTTAGAGATTTAAATTGGTATAACTATCGTTTAAATTTTATAAACACTATTCAACCCCCCTTCTTGTTTTTCCTCATAGCCAGGGTCCTTACATGCATCACTTTAGGTATTTACTACATGCATACCGTTCCTTTTTTAAACCTTGAATATGTCGAGTGTATCCTTTCTACTATATTGGTTGACCAGACTAACCAAATATATGGCTTATGTCCTGTTATTGATCCCCTTCTGGTTATCAATTCATGAATCATTTTTAGTTATCTGTACTGTCTGTAATTGCACTCCTGCAATTCTAATAGATTGGCCTGTTTTAAACTTAACAATAAGTTATTTATATACATGACACATACACAAACTATATATACAAAAATACAAAGATACGTACATATATGTTGGTATTTGGAGGGATGGAGGGATGTGGCAACAATGTAGTAACAATAATGACAATAATAGCCAGTAGGACAATATAATCAAGGTAGATATTCAATGTTAAATATTTTTTACACTAGCTTCTAGGCACGTGCAATGCATGTGTGCAATTTAATGCAAATAGTAGAATGATAATGTATTTAGACATATGTTGTATAATTGTATTTGTGTACTTTTATATTAGAACTACTCTTTTAACCATCCTTGAGCAAGCTACTGCAAGAGAAAACTTTTATATCAGACTACTGCTAATTTTTTTGATATACTATTAACATGATATTCAATGTTAATTTGGTTAATAAAAATGTGTAGTTAATTTGGTGCAACTTGCAAAACATTGGCAAGATCAAATTAACAGGATCATGTAGTATGTTGACGTAATTTAATTTGTGCAAGTTGAATTTATAATTTATTAAATTAGTATTGAATAAGAGAGACCACAAAACAAACGACTACAAATCCAAAGGCATTGCCTCTGTTGGTGACATCTTTCCGCAACCGCAGAAAGGTCATTGCCTTTGTTAGTGCCATCTTTCACTGTTGATGATACATGCAAGCGTGTTTTTTCTGACTTATTTAAAAAATAATGCATCAAGTTCATTGCGTTTAAATTCATTCCATATATTCTGTTCGATTGATGTTCATCATTCTAGGGCCTGATAAATCATCATCTCTATTTTGCAGATTCATCTCACACATGACATTCTATGCTGATGATTCCATGGACATACATCGTCATCCTGGGCGACTATATGCTAATTTATTGGAACATATGTATTTAAGCAGATACCCTATATTAGATTTGCTCATGAAATTAGATTTATGATTGTGTGGGTAAATAATCGTAATCGAATGGAAATGTAACTTAAGCCAATATTTTGTGTATGGTATTATTTCTATGTGTTTTTTTGTGTAAATGGGGGAATTTGTTACGAACTTATTTAGATCTTGATTCATTAAATGATCTAGCTATGAGCTATGAATGGTAAATTTTTAGCGTGGAGCATTGATTGGTTTGTGTGTTTATTCACTGACTGTATTTTTTATTAGATGTATTTTTGAAAATATATGTAACTTCACAAACTGGGAAATATAAAGGTGGCAGGTGAAATATTTTTTGTGTTTTTAATTTTTTTATGGTTGCTAAGAAGCATCTTTGTATTGTTTACTGTATTCTACTCATATAAACTTCGATGCAGGTTGTTGATCCATAGTCATAGGAAGAGGCGATATTGTCTCGAAGAACTTTACACTGACAACATCAGATCATGAAAGTTCGTTTGCTAAAAGAGTTAGATAGTTGGTTTGCCAACCACACATCAGTGTAAGAGCTGGACAACAACTTATGCACCAAGCTTCAACACATGCATTGCCTTCCAAATTTCCAATCTCTTTACAGATGTTGGAGATCCTTGGGTGTACTCTGTTGCAGGAATGCATGCAAAAAGGATTTAGATCGTTATTGGCACGAAATTTCTGGTATCCCTTTCATACGAATCGCTCTTACAGTCATGCAGGATAGCAGAATATAAACAGAAGCAAGCTGGGAAACACTAACTAATTTGTTTGTATTGATTGGTGTAAAAAAGGCATGGCTGAAGGACTTATATATGTATGTAATGGAAATAGTTATCTTTCTTTTGGAATTTGTAATGGTGTTGGCTTTTACCTGTCACAATAGTACAGCAAAGCAAAATTATACAGATTGCAGCCATGACATAACAGCAAATATAAGGATATGATTGTTGGCTGTATCCAAGCTTTAGAATTATGATGATGGTTAAGGATCTATCAAGATATGGGATATGCTAATTTCAATAGGATTCAGCTGAATTTTTCTCTTGCGGCCGCTGAGGATGGATAGACTTGCTATGTTCAACAACTTTGTATATCAATGGCAATATGATGTAGGTGCATAGCAATGTGGTACTAAGTTTATACATTGTTCTCTTTTTTCAAGGAAAGAGGGAGAAGGAATTGGAGGAGTCCTGATAACTTGAACTCACTATTGTATGAGTTGAAAGGCTTATTTGCCCATTAAGTCAACTGGAGCATGAAGAATGTGATGCAAATAAACAAACATTCATCTTCCAGGATGCAAGTGTTACGTCAAGACATGAACAAACTCCAGTAACATTGTTTATCCAATCAAAAAAACATTTTATCCAACTCTCAAATGTCCGAAAAGATATACAATTCAGGTAAAGTCTTCTCTGTCACAAAATGTGGAATAAATGCATTAGTAAATTACCATTGAGATACACGAAAGAATAAATACTTTATATTTTTTTCAAACCATAGCAAGGTCCATAAATTACCTTAACAAGTAGCCCCAAAGTTTGATGCTGTCATTTGTATCTCAATGGCATTTACAAACACAAGGACATTAACGAATACATACATACATCAGTCCTTTGGCCCTCCTTCAGCCCTGCTTTTTTTACACCAATTAATAAAAGCAAATGCTCCAATTGTATATGTTAACATCAATATATGTAACTTTCTTAAGTGTTCCCTAAGCTCTTCAGCACAATCTAAGTCTCCAACATTACCTCTCCAAGCTCACTTATGTCACCATTCATCACTGCTTCCCTTCAATATATCTACACAAAGAAGTTTTCCACTACGAAAAAATTTAACCTGATCAAAAAAGATCTATTATACATTTGACAGCGATTTTTGAATCCTAGGGCTGACTAGGACAAGCTTACTAGGACAAATGGGTTGATAGAAAGACGGACACGATTAATTCTTATGGAATGAACGGTTGGGATTAAACTTTGACATGAATATTTTGTATATTAAAAGATTGGTTGGTCTATTGTGAGTGGGGGGAGGCGTTTGGCCTCCCCACCACTTATCTCCCCATTAATCCACCACTCTTAATGTGGTGGAGACCTTTGGTATGCTATATATCTCTTGGAATACCATATGAAGTTTATAAATAAAGAACCATGGCTATTGGCCATAGTTACTCTTCTCCAAATATTTCCAACACATTATCAGCACTTCCGCTCTTCTCTTTTGAGCTTTTCTTCCCGTCTCCTTCCAAAAATCAAACCCCTACGCGCGAAGGAATCTGTTGTTGCAGTAATCCGTTGCGGCGAAGCTTTGCGGAGATTTCTCTTTGGAGCGTATCGGGAATGGCACTATCACGAATCTTAATTTTAACAATCACCCCTAGATTTTTAATCTAGATGTAGTATCAATCAATCCCGTAGATAGCTACAAAAAAATTTTAATTTAGCTATGATTTTACAATAGTTCATCTAGAGGCATTTTAAATCTGCTATTGTATTATCTTTATAATAAAAAAACAATAAATAAACAAAGAAAACCCCATGGCTCCCCACCCCCAACCTTCAAGCCCACCCCCCCCCCCACCCCCCACCCCCCCCCCCCCCCGCCTGGGGGGGGGGGGGCGTTTCGAACCCACCGCCCCCCAGAGGGGGGGGGGGCCTTCACGGCGCCCCCCGGCCTGGGGGGGCCTTTCGAACCCGCCTCCCCCCAGACGGGGGGGCCTTCACGGCACCCCCCCCCCCCCCCCGCCTGGGGGGGGGGGACCTTTCGAACCCGCCGCCCTGCCCCAAACGGGGGGCCTTCACCCCCCCCCCCCCACCCCCCCCCCCCCCGCCTGGGGGGGCCTTTCGAACCCGCCCCCCAGACTGGGGAGCCTTCACGATGCCCCCCCCCCGCCTGGGGGGCTTTTCAAATCCGCCGCACCCCAGTCGGGGGCCCTCCTCCGACGGCGACCCCCCAGGCGTGGGGTTCTGTCCGCCGCCCCCCAGTCGGGGGGGCCCTCCTCCGGCACCGACCCCCCAGGTGTGGGGTTTCTGTCTGCCCCCCCAATCGGGGGGCCCTCCTCCGGCGCCGACCCCCCCACAAGCGGGGGGGATTTCTGCCAACTGCCCCCCGCCCGCAGCGGGGGATCACAGAAATAGAGGTGAGGGGGTTGATGGGGGCTGGGGTATTTTTGGAGTTGAGGGGTCAGCCTTAGGGTTTGGGGTCTTTATCATTCATCAGCCCAATATATTCTTTTAATTTTTAAAAAATTAGATAGCCTTTTTTGTTGGGCCTGCAGCCCGGTAAATTCAATTGCAATTTTTAATGTGTCAATTAGAATTTTGAAACTGGGCCTGAAGCCGAAATATTAAATATTTTAATTTGACTTATTGGGCATGAAGCCGAGTTACTTCAATTGCAATAATTAATTTGTTAAATTTTGGCAAATGGGCCTGCAGCCCAACTATTAAGAATATATTAAAATGATTAATCTTTATGGACCTGCAGCCCCATTCAAACTATTAATTTATTTTTCCTTGTTATGGGCATGTCGCCTATTCTTTCAAATTGCTAATATTATAACACTTTTGTATTATTATTAATTTGTGGAATATTAGGATTTTTCAAAATATAATTATCTTAAGGATCCTGCGACCGCTCTGCTGTTAGTCAACTAACCTAACGGTGTATGACGTCTCCCCATGGTCCGAGAGATTATTATATTTTATAGTCTATTTTTCCATATTATATATGCATGTGTTATATACATGTGTGGTTGTTTATTTTGTGCATGTAGCATTTATAAACTGCGTGGATGTTTATATAAGCTAAAATGTGATTTTTGGGATCGACCAATTTGATACCCTTTATATTCCTTGCAATTTTATTTTCTTTTTGAGAGAATTTGTAAGTGAGGATTATATGTATTTATGCCAAAGACCGGTGTACTGACAAATGAAGACAGAGGCGAAAATTGGAAAATATAGGGACCCTTTCTAAGTTTCCAAATTGTATTTTTCTTTTCTTTATGGACTGTATATTCGGACTTTGGACTTTGTATTTCTTTTGGGTATCTGGTCGATCCCCACATTTTACTTATTTTATTTTTTATGCGTGAATTTCAATTTTAATTAATTCATGCTTGTTTTAAATTGCGTAGATAAATGGCAAAATTGGCCAGCGTCGATTTCGAGGTCCTTGATTCTGCAGGAAAAAATTACCTAAGTTGACGAGTGGACCTGAAGTTCCACTTGCGTTCAATGGACCTCCTTGGCTCAATCTTGGCTCCTTCATCGGCCCCAGCAGCGGCCGATGCTTCTGCTACATCTAGCAGCAGCACTCCTACCACTGTCTCCGATGTGGATAAGGCGAAAGCCATTATCTACATTAGGAAACATATAGATCGGACCTTAAAGGCTGAATACCTAACGGTGGAGGACCCAATGGAGTTGTGGACAGCACTGGAAGCACGGTATAAACATCAAATTGATGTAATATTACCGCGTGCCAGTTATGAGTGGAAAAACCTCAGACTTCAGGATTATAAGTCCGTCCCTGAGTATAATTCTGCACTTCATAACATCATCTCACGCCTGAAGTTGTGCGGTGAAGAAGTGACAGAACAACGCATGTTGGAAAAGACATTTACCTCGTTTCACGAGAAAGATGCAATCCTCATGCAGCAGTATCGTGAACGCAACTTCACGAAATTCTCTGATCTGATCTCATGCCTACTTAGGGCAGAGCAGAATCGAGATTTATTGCTCGCCACTCATAATTTACGTCCAACTAACACTGCACCTATCCCTGAAGCCCACCACGTTACTCCCCAGAAGTGGAAAAACAAGAAGAAGGCTAAAAATAACAAAGGAAAAGCTGTAATGAAGCAACCAAGAGGAGCAGCACCCCAAACAAACAAAAACAACAAAGGAAAGAGAAACTTCACATGGAAGCGAAAGAACACCGACCAAATGTCACTTCCTAAGAAGAACTAGGAGGATAAATACCATAGATGCGGCCTGACTGGCCATTGGTCCAGAAACTGCCGCACTCCTCTCCACCTCCAGGAACTATATCAGGCGAGCCAGAAGTCTCTGCCTGAAACAAACTTCGTGGATGTTCATCCACCAACGATGTTTACTGCAAAAGACTTCGAGAACGACGACCTGCTTGATTAAGCTTCATCTTTTATCTATGCAATTAAAATTCCATGTATCTTCATCTTATGTTTGCTTTAGTACGAACTTTTATTTTTGAATGTCATTTACATTTACTCAAATAAAATTTCGTTTTTTTTATATAGATGAAGTATGAGTGCCTCGTGGACAGTGCCTCGACGCACACAATCCTTCGCAAACATTGCTATTTTAATAGCATAAATAAATATGATGGCCATGTTATCACAATTTCAGGACTTTCCCAAATAATCGAAGGATCTGGTGAAGCAATTATATTGCTCCCAAATAACACAAGACTTCAAATAAAAAATGCATTATTCTCTCCTAAATCAAATAGGAATCTCGTAAGTTTCAAGGACTTCTGTTTAAATGGATATCACTCAGAAACCAGAGGTGAAAATAAGGTTGAATATTTGTATGTAACTCGTCAAAAAGATGACCAGAAGATCATCTGGGAGCGATTCAAGGGACTCCCGTCGGGTCTCTACCATACATACATTCAACTAATAGAAGCCAATATAACTGAGCACCAGACGTGCCCATCACTACCAGAGTTCCAACTCTGGCACAACAGACTTGGTCACCATGGATCAGCAATGATGTGACGCATCATCACTGAATCCCGTGGAAATAAATTGAAGAACCTGAAGATTCTTCATAAGGGTGAATTTCCTTGTCCCCCTAACGAGACCCTCCCTCCTGAAAGTGGGATTAGAGTCTCCTGGCTTCCTTGAGAGAATTCATGGTGACATTTGCGGGCCTATTCACCCCGCAAGTGGCCCATTTCGGTACTTCATGGTACTGATTGATGCATCGACTAAATGGTCTTATGTGTGCCTCTTGTCCACCCACAACCTAGCTTTTCCAAAGCTATTGGCACAAATAATTAGGTTACGTGCTCATTTCCCCTATAACCATATCAAGAAACTACGTCTTAATAATGCGGGTGAATTTACTTCACAAGTCTTTGAAGACTACTGCCGGGCAACAGGTATTGAAGTTGAACATCCTGTAGCACATGTTCACACTCAGAATGGATTAGCTGAGTCCCTTATAAAGAGACTCCAATGGATTGCACGTCCATTGCTTATGCAATCCCAGTTGCCGGTGAATGCTTGGGGGCATGCTATTATACATGCCGCGTCACTTATTAGGATAAGACCCTCTGGAGGTCATACAATATCCCCGATGCAACTTGCATATGGTGCACCTCTGGATATCTCTCATTTGAGAGTGTTTGGTTGTGCGGTATATGTCGCAATAGCACTACCTCAGAGGACCAAAATGGGCCCTCAGAGTCGTTTAGGTATCTATATTGGGTTTGATTCGCCCTCTATTATTAGATACCTTGAACCCCAACGGGGGACGCATTCAAGGCACGTTTTGCTGATTGTGAATTTGATGAGAAAAGTTTTCCTAAACTAGGCACACAGTCTAAGAAGCTGAAGCTATTGAGACCATTAGTTGGGACCAGAAGTCTTTGTCCCTATATGATCCGCGTACTAATCTGTATGAAGATGAGATCATGAAGATCCTTCACATTCAAAATACAGTACATCTTTTACCGGATAAGTTCACGGACAACCAGAAGATTGTCCATTCACACGTCCCTGCTATTAATACGCCAGCTAGGATTGACATCCCCATAGATGGATGCAATCCACCAGCAGCAGAATTGGCTGTACCTCAATTGAAAAGAGGACGCCCACCAGGTTCAAAAGATAAAGTTCCTTGAAAGAGGAAGATTCCTGGAGATAATAAGATTATCCCTCCATAGGATGCTGAGCTCAGACCAGCTACTTCTCCCCTCCTTATTTTCCCTGCAGAGGAAACAATAGGAGAAACATCATTAAATTTTGTACGTACTGGAGAGGTACTGGACAGACATAGCACAGTCGTCGTCGACGATTTTGCGTTCGATATTGCCATTCACGTCACTGAATATGTAACGACTGCTTTTCATGTATCTGGATTTAATATAATGTAATATATGTTTTGGTGGATTTTCCCCTCGTGCGTGGTTTTCGTCTCCGTAGTTTTCATTTTCGATCGATTCGTCGGCTTTTCTCGCTTCCTTCCTTAGGATCTTCGATTTCGAAGTGTGTCACTCGTGACGGACTTCATAACGGTCATATCTTACTGTTAGATCAAGCCTAGGAGTCTTAGGAATCGATCCCGGGGCCCCGCGCTCCGTATCGGAACTTTTGGTGCTCATTAGCCGGTAGAAGAAGGGGCACCGACCGACTAGATGACGATCCAGTCGGTCGGCAATCCTTCTTGGACCGACTAGTTAGCTTTCTAAATTTCTCAGGAGTTACTGTTTATCGTTAGTCGGTCTAAGAACGTTGGTTGACCGACTAGGTTGCAAACTAGTCGGTCAACAATGCTTCTTTAACCGACTAACTCATCATCTTATTTTTGTATCAGTTACTGTTTACTCTTAGTCGGTCTAAGAACGTTCATCGACCGACTAGATTCAAAACTAGTCGGTCAGTATTTGTTCATGGACCGACTAACTCTAAAATCCTATTTTCGTTCAGGAGTTACTGTTTGCACTTAGTCGGTCTGCGTTGGTCGACCGACCGACTAGTTGCCAAACTAGTCGGTCAGTGGTTGGTCTTTGACCGACTAACCAGTGTTAAAACCCTAATTTCTGGGCAGCCGCCAGCCCATCCTATTTAAGCCCAACCCAAACGTTTTCTTCTCCCTCAACACGACCCAAAACCCTAAAATCTTCCCCCTTCAGCCCCCATCTTCCTCCAAGCTCCATTCCTTCATTCCAAGCCCTAAATCCATCATCCAAACCATCCATCTTCTCTATCTACCTCTCATCTTCCCCAAAATCTCACCAAAATCCATCAAATCCCCAAAGCCCCCAAAACCCTAGTTTCCCCAAACTTCTCCATTTGCTTCCAGATCTGATCCTAGGGTTCCCCGGAGTGTTTCTTCCGCCTTCCCTCGGTAAGAAATCGATCTACCGCTGTTTTTATAACTTATTTATAATTCTATGAAACCCTAATTAATTTCATGTGTTTGGTGTTTGTTTCCCCCATAACAGCGATCCCCCGTAGATTAGCATCCGTGAGACGAAGTGGACGTCGTCCCCGGTGCTAGGCAAGTGAAACTTGCCACTTAGGGTTTAGGCCATGTTTTAGGCCATTTGATTGTTGTAGGCGTAAAAGAGGCTAGGCGACGAAATGATACTCGCCTAGGCGCAATTTGGGGAACTAGCTTGACAACGAAGCTAGTTCCGACATATATCATGTTGCACAATTACCATGTCATGTTTACTTTCCATTAACGGTACGCGAATTAATTGTCATGTCATTGCATTCTTTAAGTGTTGATGTGTTTGCGTAGCTTCGCTACAATGCTTGTGTTCCTGGCTCGTGTTCCAGAAGCGAGCCCTGTAGTTGGAAACCCCAACGCTCGATATTGAATTGTGAAATAGGAAAACAAGCTCCCGTGCGGGGCAACCCTGGCTCACTTGCTGGGCTCATGTGCAGGGACCCTGGCTTGTTTAGTGCGGGATGGGGTAAGGGTTAAGCGGCCAGGCAACTGGGGGTCTGTTTGATCAACAACTGCAGTTGTAAGGCGTAAACTCTTTGGGGTGGGGGTAGTGTTTAGTGCCGATCGGTCTGAAATGTTATACCATTCAGCGAAGGGCGTAAACATCTACAAAACAACGTGAAACGTGAATTGTGTTTAGTGCCGATCGGTCTGAAATGTTATACCATTCAGCGAAGGGCGTAAACATCTACAAAACAACGTGAAACGTGAATTGTGTTTAGTGCCGATCGGTCTGAAATGTTATACCATTCAGCGAAGGGCATAAACACCTACAACAATGTGAATTGATTGAGATTGATAGTAGCGTGGCTACTCTTGTCTTGTCTTGTCTTGTCCCGATAATTGTTCTCTTGTACGAATTGTCTTGCCATGTTATAAATTGTGCACTCATGTTATAACTGCCATGTCATGCATACTAAACTGCTAGGTTGCTAGTTGCCTTACTTTCAGTTTCCTTGCCCAAGTCTTTTAGACTTGCTGACATGTGCCCCTTTACTCTTTTGGGTGACACATGTTAGATCCTGAGCCTGAGTACCTCGTTGAGGACGAGGTGTTTGCTGACGCCGAGCCCGAGCCTGTGTTTGACGGGGAGTACGTGGACACTGGGGACCAGTCCTAGTGTCTTCGTTGTGTTTTACTTTTGTTTAGACAGTTGTTTTGTTATTGGTGCGTAGCACCTATACTTTGTTATGTCGTTGCTTTTGTTGGCCTTGTTCTGGGCCCTTAGACTCTTTTCTTTTAGCCTGGTGGCTTTTCTGGATGTTGGACTTATTTTGATGTTGGACAATTTATGAGATGTGAGATTTTATTTCATGTTTCTTCTTGTGTTATTATTGTTATTCCGTTGTGGTTACAGGGACCTGATTATGTATTATGGACGCTTATCGGGTTTGGGGCTTCACAGCTCCACTCTCGTGCGGACCTTTTCACGTCTCGCCTCCATTTTAGGGAAGCGGGTCGTGACAGGTTTTAGTGGTCGCCCATGCAGGTCGTTCTGTAACTGCGATCCTTGGAATAGAGATAATAATATTAGAATGTCCAATAAATTAAGTTCGACGTCCGAGTCATAAGCTATGAGTCTAATCTGATTCGTTCTCTGTGTCACTAGATGGCAGGAAGGCGTTTCACCCGTGGTGGGGGTAGTGGTGCGCTCCCTTATGATGTGGAGCCTGAGCGGGAACCCACCAGCGGTGAGATGATGCGGATGATGCTCCAGATGATGCAAGTGCAGCAGGGCGTGCTTCTGCAAGTCCAGAATGCTCCACTTGCTCGAGCTGCCCGGGCTCTTCCGGATGTTCCTCGCTCTGAGCCAGGAGCGAAGCAATTTCGGGAGCTGGGTCCCGCATATTTTGATGGTTCTGAGGGTCCTCTGGCTGCCGATGAGTGGATTCGGAACATCGAGGACAATCTGAAGATGGCCAAGATCACCCCGGCTGGATGGGTTGATTTGGCGAAGAGGCAACTCAAGGATAATGCTCGGAATTGGTGGGATGTGGAAGAGAAGTTGTTGGTGGAGCCGATAGCTTGGGCTACCTTCAAGGCCAGATTTGAGGGTGAGTTCTTCCCGAAGGCTGCCAAGGAGGAGATGCTGCAACGTTTTATTGATTTGAAGCAGGGGAGCTCGTCGGTGGACATGTATCACCAAGAGTTCATGAGGCTGAGTCGGTTTGCACCAAAGATGGTGCAGGACGCTGAGGAGAGGGCTCAGAGGTTCCTGCAGGGGCTTGCTTCGGAGCTCCAGAGTTTTGTGACCTCCTCTGACCGGGAGTCTTATCAGAAGGTTCTGGTCGCTGCAAAGAGGCAGGAGCTGCTCGTGAACCAGAGGAGGGGGTCTGTTGTTGGTGCTGGGAAGAGGCCTGTGGAACAGGCGAGAGCTGTGGTTAGACCTGGTTTCAGGCCTAATCAGTCTGCTCAGTTTAAGAGGCCAGGAGGGCCTATTCTGAAGACTTGCCATTTCTGCGGCAAGCCTGGCCATATCAAGGATCAGTGTCGGAAGTTTTTGGGCCAGTGTTTGGTGTGTGGCGATGCTTCCCATGTCGCGAAGGATTGTCGGCATGCGGGTCAGCTGCGGAGGGCTCCTGTTGCAGCTCAGCCGTTGCAGCAGCGAGCGTCTGTTCCTGCTGGTCGTGGAGCCGCTCTTGTTCCGCAGGGGCAGGCTTTTCGGCAGGCTGTTCCGCCGAGGAGGCAGGCTTTTCTGATGACCGCTGCGGAGAGCGAGGCTGTGGATGAGGTTATCGCAGGTAATCCCCAATCTAGCTGTTACTTTCCTAGCTGGTTTTGATTGTTAGATTGTGTTGTTTGCTTGAACATGTTTGCTTGAACATGGTTGCTTGCTAGAATAGGGTTTGATTGTTAATTGATTGTTAGGTGTGGTTTTGGTGTGCACATTTCCTGCACGAGTCCTCTTTGACTCTGGTGCATCGATGTGCATTATTTCTCGGAGCTTCGTGGAAAGGCATTCCTTGTCGATGTCCCCTCTTCCAAAGAGTTGGAATATCGTCACGGGGAATGGCGTGGTCTCGGTGCATCGTGGTTGCAATTCTTGCTCGTTGGTGGTCTGTGGACATGAGCTTTTTGCTGATTTCATTGTCCACGACATCATCAACTATGATGCAGTTCTTGGGATGGATTGGCTTGCGAGCTTCTATGCTACGATATACTTTCGGAGGAAGAAGGTGGTGTTCGAGATTCCCGGACATCCAGTGTTTGAGTTCAGTCGTGGTAGCAGTTCGCTTGGTCCTGTCAGATTTCGGGCCAGGCCGGTGGAGGCTGTGGCTTTGCAGATGGAGCTGGAGTGGCCAGCTGTGGTGCGTGATTTTGGGGACATCTTCCCCGAGGAGATGTCTGGTTTGCCGCCTGATCGAGCTCTGGAATTTTCTATCGATCTCGTTCCGGGAGCGCAACCGATTTCGAAGGCGCCGTATCGTATGGCACCTGCTGAATTGGAAGAGTTGCGGAAGCAGTTGGATGAGCTGTTGCAGAAGGGTTATATTAATCCTAGCGTGTCTCCGTGGGGAGCACCGGTGCTGTTGGTGAAGAAGAAGGATGGTTCGCGTCGCATGTGCGTGGATTATCGGGAGTTGAATGTGGTGACCATTAAGAATAAATACCCGTTGCCTCGCATCGATGATATTTTTGATCAGCTTGGAGGTTCGAGGGTGTTTTCTAAATTGGATTTGAGGAGTGGTTACCATCAGTTGAAGGTGAAGAAGGGAGATGTTCCGAAGACAGCGTTCAGGACAAAGTATGGACACTATGAGTTTGTGGTTATGCCTTTCGGCGTAACTAACGCGCCCGCAGTTTTCATGAATCTGATGAACCTGATTTTCTACGACTTTTTGGATAAGTTTGTCGTTATCTTTATTGACGACATTCTGATCTATTCAAAGTCGGAGGAAGAGCATGCCTCGTACTTAAGGACGGTGTTGGAGATCTTGAGGAAGCATCGTTTGTATGCTAAGTTTTCGAAGTGCGAGTTTTGGCTGGATCGAGTTGCTTTTCTCGGGCATGTGGTGACTGGAGATGGTATTTCAGTGGATCCCGAGAAGATTAGGGCCATCAGGGAGTGGCCTGTTCCGTCGTCGGCGTCTGAGATATGGAGTTTCCTTGGACTTGCTGGTTACTATCGGCGTTTCATTAAGGACTTTTCTCGTATTGCTGAGCCGATGACCAGGTTGACGCGGAAGGATGTTGCTTTTGTTTGGTCGGGTGATTGTGAGAGTGCTTTTGGTGTTCTGAAGGAGAGGTTGACGACTGCCCCTATTCTTGTTGTGCCTGATCGCAGCGGTGGATTTGAGATCTTTTGCGATGCTTCTGGCAAGGGTCTCGGTTGTGTGTTGCATCAGCATGGGCATGTTGTGGCGTATGCGTCTCGTCAGCTTAAGGTTCATGAGAAGAATTATCCGACGCATGATTTGGAGTTGGCTGCCGTTGTGTTTGCTCTTAAGATTTGGAGGCACTTCCTGCTGAGTGAGAAAGTGAAGATTTTCACCGATCACAAAAGCTTGAAGTATATTTTCACTCAGAAGGAGCTTAACATGCGACAGTGTCGATGGTTGGAGCTTATGGCGGATTATGAGATTGATTTGCAGTTTCACCCTGGCAAGGTGAATGTGGTTCCGGATGCTTTGAGTAGGCTTCCCGCGGTGATGATTTTGACCTCGCAGTGGAGATTGCAGCAGGATTTTTGTGAGTCTGGCGTGGAGATCGTTCTTCCTGGGGAGGCCTCGTCGTTGATGTACATGCAGGTACAGTCGACGATCGTGGATCGGATTAAGGCTGGCCAGGCTGAGGATCCGAAGCTGGTGAGGATTCGGGAGCAGGTGGAAGCCGGTCTGCGGACTGACTTTTTGATCCATGAGGATGGCTCGCTGAGGTTTGGAGCCAGGTTGTGTGTGCCTGTTGGGGATATCAGAGAGGAGTTGATGGTGGAGGCACACAGTTCGCCATATTCTGTGCATCCTGGTGGCACCAAGATGTACCAGGATCTTCGTCTGAATTATTGGTGGCATGGTATGAAGAGAAGCGTGGCTCGGAGTGTAGCCAAGTGCTTGGTTTACCAGCAAGTGGAGGCGGAGCATCAGCGTACGGCCGGGTTGCTACAACCGCTTCCGATTCCGGAGTGGACGTGGCAACACATCACTATGGATTTCGTGACTGGACTACCTCGGAGTCCGAAGCAGAATGACGCGATTTGGGTGATCATAGATCGATTGACCAAATCTGCGCACTTTATTCCGTTCCGAGTGGGACAGTCCACTGAGGCGCTAGCGAGGAGATATATGGAGGTAAAATTCTTTTACTCTCCGTTTTATTTCCTTTTCCTAGTTTGGATAGTGATGTAACGTGAATCGTGCAGGAGGTTGTGCGACTTCACGGAGTCCCCGTGAGTATCTTGTCTGACAGAGACACGAGGTTCACATCTCAGTTCTGGCAGAGTTTGCAGAAGAGCTTGGGTACGCGTCTAAGTTTCAGCACGGCGTACCATCCGCAGACGGATGGCCAGTCCGAGAGGACGATTCAGATTTTGGAAGACATGCTGAGGGCGTGCATGTTGGATTTCAAGGGTTCGTGGGAGGACCATCTACACTTGGTGGAGTTCTCTTACAACAACAGCTTCCAGGCGAGTATCGGCATGGCGCCTTTCGCCGCTCTTTATGGGAGGAAATGTCGATCGCCATTAAGTTGGGATGACGTTGGTGATCGGGAGTTGTTGGGACCTGAGATGATCGTGGAGGCCGTGGAGATCGTCAGGAATATTCGGGAGAGGTTGAGAATTGCTCAGGACCGTTTTAAGCATTGGGCGGATGCTAAACGTCGTCCTTTGGTGTTTCAGCCGGGCGACCATGTGTTCTAGAAGATTTCCCCGAATCCCGGTGTGATTCGTTTCGGGAAGCGTGGGAAGTTGAGCCCGCGATACATTGGACCATTTGACGTTTTGGAGAGGGTTGGCGAGGTAGCTTATCGCTTGGCCTTGCCGCCGTCTTTGGAAGGAGTTCACAATGTTTTCCATGTGTCGCAGCTTCGTCGATACATTAGTGATCCGTCTCATGCGGTGGATTTTTCGGAGATTACCGTTCGCCCCGATATGACGTATGACCAGCATCCAGTGCAGATTCTGGACAGGAGTCAGAAATCGCTTCGGAACAAGATTGTCAATCTTGTGAGGGTGATGTGGCGACACGGCTCACCTGGAGAGTCTACTTGGGAGAATGAGGATGAGATGCGAGAGCGTTTCCCGCTTTTGTTTCCGGACTCGTGAGTATTCGGAATTCCGAGGACGGAATTTTTCTTAAGTTGGGGAGGATGTAACGACTGCTTTTCATGTATCTGGATTTAATATAATGTAATATATGTTTTGGTGGATTTTCTCCTCGTGCGTGGTTTTCGTCTCCGTAGTTTTCATTTTCTATCGATTCGTCGGCTTTTCTCGCTTCCTTCCTTAGGATCGTCGATTTCGAAGTGTGTCACTCGTGACGGACTTCATAACGGTCATATCTTACTGTTAGATCAAGCCTAGGAGTCTTAGGAATCGATCCCGGGGCCCCGCGCTCCGTATCGGAACTTTTGGTGCTCATTAGCCGGTAGAAGAAGGGGCACCGACCGACTAGATGACGATCCAGTCGGTCGGCAATCCTTCTTGGACCGACTAGTTAGCTTTCTAAATTTCTCAGGAGTTACTGTTTATCGTTAGTCAGTCTAAGAACGTTGGTTGACCGACTAGGTTGCAAACTAGTCGGTCAATAATGCTTCTTTAACCGACTAACTCATCATCTTATTTTTGTATCAGTTACTGTTTACTCTTAGTCGATCTAAGAACGTTCATCGACCGACTAGATTCAAAACTAGTCGGTCAGTATTTGTTCATGGACCGACTAACTCTAAAATCCTATTTTCGTTCAGGAGTTACTGTTTGCACTTAGTCGGTCTGCGTTGGTCGACCGACCGACTAGTTGCCAAACTAGTCGGTCAGTGGTTGGTCTTTGACCGACTAACCAGTGTTAAAACCCTAATTTCTGGGCAGCCGCCAGCCCATCCTATTTAAACCCAACCCAAACATTTTCTTCTCCCTCAACACGACCCAAAACCCTAAAATCTTCCCCCTTCAGCCCCCATCTTCCTCCAAGCTCCATTCCTTCATTCCAAGCCCTAAATCCATCATCCAAACCATCCATCTTCTCTATCTACCTCTCATCTTCCCCAAAATCTCACCAAAATCCATCAAATCCCCAAAGCCCCCAAAACCCTAGTTTCCCCAAACTTCTCCATTTGCTTCCAGATCTGATCCTAGGGTTCCCCGGAGTGTTTCTTCCGCCTTCCCTCGGTAAGAAATCGATCTACCGCTGTTTTTATAACTTATTTATAATTCTATGAAACCCTAATTAATTTCATGTGTTTGGTGTTTGTTTCCCCCATAACAGCGATCCCCCGTAGATTAGCATCCGTGAGACGAAGTGGACGTCGTCCCCGGTGCTAGGCAAGTGAAACTTGCCACTTAGGGTTTAGGCCATGTTTTAGGCCATTTGATTGTTGTAGGCGTAAAAGAGGCTAGGCGACGAAATGATACTCGCCTAGGCGCAATTTGGGGAACTAGCTTGACAACGAAGCTAGTTCCGACATATATCATGTTGCACAATTACCATGTCATGTTTACTTTCCATTAACGGTACGCGAATTAATTGTCATGTCATTGCATTCTTTAAGTGTTGCTGTGTTTGCGTAGCTTCGCTACAATGCTTGTGTTCCTGGCTCGTGTTCCAGAAGCGAGCCCTGTAGTTGGAAACCCCAACGCTCGATATTGAATTGTGAAATAGGAAAACAAGCTCCCGTGTGGGGCAACCCTGGCTCACTTGCTGGGCTCATGTGCAGGGACCCTGGCTTGTTTAGTGCGGGATGGGGTAAGGGTTAAGCGGCCAGGCAACTGGGGGTCTGTTTGATCAACAACTGCAGTTGTAAGGCGTAAACTCTTTGGGGTGGGGTAGTGTTTAGTGCCGATCGGTCTGAAATGTTATACCATTCAGCGAAGGGCGTAAACATCTACAAAACAACGTGAAACGTGAATTGTGTTTAGTGCCGATCGGTCTGAAATGTTATACCATTCAGCGAAGGGCGTAAACATCTACAAAACAACGTGAAACATGAATTGTGTTTAGTGCCGATCGGTCTGAAATGTTATACCATTCAGTGAAGGGCATAAACACCTACAACAATGTGAATTGATTGAGATTGATAGTAACGTGGCTACTCTTGTCTTGTCTTGTCTTGTCCCGATAATTGTTCTCTTGTACGAATTGTCTTGCCATGTTATAAATTGTGCACTCATGTTATAACTGCCATGTCATGCATACTAAACTGCTAGGTTGCTAGTTGCCTTACTTTCAGTTTCCTTGCCCAAGTCTTTTAGACTTGCTGACATGTGCCCCTTTACTCTTTTGGGTGACACATGTTAGATCCTGAGCCTGAGTACCTCGTTGAGGACGAGGTGTTTGCTGACGCCGAGCCCGAGCCTGTGTTTGACGGGGAGTACGTGGACACTGGGGACCAGTCCTAGTGTCTTCGTTGTGTTTTACTTTTGTTTAGACAGTTGTTTTGTTATTGGTGCGTAGCACCTATACTTTGTTATGTCGTTGCTTTTGTTGGCCTTGTTCTGGGCCCTTAGACTCTTTTCTTTTAGCCTGGTGGCTTTTCTGGATGTTGGACTTATTTTGATGTTGGACAATTTATGAGATGTGAGATTTTATTTCATGTTTCTTCTTGTGTTATTATTGTTATTCCGTTGTGGTTACAGGGACCTGATTATGTATTATGGACGCTTATCGGGTTTGGGGCTTCACAGCTCCACTCTCGTGCGGACCTTTTCACGTCTCGCCTCCATTTTAGGGAAGCGGGTCGTGACAGAATATGACGATGACGTCGAACCACGATCTCTAGCGGAATGTAAACGCAGAGATAATTGGCCAAAGTGGGACGAGGCAATAAGAGTAGTGCTGGACTCACTCTTGAAACGCAAAGTCTTTGGACCAGTAGTCCAAACACCAGTAGGTGTAAAGCCTGTGGGATATAAGTGGGTTTTCATAAGAAAAAGAAATGAAAATAATGTGATCGTTTGCTACAAGGCACGCCTTGTAGCCCAGGGTTTTTCCCAAAGACCGGGGATTGATTACGAAGATACGTATTCCCCAGTCACATAACTTCGATCACATTCCGATTTTTAATAAGCCTAACTTCTCTGGAAAGCCTAGAAATACAGCTCATGGACGTTGTGACTGCATATCTATATGGCGATATAGATAAAAATATCTATATGAGACTTCCTGATGGGTTTAAACTACCCCAAAGATGAAAGAGATACCTAGGGACGTATTCTCTGTAAGGCTGCATAGATCATTATATGGTCTAAAGCAATCGTGCAACATGTGGTATAACAGACTTAGTGATTTTCTTGCACAGTAAGGATTCACGAATAATGAAGTCTGCCTGTGCATCTTATCAAGAGAACGGGAATAGGATTCGTCATCATAGCAGTATATGTTGATGACTTAAATCTCATAGGATCTCCTGCAGAGATCAATGAGATATATGAAAGCCAAAAACGTACTTTTGAAAAGAAAGACCTAGGCAAAACAAAGTATTGTGTTGGCTTACAGATTGAACACCTAAGAGGTGGAATCCTATTACACCAATCTAATTATACAAAGAAACTTCTATATAAGTTTCATATGGATAAATGTCATCTTTTGGGTACTCCTATGGTCGTCAGATCACTAGATGTATATAAGGACCCCTTCCGGCCTCTGGAAGAGGGGGAGGAGATACTGTGTCCTGAAGTACCCTACCGCAGTGCCATTGGAGCACTTTTATATCTGGCTAACTGTACACGTCCCGATATAGCATTTACAGTTAATCTCCTAGCCAGACACAGTGCAACGCCTACAAAGCGCCACTGGAACGGAGTAAAGCATCTTCTGCGATACCTCCAGGGTTCAATCGATGTGGGACTTTACTACCAGAGAGGTGCCTCCCCCCAATTGTTTGGTTATACCGATGCAGGTTATCTTTCAGATCCACACACGACAAAATCATAGACAGTTTTTGTGTTTACCTATGGAGGTATTGCTATCTCATGGAGATCGATAAAGCAAACCACAACATCTATGTCATCCAATCATTCAGAGCTCATTGTGATCCATGAAGCAAGCAGAGAGTGTTATTGGCTACGATCCGTCGTCCACCACATTCTTCAATCTACTGGCATGAAGACCGGTGATTTGGAACCAACTGTCCTGTTTGAAGATAACGCTGCGTGCATTGCTCAACTTCAAAAGGGCTACATCAAGGGCGACAGGACGAAGCACATCTCTCCCAAGTATTTCTGGACACACGAGCTAAAAGAGGACAAGCAGATTGAAGTTCAGCAAATCCAGTCCTGCAACAACTTAGCTGATCTTTTTACCAAATCTTTACCAAAATGTATTTTTGTAAAACTTGTAAAAGGAATTGGTATGAGACAGCTGAAATACCTACAAGCCTGAAGCTTGTACGAATGAGGGGGAGTAACTCGTGTGTTTCACTCTTTTTCCTTGAGCTGTTGGTTTTTCCCATTGGGTTTTCCACAGCTAAGGTTTTAACGAGGCAAACACGATTACTCAGGATCCAGAAGTATCCACCCCCTTTAGCCTTATACGATAAGACCAAAGTAATGGATGGATAAGGTTGAGTGTTGTGAGTGGGTGGAGGCATTTGGCCTCCCCACCACTTATCCCCCCATTACTCCACCACTCTTAATGTGGTGGAGACCTTTGGTATGCTCCATGTCTCTTGGAATACCATATGAAGTTTATAAATAAAGAACCATGGCTATTGGCCATGGTTACTCTTCTCCAAATATTTCCAACAGGGTCCAACTTGATAGCAACAGAATTAATCTTTTTTTGGATAAAGCAACAGCCTCGAAGATAGCAACACTTTTTTTTGGAGAAAGCATAAGGCCAGGATTTTTGGAGAAGAGCAAGAGGCGTTTTTGGGGGAGAGCTTTCCAAAATTCGGCTCTCGCTCTTCCCCAAAATCATTTCCCCCATAATAGAGCAAACATCATTTCACCTTAGCCCTTGGAAAAATCATTTCGGCTCCTCTCACCTGTGCCCTTGGAAAAGAAATCGCAAGCCCTTACATCTCGCCTGAGTTCTTTCATCTCGCAACGCAGCAATCTCGCAACGCAAGCAAGAGGAATCTCACAACGCAAGCAATTTGTCTTCCCAGGTGAGGCTGTTTGCCCTATTTCTTCACAATAGTAGAATATTGGACTAGCTAAAACAGATCAATTGAAGGCTCCAGTTTATAATAAGTTATGGAAGCTGATCAGATGATGATGAATGGAATATCGTTGACGGAGCTGGTGTCGATACCGACTACGCCAAGGGGAGGATATCATCGACGCCTGAGACAGCAGCGGTAACACCGGTGGGAAGAGGACCGGCAGCTGGCGGTGGCGCCTACAACAAATCTTGGAATAGCCCAACAATGGTACTATCAGGTGTGGGGACTCCTCGCATGGTTAGCATGAAGCGTGTGTTTGGGAACCTGAGGATATACCTTGAAGAGGTCAGGCATCTGACTAGGCTTAACCCACAGGATGCTTGGCTCCCAATCATTGAGTCCCGCAACGGCAACGCCCACTATGCCGCCTTTCACAACCTCAATGCGGGCATTGGCTTCCAAGCGCTTCTCCTTCCCGTCGCCTTCACATTCCTCGGTTGGACTTGGGGCATCATATCCCTTCTCATTGCCTACTTCTTGCAACTTCACACTCTTTGGATTCTCATTAAGCTTCACGAGGCTGTGCAGGCAGAAGATACAACATACATGTAGAGCTTGCACAAGCTGTTTTGGTGAGTAGCTACATCTTTAATACATTTTTAATCGTTGTTGCTGCTGCATTAGTTGGCCTTCTCCTAATTAGTCAGATTCTTTCTTATGCTATGAAATCCTCTCCTCTTTTTATTACTCTAATTTTAATGAGGATAGATGTTTGATTTCCTTGCTTTGTCCATTCTAATCAACTATATTTCATTGTGCTTGCTTAAACTTTGTACATTTTTAATTTTGAGGATTAAGCTAGAGCTAAGAACATAAACTTTGTACATTGCTTAAACTTAAGGTTAAGATGTTCAGAATGTTACCTTACTTTGTTGGGTGTATGTAATTTTGTCAAACAGGATGTTACCTTAAGTTGTATTTGTTGGGTGTATGTTTATTCCCTCCTAAGGTTCCAACAAACATGTTGTTAATACATAGCCAATGTTCATCCTGTGGTTAACACAACAAACAAATTAATGTTCATCCTCTGGTTAATCTCAACAAACAGTTTATTCTCTCAAATTGTCATACAATAGGACTCAGTTTACAGGATGTCCATCCTTTGTTTAATCTCATCTTTGGCATGTGTGTCATCCTCTCATCTTGGGTGTATGTGCATGTATTTTTAATCTTGATTAGAGAACCAAAACATCCATCCTCTATTTATTTTTGGAGTTTTGGAAGTTTACCAACATGAGGAATGTACTTAGTGATGGAAATTGAATTCCACCCCAAGTGATTTTGATGATGAACACACCAAATGAAAGCTTAAGTATACTAACTACACTACACTTAAGATGTGCAGAATATGCCAAGCTTTACTCATACTCAAAGGAGCACAAATCTACGCTCAAAGACAAGGACAAATGTGGCTAAGTCATATGATGAAGTTCAAGCTCAAATAGAACAAGAAGCTCAAGTGAAGCTCGCATCCACTTCATCAAAATTGATCAAACTTCCGAAGACATGTCCTAAGTCTTTAGTGAGTGTGTCGTGACTCTTTAGGGTATTTGTCAAAGCCATATCATATAGACAAAACACACGCACACAAAATTTGAAAAAGCTTTCTTGAAAATCTTTTTATATCTTCAAAAATATTTTAAGAGCTTTCTCTAGTCATCCTATAACTTCCGTAGTGAAACTCCACACACACTGGAGTTAACTACCTGTCTGACTAGAAGTGTTGCAAGAAAAACTCCTCTGGGAGTCGACTACCAACAGTAGGGAGTCGACTACCAGCTGAGATTCGAGATTCCCGGAAACACTCTAGGAGTCGACTACCTACTTGAGGGAGTCGACTACCAGCTGTAAAAATTCTAACGTTTTTGAATTTGAATTTTGAAATTCGTTGAGCAATTTACTCCGTGATTTTTGGGACAAAAGTCAAAGAAAATTTGAATTTCAAATCCCAGAAGTTTCCCTATAAATAAGAGCTAATTTCATTTGAGAAAAAACAACAATTATTGAAAATCAAATCTCTTATGCAAACGCTCTTCGATTCAAAGCTCTCATTCTTTCTAGCCAATTTAATTTTATTTGTGATCTTGCAATATTTTATTATCAACTTCTTTTAAGATCATATTCTTGTTTTTATTGGCTAAAATGTTTTTCAAAGTCCTTATTACTATTCTCTTTATTTTATTTAAAAGGATTCTTTGAAAAAGCTATAGATCTAGATCACAAAGAATTTATCTTGTATCTTTGTGTGATCTAGACCTTTATTCTATCAAGCCACTGCACAAATTTGTCTATCTTTGATTGGCTATAGAATCGGGTGTAAAAACCAATCTCCATCAATTTATTGTGGTGTATTGGATAAAATTTCATTGTATTGGTTGTTGGAACACTAGACAAGTCTAGGTGTTGCCAGTCGGAAATCCTGGTTGAGACTAGGTCGTTGGAAATCCTAATGAGTGAAGTTAGGTAATTGTATTCGCCAAGGCAGATAGTGAAAAATCTCGTACCGGATTGGTCGGGGACTGGACGTACCCGGGTTGCGGAGAACCAGGATAAAATCGCTTGTCTCTGCGTTTGTTTTTCTGTGATTATTTATATTTCTTGTACAAGCATTTTTTTATTTGCTAATCTTGTATCTTTGTAATTCCTTGTTTATTTATTATTGCAAAGATTGTTTATTTAATTCCGCTGTGAAAAGATCTCTCTGTAAAAGATTTATATCTGATTGTAATCTTTTCTCTATCATATTTGTAAGATTACTTTGTTAATTAAGAACCAAGCGTAGATCACTCTACTTGGCTTCTTAGGCAACATTAGAAGGATTTTATTTGTGCTAATCTTAACAATCGAAAAAGTATATTATTTGCACAACACTATTCAACCCCCCTTTCTAGTGTTGTTTTCCATCCACAGGATCCAACACTTGGTATCAGAGCAAGGCTACAAAGGTGATGGCGTCAACATCCTTTCACTCTGAAGGACTGAATACCATGCGACCACCACTGTTCAACGGAACCAACTACGCTAGCTGGAAGATCCGAATGAAGACTCACCTAGAGTCATTAGACATTGAAGCTTGGACTGTTACTAAAGTCCCATACATTACACCTACCGACGTTGAGTTTGGGAAATGGTCTGTCGACGACAAGAAGAGAGCTAATCTCAATGCAAAAGCAATGAATGCACTATTTTGCACCGTTACATGAAATGAGTTTAATCGAGTCTCTCAATGTGAGACAGCACACCAAATATGGCATACTCTTCAGGTAAGTCATGAAGGAACCGAAAAGGTAAAAGAATCCCGCATAAATGTTTTACATTCTAAATTCGAATCCTTTAAAATGGAAGAAGGGGAGAGTATCACCGATGTGAATACTCGTTTTACTAATATTACAAATGAGCTCGCAGGACTAGGAAATAACCTTTCTGAATATGAGCAAATAATGAAGATACTAAGATCCCTCCGGCCCGAATGGAAGGGAAAGACAACCGCCATCCGAGAAGCTCATAATGTGAAAGACCTCACCTTGAAGAACTAATGGGAAATCTCATGGCATATGAGATTGATCTTGAAGAAGACAAGAAGATCGAAGAAAAACCAAAGAAGAAGAATCTCGCGTTCAAAGCCCAAGAGGAAGATTTCGATTACACAGACAAAGAAGATCATATCGCATTCATCTCAAAGAACTTTAAAGAGTTCATCACAAGTAAGTATGGAAAACGATCTTTTAGACCCACTAACGGTATTATTTGTTTTGGTTGCAACAAACCAGGGCATGTCAAGAGAGACTGTCCATTGGAGAGAAACAATCGTGATTCCAGAGATCGTGGGAAGAACAAAGACAATAATGAAAAGCGAAACAACGAAAGAAACAAATTCCGACGACCAAAGAAGGAAGCTTACACAGCATTCGATCAGAGCGACGATTCCTCATCCGATGAATCCTCAGAGGAAGATAGTGATGAAAGAAGAGAAACAGCACACATGTGCTTCATGGCATCCACATCCTCCAAGGTAAGCACGCATCATGATTCATCTAGCGACAATGATTCGTCATCAAGTGATGATGAAGACATGGATTATAGGGGAGCATATAAGGAGCTATGCAAAATGCATGAAAAGCTCATAAAAGAACATAGTAGAACACTTAGAAATATTAAAAGGGATACTAAAGAAAAAGAAGAAATCATTAAAGAAAATAGTCTTCTTAAGGAAAAGAATGATCTTTTGCAAAAAGATATTTCTTTAGTAAATGAAAAGGTTGAGAATCTGAATAATCTTCTCGTATCTGTCAAAAACAAATACGAAGATACGATGAAAATTATTGAGAATTTCAACAAAGGAAAAGGGAAGCTAGATAGTCTAATAAATAATCAAAAAGCCTCTTCTAGCAAAACCGGACTCGGTTATGATTCACATCATACCAAGAAACGGGTTAAGCATACTAGGATGCATCATTCCAACAATAATGTTTTGAGCATCTGGATACCAAAGAAACTATCTGATCAATGAAGGAAAAGGTATGCTATTGACTTTGTTCAGTAAGTTCAATTAAACAAAAACTACAAATATATTGTTCATGAGGGAACTAAACCATACTGGGTTTGGCTTCCTAAAGACTAACCTTTCGGACTCAAAAAAAGGAGTACCATAAATGTTTTATTTTTTTTCAGGTACTCCAAAGAAATGAAAGGAAGTAAACAAGGTCAAACACTTTGCAAAAGAATCAACATCAACAATTTTCTTGCGCAACTCAATTTTTTTATTATATATATGATTAAAATTGATTGAATAAATATTTTTTTAACTTTGATCTTATGTATTTGTTGTATACTCCTAAAAACATTTTGTGTTCAGAAATCGCACTCAACCTGGATCAAAAACCCCTCGGGATGAGAAAACGACTCAACCCAATAGGGAGTCGACTACCTCCATGAGGGAGTCGACTACCAGAGTATATGCGAAAATCTGGGTTCATTTTTTGACTATCTCCAAATGGGTTCTATTGAGTAATTGGGTTCATATCCTCAAGGTAACTTATACTCAATAAACTAAAACTTCATCCTAACCCTTCATCTCTTGATCCTAAGGCCCTCTTTCCTCTCCATCTTTCATCCAAAGATTAAAACCCCCAAGAGAAAACCCTAGGTAGACGACTACCCCATTTGTTCCCCCCTCTCTTGAGAACTCTCTTGGTGCTTGGTTCATTTGAAGCTCTTTCAAACTTCATCTCTTCCAAACTTCACCCAAGGTAAAAAAAAATTTTACTCCATGCTCTTTATTTCATTACTTCTTTTTTTATCTAGCATTGTAAAAATATTGTTTTTACTCTTTCTAGATGCCTATCAAAGGAATTTTCACCAAGAAGAGAAAAACATCCTCTAAAATTGATTCTGAAAAAGAAACCATTCTACCCTATCTCTTCAGAACCACTACTTATGAACAATTCGTTAAGGTCACTAAGAAACCCATATTGCATGAACGTTTTGTTAAGCTTAATGATGTTATAAATTATGGCATTGATAGCTTGCTTGATTTCCAGAACTTGGCCAACCTATTCTCATCTGAAAATACTTATCTTTGCTACCCTAGGCTTGTGCACTTGTCCTATGCCAACATGGACTACGATCTTGCTAAAAGCCGTTTCATAACCAAAGTCCTTGACACCAAGCTTGCCATTACTGTCAAATCTCTAGGAGAAGCCCTAGGAATCCCATATTCTGGCATGCTTCTTGATAAAATTAAAATGACTGAAGGAAATATTTTAGAGAGAATGTATTTGCCAGGACGACATTTTCAGACTAAACTGCCATGTAGCGATCTTCGCTATCCGGCAAGAATTTTGGCAAATATATTATCCTATAATATCACTCAAAAATCTGGAAGTCATTCGATCTTATCAGAAAAACAAGCCAAATGCATCTATGCTATACTAGGTAACATTCGCATCAATTGGGCCAAAGTTATCATGGATTCTATACTTGCTTCAGCTTCTTCAAATAAACCCTCTTCCACTTTAGCTCTTGGGCACTATCTCACTATACTGTTTATTAGCTATAATGTTCCTTTGGATCATGAAACCTCTATTCTAGAACCGGCTCGAGTTTTTGATGTTCATGCACTTGGGAGAATGAATCTTCACCATGACCTTGATGAGAACATCCCAGAAGAAAAACTTGCAGCTGAAGGAGGATCTTCATCCTCTAGGAAAGGTAAGAAAATTGTGGTTTCAGATTCTGAAGAAGAAGAAGAAAGAGAAGAAGAAAAAGGCAGCGAAGAAGAAGAAGAAGAATCACCGGCATATATTCTTGAACTTCAAGAAATGCTTCTAAAGAAGATTGGAAAATTGAAGATCTCACAAGAGAAAGGATTTGAATTTTTCAATCAAAAGGTGGACGACCTCAAGGAGATCGTCGTGAAAAGCAACAAGATGACTGAGGAAACGCTTGTTATGATCCTTGAAGAGATCAAGGAACTAAAGAAGAACAGCGGTCACCCTTAGCTTCATGAACTTAGCTTCTTAAACAATGGTTCTCTTTCAAAACAATGATTCTCAAAAATATTATGGCTTGTAATAACGTTTATGTCGTGTGATGCTAGCTATTATGAACTTATCTACTATGCAATACTCAGTTGTTCTTATGAACTAACATCTCTCTTGCAGGCATATGAAATTGAATTCCTCTCCTAATTATTTTATGAAAAAAAATTATTTTTTGTTGATGACAAGGGGGAGAAAAATATATGAAATGCAAAAATGAAATTATATGAATTGTATTGCTAACAGCTTTGATGCAGGGGGAGAATCGCATCAAAGCAGGGGGAGTAAGTACACTTTCATGAATCTCATTTTTTTTATCTTACTTCATTTTTTTCATTTGGGTGTCATCATCAAAAAGAGGGAGAGTGATGGAAATTGAATTCCACCCCAAGTGATTTTAATGATGAACACACCAAATGAAAGCTTAAGTATACTAACTACACTACACTTAAGATGTGCAGAATATGCCAAGCTTTACTCATACTCAAAAGAGCACAAATCTACGCTCAAAGACAAGGACAAACGTGGCTAAGTCTTATGATGAAGTTCAAGCTCAAATAGAACAAGAAGCTCAAGTGAAGCTCGCATCCACTTCATCAAAATTGATCAAACTTCCGAAGACATGTCCTAAGTCTTTAGTGAGTGTGTCGTGTCTCTTTAGGGTATTTGTCAAAGCCATATCATATAGACAAAACACACGCACACAAAATTTGAAAAAGCTTTCTTTAAAATCTTTTTATTATATCTTCAAAAATATTTTAAGAGCTTTCTCTAGTCATCCTATAACTTCCGTAGTGAAACTCCACACACCCTGGAGTTAACTACATGTCTGACTAGAAGTGTTGCAGGAAAAACTCCTCTGGGAGTCGACTACCAACAGTAGGGAGTCGACTACCAGCTGAGATTTGAGATTCCCTGAAACACTCTTGGAGTCGACTACCTACTTGAGGGAGTCGACTACCAGCTGCAAAAATTCTGACGTTTTTGAATTTGAATTTTGAAATTCGTTGAGCAATTTACTCCGTGATTTTTGGGACAAAAGTAAAAGAAAATTTGAATTTCAAATCCCAGAATTTTCCCTATAAATAAGAGCTAATTTCATTTGAGAAAAAACAACAATTATTGAAAATCAAATCTCTTGTGCAAACGCTCTTCGATTCAAAGCTCTCATTCTTTCTAGCCAATTTTATTTTATTTGTGATCTTGCAATATTTTATTATCAACTTCTTTTAAGATCATATTCTTGTTTTTATTGGCTAAAACGTTTTTCAAAGTCCTTATTACTATTCTCTTTATTTTATTTAAAAGGATTCTTTGAAAAAGCTATAGATCTAGATCACAAAGAATTTATCTTGTATCTTTGAGTGATCTAGACCTTTATTCTATCAAGCCACTGCACAAATTTGTCTATCTTTGATTGGCTATAGAATCAGGTGTAAAAACCAATCTCCATCAATTTATTGTGGTGTATTGGATAAAATTTCATTGTATTGGTTGTTGGAACACTAGACAAGTCTAGGTGTTGCCGTCGGAAATCCTGGTTGAGACTAGGTCGTTGGAAATCCTAACGAGTGAAGTTAGGTAATTGTATTTGCCAAGGCAGATAGTGGAAAATCTCGTACTGGATTGGTCGGGGACTGGACGTACCCGGGTTGCGGGGAACCAGGATAAAATCGCTTGTCTCTGCGTTTGTTTTTCTGTGATTATTTATATTTCTTGTACAAGCATTTTTTTATTTGCTAATCTTATATCTTTGTAATTCCTTGTTTATTTATTATTGCAAAGATTGTTTATTTAATTCCGCTGTGAAAAGATCTCTCTGTAAAAGATTTATATCTGATTGTAATCTTTTCTCTATCATATTTGTAAGATTACTTTGTTGATTAAGAACCAAGCGTAGATCACTCTAGTTGGCTTCTTAGGCAACATTAGAAGGATTTTATTTGTGCTAATCTTAACAATCGAAAAAGTATATTATTTGCACAACGCTATTCAACCACCCCTTCTAGTGTTGTTTGCCATCCACAGGATCCAACACTTAGGACCATACACGCTTGCATCATTTAGAGAACATAAATATCTCATTCAATGCATGCATTTTATTAGTGTAGGCTCTTGAAGCAAGTGATAAAGTTTGTCAACAGGTTTGCTGTTTTCAACTTAAGCCTGTAATGATGTTTGCAAGTACAAAGGGGGTCCTGAAATTGTTGGAGGTTGATTGCATGGGCATACATACTTACACCATTGCATTAAATTATTCAACTCACTAATCAGTACTCACTATAACCCTCTACATTTTCAAAATGGTGAACTGAATCCAGTTGACACCAAACTGGAATCTAGCTAAAAGCTCACATTAATTACTCAAAGGCCAGGAAATATCAGTGTAACATCACAAGGAACATGCCTAACTTCATTGAAAACAACATGACATTAAGCTTAGCCATTGTATTACACATTGGAAAGCTAATCAACCTAAGACAGCTTAGTGTGATTAAAAACAACAAGGAACAACAAAAACATTATTAGTTGTCACCAATAAAATACGAGGGTCAATTAAGGCTAATCAAAGATAAAAAATAAATTAAGGGATTTACATACTGATTTGCAACAGTAGAACCTGGATTTGCTGGATTTGGTTATGCAGTGATTGGGAATTAAAAAATAGAGGGGGTGTGTCTTTTAGGGGGGACATGGTATCCTTGAAAGTCAGACTGGATGCTGATAGACCAAGGAGGAAGATCATAGTGCATCCCATTGAAAGCCACCTTAACAAAATGTCGAGTATCATAGTTGGCAAGAAATGGCGCACAATGTCCTCAATTTGGACCTGATAACATGGCTCTTGATTGTTTCCTAGCGATGTTTGTGGGATCGCCAGAAATCAAAGCAGGCTCAGACAACTTGATCGCTATGTTTAAGTCTCTCAAATGCTTTGTTTAATATACATGTTTATATGCAAGAAAAAAAATTTTTACTAGTTGTTGATAGTGATTAGTGGATAATTAAGGGAGGATTTTGGCCATATATGAATAAAGTTCTAATCAATTTGTGGATGGATTTAAATTGTGATATAATTGATGTTGCATATTTTTCTCATTCAAATTTAAATTCTGATGATATTGTGTCTATGGGAGATTGGTTTCTTGAAGAGGACCCATGTCCATGTGTCTGTATTGATGCATGTGAGTGTTTTGATTGTTCCAACATAGTGCATAATGTTGCTAGGTGCATTGCAAGCATGGGTTGGGTAGTGCTAAGAGATTGTATTGTTCACCTTCCTTTTTCCTTTGTTTACACGTCTTTCTAGACTATAAGATGCATGTGTTTAACTTGGTTGGTTGCTCAAACCTTGAGTTTATTTTATTATGTATTTGTTTTTGTTCATCGGAGACACTTTTTTCTTTCCAGGAACCCAGGAGTGCTCTTGAAGATGACTGTGGGCCGTATTAGCCTGACACGTTCAGAGTATGCAGTAGTCTGCATGAACTTATGATGCAATGGAGAGGTAAAGCTCGGGACCTCCAACCAGGGTGTAGATGATGAGTGGAGGAGGTTGTATGTGATGCTGAATGAAGCTAGAAGGAAGTGACACAAGATATCCAGATCACTAGAAGCGCTTCTCGACACCAGCTAGAAGCACATTCAAGTAATTTAGATTTTGTTCTTCTGATTGTTGTGAGGTGTGCGTATTGTTCTATTGAAGTTTAGGATGTGTTTTGTTGTAGATGGATTTAGTTTGAATTTGATCGGATGGATACCAATAGAGTTAGAAAAGAATGTAAAATTTCATTAATTGTGTAATATCAGCTCCCCAAAGGCAAGGAGTTGGAGAGCTGTTGTTTCTAATTTTGTATCTGTTGTTGTGCCCATTTTTCTGCCAAAGGAAATAGAGTACATTTTATAAATCATGAGTTTGATGATGGCTTGATGACGTTGTAGTCTAATATTAATGTATGACTTGAGATGATTTTTCTGATTTATAAGATGAAACTGCTTCAAACTTAATCATTTTTCTTAATTCAATGATTGTACTCTTGAAGCATGCTCTAACGCGAGGTTAATCAAGGGGCATGCTTATATTTTTGCCTAAATTGTGATGAGATGGGTTGGATATGTTTTCCTTTCTTATGCATGTATTTTGATAATTTTCACTAAATGAAATGATGTGCCTAAATCCCGTTAGAGGTAAAATTTTGAATCCATTTCTGAGTGAAACTAAATTTGAGTTTACCTAGGTGTTTTGTTGGCATGTTATCATTTGTAGTCTTTTATAATTTTAATTCGTTAATTTAATGATAATGAACCTGATTACCTATATCCCCCTCTTTCCAACTTTCAAAATTAATATATTTGTTTCCTTTGAAGGCTAAATTCGATTAATTTTCAGCAGACTTTGGCTAATGCCAAGAACATCAAGTCCAAGGACTCAAAATACTTCATAATACAAAGAAAATTAAGTTCGATAAAATTTGTGACAAAGTCTGAAATGGAACATCTTCTATTCTTTGTCAATGTAGTTGAAGTGTGTTAAGAAGTCGACAAATACATGCCAAATGCCATGGTGGTTAAAATAAGCAGCAAACAGGATAGTGTAAATATAATGTTCTTCAAGTATATAGGTAGAGTTAGGTGACCCAAATAATTGTTTTTTCATTTAAAATTTGTCTAAACATTGGGGGAGCAACAAAATTTGACAAAATTTTTTGGGGAACTAAACATTGCGTGGGGGTTGAAATTTTTTGGGGAACTAAACATTGCGTGGGGGTTGAAACATTGGGGAACTAAACATTTACCGAAGGCGCCCGCCCGATAATTTTTTTTGGTACTCGCTAAATTTTTTTCCGCTAATTTGTTGTTCCGCGCCTAAGGCGCTCGTGCCGAATTTGTTGTTCCGTGCCTAAGGCGCATGTGCCGCTAAATTTTCTTATGCTAATTTCTTATTCATTTAAATTTTGGCTGTAGAAATAAATTTTGGTGGAACAAAGATTTTGCAGGGGAAAATCTTAAATGAACCGTGCCCGCGGGCACAGGTCATGACTAGTCCATATATAAGTGAGCCAGTGGGCAAGTATATCTGCCAGTATATCACATAACCTTACCAAATGTTTAAACCAGCAAAGCAATATAACAACGCAAATTAATATAACATTTACTTCCACTAGATAGCAAAGCAATATAACATTTTAGTGCCACTTAGATAGCAAAGCAGTATAACATTATGTACAATCATCTTTTACATATATAATTTTGATGAATAAATTGTGGATGATGCATGCTTTTGATAATTATCAAAGTATGGATGATACTTCCTTTAGGAAATTCCAAACACCTGCCACCTGCAACAACATAAGCAAATTTGTTTGTAATATAACATTAGTAAAGGGAATATACGATTTTATACAATCATTCAATGTCAGGCTATATTCATATTGTTTCAGAGTGTTTTCTCACTACAAAGCGTTGACCGTGGAGGACCCGGTCAACGTGGTCAAGGGGCCCGCTTGGGGTCCCTTGGGGGGCTTCGAATCGGTGCAGAAGGGTCGAGGGGAAGCCTCGGCCCTGGTTGAGTCGCTCGGCCTCGGACTGACGTGCTCGGCCTCGGCTAGAAGGGGGACGAGGGGGAGCCTCAGTCGACCGGGTAGATGCACGGTCGGCGGGTGGCGAGGGAGAGTCTCGGACCCGACTGAGACGCTCGGCCTCGGTAGGGCGTGCTCGGCTTCGACAGGCTGACGGTGAGGGGAAGCCTCACTGTCCCGTTGATCGAGTGGTCGGAGAGGGGCGAGGGGTAGCCTCGGCCCGTTGATCAGCTGTCCACCTGCGTAGACGAGAACGCTCGTCAGGGGGCCGGACCTTGGTTCCGGCCAAATCCCCTCCGATGCCTAAGTCAGATAGAGATCTGAGAAGGGTGGCCCGGCGGAGACGGTTCGATTCGTGAGGAGATCGTAACGGCGTCTCTCGGCGCGAGCGGGGGAGGAAGGAGATGAATTGGGGGAACGAGGTCGTTGATGGAGTACCTTAGGTTTTGTTACCTGAGATGCGGTCCCTTTCTTCGTCGTCTTCCTGGCCCTTTTGTAGAGCTCCCGCGTGATTGCCTCTGACCCACGTCCCACGTCCGCCATTGATCGTGCCCCATCAGTCCCCCCTCACCGCCGCTCTCTCTGCCATGCCAGCACCTCCCCATTATCGCTATTTAGTGGTCGCGCGTCCGGGGGAGTGGTTTTCGCAGGAGTGGGCGAGCGACCAACGGGTTATAGGGGCTGGGTCGGATCGACGTTCGAGGAGGTCCCTTGTAGGGCCTTTGTCGAATGGGCTTTGAGGACGCAGATGGGCTTTTGACCAGTAGTCGGGCTCCTGGGCTCGTGCTTTACGGGTCTCGGTCAAATAGGCGTAACAATTGCCCCCATCGGTCGGGTTGATCGGCCTCGGCCGGTTCGGCTCGGCTGATGTGACCTCTGCCGATTTTGACGAGCTCGCCAGTCGATGCCGACTCATTTATTAGTCGTCATCATGAGTTGGCCCGTTCGATGTTTTTAAGGCGCGGGTTCCGAAGCGCCGTCGGCCTTCAGATGTTGCCACGTGTAGCGGCAAGCTTATCCCCGCCGCTCGCGGAGTCGCCTTAAGTTCGAGAAGCCGAAGGGTTCGTGAGCCGCCATTGGTGGGGTCGATCAGCCTCGGCTCGCTCAGATCACCCGTTATGTCTCTTGGGATTCCGAGCGGCGCTTCAATCGAGGCGAGGCCATAAATGCAGGCCATGACGAGGCGGATCGGTTGGACTTCGACTGGCGCCAATTTCGGAACGCCGCCGACTCTTCGAGCCTCGCCACGCGTTCTTGTCAGGCGCTTCGAATTCTCCCCTGGCATATAAGATCCCTAGTTGTGTTGATCTCCACTTCTCCTTTGCTCCTCCCGGTATTCAAAGCCTTCAGCAACTCGGAGTTCCCCGTCGCCTTCGCTTCTTTGCCCTCTCCAAACTAGTTGAAAATAGGTAATTCCTCTCTTGCTTTCATCCTATGGCTGCTCTTAGGATAGGCGGTTCTGGCCGGAGGACGAGGGGTCCTCCGGAGTCCGGGCGGGGCGAACCCCGGCTAGGGGAGTCTGGTTCCCCCACCGGGAGTCGTTCTTTTCAAGATAAGGGGAAGGAGAAACTTTTTCCAGACTACGCCCATGATGACGTGGCGTCGGCTGCCGTACGGCTTAATGTGCCCCCGGTTGTCCTCCGTACGCCGTCGAGGACCCCTCCTTCGGTGGCCGCGGAGATCCGGGAGAGATATCTCTGCTTCCCATACGAGGTTCGGGTTCCATTTGTCGACGAGCGGATTTGCCTTCCGAGGAGCAATGAGGTCGGCGTCTACGTCGAGATGTTCCGCCTGGGTCTTCGCTTCCCGCTCCATTCCTTCTTCATCCAGGTCATGGAACATTTCACAGTGTCCCTGTGTCAGTTCACCCCGTGTTCGATCGCGGTACTGACGGGCTTCGTAACGCTCTGCTGTTCCCGTGGTCTGGAGCCGACTCTCCCCCTTCTCTTCCACTTTTACCAGGTCCAGACGGTCGGTCCGGGGTCATGGCTGCTACTCCGAGCTCGTTCGAAGAGGGAATGCCTGATCGGGTTACCCCACTGGTCAGGGGATTGGAACTCGGATTATGTTTTCGTGGTCTTCTTGGGGGAGGCCCAGATTCTAACAAGCTGGGGCAGTTCTGTCCATCCTCGCCCGTCGTTAGTTCTCTCAGACGCCGACCGGGCAACCGCTGCGCTTCTGTTGGCTCTTCCTTTGGAAACGAAGTCCATCTGGTCTTTGTTGGACGACCTACTCCTGAAGGCCGTCTTGTGGTCTCCGGGTAGGTCGCTTTTTCATCCCCGGATCGCCCTATGACTCATCCTGATTTCGGTCTCCTTTGCAGGGATGGCCGGCCGCGAATTCGTCCGTGACGTCGATGAGCTGATCCGTCGTGGAGCCGCTCGGAGCCGAGGTAGTACCTCTGGAAGGGCGCCTCGGAGGACCGTTGAGGAGGAAGTGCGCCGAGCCGAGCCTTCCGTGGGTAAGGTGGTGGCCACGCCTCCCGCCTCTTCTTCTGGCGATCCCCTTCCGGGGGTGAGGATGGTGCGAGGCGGAAGCGTTCCCCTCCGGCGCCTTCGGAGCCCCACGATGGAAAGAAGAGGAAGGAGGACGTGGATCCCTCCGGTCCGGAAGGTTCCACGCTTCCCGTGGCATCCGCCGGGGATCCTTCGATAGCTTTGCCAGCCACCCCCCTCGCAGCGTCTTCGCCCGTATCACCAGGGGTCGGGGCCTTGTTGGCGAGCGACTTGGCTTCGATCGTCGTCCCTGGGAGTTCAGTGTTTGCTGACCGAGCCCTGGCCCAGCAGGTTGCCGAGGTCTCCGTCCCTCCCCGGGACCGCAGCCTCCTCAAGAAGATCCCGGCCGACAAGATGTCGGATTCCTTGGTCTGGATCCTTCAACAGGTTCGGTTATCTTGCTATCCTCTCTTTCTCTTTATTCTCTTCTTAGCCCATGTCTCGTCTTTTCAGGGTTCAGCGCTCGCTGTGGAGTTGCAGTGTCGAGCCGTCCGCTTGAGGGAGCTGGAGGAGTCCTCCATGAGGGCTCAGGAGCGGGCCGGGGCGGCTGAGGTGGCTATGACGGAGGCCCAGATGGAGTCTCGGCGTCTCAACCTCCGTGTGGCCGAGTTGGAGGGACGAGTGGGTGACCTCCAGGGAAAGCTGGAGGATGCTCATCAGTCGGCTGAGGAAGCGGCGGAATCGTTCCGCCTGGAGAGGGAGGAGCTTCAGAGGGAACTGTCGGATCAGCGCCAGGTGGTGCGGCTTGCAGAGGAGGTGGAGAAGGGCGTCGTCGAGACCCTGGGGAAGAGGATCTTCGAGGTTCTCAGGGGGGCTTTCGGTAAGTATGAAGACCTCATCGCCCCTCGGATCGTCGAAGTCGTCCAGTCTTCTTTCTGCGAATGTGCGGAGCGTGTTCGGCAAGCCCCACCGCCGGTCGATCCCCCTCGCTCCGAGTAGGGCGAAGTGCCCGAGGATGTGTCCTCCTGAGCTCGATCTCCTTAAGCCGTCCCTCCCGGCCTTATCCTCAAATTTTTAAGCATTCGCTTCGCTTTGGGCCAGTCTACTTGAAATGGATCCCTGGCCCCAGCTATCTCCTTCAGCCCCGCGGCCAACAATTGCTGGTTGCATGGCCGTTAGCTTGGGTCACCTACTCTGGGTCCTTTGTCAACCAATTTTGCTTTGTCGGTGTCGATCTAGCTTCTGTTGGTGACGAACTCTGTTATTTGTCGTGAGTAGATTGTTTGTAGGGTGTTCCCTTCGCCTTGATCCCCTATAAATAAGACGCATTTTTGTACTCTGGTTAACTATTACAAACGAAATCGACTTACTTGGATTTCTTGTGTACTTTGCGTTGTCGCCTTGTTCTTGGCTTGGGAATGGACGAAACTGGCGTTGGGGATTCTCCCCAGACTCATGAGCGCAGGGGTCGGTCAGCGAGGGCAGAGCTCCTCGGCTTAGGACCGGCCGGCGTCTGTGCCTGCTGGGGGAATTACCTCCAGACTTATGAGCGCTAGATTCGGTCGGCGAGGGCGAAGCATCTCGGCTTAGGACCGGTCGGCGTTCGTGCCTGCTGGGGGAATCGCCCTCAGACTTATGAGCTCTGGACTCGGTCGGCGAGGGCAAAGCTCCTTGGCTTAGGACCGGTCGGCGTCCGTGCCTGCTGGGGGAATCGCCCCCAGACTTATGGGCACTGGAGTCGGTCGGCGAGGGCAAAGCTCCTCGGCTTAGGACCGGTCGGCGCCCGTGCCTGCTGGGGGAATCGCCCCCAGACTTATGAGCACTGGAGTCGGTCGGCGAGGGTAAAGCTCCTCGGCTTAGGACCGGTCGGCGTTCGTGCCTGCTGGGGGAATCGCCCCCAGACTTATGAGCTCTGGACTCGGTCGGCGAGGGCAAAGCTCCTCGGCTTAGGACCGGTCGGCGCCCGTGCCTGTTGGGGGAATCGCCCCCAGACTTATGAGCACTGGAGTCGGTCGGCGAGGGCAAAGCTCCTCGGCTTAGGACCGGTCAGTGTCCGCGTCTGCTGGGGGAATTGCCCCCAGACTTATGAGTGCCGGAGACGGTCGGCGAGGGCAAAGCTCCTCCTCCTCCTCCAGTGAGGCGGCGGTCCCCGGCCTTTTGCGTTATTGGCGACATGTCAACTCCGTCGGGATAAAGACAATAAAAAGAATGCGTTTGTACTCTCACGAGTCCTGTCGGACCGGTACATTTGGAGGAAACAGAAAAAAGGAAATGAAGCTAGACAGAGGGGTGTAAAACTAGATAACTCCCTCATACTAGGCTGCCACCGGGGGGAGAGACGTTGCCTGCTCACTCTATGATGCAGAGGGGGCCTTGGATGGTGTTGATCTTCTTCCCCTTGTCTGGCTGCGTGGAGGTCCCTTCTCCGTGGGCCGGCTCATCGGCCTGATTCCTGGCGTGCCCTCGGCTCATCAGCTTCTCGATGTCCTTTTTCAAATGCCAGCAATCTTCTGTGTCATGACCATCGTCTTTGTGGTACTTGCAGTACTTCTCCCTGTTCTTCCCGCCTCTTTTAGCCTTCGGTGGGGGGCGATCAGCTCGCTCTTCCTTCTGTACTTGGGCGAGAATGGCGTCCGGGGTGATGTCCCTCGCGCTTTCTCCCCGCTGCCTGTTCCTCTGCCTCTTCTCGGTCCGGTACCCTTCGGGGCTAACTCGTCCGCCGTCGCCGCGCTTGGTCCCTCGAGCGGCTTTTCCTGCATCCTCGGCCAAGGCCTCCTCGGTCAGCATGAAGCGTTCGGCCCTTGCCATGATCCCGGGGAGGTCCTTCGGGGGGTCGTTCTGTAGGGACTTCTTGAGGCCCCTGTGGCGAAGTCCCTTCTTAAGGGCCGTCTGGACCACCAGGTCGGGTGGGTTGTTCACGTTCAGCCTTTCCGCATTGAAGCGGCGCATGAACTGTCAGAGTGGCTCGGCCGGGCCTTGCACTATGTTGAACAGATGTTCAGCGCCAGGTTTGATCAGCCTCCCCGCCATGAACTGTTTGCAGAACAACTGGGCGAGTTGTTCGAAACTGTCGATGGAGCGGCCGGGCAGGCTGTGGTACCAGATCCTCGCCGCTCCCCTGAGAGTAGAATAGAAGCCCCGGTAAAGCAGGTCATCGTCAGCTCCCTGGAAGGCCATGTCCCCCTCGTAGTCCATCACGTGGTGTGCCGGGTCTCCTATTCCATCGTACTTTCCCAGCACCGGAATCCGGAATCGGGAGGGGACCCGTACGTCGGTTATTCTTCGTGACAAGGGGCACCGGTCTCCGTGGATGCCTCCGGGGATGCGGTACTCGCCTGCCTCTGGATCGACCGGGGGTGGAGGTAACACCGGCGCCAGCGGGGCTGGCTCCGCAGCCTTCGCCACGCTGGGGGCCGGGCTGTCCCGACGTTCCCGACTCCTCCTGCGGGAGCTCCTGCTCCGCCGCGATCGGTCTCTCGAGTGGTGTCGTTCGCTTCTCCTGCGGCGGGACGACCGCGATCGACGAGACGATGCCGTCCTCGATTCGCCGTCCGTCCCTTCGGTCTCTCTTCGGCTCCTTTCACGATAGGGTGAGGAGGCGCGTGACCTCGCCTGACGAGAGCCGGACAGCGTGAACCGACGCTCCGTGTTCGGTTTCCGAGTCCCGTGGTCGTCGACCATGGCGGACCGCAAGTGTGGGGGACCCCCCGCCCATCGATGGTTGTCGTCCAACGTGCCTCCGTTGGGTGGCGCAGGGCCAACGAGCTGCTGCACCGTCGCGACCAACGTCTGGAGGCTCGCGTTGGTCTCCTGAGCCAGGGCGCGGAGCTGTCCCTGCGTGGCCAGTTCTGAGCCGCCGGTTCCTTCGGTGGAGAGGGCGGGGTGGCCGCTGACGGGCGTGTCCTCGGGATTGCCGTTCGTTGTGCCATTCCCCTCCTCTGGGATGGGGGCATGCGCTTCCTTCTATTGCTGGCTCGTGCCATTGTTGGTGTGGTTTGTTTCTTCGTGGGACAGTTTTCGTTCCCACAGACGGCGCCAGATGTTTCAGAGTGTTTTCTCACTACAAAGCGTTGACCGTGGAGGACCCGGTCAACGTGGTCAAGGGGCCCGCTTGGGGTCCCTTGGGGGGCTTCGAATCGGTGCAGAAGGGTCAAGGGGAAGCCTCGGCCCTGGTTGAGTCACTCGGCCTCAGACTGACGTGCTCGGCCTCGGCTGGAAGGGGGACGAGGGGGAGCCTCAGTCGCCCGGGTAGATGCACGGTCGGCGGGTGGCGAGGGAGAGTCTCGGACCCGACTGAGACGCTCGGCCTCGGTAGGGCGTGCTCGGCTTCGACAGGCTGACGGTGAGGGGAAGCCTCACTGTCCCGTTGATCGAGTGGTCGGAGAGGGGCGAGGGGTAGCCTCGGCCCGTTGATCAGCTGTCCACCTGCGTAGACGAGAACGCTCGTCAGGGGGCCGGACCTTGGTTCCGGCCAAATCCCCTCCGATGCCTAAGTCAGATAGAGATCTGAGAAGGGTGGCCCGGCGGAGACGGTTCGATTCATGAGGAGATCGTAACGGCGTCTCTCGGCGCGAGCGGGGGAGGAAGGAGATGAATTGGGGGAACGAGGTCGTTGATGGAGTACCTTAGGTTTTGTTACCTGAGATGCGGTCCCTTTCTTCGTCGTCTTCCTGGCCCTTTTGTAGAGCTCCCGCGTGATTGCCTCTGACCCACGTCCCACGTCCGCCATTGATCGTGCCCCATCAGTCCCCCCTCGCCGCCGCTCTCTCCGCCATGCCAGCACCTCCCCATTATCGCTATTTAGTGGTCGCGCGTCCGGGGGAGTGGTTTTCGCAGGAGTGGGCGAGCGACCAACGGGTTATAGGGGCTGGGTCGGATCGACGTTCGAGGAGGTCCCTCGTAGGGCCTTTGTCGAATGGGCTTTGAGGACGCAGATGGGCTTTTGACCAGTAGTCGGGCTCCTGGGCTCGTGCTTTACGGGTCTCGGTCAAATAGGCGTAACACATATAATTTATGATCTGAATGACCGAAAAAGTATTTTTGAAATAAATTTAACTATCTAAATTTTTTATAATGATATATCTATAAATATACACATATTGTTCGAAAGATATAACTATAATTATTAGCATTCTCTTAAAATTATTGGATCTAATATTTTGAAGGGGGAATATATTAAATAACTAGAAGGGCATATGTTAAATCAGGAGGAAACTAAATTGTGGGGATAACTAAAATATTTGGGTGAACTAAATTCTCAATGAAAAATAAATTTTGTTGGAACTAAAATTTTTATGGTAACTAAATAACAATTATTGTGCTTTAATTTTATCGGAACTAAGATTTTGAGGGGGTGGTATTTTAAATGAACCGTGTCCTACGAGCACGGGTTATGACTAGTATATAGATATATGGAGGCTGGCCACCACAATGCTTTATTGAGAGAGGAAATCAAAAAGAGCCACATGCAAAAAGTTTCATAGCCTCTGTGTAGTTTTTCCCTTGTTCTGCTAGAGCACAAACACTAGAAGAAGACACCCTCAGCCTGGTCTTCCTTCTCTCCTCTGTCGGGCACAAGCACAACTTGTAGGTACTATCGTCCGAGCCTTGCTCCATCTGTTCCTCGGGCACACCCAGGGGCGGAACTAGCATATAGCTTCCATGGGCAGCTGCCCAGAGCAGCAAAAATGTAAAAAAAAATTATACTTATTAAGTTGGCCATTTCTCTCCGTCCACACGTGAAGGAGCAAGGAAGTCTTCGGCTAGCCGCTAGCCTGAGTAGCCTATAGTCCTATGCATAGCCTAAGTAGCCTCCCTCTCCATCTGTCAGGCTTTTGACAGGAAACAACAATAATAATTAAATATTTTTAATAACCCACATCAGCTCTTCCCAAAACTCCCATTGCTTCCCAAAAATATTTTAATAACAAAAAGAACCCTTTTGCTTCCCAGAGGACCAGAGCTCAAATCGATGCGGCGCTCTTGCTCTACAGACTACGAGCCGACTCAGACCAGACGAGCCCACCGGCCACCGCGGCACCGCCCACGGCTACCGTCGGTACCCCCGGCCCTAGCGATCATCAGGAGCCCGCCATCCACAGCGACCGCATTCTGTTGTGACTTGTGAGTAATTTCTCAACAATAGATATGCTTCTTCTTCTTCCTTTTTTGGTAGACATCCGAAAATTGATATGCTTTACTCTTGTTATTTTCTCTGTTGCGTTAATTTCTTTGATCGCCGAAGTTGGAAACCCTAAAACCCCAATTTTTAGGGGGGGAAATCATAGAAAATAGCCGCAGAGATTTTGGATGATCTTTTGAACAAACATAATTCTCATTCAGCTAAATAACCAAAGCTATTGCTGCTCCAAAAATCAATCTAGTGTGTTGCGCTTCACGTGATTGTCAGCCCTCAAGAATGAAGTCAATGAGAGGATTCATTAGATTTTACAGAAAGCAAAATAATATGATGAATGAGAAAAAAATTATAAGGTGGGAAATGGATGAGGTTTCAAAGATGATAGCATACTAAGGAGGTATTGCAGGCCCATATCTAAGAATTAGGATTTCCCAACGTTTTAGGGGAAATTATAGAAACTAGCTATGACACTCGAATCATAGAAACATATCATTTACATCTCTATTGAAAATTTGAAATCTATTTTGGATATGGTGTTTAAGTATGTTCTCAACCAGAAAACTTACATGAAAACCTTTGAGTTTAATATAGATTAAGATCTAATGGAAACAAGATGAACTTTGAAGAAAAATTTGAGTATGTCATGGCTTCGAACCAAAGTGATGATTCTACTTCTGAAAGAAAATTGACAACTAATTTGTTAGTAGCAAACCCATCCATTTGGCATTGTTCAGTTGTCTGGTAACAAAAATTGTTAAATGAATAAAAATTCACATCCCGATATTGACAATTTAGTGGGAAAACAGTGTTTTGTAGCATTTTTATTTGGACTACTATTGGATTATTTTCATTATCAATGATCATATATTCATCTCTATAAAAATTAATTGAGAATCATTTCTAAATTGTGAATGAGTTTGACTCAAGATATACTCGAAGAGTTCGACTTAGATAGCTTCTTTTTGGTATGTTATTATATCATGTTTTGTATATCTTTATTTTAATATTTTGTGGTCATTATCAGTATATAATAACAACATTCTTAGCGTTTAATTTTTTTAGATTTGTATATTCTTAAAATATACTCGTTGCATAAATTTTATTTCCGCCCAAGGTAAAAAAAATCCTGGTTACGCCACTGGGCACAACCATCAAAGTCGCGAGCCAGAGCCCCAGCCTGCATCATCTTTGAACGCAGCTGCGAAACCAAGACTCGGCGCCTGGGCTACTGACTTACTACTCATGGGCGCAAGCATAAAGCCGTAACCCACAACACAGCCTCCTCCTCCGTTATTTTCATGTGCAAGAAGAAAACCCGCCTTGCCCCACTCCATCTGTTTCTCGGGGCACATACTAGCACAGACCCGAGGTCTACCCTGTAAAGGCTGTAACTGACCCACGGGGCGCATGCACAAAATCAGCCTGCTCAGCTTGTCCTTACCCTCTCTATTCCACGAACACAAGCAGTAGGCTAGCAAGCAAAGAACCAAGCCAAGCATGGCCTTCCCTTCAGGCACATACCATCACAGACCCAGGCCAGGCCAGCACAGATCCAGAACCATAAGTATTTGCAACAGAGCCCAAACAATTCCAAAATTGCATAATTGGTCCAGAAACTTGCAAGCACGATATCTTCCACTACAGAGCTCCGATTGATGCATAGTTTTTGCCAACACGATCACAAACTCATGACCTACACTACGATGATATCTATCTGATTTATTACCTTAGCTTTAGATTAGTTAGTTTATTATTTTTCTGACGATTATATTTTTTCATAGCTTCATACGGAGGCTATCTTTGGGCCTATATTCTCTGAACTGAGTACTGTAATAGTTGGGTCACCACCCATAAGTGTGATCAGGTTCTTTTTGTGGTGTCAAAAAAGATATAATCTGTGGACAGAGGTCAGAGTAGTGGCGAGGATCCAGGTCCATTAAAATCTGTGAGTTGCATGACTCTGATTGATTGGGTTTGATTTTTGTACAATAAAACCTATTTGCACTGCCCCTCCCCCTCTAGGGGTTTTCAACTCCTCTTGCTCATACCTTTTCAATTGCTCCTTGTTGGTCCCTTTATCTATTTCCTCAACCTCAACCTCAACCTCGCTTTATTCTGTAGGCTGCATTATCATTAGCTCCAATTCTTCCACTAGTGGTTGGCCCTTAACCAATACACATGATACTTTACTATTCTAAGTTCCTACATATGTAGACTCCTCCCAGAAATGGCTTAAAGCTTCACCCCAGCACTAGTATCAACCCTACTAGCTAGATTTGAGAAAATGAGCAGTAAGGGTAGCTTCTTCCTTTGCATAACTTTCTATGCTATAAGCATGCAGTAATTCTACTTCACCCTGTCTAGGCCATACATGCTCTACATACATGACACCATCTTTATTCCTACCCATGTATTGAAACATGATCAACACATTATCATTAGTTTTAACTCTTATCAAACCCTTATCCATGCATACGTTTGGAAGTTTTTGAAAAATTTGTAATCTCTGTATAGTTTGATTCTTTTCAACTTGTATCCTAACTCCGACAATCACATAGTGTCTATGTCATAATCTTTAATGAGAAATAGAAGTCCCCTACATATTTATTATTCTAGCCTTTACCTTTGAACACATCTTGATGCCATACTTCAATATAGATTGCAAACATGTACATACACAATCACAATTATAATGGTGAAGTAAAGGGTTCAGAAATGCTCAGATTGTGATGGTGTGTCGTCTCTGTCGTTCAGCACAGCGTCAGCTTCAGTCTGGCACAAATGGTGTCTCGATCTAACTCCTGGACCTCGATCTGCGTCTCCACGAAGATGAATAGCAATCTGCTCGGTGTGTTTAGTAAATCCAGTTCAAACCTATTATAATGATGTCTGTGCGCACAACTCTTTAAAAAACCCTTTCACTCAAGTTAGCCCACGTCAGCTTATTTCCATGCACAACTCGTTCACAGCTCGGAGATTAATTCGCTTCGAATTCTCCGATGGCTCCACTCGACGGCGACTCGATGGAATGACTGTCGACAGTGGCGCTTCAACTCTGGCTCCGGCGGTGGGCTCTGCTGCAGCGACAACCTCAACAGTGGCAATCTCCACAGCCACAACAAGAGCACTCCAGCGATCTTGGCGTTCTTCACAGCGGTGATAATTCCACGGCAACTTGATCTTCATGCAGATCACGCAAGCAAGGACTGTAGCTCGATAAGTCGACGTCATCGAAAGCGAGGGATGAGATGACCGTCTCGGAGGCAAACTCAGCAGCAAGAAGTTTGCAGCAACTTCGACAACGTGGGCTTCGACGGAGTTGATGATGTTCACGGCATTGTGGACTTAATTCGACGGCGTTGATGGGATTCCTCACGGCAGCAGCAATGTTCTCAGAGGCTTGGAAGAAGTAGGGCGATTGGAACTCCACCTTGAGGGCGACAAGGAACGATGAGGGTTGAGGTTCGATCTCCACGGCAAGTACGGCAGTTGCGATAACAAGTAGATGAAGACGACAGCTTGGATGATCATTGTTACGACTATTTTGACCGGGCCCGGAAGAGCCAAGTCAACTACGACTGGTCAACCGGACTACTACGACCTTGGGGCCTCGGCCCAAGGATCTCACGGGCGGGCCGCGCTTCTCCACCCAAGACGAATGCCCAAGAGACTGCCCACTTCCATAGTGGAGGAAATCAGGACCCAAATCAAGGAAACATTCACTAAATATGGCAACTGCCAAGTGCCATCACTCTCGCCCATAATGGCCCGACTTAAATGGCCATCACTCCAGCCATTATGGCTCGCCAAACATGGCAACCGCCTTCATGGCATTCATCTCTCCATAAAGCGTGGCGATTATTGGGGTCAACATTCCCCATTAGCACGCCATCATCAAACAACGCCCATGATGTCTCATCATGGCCCATTACTAGGGGACTCCCCTATATGAAGACGGGGGCGACATCACCACCGGAGGCCGGATCTTCAGGATCTACAACGGAGGTATCACAAACTCCATCTTACACCTTCTTCCGCCTTTACATATTTCTCCTCCATAGCTCGGCTCGAGGATCGTGCTTGGTCTCTCCGTGAACCGAGCCCGATCCCACCGAGCATCCCTCAGACTAGATCTGACTTTGGCATCAGAGGGGATTCGGTCGGAACCAAGGTCCGACCCCCCTGACGAGCTCCTGCGTCCATTCAGGTCCAGGAGATCCTGCGGCACCGAGGCTACCCCTCAACGTCATCACAGCCGGAGCCGAGCACCCTCGTCCCCGAGCCCGTTCGTCTCCACCACCAGAATATAGTCGCTCTGCCGAGGCCACCCATTGGCTAGCCGACGCAAAGATCCACGCGTCCTCTCACCGAGCGACCCCGCCTTCTACCGATCACGGAAGTTATCATCCCGTCGAGGCTACCCCTCGGCCCGCCCGAGATCGGAATGGCGCCTTCCCGCTCAAGCGAACGCGCCATCGCCCGACCACCCGGGTCATCTCCGTCTCACGTGGCTACCATGACAACACGGGGGTCCCGCGTGTCCCCTTTGACCGCGTTGACCCCGCACCCTCCATACTATCGATTTGCGGGTGAAAAATCACCCGTAAACATTTGGTGCCGTCTGTGGGAAACGAATTAACATCCATGTCATCAACCGCACCGATGAGTGATTCGTTCCACTAATCTCAGGCCTGAAAGGCCAATCCCCTTTGACGGTGGAAACCAAGAAGGCACCCCTGCCTCCACAGGGGCTTCCCATGAAAGAAGACAATGTTGACGAAGACGTCAAGAACGATCCGGGCCTTGGACTTACCGATCCGTTGTTCAAGAGTACCAAAGCACTCCAGCTAATCCAAAGCCAGGTGTGTACTTAAATCAGGCGCTTTGATCATCACTCCTAACACATCGAGGAAACCCCCGAGCTCAGATCTACTCTGACGAAGCAACCCAAGAGCCATCTTCTTCGATGATGCTGCCAGATTTGTCATCAACCCCAGCTCGATCCACAAGCTAGCGTTCGTCGATTCCATGCCAGAAGCCTAAGATCTCCGGTGATCTATCACTGTCATCGCCTAAACTGCTCTGCGACGGCGACAAAAACTTCCTCCTTGCCGACCTCTCAGTTTTTAAGCACGATTACTTGGCGATCGGGTGGCGAGGCCGTCGACGTAGGTAGCTCTCCGATCCGAGGCTCTCCGTGCAAGGCCCGAGCGTGTCGGCGTGCACCGCGGCCTCGTGCGGCCCCCACGCCTCCAGATCGACCCGATCGGAAGACTTCAACGGTTCCGACGACTACGGCGGTGAGGGATCATCGATGACGGGACGGAGACTATCGTACTTCGATGGCAGGGTATATTCCGATCTGGAAGCCCTAGCTCTAACCATAAAGATCGAATCCGATGAAGGTGTGGGATTGAACCAAAGACAGCGGGGCGGCGATGACATCTTCCTTATATGAGATCCATCCGTTCAACATTCGGATGCCTCCATTCCCTCGTCTTTAGCCATGTCTCACTTTCACCATCCGACCGGAATCTGCCTCGGGATCAGACGACACCGAGATCCCCTCGTCGGATCCGACGACTCTCCTCCTCCGGCGGGATAAAATTGAGTCAGAGACCTCGAAGGTAACCTACGTCAGCACCGACGGCGTCGGGCTTGTAGGCGCTGTCGATTTCGAGCTATGTGACGATATAGGGAATTTGATTCCCTACCGATCGTTGGAGGCGATGGGTGCGGTCAAGCCCAACTGACCTCCCGTCGAGCATCCGTCACCAAGCCCTCTCTATAGGCAAGACACTGAGCTCTCCAGGCAGATCTCCAAGCTACCCGTCAAGATCCAATCTAGATCTCCGAGACACCCTGGCCCCTCTAGCAGGTAGATCCTCCTGATGATTACCAAACCATTCTTGATGCCGCTCTTGCCAAAGCTTCCAAACTCCTGCCAAGCAAGCTAGCAGGAAAGCCCATGTCCCTCCGACAATCAGATCCCTAGCTGATCGCACCGAGCCGCCAAGATCGCTCATCACACTCCAGGCCCGATCACGTCCCGACGCCTTCCTGGCTAGTCGGACGATCAAAGTCGCCGTTGATTAGCACATTGCAAAATGAGTCCATCATTAACTGCAACAAGAAGAGCTCCGAGTTATTCAGCCGCCTCATGACCCTTGACTGGAACGAGGCTGAATCCTGGTGCATCAGAACCTCGTCCATTGACACCACCAGCACGGTCTGGGGCATCGGGCGAGGGGTCACCAGCCCTACCAACCATGCCGATCTGCCATATTGCCGAGCATTAGGGGATATACGACCCAACCCGAGCCCGAGGCTGTTGGGCTCAAAGCCTCTGTCCGATGCTTCGGAGCCCAAACTGCCGCCATCTGAGCCTCGTCTCGAACACCGGAACGGGGACTCCCGGAGAAGAAACCCCTCATACAAGCAACATCTGAGCTCTGCCCAAACAACGGCCATGCCGAGCTTAGCTTCGGAGCTAATCAATTAAGCCTCGTGCTTCATCTGAGCTCCCATGATCCCAGGCATGCATACTATTTGAGCCGGGACTCGGAGGCCAACGGGAGCTTGCCTCGCGGGACGATGACATGACGGTCAGACTTTTCGGGGTCCATCGTCATCCTCAGGTATTCTCATCACTTGAGAGTTAGAAATGAAGTGGCTTGCATCTCAATCTTAAACATCTTCTGACCATCCCCTTCCCATCGCTTTCGCCTGGGTCCCAAGCTCAACCGAACACCCGGTCGAGGATAGCAAGATGACATCTCAGAAGAAGGAGGCGAGCTACTTTTCGACCGGTTTGCATCCATTGAGCTCCTCCTGCCGAGCTCCACTTGACGAGCTGAAAATTCAGCGACGAGGAGAGCGCACCGAAAGTACCGAGCGCGATGGGGTGTGGTAGGGCTACGAAAGGAGAACCTGATCATCGAGATGGCCCCAGACGAGCTGCCCAAAAGCACTTCTCCCCAAGACCACGCCCTCTACGGCGTGGCCAATCCGCCTATCGACATCGAGTTCTCCCGCCACCTTGAAGTCAACAGCAGCGGGACCCCTTGGCAATCCCAACTTGATAAGAGATGGGGTTCGGAACCACTTCAAAGGCACAACGTCGCAACTAAGCGACACACTTCTGTGTTGCGGCATACCTGTTCGGTGAAATGCCAATAGCGCATGCCTACTGTTTTCGACGAGCACCAACTCTCTCGGAACATGTGGTCCACCATCTACTCCATGACGTAGATTCCCTTCTACATATCGCTAAAGATCTCCTCCTCGTCGACCAACTCCACACCAATAGTGGTGTCTCCGAGACCATCACCCTCCCCTCTCCATCTAGAAACGAGTGCTGGAACTGGAGCCAGAGCTGGAGCTGGAGCCGGAGCCGGAGCGGGAGATACGATCCAGACAAAAGCTGGAGCCAGAGCTGGAGCTAGAGCCGAACCCAAAGCGGGAGATACGATCCAGACAAAAGATAGAGCTGAAGTTGGAAATGGAACTGGAGCTGTGTCTAGACGAGGCCGATCCGTCCAAGAGGAGGCCGACCAGACGAGTCTGACCGCTTTTGCCAAGTATTTGAGTCTCAACGCCAAGCCACCTTGTCGAGCTCACAAAGTTATCCCCACTGCGATGGAGCTGTTGAACCAACCGAGCTAGCAGACCTACCTCAGTCTGAGCTCGCCGACTTGCGCCAACTCGATGAAATTTCCGATGGATCGAGTTTGCCACCCCTCTGGGCAAAACCAAGCCACGGAGGGGGCAAGGATAATGTGCGCAGAGGGACACCGACTACATCCGCCTTCCAAGATCACTCAACGACAATGGAGCAGAAATCGAGACGATGGCGTAAAACCTCTGCCTTCCAAGCGGACTAGTACTACCTTCCAAGCGGACCAGTACAAGCTCCCCCAAATGACACTCCGTCATCAACACTTCAAGAGGCGTCTCAAGGTTCTTGAGCATCTCTGCTTCAAGAGCCGCCTGACCAGGGAGATGCTCTTCGTCGCTCATCTCCAAGATCAAACCTTAGAGATATTCATCACCTCAAGATGCGAGGAAAATTTCCGAGTCAGAGCAACCAAGCAGCTCCTCCGACCGTGGCAGAGCCGATCTAGCCAAAGCACCACCGTCCGAGTTTGAGCATCCAGACCGTACCTTCGACTGTGGCCGAGCCGATCTGGCCGAAGCACCACCGTCCGAGTTCGAGCATCCAGACCGCTCCTCCGACCGTGCTGCTGGGTATCCTCTTACCGAGCAGCTCCTGCATCAACCCGAGCTAGACGAAGTACTTGCGAAACACCACCATGGAATCTTCGAAAGTGTTCACAAGGTCCTCACCTCTCCATCGGCCGTAAGTCGAGGGGCGACTCCCCTCGCAACCGAACGAACGAATCGGTCGAAGGGCCGGGGGCAACTCCCCCGGTTGGCCGACTCACTTCTCGGTCGGCCGTAAGTCGAGGGGCGACTCCCCTCGCAACCGAACGAACGAATCGGTCGAAGGGCAGGGGGCAACTCCCCCGGTCAGCCGACTCACTTCTCCGTCGGCTGTAAGTCGAGGGGCGACTCCCCTCGCAACCGAACGAACGAATCGGTCGAAGGGCCGGGGGCAACTCCCCGGTCGGTCGACTCACTTCTCCGTCGGCCATAAGTCGAGGGGTGACTCCCCTCGCAACCGAACGAATGGATCGGTCAGAGGGCCGGGGGCAACTCCCCCGGTCGGCCGACCCACTTCTCCGTCAGCCGTAAGTCGAGGGGCGACTCCCCTCACAACCGAACGAACGAATCGGTCGAAGGGCCGGGGGAAACTCCCCTGGTTGGCCGACCCACTTCTCCATCGGCCGTAAGTCGAGGGGTGACTCCCCTCGCAACTGAACGAATGAATCGGTCGAAGGGCCAGGGGCAACTCCCCCGGTTGGCCGATCGAACGATCAGATCGGTCAAAGGGCCGAGGGCAACCCCCCGGTTGGCCGACTCACTTCTTCGTCGGCCGTAAGTCGAGGAGCAACCTCCCTGCCACCGAACAAACGAGATCGGCCGTAAGACTGTGGGCAGCCTCCCCAGCTGACTGACCAGACTCCTTCGTCGGCCGTAAGTCGAGGGGCGAGTCCCCTCGCAACCGAATGAATCTCGGACCGACAATCTATCGTCCCTAGTCAAGACGGACCGAATTTTACAGGGAAAGCAACTTCTCCACCCTTATATACTACATCTCCCGACCTCCACCTCAACAATGGTGGAGCTCGGAAGATGGGGGCAATTGTTACGACTATTTTGACCGGGCCCGGAAGAGCCAAGTCAACTACGACTGGTCAACCGGACTACTACGACCTTGGGGCCTCGGCCCAAGGATCTCACGGGTGGGCCGCGCTTCTCCACCCAAGACGAAGGCCCAAGAGACTGCCCACTTCCATAGTGGAGGAAATCAGGACCCAAATCAAGGAAACATTCACTAAATATGGCAACTGCCAAGTGCCATCACTCTCGCCCATAATGGCCCGACTTAAATGGCCATCACTCCAGCCATCATGGCTCGCCAAACATGGCAACCGCCTTCATGGCATTCATCTCTCCATAAAGCGTGGCGATTATTGGGGTCAACATTCCCCATTAGCATGCCCTCATCAAACAACGCCCATGATGTCTCATCATGGCCCATTACTAGGGGACTCCCCTATATGAAGAGGGGGGCGACATCACCACCGGAGGCCGGATCTTCAGGATCTACAACGGAGGTATCACAAACTCCATCTTACACCTTCTTCCGCCTTTACATATTTCTCCTCCATAGCTCGGCTCGAGGATCGGGGCTTGGTCTCTCTGTGAACCGAGCCCGATCCCACCGAGCATCCCTCAGACTAGATCTGACTTTGGCATCGGAGGGGATTCGGTCGGAACCAAGGTCCGACCCCTATAACGAGCTCCTTCGTCCATTCAGGTCCAGTAGATCCTGCGACGCCGAGGCTACCCCTCAGCGTCATCACAGCTGGAGCCGAGCGCCCTCGTCCCCGAGCCCGTTCATCTCCACCACCAAAAGATAGTCGCTCTGCCGAGGCCACCCCTTGGCTAGCCGACGCAAAGATCCACGCATCCCCTCACTGAGCGACCCCGCCTTCTACCGATCATGGAAGTTGTCATCCCGCCGAGGCTACCCCTCGGCCCACTCGAGATCGGAATGGCGCCTTCCCGCTCAAACGAACGCGCCATCGCCTGACCACCCGGGTCATCTCCGTCTCACGTGGCTACCACGACAACACGGGGGTCCCGCGTGTCCCCTTTGACCGCGTTGACCCCGCACCCTCCATACTATCGATTTGCGAGTGAAAAATCACCCGTAAACAATCTTGTTTCGTGTATTTGGTGCTTGCGACATGATGAACACTTTTTCAAAAGAAGAGCATGCAGTAATGGAGGTCTTAAAGTTGAGATGCAGGCTGTGGCTTCTTGATTTTTGAGTCTTGACCTTTTTGGTTTTGTAGATGATGAGGGCTTTTTTTTTGTTGTTTTGCTGCTTGAAGAAGAACTCAGATGTTGTCAATAAAAAGCTCACGACCTGGAGATTGATGATGGGGGGTTTTTCTTTGCTTGTTGGCTGCCAAAGTCTTTTTGCTTGAAGGATATCTCAGAGGCTTGGTTCTTGCGGCTTAGGAGTTGAAGCTAGAGTTTTTTCCTGTTGTTGGCCGCACCCCTCATCCTTTGAACTAGGGGGTTTTATAGGAGTGGGAGAGAGAGGGTTTGGCTAAAGGATAATCCTTAGATGTTAGGAGTTTGAATATTGAAGTTGATTTGAATCAGTGATTAATGGGATTAGAGATGGGAATAGGAGGTTGGATTCAAATTGGAATTGAAATGGGATTTGATTAGCTAGGAGTTTGAATAGGAAGTGGGTAGAAGCAAATCCTTCTAATTGATTTGATCTTCTAGTTGACTAGTTCCAATCCTCCTTGAAATCAAATTGGCTCCATCTCTCTCCATATTGACTTAGTCCACCTTACTTTGTGAATATCTCTTAGGCCAAGTCCAATTGCTATGCGTATAGCAATTTCTCCATCTCTCTGACTCAGTCATCGTTTGAATATTTACATCGTTGTCATTCCTGAAACACACTTAGCACACACGTTAAATAGTTCGTACACGTTTGTTATCATCAAACTAGAGATCTTAGATCGTTACTTCCAACATTGGTCGTCTATATATTAGTTACTATTGTTTCCTCATCAACAAAAAAATGTGTCGGAATGTTTAATTTATGAGAAACATTGGGACGAATGACCAAAAGTTATCTATTGTATGTTCAATGCCCAAAAATGTGTTGAATGTTTGAATATTATGAGTATTATGAATAGGCCCATGAGGCTCATTGGGTATCCGGCCCACCATTGAAAGATATAAATAAGAGGGTAGGGGGCTCTTAACCCCATACACCTATTTTCCTACGTTTCCTTCACAACACGTTATCAGCACGATCATGCTCGTTGGAAAAGGCGGCGAAGCGCGAGGAAGGAGATCCATCAACCGCTCAGTCTAAGAAGATCGTAATCTTCTCAACATGGAGCGAAAAGGGCATCCTTCACCGACTGTCGTCTAGATTCCCTCGTCGAATTTAGAGGTAAATATCAAAACCTTTTAGATCTAAACTTGCGTTTCACGTAGATCTGCATGTTTTAGGATTAAAAAGTTTAAAACACAGTAAAAATCACATTTTTATTTAAATCCGCATGTCTAAAAACAATAAGAATCAGTTATTTATAGATCTAAATGCTTGAAAAATCTGTTTTTTTTTTTACCATCCCCAACCTTAATCCATACACCGCACGCCCGAAGGGCGAAACGGCGGCGCTTTACAAGCGCCGCCGACGGCTAAAACACGGCGGCCTTAGGGCCGCGGCCTGAAGCCGCGGCCAGCAGGCCATGCATATCTTTTTGTGTGAAAGACAGTGTGGCTTCATCCCAAAAAAAGGATATGAACTATCTGCACCTCAAGAATGAGGTGCAGAGAAGGAAATTTGCCCAAAAAGGCACGAAATTGAAAGAACGAATGACATTTGGGTTTTGATTTGATGTTTTTTCCCCATTTTCGGACAGATTCCCTTCCAGGCACCTCATTCTTGAGGTGCATGTAGTCTTCTCTAAAAAAAGATACGTACCGTACACAAAGTCCATGCATATCTTTTTGTGCAGAGATCTTTCTAGATTACAAGTGTGTAGAGAAGAATTTTTCTCAACTTGTATGGTCAAAAACTTGTGTCTCAAAATAGAGATGGGAAAAATTGAGTCCCACAAACTATGATGGGCATGTGAAAATAAATTGTGTTTTCAAACATTTACTCGACTTGAACAAGATGTTACTTTCACATAATCTTTTGCCAAATTACAAGTAAATGTATGCAGTTTTATTATTTTAGTAAAGATAAAAGGGGGTAAATTGTATAAAACCATTACTTTGTCTTTAAAAATAAGAAAAAAAAATAAGAAATTGTTAGAAGAGGATTAACCATGGCCAATAGCCATGGTACTATATTTATAAAAGTCTCATCTTGAGTTGGGAGTCCAAGGGCCTCCCCACTAACTTAGTGGGGAGCAATGGAGAGTGATGAGGGGAGGGAGGCCAAAGGCCTCCCTCAACTCACAACACTCTCCCTCATCTCTCCATTACCGTGGGTTAAGCATATGAATACTTCAGGATTCAGTATGCTAATGGGGTGGATACTTCTGGATCCAGAGTCACTGTGGTTGCTTAGTTAAAACCTTAGCTGTGGAAAACCCAGTGGGAAAAACCAGCAGCTTAAGGGAAAAGAGTACAACTATCGAGGGACACCCCCTGATCTGTACAAGCTTCAGGCTTGCAGATCTCCTATGTATCTATACAATCATCTCCTATTCGTCTATACATCCATCATGTTCTGAAAGAAAAATACAATTATCACTCATCTATACAAGTTTCACTCATCAGCGGCTATTGGAAGGCAGTGTCGCTCTGGAGTGGAATGCTCTTCGAAGTTGGTAGATGACTCCACTAAAGTATTCTTTGAATCAGTCTTCAGTGTGTCTGCAAGATACTGCTGGACCTGGCTGAGCGTTTTCAATACTTGCTTCTTGGATGATGAGCTTCTCAGAAGATGTAGACATTGGATGATGATGTGTATATATTTAGGAGGTGGCCGGCCTATTGTGTTTTAGTCATCGCGATGATCTTTAAACCTGTATATGCAATATATATTCCTTGACCCTTGGAAGTTGCGCAGAAGCAGCTTATCCTTGGTCTAGTGTTACTCTCCAGGGCAACACTGTATCTGGTTAACAACTTTACTGGAGACGTTCTATCAAAGATACGTGTAGTTGGCCAGATAATACACTAGAGCTAGGCTCTTCAGAACCTAGGATGTTCTCCTCCTCTTCCAGCTACTGGAAGGTGTCATAAATAAGCATCCATTTTTAATAGGTTGCAAAAGGACATCATTCTTCATAAAATCCAGGTGTATGAAGAATATGAAAGGGTTCCACCACGAAGGTGTTTAATATGTAATACGAGACATCTTCGGCATGATTAATAATAGTTCATCTTCAGGATGATTAATATCATCTTCAGGATGATAGTTCATCTTCAGGATGATTAATGTCATCTTCAGGATGATTATTGCCATCTTCAGGATGATCGTTATACCTAGGTTTTTCATTTCCAAGGTATGCTTTAAAGCTATCTGAAATCTCAATGGTCTCTGCTGGAGATCCTATTAGCTTTAAGTCAACCATATGTAAGGCAAATATAACATATCCTGTCAGCTATCTTTTGAAAAAGATACAAGTGTAGAATATTGCTTAAGATCTACTAATGATCTTTTTTAGCCTTTATGGAGAAGACGTTTCTACGTTTCTATTTCATCTCTGGGGTTAGAGTATACCCTTCTGGAAGTTTTATATAGATCTCTATATCTATATTACCGTATATATATGCAGTCACAACGTCCATGAACTGCATGTAATGGCTTTTCAGAGAAGTTTAGGCTTAGTAGGAAAACGATCACATTTCCTTCATTTCAATTTCTTATGAAATCCGAATTATATTCCACAGGTTTTACACATTCAGGTGTATGGACTACTGGTCCAAAGATTTTGCTTTTCAAGAGTGAGTCCAGCTCTGCTCTTATTGCCTCGTCCCACTTTGTCCATTCTATGCGTTTACGCTATAGAAAAGTGGGTAGACGTCATTGTCGTATTCAGCGACGTGAACGGCAATAGCGAAAGCAAAACCGTCGTCGATGACTGTGCTATATTTGTCCAGTTCCTCTCCAATACGTACGTACTATAATGATGTTTCTCCTGTTGTTTCCTCTGCAAGGGAAATTAGGAGTGGAGAGATTGCTGGTCTGAGCTCAGCATCCTGTGGATGGATTATTTTTATATATCCAGGAATCTTCCTATTATGAGGAAATTTATATTTTGAACCTGGCAGGCGTCCTCTTTTCAAATGAGGTACAACCAATTCTGCTGCCGGTGGATTGCATCCATCTATGTGAATGTCAATCATAGCTGGCGTGTTGGCAGCAGGGACGTGTGAACGAACAATCTTCTGGTTGTTCGCAATTTTATCCGTCAATTGATGTACTTTAGTCTGAATGTGAATGATCTTCTGGATCTCATCGTCACACAAGAAAAGTATGCGGATCATAACGAGATGAGGACTTATGTGTCCCATGATATGGTCTCAGAAGCTTCAGGCTTCTTTAGACTGCGTGCCTATTTCAATGAGATTTTGCTCTTCAAATTCATATTTATTAAGACTTGGTGGTAAACCATAAGCAAGCAGCATCAGCAATAAGATATGGCAACGAGCGGGCCGTATCGTGATAAGCGATGCTGAATGCAGTGTATTGGTCCCTAAACATTAACATGCAACTGGGACTTTACAATGGACGTGGAATCCATTGGAGTCTCATTATGAGTATGAACATGCTGCAGGATGTTCAATTTCAATGTCAGTTGCCTGGCAGAAGTCTTAAATGATTTGTGTAGTAAATTCACACACATTATAAGCTTTTGAGAAAGCTAGGTTGCGAGTGAATATAAAGGCACACAAAAGACCATCTAGTAGATGCATATATCAGTACAGTAATGAAGTACCGAAAATGGGCCACTTGCGGGGTGAATAGGCCCGCAAAGGTCACCATGTATTCTCTCAATGAAGCCAGGAGACTCTAATCCCACTTTCAGGAGGGAATGTCTCTCTATTAGTTTTCCTATATGAAAAAGGGGGACAAGGAAACTCAACCTTTTGAAGAATCTTCAGGTTCTCCAATGGATTCATTTGATGATGCGTCCATCATCTCTGATCCAGGATGACCAAGTCTATTTGACCAGAGTTAAAAATTATGGCAAAGAAAGGCACTTCTGGTGCTCAATCGAGTTGGCTTTTTATAGGATGAATATCTGTAATTATAGGGGCCCGACGGGGGTCCAATGAAATCGTAAGTAGATGGTCTTCTGGCCATTCTCTTGACGAGTTACATATTGATATTCAATATATATTATCCACAATTTTCAAGTTATTTTCTTTAAAAGAAATATCCTTGAAAATTGGAGATTTCCTATATGTTTATGCGGAGAATTTGCATCTTATAGTCTCGTTGTATGTGGGAGCAATATCAATGCTACAATAGTGCAACGAGGCACTTTCTACAATGTTCCATACTTCATCTATAAGTTAAACGAAATTTTATTTAAGTCAATGAAAAAGACATTCTAAATAAAAGTTCGTACTAAAGCAAATTAATGATGAAGCAACATTGAATTCTAAATGCATAGATAAAGGATGATGCTTAATCGAGCAGGTCGTTGTTCTCAAAGTCTTTTGCAGTAAACATTGTTGGCGGCTGAACAACCGCCAAGTTTGTTTCAGGTAGAGACTTCTGGCTCGCCTGGTATAGATCCTGGAGGTGGCGAGGAGTGCGGCAGTTTCTGGACCAATGGCCAGTCATGCCGCATCTATGGCATATATCCTCCCAGTTCTTCTTAGGAAGTGACACTGGCTCAGTGTTCTTTCGCTTCCATGTGAAGTTGCGCTTTCCCTTATTATTTTTGTTTGCGCTTTCCCTTATTATTTTTGTTTGGCTGTGGAGCTGCACCTTTTGGTTGCTTCATTACAGCCTTCCCTTTGTTGTTTTTAGCATTCCTTTTGTTTTTCCACTTCTGGGGAGAAACGTGGTGCGCTTCAGGGATAGGGGCAGTGCCGGATGGACGTAAATTGTGAGTGGCGAGCAGTAAGTCTCGATTCTGCTCTGCCCTACGTAGGCATGAGATCAGATCAGAGAAGTTCATGAAGTTGTGTTCACGATACTGCTGCATGAGGATTGCATCTTTCTCGTGAAACGAGGTAAATGTCTTTTCCAACATGCGATGTGCTGTCACTTATTCACCGCATAACTTCAGGCGTGAGGTGATATTATGAAGTGCCGAGTTATATTCAGCGACGGACTTATAGTCCTGAAGTCTGAGGTTTTCCCACCCATAACTGGCACGCGGTAATATTACATCAATTTGATGTTTATACTGTGCCTCCAGTGTTGTCCACAGTTCCATTGGGTCCTTTACCGTTAGGTATTCGGCCTTTAAGGTCCGATCTATATGTCTCCTAATATAGATAATGGCTTTCGCCTTATCCACATCAGAGATAGTGGTAGGGGTTCTGCTAGATGATTGTGCCGCTTCTGGGGCCTTACTAGCAGAAACATCGGCCGCTGCTGGGACCGATGAAGGAGCCAAAATTGAGAGAAGGAGGGCCATCGAACGCAAGTGGAACTTCAGGTCCACTCACCAACTCAGGTAATTATTTCCTGCCGCATCAAGAACTTCGAAATCGACACTTGCCAATTTTACCATTTAACTATGCAATTTAAAATAAGCATGAATTTAGTTAAAATTGAAATTCACGCATAACAAATAAAGTAAGCAAAATGTGGGGATCGGCCAGATACCCAAAAATGTACAAAGTCCAAAGTCCGAATATACAGTCCATAAAGAAAAGAAAAATACAACTTGGAAACCCAGAATGGGTTCCTATATTTCTAAATTTACGCCACCGTCTTCATTTTGTCGGTACACCGGTCTTTGGCATAAATACATATATTCCTCACTTACAAATTCTCTCAAAAAGAAAATAAAATTGCAAGGAATTTAAAGGGTATCAAATTGGCCGATCCCTAAAATCACATTTTTGCTTACATAAACATCCACGCATTTTATAAATGCTACAAGCACAAAATAAACAACCACGCATGTATATAACACAAGCATATATTAAATGGAAAAATAGGCTAGAAAATATAATAATCTCTCGGACCACGGGGAGACGTCATACACCGTTAGGTTAGTTTACTAACGGCAGAGCGGTCGCAGGATCTTTAAGATAATTATATTTTGAAAAAATCCTAATATTCCATAAATTAATAATAATACAAGAGTGTTATAATTTTAGCAATATGAAGCGACATGCTCATTAAAATAAATTAATATTTTGAATAGGGCTGCAGGCCCATAAATATTAATCATTATAATATATTATTGTTATTTGGGCTGCAGGCCCATTTGCCAAAAACTAACAAATAAAGTATTACAATTTAATTAACTTGGCTTTAGGCCGAATTAGTCAAAGTAAAATATCATTAATACTTGGGCTTCAGGCCCATTTGCAAAATTTTACTTGACAAAATAAGCTTGCAATTGGATTTACTGGGCTTCTAGTCCAATTGGGAAAACCCGAATAATAATTAAGCTGAATGGGGCTGTAGGCCCATAAAACTTATTTTCATTTATAAACTGGGCTTCTGGCCCACTTAACAGCCCATTTAATATGCTTTTAAGTATTGGGCTTCTGGCCCGTATATTATTATGATCAAAAATATAATTTTAAGGGTTGTTTGATTTTTGATTTTGTCACGGACTTATAACAAGAAACAATCTTACTTTCATAGGATATTTACCAACACCTGATTTTTTTAAAAAAACCATTGACTGAGATCAAGTACTTGTTCTCGAAGTGAGCTAATACAGGTCAAAATCTGAGATTATGAGCTTCATGGTGACTGCACGTATAACATATATGATAAAATCTATCCACGAGATTTCATGGTGAGTGCAATTATAAAATAGTAATTATATGGTCATATATATCAATGAGATTTCATGGTGACTGCAAGTATATAATACTAGACAAATCTATCTTATGCTTCTGAACTTGCTGATAATATATATGCAGCGGGGGGATTGGCCAGAGGCTCATTGCAGGGTCAGCCGAAAGGGTTGTTGGGGTTTTTTTAATGATAAGACAATAGCAGTAGATTAAAAATGCATCTAGATGAAGCATTGGGAAATCATAGCTAAAGTAAAAATTTGTTCGTAGCTATCTACGGGATTGATAGATATTACATCTAGATTAAAAAATCTAGGGACGACCGTAAAAATTAAGATCCGTAGATAGTTGCGCTCCCGTTACGCTCCAAAAAGAAATCCCCGTAAAGCTTCGCAGCCTTCGCTGCAATGGATTATCGCAACAACAGATTCATTCGCGTGTATGAGTTTGATTTTTGGAAGGAGACGGAAAGAAAAGCTCAAAAGAGAAGAGCGGAAGTGTTGATAACGTGTTAGAAGATGATTAACCATGGCCAATAGCCATGGTACTATATTTATAAAAGTCTCATCTTGAGTTGGGAGTCCAAGGGCCTCCCCACTAACTTAGTGGGGAGCAATGGAGAGTGATGAGGGGAGGGAGGCCAAAGGCCTCCCTCAACTCACAACAGAAATGATTCTAGAGTCCGTAAATGGTAAAAACAAGGACATGAGCTTCTTGCGTATCGCCCATTCCTTAAATCCTAATTTGCATAATTAATAAATTATGCCTTTGTGAATTAGGTATAAAGAATGAGAATATTTGATTCCATCACATTAATGTCGAATTAAATAATTTTATAGCATACTTACCAAAAAAATAATAATTTTATAGCACAATAACTAGCGGCTAATCAAATCAAATAAATATGTGACAAGCTAGCGCCCAACGCGGGTCAGCTCAAACTACGATGCCCTTTCCAAACAACAGGATCGATGTCCTAATTAACCATAACCTGCACATTAGTTGCACTTTTGACTTTACACTTTAGGCTAATTAATTAGATAAAATTATAGACGCGTAGGATAATTAGATTAATTTGGGGAAACTACAGAAACTTCCCATTTCTTCGCTCGAAATATTCTGATGAATCTGATCGACAATTTACAGTCAGCCCTTTCATTACATAGTAAGTGAGGATAACCAACAAAGTGGTTCCATGGTCTAGCGGTTAGGACATTGGACTCTGAATCCAGTAACCCGAGTTCAAATCTCGGTGGAACCTTCTTTTTTCTTTGTTTTTATCCCATTGGGAGAAGTATTAATTTAATTAGTTCATGGGAGTATTGTGTGAAAATAACGGAAGGAGGATATTTTATATGAAAATCAGCCTAATAATAAACGTTTTCATGAATGATTCATTCATAAAGACAGCTGAGTCTTGGAGATATAGCAACAGGATGGGCAGAAGGTTCTCATCAATTTAGTTCCTAAATACCAAGTCATTACCAAAACCATCACAAGTTGAAGGCCAATCATTCTCACACGACAACCATAAATGGCAAACATGTGCACTAAATGAAGCATCGTGTTGATTCAAAACGTAGCATGGTGGCATGTGGGTTGCAAGCTTGAAACATCATTTCTCATCCCATTACAAACATCACCCTGGCCAAAACTTCATACTTCTCCAGATAAGACATTCAGATACCAACACAACTTGATTTGAGATTACGCCCTCTTGCCGCTGTTTGGGTTCGATTTCGTGCAGAGAACCTTCCTTCCCTTGGCACGCCGCCGCTTCAACACAGCCCTTCCGCTGGTGGTCCTCATTCTTCTTCTGAAGCCATGCTTCCGAGCAAGTGATTTCCGAGATCTTGACCTTTTGGTCATGCAAAGTGCTGCCTTTCCTGCTCTTACCTGGAGGCCTCTGTATCTCTCCCTCGCCCCTCGACTGCCACCCAAATCGATCCCCAACGACAGCCCTGCAGACCAATCACTAAGATGTAAGTACCGATGAGAACGATAACCAAATTGCCTCCATGTTTTCCCACGGATGCAATTGATATGTTAAGAAGACACACGTCTTAACCGAGCAGATGCTGAACAACGGTTCGAGACTTGTGCAAGTATTGAGAAAGATCCGAGGCCTTGGTAATATTACAATTGGCATGTAGAAAATCTCCAGAAACTGGACACAAAACTGCAAGGGAAAAAAAAAACAAATCCACTGATATACCTAATCAAGACTAACTTAGCAAGGATGGATACACGTATCTAGAAAGAAAATAAAGCTTGGTCCAGCACTGTGGCAATCACAGATATGTGCATGATTTGGGAATTTGATGATGGCCTCCTCTAGAATTTCCATTTTTCACAGCTTCATCAATCTGTCGACTAAAAGAAAAACGAAATTCTACTGAATGCTGACCCTGATGCTATTACCGTAATATAATAGCAGAAACTGTGACAGTTAGGGCCGGCAGTCGGATGTAACCATCATATATGGGTTAGGCACAAAGTTCAGAACCTTTATTCTGGACTCCTCTACAGTCTCCATTCGGAAGATTTGGAGATCATTGGGAATGAAGAGATAAATACTTAAAACGTTACTACATATGGATTTTTCCTTGAACTTGAACTCGGTTCAAATAACGAACATGCCTTCAGATGGCGCTGGTCTCATACCATAGTTCTGTTAGTTTTATGTCCAAATATAGTTGAAGTAAAAAAAATTATGTGATACATTTTATTTTGATGCTTATCAATGAAATAATATTTCGACACAATGGGTTTTAGCGCCTGAATTGATTATGAGATAACTAATTAGATATGAGATATCAAGATCCAAAAGATGCATATGAGATATCAAGATCCAAAAGATGCATTGTACATGTATCTCACAATCATATACAATCACTAAGATGAAATTGCAAGAGATCAGATATTTATTATTCTTGCACTGTAACAGTCATGACTAAATTAAGATGGGAAGAGTATAATAATATTAGTTGCCATATATACGCATACAATAGTTATATTGTGATCGTCATTCTCGGGATACAAAATGAGATCTTGCACTAATGTATGTATTGGATGCATTAGGAAAGCATTGATTACTTGACTATAGAAAACGTGTTGCATGAAACATGAGCACTATCGAGGAAAGATAAGTTTTCTATATGTGATATATTTTATCCAGAGACCATGGAGATCCATGGTAGATCCTATAATGAATATATGAATTTTGATTGCATAATGCAAGATAAGTAAATTATAAAACTATTAAATGTGAGTTAGATGTAATCAAACATTACTATGGTATTATGAAATTCTAATGTTCTAAAAAACATCATGGAAGGCCGCCTCGGCACTTACCTAGGCATTGTATGTTCATTGTGTACGTGCTAGAAGGAAAAATAAAAAAACCATCTTTTTTAACTTCCAGGAGGCAAGAGGCCATAGAAGGGGAGCAAAGGGTGGCGGAGGCCATTGGAGCGACAGTCGGCAACTGTATATGTTTTTTAACTAAACCTCTGCCGAAGACGCCCATGCATTTACTGCCCAAGGCGCCCAATGCTTTCTTTAACATTATGCTATTCTCAATAAGAATCAACTGATTAATATTTTTGGATGAACATTGAATATTGTATTTGGCAAATTGAAACTCTTGACCATGTATAACTGTAAATTAGATCTGCAAGACCCCAACTGTGCCTAATATCCAAATGGAGTTAAGTGTTGAATATGGGTCAGATGGTGACCATAGTTTTTCAAAGGTCAAAACTGGTGTTAGGATGTGGAAGTTAAGGTTATGATATCATGATATATAACGTTTATTGTTTTCTATGATTATCATATAATATCATATGTCGTAAGATAAATTTATCTTATGCAATAATTAAATAAATTATGCATAAGGCTAAATAAATTTCAAAAATATGAAGAGATTTATTGTAAAATAAATAATAAATCAAGAAATATGATAAGAGTTTGAAAATCATAATCATAAAGATCAGTCATAAAGATCGATAGGAACCAAATGTTGGTGACATTTAGCAGGACCTTTGCAAGAACCACTGAGAAAAAAGAGCCTTCTAATGATCAACAATGATAGGCCGAGCTCCAAAGAGGGCCAATGTGGTTGGCAAACATCTACAAAGGCAGCGAATATCTGCAAGCATCGACAAGCCAAGGAGAGATTTGTGTGTGTTTTGCTAGTGTAGTAATCGATCAAGTTTAGCTTTAAATATGAAGTGGATCGAATTTAAAACTAGATCATTTTCGATAAAACTAATCATAACCTAATTTTTAACTGATAATATATATTGGTCGATATGAATATCGATCGACATATATCGTATCCGTCCAATATGACAATCACATCGTAACGTATTCTATATCTCTGATATGGTCATCCAATATTTATCAAAATCCTTCATATTGTATCATACTGTACCATATAATGCATATCACATATCATAAGATATTAACTATGAGGGAAGGATATCATATAATACATAAGGGAATTGATTTAATTTGCAATGATAAATCTAATTGATTTTGGTTTGACTATGAGGTGAGTCACAAGTTGGCCCCATTACAGCCTAACCTATATGAATGACTAATTGATAGAAAATAAATAGTTCTGATTAACATAGTTTGTTGAGTTAGTTAAGGGAAACGAATTATTGGGTTAGACTCAATAACATAAACCCATTAGAGTTAGAGCTCTAACACGAATTGGGTTTGGAATCAATTTATCAAAGGAGAGATAAGGCTTCACGAAAAAGATACATCTTTCTTCTCCTCCCCTACTCTTCTCTCATAGTGCTATTGCAGTTGAGGTCTAGGTTATAAGAAGTGGAGGTTCAACCTTGATCAAATCGGGAGGGAAGTTGCTGTCACGAAAGGATTTAGCACAGTTTGGATCCAGGCAAATAGAAAAACCAATGTAAGTCTGGGTTTTCTTTTCTTACGGTCAAAAAAAATTAATTTATATTTACAGATGGCACATACATCCTCTTCCGCTGCCAACAATTTTTTTGTCTATTGTTCTTGAAACATGCAGAATTTGGCAAACTTTCTTGTACTCGGTGAAATCTGGAGTTGCATGGAAAGTATATCATCCTCACTAGCGTTTCTTTAAGAGTTTAATCTATCTAACAAATTTATAGTTATTTTTTTTGTTATATGGTTTATGTTCCTTCTTAAATAATGTTCAGATTACATTTTGAGCTAATTTTAGGTTATGCCCGATATTGATAATTTTCCTAGTTTCACTATATCAAATGAGGTGTACATGTTTTTCATTGACTCTTAAAAGGATGTTAAAATCATGTAAAGCCCGCCATTCATAATTTTCCCCATTACACACCGCGGCCCAAACAAAGACTGAAACAGAAATTACAAGTGCCTTTCACTGAATATTAAAGAATGCAAATACTTCAAGGGATTGTACCACCATAAACTTCATCAAGAAAGCCATTGCCACCAAGGAAAAAATGTTTTTACGCAAGATGCAGGTCAAGAACTCCCCACAAAAGGCTTAACCAAAATTTAGTCCACCATTAAATAAGACCATCCTTCCAAAACACCAACTTCACACTATGATCAACCAATTTTGGAATGTAAGCATTTTTACACGCATCCACAACCTCCCACAAGCGAGGAAGTGCCTTGAGAAACACATAAAAACCCATTAGCTCCGTCAAAACTGAAGCCAACTATCTAGACAACAATTTGGTACGTCAAGTAAAGGTGTTTACATGAGCAGAGCCCTAAATTGTACACAAAACACTATAGCGCTTTGTTTCCAAAAAAAAATCCATGGAAAGTAAAACAGGGGTGGACAAAAGCCCTCCACAAATTCGATTAACTGTACCATAAACTCCCCACATTGAGCACTGGGCATATAAAATTTACATGCACCAGAGGGGGGTCGCTACAAATTAAACGACAATAGCAAAATTAACAACATTGGTCTTACCAAAATCACCAAAAGAGTGCAAGATTCCACAAGAAAAAGTTGAAGTATCAGAGAGTATAATAGCATACCTGAGAAAGTGGAAGGGAAGGAGAGAGATGCGTATGGAAGCGAGAGGAAAGAGGTCCGAAGGAGAGAAGGAGAGCGCGATGATGAGAGGCTTGAGACAGAGAGAGAACCCCTGCTCCATCCAATCCTGCTGCTGGCGCCATTGAGTAGAGAGAGTGAAGACACAGGAAGCAGAGATAAGGCCATATTTAGAGAGAGGGAGAGGGAGAGGGAGAGGAGTCTCGTTGAGCGAGATATGGTCGGATGAAATGTCTTGTGTTGGACTGGCCCAAGGTTCACGGATGAGAATGAGCACGTCCAAAGTCTGGGTAGGCTTCTAATTAGACATGTCACATTTTTATTCCTGCAATTTCTTTATTAATTCCTAAAAGAATTAACAAAGGAATTGTAGGAACGAAGAGATTTCTACAATTTTGAAGAATTAATAAAGGAATTGTATGGACGATTACGTGACATGTCCAATTAGAAGCCCAAAGGACTTTAGGCATGCCTATTCTCATCTCTAGGCTGGCCCATTTGGTTAAAAAAAGAAAATATTTCAAAAAGAGAGAAATAATTTTCAAGTGCAACCCAAAAGAATAAATCAGCAACGCAATGATAATTCAAAAAAATAACTAATTTCCAACTCCAAGTCCTCAAATGCCCCAAATTCCTTTATACAACCAATCTATATTATATTTGGTGAGGTTGTCCGAGGTGTCACTCATCTCCACCCTTGATCCACCCTAGACAAAAAGGGTTGATAGAGTGGTGGTGGGGATTTGGCCACCTCATCATCCCTTTTTCCTTTGCAAGAAAGCCTCCACACTTTCTCATATTTATCCCTCGACACTCTCAACATGCATCCACTCTTTAGTCTTTCTCACTTTCTCCCTTAGTTTTCTTCGCATTTTTTACCCCGAATTTTTTTGCACATGCACCATGCGCGTGGTATTTTCTAGTATATACATTTTAACAGTGCAATGCAATGACATTCTGATAATCATTGTTTCCTGTCTGTTTACTTTTTAACTTTATTGAATAAATGTCATAGCTTGTGTTACTACTTATTTCTAGTATCCTTTGTTTTTGTTTTTATAAACATCATGTAATTATATATAGAGAATAATGGCTATCATACGCCATATGAGAGTCTCTCTCATACACCCTCTCACAAAAAACACCCAAGTACAACCAAGTACAAACTCATGTGGGCTTGTACTTGGATGCTTTATGTGTGAGAGCATATGAGAGATGCTCTCATATGACTTATGATACCAATTATTCTCTTATATATAAATCCAAAATATGTTATATTATATCACCATCTCATATCTTTGTATTTTCATGTTGTAGTCGAATTTCAGAAAAGGTATTTAATATTAGCACAGACACGATTGTTAAGTTCACAGACTACTTATTTACAAGCTTGCCATTACAAATCTTTTGCTGAGTTCACAGATCACTTATTTACAAGTTTGCCATACTCCTCCCCCTTCCTCCTTTGTGTCGATGTCCCCTTCTTCACCGCTGCCGTCGAGGACATGCCTTGACGAACAAATTTTGTCTGTGGCGCTGACGTGGGACATGCTAGTCGGTGTTTTTCTTGCAGTGAATCCGGTTATTTTACTATGAAAAATTGGCTGGCATTTCTTACGCGAAACATACTAGCCAATTGTTGAAGAATATTGGAAAAGTGTAACCATGGCCAATAGCCATGGTTCTATATTTATAAATCCATAGGGTATCCCAAGAGACACTTGGATACCAAATGTCTCCATCCCACTAAGAGTGGGGGAGTAATGGAGGGATAAGTGGTGAGGAGGCCAAAGGCCTCCCCCACTCACAACACTCCCCCTTATCCTTCCATTACTTTGGTCTTAGTGTATAAGGCTAAAGGGGGTGAATACTTCTGGATCCTAAGTAATCGTGTTTGCCTCGTTAAAACCTTAGCTGTGGAAAACCCAGTGGGAAAAACCAACAGCTTAAGGAAAAAGAGTGCAACACACAAGTTACTCCCCCTCATCCGTACAAGCTTCAGGCTTGTAGGTCTTTCAGCTGTCTCATACCGATTCCTTTTACAAGTTTTACAAAAATACATTTTGGTAAAGATTTGGTAAAAAGATCAGCTAAGTTGTTGCAGGACTGGATCTGCTGAACTCCAATCTGCTTGTCCTCTTTTAGCTCGTGTGTCCAGAAAAACCTGGGAGATATATGCTTCGTCATGTCGCCCTTGATGTAGCCCTTTTGAAGTTGAGCAATGCACGCGGCGTTGTCTTCAAACAGGACAGTAGGCTCCAAATCACCAGTCTTTAGGCCAGTGGAGTGAAGAATGTGGTGGACGACGGATCGTAGCTGTCACGACCCGCTTCCCTAAAATGGAGGCGAGGCGTGAGAAGTCCGCTCAGACTTAGAGCTGTGAGGCTCCAGTCTGTAAAGCGTCTGGAATAACCAAGTATAGGTCCTTGCAAATGCGAAGTAGAACAAAAATAATAATAATAAAGAAAAGAGGCAAATAAAATTATTTCAATCTCAGAATGTCCATAATAAATTCCAACATCACAAAAAAGCCACCAGGCTAAAAAGAAGAGTCTAAAAGGCCCAAGCATGGCCAACAGAAATAATCGACGTACAGAAAGGAATGGTGCTACGCACCGACAACTAACAACAACTAAGCAGAAAGCGACACTAAAGCAGTCTCTACGATTGGTCACCGGTGTCCTCACACTCCACGTTAACAGTGAACCCAGGCTCAATCTCAACAAACTCATCGTTCTCAGCAACGGACTCTGGCTCAACAACTAACATGCGACACCCAAAAGAGACGAGGGCGCATGTCAGCAAAGTCTACTAAGACTTTGTGCAAGGAAACTAAAAGGAAAGTAAAACAACCTAGCAGTTCTAAAAATGTGCGATGACATGGCATTTTAAAGTATGGATGCAACAATTAAATAGATGCGACAAGTATGACATGGCAGCAAGATTAACAAGGCACAAGTACATCATGGCATGGGTAGCAAAGCTACTAAACAATCACATGGATTTTACAAGTCAAGTAAACACGTCGTGCACAGAGATTATGCCTTTTGGCTGGAGTGGCTGTACGGGCCAACTCCTACGCTCAAGTGATCGCTTATCCCTACCCCTCCACGTGTATCGGGCATTGGCTTTTGACCAACACATGTAACCCGCTTCTGGATCACGAGCCAGGAAGTGTATTTGGTATAGGGTTGTGCCTGCAACGCAGGTGCCTAGCCTGAACAAGGAAGTACAAGTATAGTAGCGTGTGCTACGAATGCAACACTCAAGCATAGATGACATGGCATAGAAAGTTGTAATTTAAAAGAGTACAGATAAGGAATTTAAACGTGACAGGCAGAGTACAAGTAAAATGCGTACAGATATGAAAATTAAACGTGACAAGTAGAAATACATGGATAACATGGCAGGGTGACAGATCTAGCTTCGTTGTCAAGCTAGATCATAAAATTGCGTCTAGGCGAGTATCATTTCGTCGCCTAGTCTCTTTTACGCCTAAAACAAGAAATGGCCTAAAGCACGGCCTAAACAAAGAACTGGCAAGTTTCACTTGCCTGCTTCTGGTGTATCGGTCGTCGTGGGTTCGTCTGGGGATCGCGGACGATATGGAATGACTGATCATCTGTTGATAAAACACGGGTTCAATAAGTTCGTTGACGGAACCAAAAGTTATTAGGCAAACTAAAACGTCTAATATTCCAATTTTAATTAGGCTTTCTAATCCTGGAACTAGGTTACCCATCAATATTAAGGATCCAACATGTTAACTAAGTCAAAATACCAAATATATAACTCCTACATCTGTAATATCCTAAAAACATATCACCTGTACATAAAGTATATGAAGTTATTAATGGCTATAACAAAAAAATATCTTGCTGCTATATATTTATAAGATAACACTAATATTCTTTAAGGTATACTCTTGAGGCAAAGATCAAATTTCTCAACACCTACTGTTATATAGGCCTGCTACAACACATAAACGTTCGTACCTAGATACTTTATCATCAATCGAAGGGGTATATTAAAATTTATAACCTGATGACATACTCTCTAATGCTCATAATAAAAAAATATAAACATGGGATAACCTAGCATGTACTAACCGGTTGCTATTATACAAGAAATATGTAACACCAGATGCTACCAGGTATATAACCACTTACCCTAACTCGCGTCTCCCAGCTCGTTCAGACCTGTGATAGTCGAACTGGGCAAGGGAGAATTGATGCCGGAACCCGGAGATGAGGCCGCGACGTCGGGTTGCTTGGCGTTGCTTACTTGCTGCGGGGACAAGTTGCGCAGCGGAGGGGTCGCACGGGCTGCAGCGGGAAGAGCGGGGGCTGCGCTGCGTAGGCGTGGGCGTGATGCGGAGCTCCGACGTCGGAAGCACATCAGGGCGGAGGTCACAACGGCTAGGAAGGTTCACGGGGACACCGATGGGGGTTGGGACGACGCGGGGCGGCGCTGCCGTGCAGCTGTGGCGGAGAAACGGTGATGCGGCGTGCCAACAGATCACGATAGAGGGGAGAAGGCCGTCGGTGATGTTTGGGTCGGAGAAAAGACCGCCAGAGGGCTGGCGGGGATGGGCGCGATCGCGTGGTGAGGTGCTGCGAGGCTGTGGGTGCGAGAGCCTGGCGATGGAGAGGTCGCGTTGCGAGGAGAAGAGGCCGTGCATTGTGTTTGCTGGGCGGCGCTGCTGAGAAACCTCGCGTTAAGAGAATAACCCTAGGCTATCGGGTTCTAGGGCTCTGATGTAGGGAGATGGCAGGCTAAAAAACATCACATGAATGGGCCTCGGTTTAATTATACAAATATGGGTGTGGGGTTGTTGGACTCACGTGAGGGGAAAGGTAAAATGTTTCCATAGAGTTTATTATAGAGAAATAGGGTAGGCTATTGATGCTACAGGTTAGCCTTAGGGTTTATATTACTAGACCAAAGTTTATTATGAAATAAGTTGTGAGGTGTGCTGTGTGAAAGGTTCGGCCTAGGGGTGTAGGAGCTAGGGTTTTTATAGAAGGGATTATATTAGGAAGCTTTGAAATATTAATAACGGGATTTCAATGGTTTTACCAAGGGAATCAAGAGCAAACCAATTCTAGTTACTAGTGCAAAAGCGGGTCAAACGGAAACCGATAATTATGAGAAAAATACAGGGGCGTCCGTGTCGACGAAAGAAATGAAACTAAGAAGATTGATCACAAGTTGGCGACGAGGGACAAAACTAAAAATAAAAAGGACTCACGACAAAAGTGAAGATCATGACGCCTCTTCAAACAAAGTTATTTTGTGGGGGAGCGACCCGTGAAATGACGTTCCAAAATATTTCCACAAATTAATACTCTTCCAGAGGGTCACAACGGCATATCACACTCTAGGGTTCGGATACAGACAGAGTCTAAAATAAATACGTGCACGAACCGGACTACGTGCACGAAAAGCGTAAGGACACGGGGTCCAATGGAGACAGTAATTCCAAGTTGGCACACGTCGGGGTTGGCTTGCTAAGGAGGCAACCAAGGTGCTACGGCCCTATCGACTCAACAACACGACTCACATACAAAGTAACAAAACCAATCAAGTACCCGAAAATGCTATACGCACAGCCATATTACGAATAGTGAGTACCGGCCGTTACATTCTACCCACCTTAGAACAAAGTCCGTCCTCGGACTTTCTAACATATCTAGTCGCTCTCGTAACTATCCCAATCATATCACATTATAATTCAAACCAGCTATAGTCACTACAAGTGCTTATATATGCACTAGGTAGTCAAGCAGCAACACTACCAACATGTATATATTTATGCCCATTCTAAACTTACACCTATTATAGTCAGTCAAATTCATACACGTACTTCAATCATTCATATAATCACGTACATCCCTATGTAACTATTAAACACTTATTACATACCATAGTGCACATACTCACAACAATTAAATAGTTCACACTAGCAAATACAATCGTAATACTCCATGTTTAGATAACTACCTATGAACAAAACAATAAGGATACACTACTCCCTATATCTCTTAGTGTACATCCAATGCCAACATATCAACACAAGTAACCACACCACTCAATATTAAATCATGTTATTATATCTAAGATACACTTACCACTACTATAATTTCACAATTATTTAGTCATTCACATGCATGCAAATATTTCACCATATATTCACGACACGCCACACATACCATAGTCACCAATACCTATAACTAAGCACATACTTACCCGTGCATGGTGCACACCCACATACGCTAACATTTCATTCATATATACCAATCATACCACCATATACTCAGCACATCTACACACCTAGTTTAGCTAGCACACATACGTTCACACAGGCAAGTCCTTAGTTAATAACTATACCACAAGACCAACACCTATAACTATATATTGGTATAGCGACCCACAATCATGTGTCTAACACAACCAGGCACAAACAATCCTATCACTATACATACTATCATCCATCGCTATATTCATGGTACTACACGCAACCACAGACATTTGTAACAATATACTTAGAGTATACCCACTCAAGCTTGAGTGAGACTCAAAACACATATCAGAATACTCTATATACGTAACACGGTAATTATGCCTATACCAATACCACTCCAATGTTTACTCACATCTACCAATATAACCATATACATAACATAATGTCAATCACACTTAATATTTAGTCAGGTAACACCCACGTAGTTCAATCACTTTATATACCATAATAATATTACAGACATCAGCACACGTATAATTATAATACCCTCCTAATGTATATGCATTCATCGTATAGTCACACGCATGTAACACACACACACACACACACACACACACACACACACACACACACACACATCAAGCATTCACAAGTATCTTCGAACCACATACTCAGCTAACAGATATTCCAACACAAATTCCTAAGTGATATAGCTATCCGCACATATATAATAACACCACCATATACAACTTCACACATATATCACGAATAACACTGATTATACATACATAATACAAGAGTCAAATATTAATATCCTAAGGGTAGCACGCTCATACGGGTCCACACACTCCACCTATAAGCATGCACCACCACGACATAACAACTTATACTAATGGGCCCACCAACTATACTAAGGTTGACACAGGCAACGACAAGCACTAATGGCTAAACAATAGGAAAGGAACCGAAGCCAAAGCGTAACGAAGGAAGATCGAAAAGAACGAGTTCAGATAGGACGAAGGTAAGGAGACAGCTTGGTTAGGTGAAACATGGGTATAATTGTGAATGTTTAGGTAGAGGAAAGGGAGATGTAGTAATACCCTTATAGGATACAGAAAAAATAGTGTAAATAACATAAGCTAAAATACGGAATGTTTGAAAACTGTTGTACTTCAAAGTTGGAGTCCCCTTCTGTATAAAGATATTTGGAGGTCGATAAAACGAGTTGTTCGAAACAAGTTTGAGTCGCATATACATAATAAGATGAAATGGTTTATTGGCTTATTGAAAAATTATTATAAGGAAGAAGTAAAACATTCACATGAACATTAAGAACATAGGTTAGAAAATATTATGCGGTAGTAATTTAATAATTTCGGCAAAATTTTCGAAATTCAAAGAATGAAATCAGATCAACTATAGTGTAGAGAATTTAAGCTCATGCTAAATGTTTTCCAAGTCTTAAAACTGGAGAGAAATTTCAAATAAATAAGATTGAAAATACTTTTAGACAAACTCGGATTTGCCAAAAGAACTGATTTATATAAATATCTTAAAGTACGAGTACCACGAACCTAGAACTGATATATATAAAAATAATTGAAGTTCTATTTATCTTGGAAGATATTCTAAAGTATAGATGTAAATGACTAAAATGAATTTCGTAGTTTAGGAAAAAGATGATATATCGAACTATCAAAATAGTAATAAAGTTTTTTTTAAAACAAAATGCGGGAAATATAGGTTAGCAAATAGCCACGAGATAGAAATAAAAAAAATTTCAACCAATAGACTTCAAAATCTACAAGGAATTTGACTCAATCGAAAAAAAATAAGGAATTTAAATATATACGTAGAGGGTTTAAAACAAAATTTAAATTTGGTGAAAACTTATAATAAGGGAAATCGAAAAATAACTTTGAAAGAGTCAAGCTTTGCGAAAGAGGACATTCGAAAGATCAATGATTATCGTAATGTGGTGATCACGTGCATCGCATGCGCCTAAATTATGATTCAAGAAAACTACGATGGAACTCTATGGTCAGTAACACAGAAGTGTAGTGATCAGGGAAAAGATAGAATCAGGGGGTTTCTAATTATCGGGTTGACTAAAGGTCAAGAGAAACTTAACACTAAGGCTTTCTAATGGGCTAGAGTATATTAGAGACATCAGGGAAAGGTCCTAAGAGAATCATGATCATGTTCTGTTGGGCCCGAAATCGATGAACCCAAGCAAACGACTAAAGAAATTCTAGAAGTCTATCATAGTCAGAGCTAGGCAGGAACCACTAAGGTAACTCCTACGACGATTATATCAATTTCTAGCATGGAGTCTAGCTAACAATCAGGGACCTCTAACTAGTAAGCATAGACGTCTAACTAAGTCTTACTAAAGTCCTGATCTAATGGATTCCCTACTAAGCTGAGACAGATGTTCAGGCAACACGTCTACCAGCCACCTAAGACATAGGAAAGATAAAAATTAGACTCAAGGCTTATAATTTGGATGTTTTAATTTATTCAATGGACATTCTATAATTATTATCGTTGTTCCGATAATTCGCAGTTGCAGTGACCTGCATGGGCCACCAATAAAACCTGTCACGACCCGCTTCCCTAAAATGGAGGCGAGGCGTGAGAAGTCCGCTCAGACTTAGAGCTGTGAGGCTTCAGTCTGTAAAGCGTCTGGAATAACCAAGTATATGTCCTTGCAAATGCGAAGTAGAACAAAAATAATAATAATAAAGAAAAGAGACAGATAAAATTATTTCAATCTCAGAATGTCCACAATAAATTCCAATATCACAGAAAAGCCACCAGGCTAAAAAGAATAGTCTAAAAGGCCCAAGCATGGCCAACAGAAATAATCGACATACAGAAAGGAAGGGTGCTACGCACCGACAACTAACAACAACTAAGCAGAAAGCGACACTAAAGCAGTCTCTACGACTGGTCACCGGTGTCCTCACACTCCACGTCAACAGTGAACCCATGCTCAATCTCAACAAACTCCTCGTCCTCAGCAACGGACTCTGGCTCAACAACTAACATGCGACACCCAAAAGAGACGAGGGCGCATGTCAGCAAAGTCTACAAAGACTTTGTGCAAGGAAACTAAAAGGAAAGTAAAACAACCTAGCAGTCCTAAAAATGTGCGATGACATGGCATTTTAAAGTATGGATGCAACAATTAAATAGATGCGACAAGTATGACATGGCAGCAAGATTAACAAGGCACAAGTACATCATGGCATGGGTAGCAAAGCTACTAAACAATCACATGATTTTACAAGTCAAGTAAACACGTCGTGCACAGAGATTACGCATTTTGGTTGGAGTGGCTGTACGGGCCAACTCCTACGCTCAAGTGATCGCTTATCCATACCCCTCCACGTGTATCGGGCATTGGATTTTGACCAACACATGTAGCCCGCTTCTGGATCACGAGCCAGGAAGTGTATTTGGCATAGGGTTGTGCCTGCAACGCAGGTGCCTAGCCTGAACAAGGAAGCACAAGTATAGTAGCGTGTGCTACGAATGCAACACTCAAGCATGGATGACATGGCATAGCAAGTTGTAATTTAAAAGCGTACAGATAAGGAATTTAAACGTGACAAGCAGAGTACAAGTTAAATGCGTACAGATATGAAAATTAAACGTGACAGGCAGAAATGCATGGATGACATGGCAGGGTGACAGATCTAGCTTCGTTGTCAAGCTAGATCTTAAAATTACGTCTAGGCGAGTATCATTTCATTGCCTAGTCTCTTTTACGCCTAAAACAAGAAATGGCCTAAAGCACGGCCTAAACAAAGAACTGGCAAGTTTCACTTGTTTGCTTCCGGTGATATCGGTCGTCGTGGGTTCGTCTGGGGATCGCGGACGATATGGAACGACTGATCCTCTGAAAATAAACCACGGGTTCAATAAGTTCGTTGACGGAACCAAAAGTTATTAGGCAAACTAAAACGTCTAATATTCCAATTTTAATTAGGCTTTTTAATCCTGGAACTAGGTTACACATCAATATTAAGGATCCAACATGTTAACTAAGTCAAAATACCAAATATATAACTCCTACATCTGTAATATCCTAATAACATATCAACTGTACATAAATATATGAAGTTATTAATGGCTATAACAAAAAAATATATTACTGCTATATATTAATAAGATAACACTAATATTCTTTAAGGTACACTCTTGAGGCAGAGATCAAATTTCTCAACACCTACTGCTATATAGCCCTGCTACAACACATAAATGTCCGTACCTAGATACTCTTTCATCAATCGAAGGGGTATATTAAAATTTATAACCTCATGACATACTCTCTAATGCTCATAATTAAAAAAATATAAACATGGGATAACCTAGCATGTACTAACTGGTTGCTATTATACAAGAAATACGTAACACCAGATGCTACCATGTATATAACCACTTACCCTAACTCACGTCTCCCAGCTCGTGCAGACCGGTGAGAGTCGAACTGGGCAAGGGAGAATCGATGCCAGAACCCGGAGATGAGGCCGCGACGTCGGGTTGCTTGGCGTTGCTTACTCGTTGCGGGGACAAGTTACGCAGTGGAGGGGTCGTACGGGCTGTAGCGGGAAGAGCGGGGGCTGGGCTGTGTGGGTGTGGGCGTGATGCGGAGCTCCGGCACCGGAAGCACAGCAGGGCGGGGGTCACAGCGGCTAGGACGGTTCATGGGGACGCCAGCGGGGGTTGGGACGACGCGGGGCGACGCTGCAGTGTAGCTGCGGGCTGCACCGACGGAGAAACGACGCTGCGGCGTGACAGCGGATCACAGTAGAGGGGAGAAGGCCACCGTCGATGTTTGGGTTGGAGAAAAGACCGCCGGAGGCCTGGCGGGGATGGGCGCGATCGCGTGGTGAGGTACTGCGAGGCTGTGGGTGCGAGAGCCTGGCGATGGAGAGGTCGCGTTGCGAGGAGAAAAGGTCGTGCGTTGTGTTTGCTGGGCGGCGCTGCTGAGAAACCTCGCGTTAAGAGAATAACCCTAGGCTATCGGGTTCTAGGGCTCTGATATAGGGAGATGGCAGGCTAAAAAACATCACATGAATGGGCCTCGGTTTAATTATACAAATATGGGTGTGGGGTTGTTGGACTCACGTGAGGGTAAAGGTAAAATGTTTCCTTAGAGTTTATTATAGAGAAATAGGGTAGGCTATTGATGCTACATGTTAGCCTTAGGGTTTATATTACTAGACTAAAGTTTATTATGAAATAAGTTGTGAGGTGTGCTGTGTGAAAGGTTCGGCCTAGGGGTGTAGGAGCTAGGGTTTTTATAGAAGGGATTATATTAGGAAGCTTTGAAATATTAATAACGGGATTTCAATGGTTTTACCAAGGGAATCAAGAGCAAACCAATTCTAGTTACTAGTGCAAAAGCGGGTCAAACGGAAACCGATAATTATGAGAAAAATACAGGGGCGTCCGTGTCGACGAAAGAAATGAAACTAAGAAGATTGATCACAAGTTAGCGACGAGGGACGAAACTAAAAATAAAAAGGACTCACAACAAAAGTGAAGATCATGATGCCTCTTCAAACAAAGTTATTTTGTGGGGGAACGACCCGTGAAATGACGTTCCAAAATATTTCCACAAATTAATACTCTTCCAGAGGGTCACAACGGTATATCACACTCTAGGGTTCGGATACAGACAGAGTCTAAAATAAATACGTGCACGAACAGGACTACGTGTACGAAAAGCGTACAAGGATACGGGGTCCAAAGGCGACAGTAATTCCAAGTTGGCACACGTCGGGGTTGGCTTGCTAAGGATGCAACCAAGGTGCTACGGCCCTATCGACTCAACAACACGACTCACATACAAAGCAACAAAACCAATCAGGTACCCGAAAATGCTATACGCATAGCCGTATTACGAATAGTGAGTACCGGCCGTTACAGTAGCCAATAACACTCTCTGCTTACTTCATGGATTGCAATGAGCTCTGAATGATTGGATGATGTAGCTGTTGTGGTTTGCTTTACCAATCTCCAGGAGATAGCAGTACCTCCGTAGGTAAACACAAAACCTGTCAGTGATTTTGTCGTGTGCGGATCTGAAAGATAACCTGCATCGGCATAACCAAGTATTTGGGGGAGGCACCTTTCTTGTAGTAAAGTCCCAGATCTATTGAACCCTGGAGGTAATGCAGAAGATGCTTTACTCCGTTCCAGTGGCGCTTTGTAGGCGTTGCACTGTGTTTGGCTTGTGTTGGATATGGAAGACGTTTGTACACCCTTGTAGGGGATGTACGAGGGAATACGGACCTCGAACGTCACGTACACGAAGTCGTGTGCAAAGGGAATATGTTCCCTTGCGGAGAGGATCTCTAGATTAATGGGAAAGTCGCATTATATGTGCATAAGTGCATGCGACATATGGCTAATAAAGGGGTAATATCTTAAGCTTATGTTGTACCATGCATATGGTACAACTTAAGCTTATAATGTGCAATGTATAATGGTACACCTTAGTTAAATTGTTCCAAGGGAACAATTACTCCTAAAATAACTACCTTTGGGGCTATAAATAAGACCCAAGGGTTAGCCATTTCCTTACACTTTTGCATGGTATTCATGCCTTGCATTTCATTCTAGCGAAGCTCTGCCAAAATCCTTCCTCTCTCTTTATCCAAGTTCTTAATCTAAAAGTAGAGATTTAGATTGTGGATTTAGTAGCCTTACTCCGTTCGTGAGAAGACTCGATCCGTCGTGGCGAATCCGAAGGCGAAGTTCTGTGACTACCGTGCCGCATACGCAAGCATAAGTCTCAACTTCATTTATCGATCCTAACTCTGTTTTGGCAGGATCCTACAGCTTGGAGATTAACCATAAACGCTATATCAGGACGCGTGCAGTTAGCCAGATGAAGAAGTGCTCCAATAGCACTGAGGTAGGGTACTTCAGGACCCATTATCTCCTCCCCCTCTTCCAGAGGCTGGAAGGGGTCCTTATGTACATCTCATGATCTTACGACCATAGGAGTACCTAAAGGATGACATTTATCCATATGAAACTTACGTAAAAGTTTCTTTGTATAATTTGATTGGTGTAATAGGATTCCACCTCATAGGTGTTCAATCTGTAAGCCAAGACAATACTTTGTTTTGCCTAGGTCTTTCATTTCAAAAGTATGTTTTAGGCTTTCAGATATCTCATTGATCTCTGCAGGAGATCCTTTGAGATTTAAGTCATCAACATATACTGCTATGATGACGAATCATGTTCACGTTCTTTTGATAAAGATACACGGACAGGCTTCATTATTTGTGAATCCTTTCTTTGCAAGGAAATCACTAAGTCTGTTATACCACATTTTCCTGATTGCTTTACACCATATAATGATCTATGTAGCCTTACAGAGAATACCTCCCGATGTATCTCTTTCATCTCTGGGGGTAGATTAAACTCATCAGGAAGTCTCATATAGCTCTTTATATCTATATCACCTTATAGATATGCAGTCATAACGTCCATGAGCTGCATTTCTAGGCTTTCTAGAGAAGTTAGGCTTATTAAAAATCGGAATGTGTTCGCATCCATGACCGGGGAATATGTATCTTCGTAATCAATCCCCGGTTTTTGAGAAAACCCCGGGGCTATAAGGCGTGCCTTGTAGCGAGCGATCACATTATCTTCATTTCTTTTTCTAACGAAAACCCACTTATAACCCGCAGGTTTAACACCTACTGGTGTTTGGACTACTGGTCCAAAGACTTTGCGTTTCAAGAGTGAGTCCAGCTCTACTCTTATTGCCTCGTCCTACTTTGGCCAATCATCGCTGCGTTTACATTCTGCTAGAGATCGTGGTTCGATGTCATTGTCGTATTCAGCGACGTGAACGGCAATATCGAACGCAAAATCGTCGATGACGACTGTGCTATGTATATCCAGTATCTCTCCAGTACGCACAAAATTTAATGATGTTTCTCCTATTGTTTCCTCTGCAGGGGAAATAAGGAGGGGAGAAGTAGCTGGTTTGAGCTCAGCATCCTGTGGAGGGATAATCTTATTATTTCCAGGAATCTTCCTCTTTCGAGGAACTTTATCTTTTGAACCTGGTGGGCGTCATCTTTTCAATTGAGGTACAGCCAATTCTACTGCTAGTGGATTGCATCTATCTATGGGGATGTCAATCCTAGCTGGCGTGTTAGCAACAGTGATGTGTGAACGGACAATATTCTGGTTGTCCGTGAACTTATCCGGTAAAAGATGTACTGTGTTCTGAATGTGAAGGATCTTCAGGATCTCATCTTCACACAGATTAGTACGCAGATCATATAGGGACAAAGACTTCAAGTCCCAACTAATGGTCTCAGTAGCTTCAGGCTTCTTAGACTGTGTGCATAGTTTAGGAAAAATTTTCTCATCAAATTCACAATCAGCAAAACGTGCCTTGAATGCGTCCCCCATGGGGGGTTCAAGGTATCTGATAATAGAGGGCGAATCAAACCCAATATAGATACCTAGACGACGCTGAGGACCCTATTTGATCCTCTGAGGTGGTGCTATTGGGACATATACCGCACAACCAAACACTCTCAAATGAGAGATATCCGGAGGTGCGCCATATGCAAGTTGCATCGGGGATAATGTATGCCCTCCAGAGGGTCTTATCCTAATAAGTGATACATCATGTAAAATAGCATGCCCCCAAGCATCCACCGGCATCTGGGATTACATAAGCAATGGACGTGCAATCCATTGGAGTCTCTTTATAAGGGACTCGGCTAATCCGTTCTGTGTGTGAACATATGCTACTGGATGTTCAACTTCAATACCCGTTGCCCGGCAATAGTCTTCGAAGACTTGTGAAGTAAATTCGCCCGCATTATCAAGACGTAGTTTCTTGATATGGTTATCGGGAAAATGAGCCCGCAACCTTATTATTTGTGCCAATAGCTTTGGAAAAGCTAGGTTGCGGGTGGACAAGAGGCACACATAAGACCATTTAGTTGATGCATCAATCGTACCATGAAGTATCGAAATGGCCCACTTGCGGGGTGAATAGGCCCATAAATGTCACCATGAATTCTCTCAAGGAAGCCAGGAGACTCTAATCCCACTTTCAGGAGGGAGTGTCTCGTTATCAGTTTTCCCTTGAAACAAGGGGGACAAGGAAATTCACCCTTATGAAGAATCTTCAGGTTCTTCAATTTATGTCCACGGGATTTAGTGGTGATGCATCGCATCATTGCTGATCCAGGGTGACCAAGTCTGTAATGCCATAGTTGGAACTCTGGCAATGAAGGGCACGTCTGGTGCTCAGTCATATTGGCTTCTATTGGTTGAATGTACGTATGGTAAAGACCCGACGGGAGTCCCTTGAATCGTTCGCAGATGGTCTTCTGGCCATCTTTTTGACGAGTTATATACAGATATTCAACCTTACTTTCATCTCTAGTTTCTAAGTGATATCTATTTAAACGAAATTTCTTGAAACTTACGAGATTTCTATTTGATTTAGGAGAGAATAATGCATTCTTGAAACTCAGGGAGACGAGGTTGTGCTTGAGTCAGGTAGGACCTAAATCACCCCGAGGGGCGAGCTAGCCCGAATCGATGGATGGTTGTCACGAAAGTAAATAAAAGCGTAAGAACGAAAAGAAAGTAAACCCGGGATTTTGGTTTCCAACCCGACGTGAGACTCTCGCCGACGCGGCCTACGGGTATGGATAGCGATCGGGATTAGGGTCTAATGGTGGGACGTTGCCTCTGAAAGTGGTACCGACGTCCCATGGGCCCGATATTCCGGTCGGTGCCCAGGATGATACACCGGACTTCCCGGATTCGATCAGTGGGCACTCCCGTGTCCATAAAAACTGATCGATCCCGGGAGCACTAAGCCCACAACGATAACTCCCAACATCTCGTCCTGCCGCTCCCGCGTGCTAGGATTCGACGTCAACGCTAAAGGTGTGAGCTATGGCTAGGGAGTCAACCGCCAAGTTTATTCCCCCTTGGCCCGACGGTCAAAGGCGGTCTTTTTCCCGCCGATGACAATGAAACACCCCGCGTAACCGTTAGATTCCTACTCCCTATCGATTTCCTAACCCTACAGACGCATCGGGAAGAGCCCCCGAAGGGGTTTCCACCAAAATCCCAGATTTGGGAACTACTCACAAAAATTCATGAAAAAGCGATCTAAATGAAATTTAACTGTTGGAATCATAATCAAGCAATTGCAATGAGGAAGTAATAGAGTAATAAAGACAATACTAAAATATTAGAAAGATCTGAAAACTTACAAAAGAGTAGCAATTACAGCCGTCACAAGGAAATAAAACAGTAGAAAAACAGCAACTCCTCGTTTCTGGAACCCTAGGGGTTCTATATATAGGCCGTCGCATCAACCGATCGGTTGAAAAGTCAACCGATCGGTTGATCCGTTACAAATAAATATCAGAAAACGGCGAGTTTTCACCCGATCACATGAACCGATCGGGTGAGTTCTTGAGCGACCGGTTGGATCTTGGAGCGGTCGGGTGAATCGGCCGGTTGAATGCCCGTGTCTTCAGCTTATCTTCTTCAGCTACAGATGAACCGATCGGGTGAGAATCACCCGATCGATTGGAATTCTGCTCGAGAAAACAGAGAACAGCCGCCCGCAGAACCGGTCTGTGAACCGGTCGGGTGACTTCTTCGTGAGCTGCGACAGCGACCGGTTGGTGCACGCGTGCACACCCGATCGGTTGGAGATGACCAATCGACCGGGTGAGGGGCTGAAAGATGAATACTTCGCCGTTTGACCCCCTGGATCACGCGTGACCTCTCCCGTTGCTCCGGGGACTTGGGATATCATCATTAAACGTCCCCTACATGGTCAATCCCCTGCAATCATGGACAAACAAAGAAAAGTGAAAGAAAACGGGAAACATACGAAAACGAATAAGAGACGGCGGAAAAACACGGAGAAAAACAAAGGAAAACGTGCGTGAATATATGAAATATAGACGCACGTCAAAATCCCCCAAGCTGAACTCTTCCTCGCCCTCGAGGAAGACGAGTGAGAGTAGGAGCTCGGAAGGGAAAAATAGAGAGGAAGAAAGAAAAAGAAAACTCTAAGCCCTAGATCGTCCATCAGAGCCATCAAAATCAAAAACGACACACCAAGCAAGCAAACGCCAAATCACACCACTAAACCTAGGAAAGCGAGTCCAAATAAGTGTCGTGGGTCCACGCAGTGAAGCGCGAGTGAGCGTGGTCGTGTGCTAGCAAATGGTGAAGCTTTCTACGATGTGCATGAGGCTCGATATACACAAATCCAGGATATGACCCAAAATATCGATCCGAATTGAATTAAGCGGCGAATATAAGCTTAAGCATGCATGAGAGGAGTGGGAATAGAAGCGTATCATGCATCGGGGACTCCACAACTAGGGTTAAGGAAATCACGCCACTATAGCCTAGATACTAGCTAAATAGCTCCTAAGCCAAGTGTTTTTGATAACGACGGGGGTTGAGATGATGTGGAGAAGAACACTCGGTGCAAATTCTCGCCTTCCCTTTATTCTCGGCAAGTAGGAAAATATTCACACGGGAATTTTTTTGGGTTTTGGGTATTTGCATATTTTTTTTTGGCTTTTTGGCTATACAATCTTTTTCTTTTATTTTTGGGTTTTTCATTTCTTTTCTCCCATTTTTTGGATTTTTGGGTTTTTGGCTATACACTTGTGTACTCTCCCAAGTGGGAGAACGGTACACGACGAGGGGATTTGCACCAAGTAAAACAAAAAAGAAGTCGAAATCTAAACACTCGGGCAAAGGAGATTATTCTCGCTAAATAGAGCTTAGGCTAAATGGGTTATCCTAGTCCTTAGTTGTGGAATCCCGACGCATGCGAATTGAAGTATACGATATAAATATAGCATGCATATAGAAGCAGACATTAGAAGCAAATACCGCATATTCAATATCGAAGCATGATAATCTAGGGGTCATTCCTGGACAGGTATATAAAGTAAAATCACAAAGCAGAAGCACACCAAATGCTAGTCACGACACACGACTCACAAAAAGCTAAGTGGACCCACGATGCGTGAAATGCAAGAGGACTCGAAATCCTAGGGTTAGTGAGTGTGATTATCGGTGTAGTGCTAGGTGTGTGTGTGACTTTGTGGCGATTCATCATAGGATTCATCTCCAGGAGAAAGAGCTAAAGAAAGAAGGGAAAAGAAAAAAAAGAAAAACACGATGGAAAACGACTCAAATAAACGACAAGAAGGACTCAAACGACGCACACAGTGCGACTCCCCCAAGCTGAAGTTTGCATTGCCCTCAATGCAATATCAGTGAGTACGGGAGGGCAATGAAAATGGGGGGGGGGGAATACGCACTGACACAAAAAGAAATGAAAACGAAGAAAAACACATAGATGAAAATGAAAAAGAAAGAAAGATTGAGAACAAAATCAAACAATACGAAAAGAAAAGTAAAGATAAAATCACACGACACGACACTCAAAAAGTGAAAAACAAGCACACACACAAAAATGAGAAAAACAAACAAAACACGACAGCACACAAAACAGACGTCCCCCAAGCTAGACCAGAAAGTGCTAGCGAAATGATGTGATCAATGAAATCCAGAAATATGCAAGGGGGAGTCAAAAACAAAAGAGGGAAAATCAGAAAGCAATACGTAAATAGTCCCCTCCCCCCCGACATAGACAAAGCAGGGCCCCGAAAAGACAGATGGGCGCAAATATGGGGGAGTGGCAAAAGTGGGAAAGAAAAATCAAGCAGGGGCACCACCCTCAGGGGGTGGTGATGGGGGCCTGCGCCGAGGACCAGAAGTCGTAGGGGGTGGAATTTGGGGCTTGGAGACGTCGGGTGGGTCTTCACGGATGTGGCGAATGAAGCTTTGAAGGAATGGGAGGTCTTGGTCGACGGTCTCCTCGGTTATCCGCCCACCATGCCCAGCGAGGAGGATCATGGCCGTGAATCGGTCGGCTTGGTCATCGGTTTGGAAATGCATCCCAGATTCGGGATCGTGAACGTGAGGTGGGGAAGTGGTGCTTGGCGTGGTGGGTGGGTTGGAGGTGGTGGGTTGTGAGCGGCGTGTACGACGGGTGGGCCTAGGGTTCGAAGAGCTGGCGCCGGTGGGCTTAACACGGCGGGGAGGCATTGTGGGGGGGGGTGTCGTTCGTGCGCGTAGGTATGCAAACGTATAATGAATTTAACACAAACACGGAATACGAACAACAATCAAATGGAATATCCGCTGTAAGATTAAAATTAAAATTAGGAGCGAGTTTACCCAAATGAGATGATGATAGTTGCTCGTTGACTCCCCGATGCTACTGGATTGCAGCACGCTGTGAAGCCGCAGCGATCTCTTCAACAAGTTTCGACGTTTGGGGAGGACGGGCGAAATTTATGGTTTTGTGTGTAGGGAGATGGCGGGGGAAGATGATCGAGGTGGATCTTGGGGAAGAAAGATGGTAGGCGCACGAGAGGAGTCGAAACGGCGGCGATTTGGGCGGTCGGGCGAGGATGGAAATGAACGGGTGTCGGGGGGGGTGGGGGTATATAGAGTTTTAAGTCGAACCGATCGGGTGAGTTGTCACCCGGTCGGTTGACGGTTAGGTCGAAAATCTTGTCGAAGAAATGCTACAGGCGAACCGATCGGTTGAGTTGTCAACCGATCGGTTGGCCGCTCCGCACATTTTCCCGAGAACTTAGGGCTGCTCACCCGGTCTCGTCAACCGATGGCGCATGAACTCAACCGATCGGTTGATACTTCCCCAAAAATTTCCGAGAGCTCTCCCCAGCTCGCCCGGTCTTCCACCCGGTCTCTTCAATACTCAACCGATCGGTTCATTCGGGGGCAGATCTCGGCATGTATCTGATACATCCCAACCGATCGGGTGAGTTATCACCCGATCGGTTGGGGCTTGTTTCCTGCAAAAACCAAGAAATTTGATTAAGTCCCCGAACGGATGTTCTCGCGGCTGATTTTATTTACAGAAATAGATAAAATAAAGTAAAAAATAACGCTAAAAATTCGAGAAAAAGTTTAGAACATGGGTTGCCTCCCATGAAGCGCACTTGTTTAACGTCGTTGGCTCGACGCCCGCAAGAGATGCTCATGGTGGCTGATACGGGTGATGCCCAAACTTAGGCATCTCTTCCTTGTTGGAGCTGAAGGCGCTCGGGGTAGTCAGCGGCTGGAAAAATACTTGCTCGACCACCCTCCCTTCGTTCTTGAGATCCGGGGGCTTTTCCTTGGTGTTGGCGCTTCCCGCCATCTTCTTCAGGATTCGGACCTCGTTTTTAGTGAGGTCCGTGAGCTCTTTCCCCGTTCTCCTCACAGGAGGAACCTTGGGGAACCCGGGAGGGGTCGTTCTCGCTGCACTCGATCTTCCAGCAGCTTCTTTGTCTTCGGGGCCTTCTTCATCTTCAGAATTCCCCAAATCATCGGGGGGGGGGGGGGGGTTTCTCAGGAGAATCTCCCAGGAGCTCTCCTCTACAGCCTTTTCTTCTTCTATCTCAAGCAAATTACACCGGAGGTCATCAGGAGGGTCGGGGTGCTTAATGGATAGTCCCAGGTCAAACTCAACTTTCTCTCCGCTGACGTTCAAGGAGAGTTTTCCGTTCTTCACATCTATAAGAACGCCAGCAGTGGCCATGAAAGGCCGTCCCAGGATAATGGGGGTGTGTGCGTCTTCGGGCATGTCCATGACTACAAAGTCCACAGGCACATGCACCCCTCTCACATTTACGGGGAGATCATCAACAATTCCCACTGGATATTTGACCAAACGGTCAGCTAGTTGTAGCGTCATCCCGGTGGGCTCCAAATCACCCATTCCTATTCTTCTGTACATCGACAAGGGCATCAGGCTAACACTCGCTCCTAGATCGACGAGTGCACGATTAATATTCACAGCCCCGATTGTGCAAGGAATAGAGAAGCTCCCCGGGTCCTTGAGCTTCGGTGGGTTATCCCGCTGAATAAGAGCGCTACATTCTGCCGTCAGCACCACTTTCTCTTTTCTTGACCCTTTGGTCACCAAATCTTTCAAAAATTTTGCATAGGAGGGGATTGTCTCGATTGCTTCCAAGAAGGGGATTTGCAGGCTTAGGTCCTTGACCATGGCAAAGAACTTCCCATATTTCTCATCAATTTTTGCTTGAGCCAACCGTTGGGGAAATGGCACAACGGATTTATAAACTTTTGGGCTCTCCTCCTCCTTCTTCTTCTCTTCTTCAGACACTCCCTCCGGAGTCATGGGATTTGATGACGAAGCACCGACGTCATTTGATTTTTCAATTGGCCTCTCAACGACTAATGGTACTTCCGGGTTGCTAGCGGGCACTCTAGTGGGAATTTGTGTCCCGCTTCTCAGAACGATAGCAGACACATTTGCGTGCTCATGCACGAGTGCCGATGTTTGTGTTGCTCCCCTTGGGTTCACCTCCGGTTGTGGCGGTAGTTGGCTTTGTGCCCTTGCAATGTTCGCCACTTGTAACCCCAGCTGGGTTACTTGGTCTGTAAGGGTCCGCTGGCCCATTTCCAGCTTTTGGTTGATCCTCTCCTGGTTGGTAATATATTGAGTTAAGAGAGACTCAACCGGAGAGACGGCCCTCTGTTGGCCATACTGCTGCTGCTGGAACGGCTACTGATTCCTGGGAGCGTACGTTTGTTGCTGAGGCTGCTGCTGAAACGGCTGCAGCTGACCCTGATTCTGCGGTGGTCTAGCCGGCTGATAGATTTGTTGCTGCGGCTGCTGAGGCGGCGAGGGCTGAAATGGTGGCCGGTAACTGAAGTTCGGGTGGTTCCGGTTGTTTGGAGAGTAGGCCGGGTTCGAATTTGTCCTTGGCGGATACGGCGCATTTCCCGTGGGATTGTAAAATAGTGCGCTCGCCTGGTCCAACGGTGGTGAGATGTCACCACCGTCGAATTCCCCAAGGAATTTGGACTCTACTGCAGAAACTTGCTGTGTACCGGCTCCACCGGCTCCTACCATCAGTGCGGAGATCTGGGTCGAAAGCAAGTCAAACTTGCTTGAAAGTTTGTCGACGTCATCGACTCTGTGTATACCCCCAGTTCTTGGTGTGGCTCTCTCGTCACACCACCGCTCATTGTTGGATGCCATGTTCTATAGAATATTCCCGGCATCTTCCTCGCTTCTAGACATGAAGGAACCCCCAGCCGTGGCATCCATAGAAGATTTAAGGTCATCCCTCAACCCATTGTAGAACAGATTGATAATCTGCCACTTCGGAAGCTCATGGTGAGGGCATCTTCTTTGCATCTCTTTATATCTCGTCCAAGCTTCATGCAAGGACTCGTGGCTGGCCTGGGAGAAGGAGGAGATCTCACTCCTCAACTTCATGGTCTTCCCTGGAGGAAAGAACTTCGTCAGAAAAGCATTGGAGAGTTTCTCCCAGGTGTTGAAAGTATTGGGGTCCTTCCCCCTTAACCACTTCTTGGCCTTGTCCCGCAAAGAGAAAGGGAACAGCTTCAGACGGATAGCCTCTGTAGTGACACCATTAATTCGAAAGGTGTCACACTTCTCCAAGAAGGAGTCCAGGTGCTCTATCGGGCTCTCCATGGGCGCACCCGCAAACTGGTCCTGCTGGATCCATGTCACTAGAGACGGCTTCAGCTCAAAGCTTTGGGCCGCAATAGCTGGAGATCGGATGGCAGAAGTCGACTCGATGGATGGCATCGAGTACTCCAGCAGAGACTTGTGAGGTGGGGTGTTCTCCTCCATGGATTCGGGATATTCTCTTCTTCACTTCTCGGCGGCCAAACGCCTAAGGGTGGCGTTAATCTCTGGATCGAGGGGAATCAAGTCGTCAAGACTCCTTGAACTCCTGCGCATGAAAAACAACAAACACCTGTGAAGCGACAAGTGGGAAAGAAACAGATAAAATAAGAAGTAAAAATAAGAAAAAGAAAAAGAAAAAGAAAACAGGAGAATGCGAAAATTATCGCAAGGTAGGGATGTGAGCTAGACACGAGGGTTCAAGAGATCCTAAAATATCAAGCACGTTGCCTCCCCGGCAACGGCGCCATAAACTTGACCGGCGCCCCGCGCGATATGCGGCGGCGCGGTGTCGTTTACCGCAAGTTTCACGATTAGTGTAGGGTGCGGGAATATCGAACTCAGGGAGACGAGGTTGTGCTTGAGTCAGGTAGGACCTAAATCACCCCGAGGGGCGAGCTAGCCCGAATCGGTGGATGGTTGTCACGAAAGGAAATAAAAGCGTAAGAACGAAAAGAAAGTAAACCCGGGATTTTGGTTTCCAACCCGACGTGAGACTATCGCCGACGCGGCCTACGGGTATGGATAGCGATCGGGATTAGGGTCTAATGGTGGGACGTTGCCTCTGAAAGTGGTACCAGCGTCCCATGGGCCCGATATTCCGGTCGGTGCCCAGGATGATACACCGGACTTCCCGGATTCGATCAGTGGGCACTCCCGTGTCCATAAACACTGATCGATCCCGGGAGCACTAAGCCCGCAACGATAACTCCCAACATCTCGTCCTGCCGCTCCCGCGTGCTAGGATTCGACGTCAACGCTAAAGGTGTGAGCTATGGCTAGGGAGTCAACCGCCAAGTTTATTCCCCCTTGGCCCGACGGTCAAAGGCGGTCTTTTTCCCGCCGATGACAATGAAACACCCCGCGTAACCGTTAGATTCCTACTCCCTATCGATTTCCTAACCCTACGGACGCATCGGGAAGAGCCCCCGAAGGGGTTTCCACCAAAATCCCAGATTTGGGAACTACTCACAAAAATTCATGAAAAAGCGATCTAAATGAAATTTAACCGTTGGAATCATAATCAAGCAATTGCAATGAGGAAGTAATAGAGTAATAAAGACAATACTAAAATATTAGAAAGATCTGAAAACTTACAAAAGAGTAGCAATTACAGCCGTCACAAGGAAATAAAACAGTAGAAAAATAGCAACTCCTCGTTTCTGGAACCCTAGGGGTTCTATATATAGGCCGTCGCATCAACCGATCGGTTGAAAAGGCAACCGATCGGTTGATCCGTTACAAATAAATATCAGAAAACGGCGAGTTTTCACCCGATCACATGAACCGATCGGGTGAGTTCTTGAGCGACCGGTTGGATCTTGGAGCGGTCGGGTGAATCGGCCGGTTGAACACCCGTGTCTTCAGCTTATCTTCTTCAGCTACAGATGAACCGATCGGGTGAGAATCACCCGATCGGTTGGAATTCTGCTCGAGAAAACAGAGAACAGCCGCCCGCAGAATCGGTCTGTGAACCGGTCGGGTGACTTCTTCGTGAGCTGCGGCAGCGACCGGTTGGTGCACGCGTGCATCACCCGATCAGTTGGAGATGACCAACCGACCGGGTGAGGGGCTGAAAGATGAATACTTCGCCGTTTGACCCCCTGGATCACGCGTGACCTCTCCCGTTGCTCCGAGGACTTGGGATATCATCATTAAACGTCCCCTACATGGTCAATCCCCTGCAATCATGGACAAACAAAGAAAAGTTAAAGAAAACGGGAAAACATACGAAAACGAATAAGAGACGGCGGAAAAACACGGAGAAAAACAAAGGAAAACGTGCGTGAATATATGAAATATAGACGCACGTCATAAGATGACCATTATATTTATTTATGCTATTAAATTAGCAATGTTCGCGAATGTGCGTCGAGGCACGGTCCACTAGGCACTCATACTTCATCTATATAAGCAAAATGAAATTTTATTTAAGTTAATGTAAAAAGACATTTAAATAAAAGTTCGTACGAAAAAAAACTAAAGATGAAGTAACATGTTATTTTAAATGCATAGAGAAAGATAGGGCTCAATCGAGCAGGTTGTCATTCTCGAAGTCTTTTGCAGTGAAAATCGTTGGCGGCTGAACAACCACCAAGTTTGTTTCAGGCAGAGACTTCTAGCTCGCCTGATATAGTTCCTGAAGATGGCGAGGAGTGCGGCAATTTCTGGACCAATGTCCAGTCATGTCACATCTATGGCATTTATCCTCCCAGTTCTTCTTAGGAAGTGACACTTGATCGGTGTTCTTTTGCTTCCATGTGAAGTTTCTCTTTCCTGTGTTGTTGTTGGTCTGGGGTGCTGCACCTCGTGCTTGCTTCATTACAGCTTCCCTTTGTTATTTTTAGCCTTCTTCTTGTTTTTCCACTTCTGGGAAGAAACGTGGTGGGCTTCAGGGATATGAATAGTACCAGCTGGACGTAAATTATGAGTAGCAAGCAATAAATCTCTATTCTGCTCTGCCCTAAGGAGGCAAGAGTGCAAATCAGAGAATTTCGTGAAGTTGCGTTCATGATACTGCTGCATGAGGATTGCATCTTTCTCGTGAAACGAGGTAAATGTCTTTTCCAACATGCGTTGCTCTGTCACTTCTTCACCGCACAACTTCAGGCGTGAGGTGATATTATGAAGTGCAGAGTTATACTCAGCGACGGACTTATAGTCCTGAAGTCTAAGGTTTTCCCACTCATAACTGGCACGTGGTAATATTACATCAATTTGATGTTTATACCGTGCCTCCAGCACTGTCCACAGCTCCATTGGGTCCTCTACCGTTAGGTATTCGGCTTTTAAGGTCCGATCTATATGTCTCCTAATATAGATAATGGCTTTTGCCTTATCCACATCGGAGACAGTGGTAGGAGTGCTGCTAGATGTAGCAGAAGCATCGGCCGCTGCTGGGGCCGATGAAGGAGCCAAAATTGAGCCAATGAGGGCCATCAAACGCAAATGGAACTTCAGGTCCACTCGCCAACTCAGGTGATTTTTTCCTGCAGCATCAAGGACCTCGAAATCGACGCTTGCCAAATTTTCCATTTATCTATGCAATTTAAAATAAGAATGAATTAATTAAGATGTAAATTCATGCATAAAGAATAAAATAAGTAAAATGTGGGGATCGGCCAGATACCCAAAAACGTACAAAGTCCAAATTCTGATATACAGTTCATAAAGAAAAGAAAAAATACAAGTTGGAAACCAAGAAGGGGTCCCTATCAATTGTAGATTTCACCTCCGTCTTCATATGTTGGTACACCGGTCTTTGGCATTAATACATTTAATCCTCACTTACAAATTCTCTCAAAGGAAAATAAAAATGCAAGGACTTTTAAAAGGTATCAAATTGGCCGATCCCAAAATCACATTTTAACTTATATAAACATCCATGCAGTTTTAAATATGCTACAAGCACAAAGAAACCACGTATATCACTCAGGCATATATAATATGAAAAAATAGACTATAAAATATAATAATCTCTTGGACCACGGGGAGACCTCATACACCGTTAGGTTAGTTGACTAACGGCAGAGCGGTCGCAGGATTCTTAAGATAATTATATTTTGAAAAATCCTAAAAATCCATAAATAATTAACAATGCAAGAGTGATAAATAACTTAATTTTAGCAATTTGACAAACTGGACGTCAGGCCCAAAACAAGAAATTAAAATAAATTAATTTTTGATTGGGGCTGTAGGCCCATAAGGAAAATATTAATCATTTTAATAAGCAATTTTATTAACTTGGCTTCCAGCCCAATAAAAAAATATAGTCAAATTAAATTATTATTAATATTTGGGCTGCATGCCCATTTTGCAAAAATTTAATTAACATATTAAGTTTGCAATTGGATTAACTGGGCTTCTGGCCCAATTTGGAAGTCAAAAATAATAATTAATCTGAATGGGGATGCTAGCCCATAAAACTTACATGCTATCTAATTTATTAAATTTAATAGAATATAGGCCCTTAAACAAATTTTTGGGTTGATGCATGTTAAAAAACCCCAACCCTAGTATAACAGATTGTGACCCCTCCTCTCCTTTTTATCTACGCAAATCGTAACCCCCTCCTGTGACGGTGTTATGAGCAAGCCCCCCCTATGGGGGGGGGGGGGGGGGGGGAGCGCTAGGAACCCCCCACCGCCGTTGGAGGGGGGATGATAGCCGAAGACCCCCCTGGGGGGTGTCGCTGGAAACCCCTCCCGTCGGCCGAGGGGTGGGGGCTGCGAGCAGAAGACCCCCCCTACGGGGGGGGGGGGGGGGGGGGGGGGGATGTCGCGAGAACCCCCCCGCCATTGGCCGGGGGGGCTGCGGGCAGAAGACCCCCCTGCGGGGGGTGTCGACAGAGATCCCCCCCGGCGAGGGGGGAGGGGGGTTGTCGCGATAGACCCCCCACGGCGCGGGGGGGGGGGGGGGGGGGTGGTGATCGGAAACCCCCCCGCCATCTCGGGGGTTGCGGGGTTAAAGGCCCTTGGCGCCGTGCGGACAGAGATCAGAGGCCCCCCTTCAGGGGGAGGGGGCGGTGCCGGGCGATTCCCAGGAGCTGAAGGGTTTTTTTTTCTTGTTTGAATTTTGATGTTATACAAGAAAATAGCAGATTTAAACAAGCCCAAAGATAGGCTGTAAAAAATCGTAGCTAAAAATATTTGTTTGTAACTAGCAACGGGATCGATAAATATTACCTCTAGATTAAAAATCTCGGGACGATCGTAAAAAAAGAAGATCCGTAGAAAGAAAAATCCATGCTCCTAATACGCCAAAAAGGATAGCCGCAATGGATCGCCGCAACAATAGATTCCTTCGTGCGTTTATGGGTTTGATTTTGAGGGGAGACGGGATGAAAAGCTCAAGAGATGAGAGCTTTATGTGCTGATAATGTGTTGAAGAATATTGGAAAAGTGTAACCATGGCCAGTAGCCATGGTTCTATATTTATAAATCCATAAGGTATCCCAAGAGACACTTGGATACCAAAGGTCTCCATCCCACTAAGAGTGGGGGAGTAATGGATGGATAAGTGGTGGGGAGGCCAAAGCCCTCCCCCATGCATAACACCAATCAAATTTTTTATTTTTTAAAACCATTTTTCTCTCCTCCATCTCTCATTTCTCTCTCTCTCTCTCTCTCTCTCTCTCTCTCTCTCTCTTCACTTACTGCAGGACACGCTTAACAATTCCAAATCATATTTTTTAACTTTATTTTCTTTCCAAACAAACAAGAGAAATTGATTTTTAAATAAATTATATTTTTCCTATGTAACTTAATTTCTCTCAACTCAAATTTTTCTTTCCAAACTCACCCTTTGCATAAACTTAATTATACTTGTCTATAGCAAAGTCATTTATGTCTAAGGAACAATGTTTCTCATACTAGACTATTATTGGAAATTTTTCAAATGATTTTCAAAGGTTGTATGTGTGGACTCTCCTTTTTCCCTCCATTTGGTTTAGTCCCACATTGCTTGGGAAAGTTTCCTGGGAAGAGCATATAAGGGATTTGTTGAGCCTTAGGGATATGCCCTAAGGGGTATCACTCTTTTAAAACCTTTTTATTATTATACAAATTTTGAACTAATATTCAAATTCAACTTTTGAAACGTTCAAAGAGTTGTTCTTGATTTTACTCGCTCACGTTTTTCACGTCATGAACATTCATTACTAACTGATTTTACTTGTCACGGTCGCTTTTCGATCGTACGTTTTTCGTGCACGTACTCTTGTTCGTGCACGTATTTATTTTGGACCTATCTTGTATCCGAACCCTATGATGTAATATGCCATTGTGACCCTCTGGAAGAGTATTAATTTGTGGAAATATTTTGGAACGTCATTTCATGGGTCGTTCTCCCACAATTTGCTTTGTTTGAAGAGGCATCATGATTTTCACTTTTATCGTGAGACCTTTTTATTTTTGGTTTCGTTTCTCGTCGCACTAGCCGTGATCAATCCCCTTAGTTTTGTTTCTCTTGTCGACACGGATGCCCCGGTATTTTTCTCATAATTATCGGGTTCCGTTTGACCCGCTTTCGCACTTAATTCCCCATTAAACAACGTTTAGGCCTAAGTTTGATATGTTATTTTTTCCCTAAGCTAGTCTCACCCTATTTTTCCCCCTAAACCGTACCCTACCCTCTCACTTTCTCTCTCTCATGTACCCACAACTACCCTAATCCTATTGGTGTTTAGAAAATGGGAATCTCTCATACCTATCACTCCCAAAAACAAATTGACTATTCTCACCTCTTTTCCAACTACTTCCTTAACTCCACACTCTCCCAACCCCTTAAGTGCACCCCACTATTCAGCCCTACATAGCAAACTCAGCCCACTAAGAACCCGTTCCAGCCTAGGGCTTTCTCATTCTTGCGTTTTCTCACAAGTTGCACCGACACTTCCTCCTTTCGACCAAAAAAGCCCTGAACCCCGACTTCCCTCTGGTCAGCCTCCTCCCCGATGCTACGCCAGCCTACCCCCTGTCGTATTTCACCTGTGCCACCGTATTCTGCCTATGCTCCTTCGTGCTCTGCCCAGGCGCGACGACAGGCTGACGGAAGACTGCAGCACCACCGGATCTCCCGCCCAGGCGAGCAGCAGCGCCCTCAGGCGCTGTCACGACGATAGCACCGCCTCTGAGCTCCGCAGCGCCACCCGGTACTGTCCTCAGGCCACCAACGTTCCCCAGGCAGCCTACGACCCCACCAGACCGACTGCCCATGCTCACATCTCTGAACGACGTTGCCCGAGCGCTGTCACGGCAGCCGCAACTGTCCTCCCTCGCACGGCAGCGATCAGCGCTTGCCCCAGGGTGTTGTCGACATTCCCTCGCATCTCTGCGACGTCCTATAGCCACTGTCCATGCATGTAGACGTCCCTCTAGCTGTATACAACTCACAACGCTCTCCCGGTTGCCGTTAAGGATCATCTCTTCATATCGGTTAGTAACGTTCATGATAAAACGATTTACAACTCTTGTTATTAGTCTTGAACCGTTAATACTTGATGAACGGACTTATTGATATGGTGTTTGCTAGCTAGTAACCCTAATAATCGATGTTGAACTAATGGACGCGATATATTAATGATTAACAAAATTACTAGTAGGGCTGATAATTTGTTACACAATTTCTGGTTAATGTATTAGACTAAGTTGCTAGTTATAATTGTCGGATATTTTTGTACTAGAAACATGATGTAGATAACATGTTTGTTTATTTAACATCCATTAATATTGTTATGACATCCATCGTAGGACAGAAAACTTATTAAAATTGGGTCCTTAGACATTTTAGGATTCTTCTAATAATTCTAGCTGTCATCACAAATTTATTCATGCACATGTTTTATCTCAGAGTACCCGTCATTCCGTACCGTGCACACTGCAGGAATCCAACCCCTGACATCGCTACCCGATGTCAGAGTAGCTCTCGTGTCGTATTGAGGTAAGATCTGCCCCGTAGGAATCACCACTTGCCTGTTAATCAACTAAAATTGGTAATTTCTGTTGGTTGTGTTTCACTAATCAAGATTAATAAATTGGGATGTAGGTTGGACTCTGGTTGATCGTGACTCCAGCTTGGTGGTGCAGGCAAGTGATACTTGCCAGTAAATATTTTAGGCCATGTTTTTAGGCCAATTTTCTTGTTAGCGTAAAAGAGACTAGACAGTGAAATGATAGCTGCCTTGACGCCCTTTTGATCTAGTTTGACAATGAAACTAGACCCGACACCACTCTAGCTTGACAACGAAGCTAGATCCGACACCTTTACTTGCTTTCATTCATGCTGCCATGTCATGTTTAATTTTCAATTAACGGTACGCACTTTAACTGTTCATCCCATGTCATGTCATGCATCATGTTTCTTCGTGATTGAGTAGCACACGCTACAAATGTTATTGCTATTGAGGCTAGGCACCTGCTTTTGCGGGCACAACCCTATGCCATAATGAAAAACACTTCCTGGCTCGTGATCCAGAAGCGAGCGCAATGTTGTTGGGAAACCAAATCTCGATACATGTGGAGGGGTAGGGTTAAGCGACCACTCAGTGTAGAAGTGTGCCCGTACAGCCACTTCAACTGTAAGGCGTAAACTCTGGGATTGGGGTAGGGTTAAGCGACCACTCAGTGTAGAAGTATGCCAGATCAGCAACTTTAGCTGTAAGGCGTAAACCCTGTGCACATCGTGAATGCAAATTAATCGTGAAAATCGTGAATATTGTTTAGTAGCTTTTGCTACAACGTGTCGTGCCAATGATACATTTTCATGTTCATCTTTAAATTCTTGCATTCATGCTCATGTTTAAACTGTACATTCATGTCATGTTTAAACTGTGCATTCATGTCATGTCATCTTCTTTACTTTAGAACTGCTAGTTGTTTTTCTATATTTGTATCCTTGCACAAAAGTCCTCCGCTTTCTTTTGGGAGACTTTTGCTGACATGTGCCATTTTCTCTTTGGGTGTCACATGTCAGGATTTAAGACAGAGCAGGTAGCGGAGGACGAGCAGTTTGTTGACGCTGAGTTTGAGGTCCATCCAGAGGTTGAGTTCGAGGACACTGGTGACCAGTCCTAGGCTCACTTGGAGTCTCTTTTGGTAGTAGTTTTCAGTAGTTGCTGATTAGTTTTTGGTGCATAGCACCCTTCTTTTGTTTTGTTTTGTTGGCCATGCTTTAGGCCTTGTTCAGACTCGTACTTTTTGGTGACTTTTCTGTGATGTTGAGAAAAATTGTTGGATGTTTTTGATGGTGGATGTTCTTTTTATCTGCTTCCTTAATATTATTGTTATTGTTTCGTCGCAATGCAAAGGACCTGCTACTTTTTGTAAATTTTATAGACACTTATCAGACTGCAGCTTCACAGCTCCACGTCTGAGTAGACCTCCTCACGTTTCGCCTTCCATATTAGGGAAGCGGGGCGTGCCATTACTTCCCCACTATTCTCTATTCGGTTACAGCCGAATCCACTTCTTTCCGTTATTATAAAAGAAGAGCGTGGGTTTCATTTTGTAGGGACGAAAACCCAGTTATCTCTTCTCTCTTCTTCTCGGTTTAAAAAAATTCTTTCATAGATTTCAGAGTAGTAGTTCTTTTGGGGGTGTTCGTTCTTTCGGGTCTTCTTCTAGTGCAGAGGAGATCTTTGACAGAGGAGAATTCTGGGTTGTTTTATCCCGGGGACGTCGAGTCTGTACACTGCTTGCACGATCTTGGGCAGAGCCGCGAAACGTCTTAAAAAGAGCGACCTAGTCTGCTACTCAACCCAAAGGCTTCGGTAACTTCGTTCATGTCTTTACAGTTTCTGCATCAACAATTTTACATCTCATCTGCCATGACTTCTGAAACCGAAACTGTTCTTCTTTGTACTGATCTTAACAAGCCCTTTCGATTTGAAGGATCCCACTTCAAACATTGGAGGCAGAAAATGTTGTTTTTTTCCTAGCCATGAAAAAAGTTGCATCTGTTTGTACTTCTGATAAATTTGTTTAGTTCTACCCAAAAATCCAACAGAAGCTCAAATCAAGGAATTCCAAACCTGGGATGAAACTGATTTTCTCTGTAAGAATTACATTCTTAATGGCATGTCTGATGATCTTGATGATTACTATAGCTCTCACAAAGCAACTAAGGAAGTTTAGGAGGCACTCCAGAAGAAATACGACACAGAGGAGGCCGGATTGAAGAAGTATGCTATCAGTCGCTACATGAAGTTTCAGATGACAGACGACAAGTCTGTGGAGGTTCAGTCTCCCAAGCTACAGAAGATAGCTTATGAAATTATTTTTGAAGGTATGTCCCTGATGAACAATTTCATGTTGCTGTATTGATAGACAAACTGCCCCTAGTTGGAAAGATTTTAAGAATACACTTAGACACAAAACTAAGGAATTCTCTTTAGAAAGTTTGATAACTCGTCTTCGTATTGAGGAGGAGGCCCGTAAACAAGATAAGAAATATGAAATAAATACCGTTTCTAACAGTAAGAAACCCGCTTCTGTCATTCAAAAACCTAAAGGGAAAATATGAAGAACCAAAACTAGAATCACAATCGCTACAACCAGACTAAGAATGCTTCTCAGAATCAGAAAGAACCTAAATCCCCTTCAAGAAATGATTCGTTATAGTTTGTATGCTACAACTGTAACAAGTCTAGTCATTTGGCTTGGAACTGTCGAAATAATTTTCGTCTTGCTCTGCAGGCGAATCTTATCGAAGAGCAACTTGTTGCTATAATTTCTGAAGTCAACATCATCAGAGGATCTAAATGGTGGTGGGTTGACACTGGTGCTTCGCGCCATGTCTGGTATGATCATGGCTTATTTAAGTCATATTCTGAAACTAAGGACAAGAAAGTGTTGTTGGGAGATTCCCACTCCACTATAGTTGATGGTGTTGGTGATGTGGATTTAAAGTTTACCTCTGGAAAGACTGTTACTCTTAAAGAGGTTCTGCATACTCCAGAAATGAGGAAGAATCTTGTTTCGGGCTATCTTCTCAACAAGGCTGGGTTTACTCAAATAATTGGGGGTGATCTGTATACAATCTCTAAGAATAATGTATTTGTTGGGAAATGGTATGCTACTAATGGAATGTATAAGTTGAATGTTGATGCTAATAAAATTACATCTTCTGCGTATATGTTGTGTTCTTTTAATATTTGGCATGCTAGACTCTCTCATGTTAACAAATGCATTATTAAAAATATGAGCAACTTAGACCTTATCCCAAAAATGTCTTTGAATGATTTTAATAAATATGAATTTTGTAGTCAAGCCAAAATCACCAAAACCCCACGTAAATCAGTAGTTAGAGAATATGAACATCTTGATTTAATTCATTCTGATATTTGTGAGTTTAATGGTGTTTTGACTAGGAATGGTAAACGTTACTTTATCATATTTATTGATGATTACTCTGATTATACTTTTTTTATCTCGTGAAAAATAAAAGTGATGATTTGATATGTTCAAATTATTTGTGACTGAAATTGAAAATCAATGTAATAAGAAAATAAAGAGATTACAGACTTATAGAGGAACTGAATATGACTCTGATATATTCATTAATTTTAATAATTCATATGTCACAATTCATGAGAAAACTGTTCTATATTCACCTGAAATGAATGGTAAAGCTGAAAGGAAAAATAGAACTTTAGCTGAATCTGTAGATGCTATTTTACTTAACTCTGGGGCTGCTTCTCATAGTGATGGGAAATTTTATTGACTGTTTGCTATGTGCTTAATAGAGTTCCTAAATCTAAAAGCAAAATTTCTCTATATGAAGTTTTTAAGAATAAAAAACCAAATCTTTGTTACTTTAAGACTTGAGCTTATTTAGCATATGTTCTGATTCCTGACCCCACAAGGAGGAAACTTGCTAGTAGGGCGTATGAATGTGTGTTTATTGGTTATGCTATTAATAGCAAAGCATATAGATTTTATGATTTAAAAGATAATGTTGTTATTGAATCTAATGATGCTGATTTTTATGAAGTTAGATATCCTTTTAAATTGAAAAATAGTGGGGGAAGGCTCAAGTTCTAGTAATATGCATATCAGTAGTATTCATGAGTCTGATAAGGAATTAAAAATTGAACCTAGGCGGAATAAACGTGCTCGATTATCTAAAGATTTTGGTTTTGATTTCTTTACATATACCTTAGAAGAAGATCCTAGCAATCTTAAAGAGGCTTTGTCTTCTGTAGATGCCAACTTGTGGTAAGAGGCTATAGATGATGCGATGGACTCTCTTGAGTCAAATATGACCTGGAACCTAGTAGATTTACTACCAAGCTGTAAATCAATAGGCTGTAAGTGTATACTTAAGAAGAAGTTGAAACCTGATGGAACTATAAATAAATATAAAGCTCGTCTGGTAGCAAAGGATTTAGACAAAGAGAAATAGATTTCTTTGATACTTTTTCACCTGTGTTTAGAATTACATCCATACGTGTGCTTTTATCTCTTCCTGATATACATGATTTAGTTATGCACCAAATGGATGTTAAAACAGCCTTTTTAAATGGTGAATTAGAAGAAGAAATCTACATGGATTAACTTGAAGGTTTTGTAGTTCCTAGTCAAGAAGACAAAGTGTGCAAATTAGATAAGTTACTTTATAGTTTGAAACATGCACCTAAGCAATGGCATGAAAAATTTGATAACCTTGTTATCTCTGATGGTTTCAAAGCTAACGAAAGTGACAAATGCATATATTATAAATCTGAAAATGATATTTGCTCTCTTATATGTCTTTATGGTGATGATTTGCTGATTTTTGGTGCTAACATTCATGTTGTGAACAAAAGTGAAATCCATGTTATGTGCAAACTTTGATATGAAAGATATTAGTGAAGCTACTGTAATCCTTGGAATTAAAATAACTAGGTTAGAACAGGAAATTTCTTTGGATCAATCTCATTACATTGATAAGGTTCTAAAGAAATATAATTATTTTGATTGTAAACCAGCATGTACTCTATATGATCCTGGTGCTAAGTTGGTTAACAACACCGACAATGGTGTTAGACAATTTGAGTATGTGAGCAGCATTGGTCGTCTTCAATATGCTGCTGATTGTACTAGGCCTGATATAGCTTATGTTGTATGGTTACTATGCAGATTTATAAGCAGACCCAGTATTGAGCATTGGCATGCTAATGAAAGAGTTACGAGGTACTTTAAGATGCCCATGAACCTTGGATTACATTATCAGAAGTTTCCTGATGTCGTCGAAGGATATAATGATGCAGATTGGACCACCCTTTCAGATGACTCCAAGGCAACTAGTGTCTATATATTTGGCTAGCTGGTGGAGCAATTTCTTGGAAATTTAAGAAACAGACTATCTTAGCTCAATCCATTATGGAGTCTGAGATGATTGCACTAGCTTCAGCTAGTGAAGAAGCAGGTTGGCTAAGAAACCTGTTGTCAGATCAACCTTTATGGGAAAGACCGTTCCAGCCATCTTGATCTATTGTGATAGTACTGTAGCTAGTGCAAAAATTCAGAACCGTTATTATAACGGAAAAAATGACAAATATGTTGCAAGCACGGCACTATTAGTGAGTATATGACCTCTGGAGCAGTGAGAGTGGAACATGTACACACTGATGATAATTTAGTTGATCCTTTGACGAAAGGATTAGCTCGAGAAAAGGGTTTTAAAACTCGAAAGGAATGCGACTCATGCCCTTAGACTGATAAGTCACTTGTGAGGGAAACCCAACATATAGACCGTAGATACCAAGAAATAGGTTCAAAGGTTAATAACAAATCATAAAGTGATATGTGAAGAATCTTGCTATTATAAATTTTAGGCCTACTCCATAAAAATCGAATCGAGTACGATATCCTGAAGCGATTGAAGGATTAGTTATTTTTAACTCTTAATGAAATCTATACTCTATGTGGAATGGGTATCTAGCTACAGAAGTACCCTTAATAGACTCACCTATGTGAACGTGGAAGTGTGGCCGCTTCCTATGAAATTTTGGGCAAATTCTCTAGAGCACTCACTATACTGGGATACACGTGTATAGCCGTAAAGCACAAGCTTATGAACTACACATTAATAAGGTTATGTGTGTGATATTGTTAGAGATAAAGTTCAAAACTACGAGTTACTCTAGTAAAATCTAAATCATCTACACTATGTAAAGGTTTAAGTCGATAGACACCTTTGCTTATGCACAATATTATATTAAATTATACTCGATGAAAATGGATTTTGTTTTAAAAAAATTCAAGTGGGTGATTGTTGGAAATTTTTGAATTCTTCAAATGGTTATCAAAAGGTTTTGTGTGTGGACTCTCCTTTTTTTGGTTTTCCCTCCATTTGGTTTAGTCCCACATTGATTGGGAAAGTTGCCTTGGAGGAGTATATAAGGGATTTGTTGAGCCTTGGGGATGTGTCCCAAGTGGTACCATTTTTTTGTGAAGGGGAGATGACTTATATGAGTTTAAGTTCAGCACGCGTCCTGCCGCCATCCGTCAGCCAAGCCATGACGTGTCGTGCATGCGCTCGACTATTATTTTTGTATAAAATAATTATTTTTAATTATAAACCTTTTATTATTGTTCAAATTTTGAACTGATATTCAAATTCAAGTTTTGAAACGTTCAAAGAGTCGTTCCTGATTTTACTCCCTCATGTTTTCCACGTCATTAACGTTCATTACTAACTGATTTTACTCCCCCCACTAATCTCTCTTCGGTTATAGCCGAATCCACTTCTTCCCTTATTATTAAAGAAGAGCGTGGGTTTCATTTTGTAAGGACGCAAAACCAATTATCTCGTCTCTCTTCTTATCTGTTTTTTGAAAATTCCTTCATTGATTTCCTAGTAGTAGTTCTTTTGGGGGTGTTCATTATTTCGGGTCTTCTTCCAATGAAGATGATATCTTTGACAGAGAAGAATTCTGGGTTGTTTTATCTTGGGGACGTCGAAGCAGTATGCTGCTTGCACGATCTTGAGTAGAGCTGCGAAACGTCTTAAAGAGAGCGACCTAGTCCGCGACTCAACCCAAAGGCTTCGATAATTTTGTTCTTGTCTTTACAGTTTCTTCATCAACAAGGATAGCGAATTCTGAACTATGATTAGCCATGAACAAATGAAGAAGAAAAAGAAAACTTGAATAACAACAATGAATTCCTCACTCCTTATCTCACATGTCACTCGGGCTAGCACAACCAGGGCATGTATCACTACTCACATCCAAAATCAAACTATGGCAGCTTATATCTGATAAGTTTTACAGAATTAGGATAGTATTTTCTATATTAATTAGTAAACCAGATGGTTAACTATATACATGGGATGAAATGAATATTCAATGAAAAAGTCCTAACCATATGATATAAGAAATCAAAATATAATCAAACTACCATGTACAAATATTAATAGTAATAAATTTTTCATCCCCCTCAAACTCAAAGTGGATTATTACAAGAGTTTGCCCACTAAGAAATTGTGTCAGTTAATCATGTGAGAATTTGTGAAAAAGTTGGCAATTCGAAAAAGAAGAGGTGACATAGCACAGCGATAACATTCCAACAAGATAAAGCTATCTATTGAAATAATAATCTATTTCAATATATTTTGTCTTTTCATGAAAACCAAGATTGCTTGCACTTTGGAGAAAATTAGCTAACTAGCATGGGGTCAACCCTCTCTTTTAACTTCTACCACCCAATTTAAAATCTTTGCTAGAATGCCACACACCCCCTGCGAAAAGACTAAAATACCCCCCATTAATTATTTTCAACATATACTAGTGTATATTAACGTATATTAACGTATACTACTGTATGTTAACGTAAACTAAAATACCCCACATAAAATACCCAGGCCTGAATACACCAACATACTAGTGTATATTAGTTTATGTTAACGTATCTTAGCATTTTCTTTACCACATACTTATTAGTTCATTGTTCTTGCAGTTGGCTTTCATGAGAGTAACCCCTGAAGCCGTAGAGTTGGAAACAGACTACTACAAGAGTGTACGAGCATACCTTGATTACAGACCGGCTCATCAAGATATCCAATGCTTACTGGAGGAGCAGATGATGATGATGAGAATGTCCCTGGGTTTCATAATTTGACTTTGGATTTGAAGAAGCTAGATATGAAGATAGCCGTGAGCATTGACGTGCGTTTATATATTATATATTCACACACGGCTTCTCCGTGATTTCCCGTCGTTTTTCGTTATTTTGAGTTCGTCTTTTTGTGATTTTTAGTTCCTTTTCACTTTCTTTGTTTTTGTGTGTACTTGCAGGAGATTGCTGGCGCAGGAGACATACAAAGCAAACATCATGAGTACTCAGAGCAACGGGAGGTGCCACACAAGAACCTGAGGGCCAAACATCAATTCAGAGCATGTATCAGCCCTCAACTGATCGGGTGGACAGACCCACCCGATCGGTTCGTGCACACATATCAGACTCGAATGAGAAGCAGCAATGAAGCAGACCCCACCCGATCGGTTTAGTGATCGGATGGTCATGACAATGCTCTCTGTTTTTGATGCCGAATCCCAGCTGATCGGTTGACTTGTCAACCCATCGGTTCACCTGTAGCCGAAGCTTTTCCAACTCACGACCCGATGGCTCACCCGATCGGTTCAGCGATCGGGTGAAGTGTTTCAGAAGATGAAGACCAAGTCAACGGTCGTCTCAACCGATCGGTTGATGTTTCAACCGATCGTTTGATGTTTCAACCGATCGGTTGGACGTTTAATTTTGTCTTCTTTTGGAAATATTCCCTGGCATCTTGCCAGAATGTATATATAGCCCTAGATTTCCTAGAAAACGAGAATACCCTTTTCTTAAGCATTTTTTAGGGATTTTGACTGCCTCTGACTGCCTCTGACCGTCGGGCCAAGGGAAAATAAAACTGGTGTTTGATCCTCTAGCCACAGCTCATACCCCTAGCGTAGTCATTGATTCCTCGCGTGTGGGAACGGCTTGGATGAAATGTCGGGAGCAATCGTTGCGAGCTTAGTGCTCCTGGAGTCGATCGGTGTTGGACATGGGAATGCCCACCGTTTGAACCCGGATAGACCTAGCGTATCATCCTGGGTATCGATCGGAATATCGGGCCCATGGGACGCTAGGTATCACTTTTAGAGGCAACGTCTCACCACTAAACCCTAGAATCCGATCGTATTCATATCCGTCGGTCGCAATAGAGGAACACATGATAGGGTGAAAACCAAAGTCCTAGGTTACTTTTTACATCTTACACCTTTTCGTAGTTTCATATCATGACAACCACCAAGCGATAGGGCTAGCTCACCCACCAAGTAATCCTGTTCCTAGTTGTTCTCAAGCACACCACACGCCTCCCCGTGTTTGATCCCCAAGCCACACTACAACACCGTGCGCTTGCGGTTACAAATATTTAACCTTGGTATCCCCGTTCTGACTTTACATAGTGTCAAACCGAGGGGACGTCAAGCTTTATGGCGCCGTTGCCGGGGAGGCAACGTGCTTGTTTCATATAGGACCCTATTAACCCCTGAGACTAGTTCCTATCCCTACCCCGTGATAATTTTCACATTCTACACACTTTTTAATTTTACTTGGACATATTGTACATATTCGTTTAAGAGGGTTGGTGGACCATCTTGTGCTATTAACGTGTTCTCTATTGTTGCAGTCCCTTTTCTCCCCTTTTCTTACATGTTTTCTACCTATAGCAAGAATGTCGTGTGCCTTTTACGATAACGTCTGGGCACATGCACCCGACACCAGCTATTGGGTCCAGAGTCTGGCAGAATCTCTAAGCACCTCGAACATCCTATCCTTCCTGACAACTGCAGTGGAACATTAACAGAGGAATCATGGTATTCATCAGCATCCTGACACGACATTCTTTTTCCCTTCTGATGAAGCGGTGCCTATTGACATACCCAGTACGGATTTCAGTGAGGGGGATCTACTCACCTATGAGGAGATTTGCCAGAAGGATCATCAGTCAGGGCTTGTCGAGTGCGGTGAGCAGGAATCTAACTTTTCCTTGCAGACCTCCATAGAGCATCCTGGAGTTTGAAACTATTATGAAATTGAAGGAAGTTGTGGAGAACTATCTACTATTGAGACCTGTTTTCGTGTTGAGGCCTTTTTGCAGGATAATTATCCTACACTTGAGATGGACCCAGAGCCTTCCTCCATAGTCCCCTCACTACCTTGCAAGACTTCGCCCGTCGAACCCACGGTTGAAAGTGAAGATCTGGATGTTAGCACCCCGGAGACCCAAGGAGAAGTTCTTTCATTGGAGGATGCACATCTCGAAAAATATGTATCAGGACCACACGAAGTTGAGATGAAGGAATTGCCTCTGAGACTGAAGTATGAATATTTGGGGTGGACTCGACGCAACCGATCAGTGTGAACTCCTTGCTACCCAAAGACCAGATGGAAAAACTTCTTGATGTTCTGAAAAAATTTAAGAACGTGTGATAGAGGACTTGAAGGGAGTAAGCTTGGGGATTTTCTCGCACAAGATATTGCTTGAAGATGAGTAAGCTACTTTCATCGAGCCGCAACAAAGATTGAACCCCATTATGATGGAAGTAGTCAAGAAGGAGATTGTTAGACTTCTCCACGCCGGGATTACTACCCTATTTCAGACAGTCGTTGGGTTAGCCTGGTACATATTGTACCTAAGAAGGGAGGAATGACAATCATTTGTAACGAGAAGAACGATCTTATACCTATAAGGACGGTCACCGGATATCGGATGTGCATCAATTACCGGAAATTAAACAAAGCCACGAGGAAAGATCATTATCCCCTCCCTTTTATTGATCAGATGCTCGAAAGACTGACCAATCACAACTATTTCTGCTTCATAGATGGATACTCAAGCTTTCTGCAAATTCCCATCCACAATGATGACCAAGAAAAGAGCACTTTCACTTGTCCGTTTGGGACGTATGCTTATAGGAGGATACCATTTGGGCTTTGCAACGCCCCGGCTACATTTCAAAGACTGATGGCTGCAATCTTCTCCGATTTCTCTCAGGACATAATAGATGTCTTCATGGATGATTTTTCTGTCTATGGAGCGGAGTTCGACTCGTGTCTCCGCAACCTAGCTAAGGTCCTGAAGAGATGTCAAGATAAAGGGCTAGTTCTAAATTGGGAGAAATACCACTTTATGGTCCAAGAAGGAGTCACATTGGGGCACATTATTTCTTCAAGAGGGGTCGAGGTGGACAAAGCAAAGGTAGATGTGATTGAAAAGCTTCCGCCTCCACTTAACCTTCGAGGAGTCCGTGGTTTTCTAGGACATGCGGGATTCTACTGCCAGTTTATAAAGGACTTCTCTAAAATTTCTAGGCCCTTGACTCAGCTCCTCGTGAAGGATACACCTTTCGTCTTCGATGACAAGTGCATGGAAGCTTTCTGCCTTTTGAAGCAAGCCCTTATTTCCGCACCTATTATACAACCGCCCGACTGAAGTCTGCCATTCAAATTGATGTGCGATGCTAGCGACTATGCGGTTTGGGCCGTCTTGGGGCAAAGGAAGGACAAAAATCTGCACGTCATTTACTATACAAGCAAGACCCTCGACGAAGCTTAAAGGAACTATACGACGACGGAAAAGGAACTCCTATCCATCATCCATGCCATAGACAAGTTCCGGTCATATCTTGTAGGTGCCAAGATTATCGTGCACACCGATCACGCCGCCCTCAAATACCTTTTGAGCAAGAAGGAGGCCAAGCTGTGCCTCATAAGGTGGATTCTCCTCCTCCAGGAATCCAACTTGGAGATCAATGACAAGAAAGGGACGGAGAATGTCGTTGCCGACCATCTATCTAGGTTGTCTGCTTTCGACCCGGATGCCACCCATATTGATGACTCACTCCCTGACGAGCATCTTTTGTCTATCTCTTCTGTTTGGACTCCATGGTATGCTGACATCGCCAACTATCTAACATGCGCCATCGTAACCCACAATGTGAGTTATCAGAAAAAGAGAAATTCTTTCACGAAGTACGAAAATTTTACTGGGATGACCCTTATCTATACAAGACTTGCAATAATGGGGTGATACGGAGATGTATTCCCGAAACAGAGGCGACCTCCATAATTTCTCATTGCCATGATCAACAATGCAGAGGCCATGCGAGTGCTTATAAAACCACGGCGAAGATTCTCCAGAGTGGATTCTATTGGCCGACTCTTTTCAAGGACACTTATGCTTATGTCCAGGCTTGCGACAAGTGCCAAGGACTGGAAACATATCCAAGAGAAAGGAAATGCCTCAGCATTACATCTTGGAAGTCGAGATCTTCGATGTTTGGGGAGTCGACTTCATGGGGCTGTTTCCCTCTTCCTTTGGTAACCAGTACATCTTGGTAGCCGTGGACTATGTATCCAAATGGGTGGAGGTGATAGCTAGCCCCACAAACGATTTCCGAGTGGTGGCCAAATTCTTTAAAAACAACATCTTCCCGAGATTCGGCGTGCCTCGAGTCTTAATTAGCAACTGAGGGAGCCACTTCATAGAGAAGAAATTCGAAGCTCTTTTGAAGAAGTAGGAGTGCAGCACTGAATCGGGCGTGCTTACCACCCGCAAACAAGCGGTCAGGTAGAAGTCCCAAACAGGAAGATAAAGACCATCCTGGAGAAGACTATGGCTAGCTCTAGGAAGGATTGGTCATCGAAACTTTCAGATGCGCTCTGGGCATACAGGACTGCATTTACGACTCCGATTGGCACGACTCCTTACCGACTTGCCTACGGGAAGGCATGTCATCTGCCTGTGAAATTGGAGCATAAGGTGTTTTGGGCTGTCAAGAATCTGAATTTCGACGCCAAAGAGACAGGGATCCACCGACAACTCCAGCTGAACGAACTTGATGAGATCCGGCTCAACGCAAACGAAAATACCCGGATCTACAAAGAGAAGTTGAAGCGGTGGCACGACATGCGCATTTTAAAGAAAGAATTCAAGGAAGGAGATTTAGTTCTCCTATTCAATTAAAGACTGAGACTCTTTTTCGGAAAGCGCAAGTGTCACGCCCCGCTTCCCAAAAATATGGAGGCGAAGCGTGAGAAGGTCCGCTCAGACTTGAAGCTACAAAGCTGCAAGTCCGATAAGCGTCGATCAAATCTAAAACTGCAGGTCCTTGCAACATGAACGAAACAAATATAATAATAATTAAATGAGACAAAAGAGATATCTCGGAATATCCATAAAATAAGTTTCAACATCACAGAAAAAGCCACCAGGCTAAACAGAAAAGAGTTTAAAGGCCCAAACATGGCCAACAAAAGTACAAAGTACAAACGACGGTGCTACGCACCAACAACTAACAAAAGGCCTAAAACAACATAAAGCTCAACAAAAACTCAAAGCATGGTCACCGGGTCCACCAAAATCCTCCAGGGCAATCATGGACTCAGACTCAGCGTCAGCAAAACACCACGTACTCAGCAACGGTCTCTGGCTCAGGTCTAACATGTGACACCCAAAAGAGCAAGGGGCACATGTCAGCAAGTCTACAAGAGACTTGTGCAAGGAAACTGAAAGTAAAGTGAACAACCTAGCAGTTCTAGCATGAATGCGATGACATGGCAGTTTAAAGTAATGAGTGCAACAGGTAAAGTAAAGTAAAGTAAGGTACGAGCATGGCATGACATTCACAAGACAAGTACAAGACAAGGAAAGTAAGCACCTCGTGCACAGAGATTCCGTCCTTTGGCTAGAGGGCGGATCAGGCCACTCCTAAGCTCAAGTAACCGTTTATCCCTACCCCTCCACGTGTATCGGGCATTGGTTTCTGGCCAACACATGAGGCCCGCTTCTGGACCACGAGCCAGGAAGTGTGTAAACAAGTATGGCGTAGGGGTGCACCTAGCCGGACAAGTAGTACGAGGACAAGTATTGTAGCGTGTGCTACGATGCAACAATCAATGCATGGATGACATGGCATGGCAAGTAGTAAAGCGTACAAGTAAGAAAAGTAAACGTGACAGTTTAGCATGCATGAATGACAAGTTTAAGGGTTGGATCTAGCTTCGTTGTCAAGCTAGATCATTTAGGTGACGGATCTAGTTTCGTTGTCAAACTAGATCAAGTAGGCGTCTAGCCAGCTATCATTTCACTGACTAGTCTCTTTTACGTTAAAAGCAAGGAAGTGGCCTAAAAACATGGCCCTACACAAGAGTTGGCAAGTTTCACTTGCCTGCAAGCACGACGTCTGAGCACACCGTCCAATGAGTCCAAAAATCACAATTATCCTACGTGCACAAGTCCACCGGCCTAAAGTCAATATTATTAATCATGATTAGTGAATTTAAAACATTTAAAATACTTTAAAAATACTGATTTTAGTCTTGATTAGCATGCAATTGGGTTTGGGGTCCTATGGGTGCAAAACGTTACCTCAACACGACGCGAAAGCTACACCGGCGTCGGGTAGCGACGCCGGGGGTTGGAATAATAGATCGCGCTCCAAGTCCAGATTCCAATATAGTTTCCTCGCTGGAAAGTTCAGAGCATCCACCGGAGCGACGGTTCCAGATTCCAAAGCTAGCACGTGCGACGACGGCTACAACGTGTCGCAACGTCGTGCACGGCGAATCGTCGGAGAGAAAACACCTAGGTGGGGCCCACAGTAGTCCTAGGGACCTTTGGGGGACCCACAATACCTCTGGAGAACTTGGGGGGCCCACGGTGGCAAGCGGTGCGACGGGTGTGGGGTTGCGACGTTTGGCCATCGGTCGTACGGCCTCGGTGCGGGGAGCTCCGTCGGTCAGACACATGAGATGCGGGGGTTGCAGCGCTTGGGGTCGATCGCAGTGGCGGGTGCGGAGAAGGCCATCGGTCGGGCGCTTGGGGCGGGTCGGTCACAGCACTGTGCGGGCATTGCAACTTGCAATGAAGCGGTGATGCAGCGTGAGCAGGGGAGCGCTTCGGTCAGACACGGGGCGGAGCGGGGTCGGTGCGGGTTCTGCGAAGCGGGCTGTGCGGTGCGGGAGTTGGGGCGAGATCTCTCGGTCAGACCGAGACATCCTCTCGGTCGGGCACGAAGGTACGAGCGGGCGGCTGCAGTGATTGCGGAGCGGAGCTTGGTGCGGTCGGTGGCTTCGGTCAGACCGAGGGAACGGGGCGGAATTCTCCGGTCGTGCACAGGCGACAGCTGCGACATTGCGACGAATCGTCGCAACGTCCAATTTTGGTTTTGGAAGAGGCTAGGGCTAATTTCTTGCGAAAATAAGTCTTCCTAGGGGTTGTTTATATAGTGTAGATGGGTTGACTTTGTCTAGGGCTAAATCTAATAGGATTAGAAGTTTAAAAAGATTTAAAATTTGAAATTCAACTTCTCCAACTCACCCTAGGATTTGACTTGGTCCAAATGAGCTGAAAATTGGCTCAAAAATTCTTTAAAACGTTTTAAACTCAAATAAATTTTATTTGGCCGAAATTAATTTAAAAATAAATTATTAAAAATAATATAAAACTTGTTAAAAATATAAAAGTGGTCACATAAACTCCAAAAATTATAAAATAAATATCGGGGTGATCGTGATGACGAATGTGAGCTAACTAAGAAGACGGATCTCAATTTTGACGTCGGACGACGAAACTAAAAATAGAAACGTCTCCCGTCAAAAGTGAAAATCGCCACGTCTCATCGAATAAGTTTAAATTGTGGAAAAACGACTCGAGGAACGTCTTTCCAAATTAGTGCCACTATTTAATACTCTCAGAGACGTTCACAACGGCATATCACACGAAAGTGTTCACAAACGAATAAAGTCTAAAATAAACACGTGCACGGTCAAAAGCACGTGCACGAACAACGTACGACGAAAAGTGGTCGTTACATCCTACCCACCTTGGAATAAAGTCCGTCCTCGGACTTTCTAATATAGCTAGTCGCTCTAGTAACTACCCCAATCAAGTCATATAATAATTCAACCAGGTATAGTCATTACAAGTGCTTATATATGCACTAAGTAGTCAAACATTAATACTACCAACACGTATATACATTCACGTACGTATACACTTATACCTATTATAGTCAGTCAAATTCATACATGTATTTCAATCAGGTATATAAACATACACCCCTTATATAACTGCTACTACTTACTTAAACACAAAACAATATTTCAGATACTTATATAAAGATAGTTTCACGCTTAGCCAACACAATCATCGCTCTACCTATATGTAGCTACCTATGCACAAACATCGAGGGTATACTACCCTCTAATTTTCATTCAATACCAAACACTACCACATAAGCAGTCACACCATACCATTATTAATCAAGTTTCACTACATATATATATATATATATATATATATATATATATATATATATATATATATATATATATATATATATATATATTCACTTAAGTTTCACAATATATATATAGTCATTCAAATATATTCAAATAGTTCACCATATATTCACATCACGTACGGTCCTATAACTGTATTTACGACACGCCACATATATCATAGTCATCAATACCTATAACTAAGCACATACTTACCCGTGCATGGTGCACACCCATACACGCTAACATTTCATTTACATACACCAATCATATCCTTATATTACTAGCACATCTATGCACCTAGTTTAGCTAGCACACAAGCAAGTCCTTAGTAAATAACTATACCACAAGACTAGCACCTATATCTATATACTGGTGTAGCAACCCACAGTCATGTGCGTAACTCAACCAGACACAAACACTTCTATCACTATACATACATCAAGCATTGCTATATTCAAACTACAAACATACATTCAATATACTTAGAGTATACCCACTCAAGCTTGAGTGAGACTCGGTACATATATCAGAATATTCTATATACGTAACACGACATTCATACATATACCAATACCACTTCCATATATATACATCTACCAATACAACCATATACATTCCATAAATCAATCACACTTAATATTTAGCCAGGCAATACTCACGTAGTTAAATCAATTTATATACCATAATAATAACATTACAGACATCAGCACCCACATATTTATAATACCCTCCCTAGTACAAACATTCACCGTATAGTCACACATAAATAATGTATATATTCACACCATAGCCTACTACCTATAATTAGTATACTAACTCATTCACACATACATATTTAAGATGTGCAATAGTCATGTATACCTCACGGTATGCACGCATGCAACATCCCGAAAAGCAAGCAATACAAATCAAAATTATACTCCTACTACTATATGTATATCACCTATATGCTCAGGCAACAAGACATAACTGCTTACGTCTAAACACTATATATATCTACCTACGAGCACATACTCGTACGTAATAATATATGAGTCACTCAATAGGCCTACTTACCTAACTATATATACACCTATTATTATCACACCTAGCACACACATAGCTTTACTAATCATTTTATTTCAACCATTATAAGTATCTCTAATTACATACACAACATTAGATATTCCAACGCTAATTCAAATATACACAAGCATCCCTAGTATAGTATGGCTATCCACAAAAATCTATAACTACTATCACACAGCAACTTCATACTATCACGAATAACTCCGGGTATATGTATATATAAATATCTCACACAATAGGCAAGCATCAATATATTATGGGAATTCTCATTCAAGCCCTCGTACACAACTTAGGTACGTGCACTACGACCACCTCACAAGGTCCAAGGGCCTACTAACAATTAAGGGTTGACACAGACATTGACGGACCCTAAAGCCTAAGCAATAAAGAGAGGTCGAGGTCGAGAGCGTGACAAGGGAAGGATCGATAAACACGAGTTCAGATAGGACGAATACAAGGGGACAGCTTGGTTAGACGAACATTGGCTCAATGGTGATGTTTAGGTTGAGGGAAAATGAGGTGTAGTGATACATGCATAGGATATAGGAAAGAAGATAGGGTAGGTAGCACATGCTAAAATACGTGAATTCTGAAAACTGTTGTACTTTAAAATCCTCGTCGGAGAAGAAATGTTTGGGGATCGATAAAACGAGTTGTTCAAAATAAATCTGAGTTGAATATTCAAACTAATAGAAAATGGCCTACTGGTTTTAAAAATCATTTTAAAAGGAAGTAAAATCATTTACGTGAATATTAAGGACATGGTCTAGAAAATTCTATCGGTCAGTAATTTAATATAATGTTGTCAAAGGTTTTGGAAAGTCGAAGAATGAAATCGAGTAACGGAAGAATTTAAACTCATGTTAAATGCTTTCAAAACTTTTAGGCTATGGAAAATTTAAAATAATCAATTTTGAAACTTCTTTTAGAAAACCATGGTTTGCCAAAAATGAGAAACTGATTTACAAAAGGTTCTTAATATACGAGCACAACAAGTCTCACACGGATATAAATATAATTGAAATTCAATTTGGTTTAGAAATTTTTCTAAAACGTGTATGGTGAGCGGAAAGAAAATAGTAGTAACTTAGCATAAGAATTATCAGGATTGAATAGCAAATCTTTAAAATCAAATCAGGGAGGGTCTAAAGCAGGAAGAGGTTATGAAAATAGTAATTTTGCAAAATTCTGAAATAGTGGGAACGGCGAGCAAAACCAACTTGCTGAAATCTGAAATTCCATGTGGCTTGAAAAGTATATTAAAAGTAAACACGAAGTATTATTCAAATGGCATAAATAAGAGGGAAAGTTATAAATCAAACTGAGCAAAATAAAAGTACGGTTCAGAATAAAATTAATATATGAGGGAACGACACATTTACACAAGTACGAAAAACATAGGCTGGGAAAATACTATAAACTAGTATTCAGAAATTCAGACAATGTTTTAAAAATTTAAATCAACGAAGGGGGATGAAGTATAAGTATACATGCATTGAAATTTGGATCAGAATTAAACTTCGGAAAGGAGGAAGTCGAAAAATACTTTCAAGAGTTTCAAAGTTCATAATGGAGAGGTTCGAAAATTGACGACGATCGTTACGGGGCGATCTCGTGAATCGAGGCAAGGAAATTGGTCGGTTGATCAAAACATTCATACGCCTAGGTTATGAATCGGGAAAGTCTACGGAAACTCCTACGGTCGACCAACTAAAGATTTGGAACTAGGCACTAAGACTTTCTAAGGAGCTAGACGGTATTGAAATGCGTTCAGCTTGTTCCGAAATCGATGAACCCAAGCGAACGACTAAAGGCAGTTCTAGAAGTCTAATATGGTCAGGGGTAGACATGAACCACTAAGGTAACTCCTACGACGATCAATTGCTGACAGGGAGCCTAACTATCAATCAGGGGCCTCTAACTAGCAATCACAGACGTCTAACTAAATCTTCTTCACACCTAGTGTCCTAAGAAAACAACTAAACTCAGGGCTTATTACTCGGATGTTGCAATTTATTTAATGGACATTCCGTTATTATCGTTGTTCCGTTAATTCGCAATTGCAAGATTGGACCTGCATGGGCCACCAACAAAACCTGTCACGCCCCGCTTCCCAAAAATATGGAGGCGAAGCGTGAGAAGGTCCGCTCAGACTTGAAGCTACAAAGCTGCAAGTCCGATAAGCGTCGATCAAATCTAAAACTGCAGGTCCTTGCAACGCGAACGAAACAAAGATAATAATAATTAAATGAGACAAAAGAGATATCTCGGAATATCCATAAAATAAGTTTCAACATCACAGAAAAAGCCACCAGGCTAAACAGAAAAGAGTTTAAAGGCCCAAACATGGCCAACAAAAGTACAAAGTACAAACGACGGTGCTACGCACCAACAACTAACAAAAGGCCTAAAACAACATAAAGCTCAACAAAAACTCAAAGCATGGTCACCGGGTCCACCAAAATCCTCCAGGGCAATCATGGACTCAGACTCAGCGTCAGCAAAACACCACGTACTCAGCAACGGTCTCTGGCTCAGGTCTAACATGTGACACCCAAAAGAGCAAGGGGCACATGTCAGCAAGTCTACAAGAGACTTGTGCAAGGAAACTGAAAGTAAAGTGAACAACCTAGCAGTTCTAGCATGAATGCGATGACATGGCAGTTTAAAGTAATGAGTGCAACAGGTAAAGTAAAGTAAAGTAAGGTACGAGCATGGCATGGCATTCACAAGACAAGTACAAGACAAGGAAAGTAAGCACCTCGTGCACAGAGATTCCGTCCTTTGGCTAGAGGGCGGATCAGGCCACTCCTAAGCTCAAGTAACCGTTTATCCCTACCCCTCCATGTGTATCGGGCATTGGTTTCTGGCCAACACATGAGGCCCGCTTCTGGACCACGAGCCAGGAAGTGTGTAAACAAGTATGGCGTAGGGGTGCACCTAGCCGGACAAGTAGTACGAGGACAAGTATTGTAGCGTGTGCTACGATGCAACAATCAATGCATGGATGACATGGCATGGCAAGTAGTAAAGCGTACAAGTAAGAAAAGTAAACGTGACAGTTTAGCATGCATGAATGACAAGTTTAAGGGTTGGATCTAGCTTCGTTGTCAAGCTAGATCATTTAGGTGACGGATCTAGTTTCGTTGTCAAACTAGATCAAGTAGGCGTCTAGCCAGCTATCATTTCACTGACTAGTCTCTTTTACGTTAAAAGCAAGGAAGTGGCCTAAAAACATGGCCCTACACAAGAGTTGGCAAGTTTCACTTGCCTGCAAGCACGACGTCTGAGCACACCGTCCAATGAGTCCAAAAATCACAATTATCCTACGTGCACAAGTCCACCGGCCTAAGTCAATATTATTAATCTTGATTAGTGAATTTAAAACATTTAAAATACTTTAAAAATACTGATTTTAGTCTTGATTAGCATGCAATTGGGTTTGGGGTCCTATGGGTGCAAAACGTTACCTCAACACGACGCGAAAGCTACACCGGCGTCGGGTAGCGACGCCGGGGGTTGGAATAATAGATCGCGCTCCAAGTCCAGATTCCAATATAGTTTCCTCGCTGGAAAGTTCAGAGCATCCACCGGAGCGACGGTTCCAGATTCCAAAGCTAGCACGTGCGACGACGGCTACAACATGTCGCAACGTCGTGCACGGCGAATCGTCGGAGAGAAAACACCTAGGTGGGGCCCACAGTAGTCCTAGGGACCTTTGGGGGACCAACAATACCTCTGGAGAACTTGGGGGGCCCACGGTGGCAAGCGGTGCGACGGGTGTGGGGTTGCGACGTTTGGCCATCGGTCGTACGGCCTCGGTGCGGGGAGCTCCGTCGGTCAGACACATGAGATGCGGGGGTTGCAGCGCTTGGGGTCGGTCGCAGTGGCGGGTGCGGAGAAGGCCATCGGTCGGGCGCTTGGGGCGGGTCGGTCACAGCGCTGTGCGGGCATTGCAACTTGCAACGAAGCGGCGATGCAGCGTGAGCGGGGGAGTGCTTCGGTCAGACACGGGGCGGAGCGGGGTCGGTGCGGGTTCTGCGAAGCGGGCTGTGCGGTGCGGGAGTTGGGGTGAGATCTCTCGGTCAGACCGAGAGATCCTCTCGGTCGGGCACGAAGGTGCGAGCGGGCGGCTGCAGCGATTGCGGAGCGGAGCTTGGTGCGGGCGGTGGCTTTGGTCAGACCGAGGGAACGGGGCGGAATTCTCCGGTCGTGCACAGGCGACGGCTGCGACGTTGCGACGAATCGTCGCAACGTCCAATTTTGGTTTTGGAAGAGGCTAGGGATAATTTCTTGCGAAAATAGGTCTTCCTAGGGGTTGTTTATATAGTGTAGATGGGTTGACTTGGTCTAGGGCTAAATCTAATAGGATTAGAAGTTTAAAAAGATTTAAAATTTGAAATTCAACTTCTCCAACTCACCCTAGGATTTGACTTGGTCCAAATGAGCTGGAAATTGGCTCAAAAATTATTTAAAACGTTTTAAACTCAAATAAATTTTATTTGGCCGAAATTAATTTAAAAATAAATTATTAAAAATAATATAAAACTTGTTAAAAATATAAAAGTGGTCACATAAACTCCAAAAATTATAAAATAAATATCGGGGTGATCGTGATGACGAATGTGAGCTAACTAAGAAGACGGATCTCAATTTTGACGTCGGACGACGAAACTAAAAATAGAAACGTCTCCCGTCAAAAGTGAAAATCGCCACGTCTCATCGAATAAGTTTAAATTGTGGAAAAACGACTCGAGGAACGTCGTTCCAAATTAGTGCCACTATTTAATACTCTCAGAGACGTTCACAATGGCTTATCACATGAAAGTGTTCACAAACGAATAAAGTCTAAAATAAACACGTGCACGGTCAAAAGCACGTGCACGAACAACGTACGACGAAAAGTGGTCGTTACAGCAAGTCTAGGTGGTCAGGACCCTACCGAGTCACCAAGGTCTTCCCGCATGGAGCAATTGAGATAATGGGAAGAGATGAACCGTTCAAGGTCAATGGGCAGTGTTTAAAACACTATGAGATCAGCGAGCCTGCAATCTCTCCGGTCGTAAGCTCAACGACCGATAGCTCCGCTTCAAATCCTCCGGATTCGAATTGATCATGAATTGAGGAATCGAGCTACCGACTATAACCAAGCGCTTTATGGGAGGCAACCCATGCTCTAAACTTGCGTCGTTTTTTTGTTAGGATTAGTTTACCGATTTTTATGAATAAGTACAAGAATTGCCCCCACCCGATCGGTTCATGCATCAACCGATCGGGTGGTCAGTATCAGTAAGTGGTCGACTTGAGCTCATGAGTAAACCGTTCGGTTGGTAAAAGCGGTGATCAGGTCGCTGCTCGGGTGGAGATGACAGAAGTTTCGGATTTTTTGGGGAGCGGTCAACTCATGAGTAAACCGATCGGTTGGTAGAAGCGGCGATCGGGTCGCTGATCGGGTGGAGATGACAGAAGTTTCGGATTTTTTGGGGAGCGGTCAACCGATCGGGTGAAATCTCACCCGATCGATTCACTTGTAGCTGTTGATCCGCAAGAGACTTTCGAAAATCGACCGAACCAATCGGGTGAAATTTCACCCGATCGGTTCGACTAACCATATATTTACATAACCCCCTCACCTGACTTCCAGAAATTCCACTTAGAGCGGTTCATTTCCTCTCCATTCGAATCAATCTCCTTCCTGATCACTCCATATTTTACACCCTTTTTCTGCTTGTTTGCATGCCATTTAGATCGTCCATATCGTGTTTTTCACGATTATTTGACAATATTGCGATGCTTTTCATGATTTCTTGTTTTTGTCGAATTTCAGGAGATTTGGAGCGATTTGGAATGATTCTGAGATGCACCCACTCCGGAGTGTCATCCGTGACTCTTTTGAGGGGAATTCTACGATTGGAGAGGAGTGGAAGAAGAAAGAACGTCGTAGGAGCGACGAGGAAGCAAAAATACGAAGATTGGGCATTTTCAGCATGCCACTCGGCCGAGTGAAGGAGCCACTCGGCCGACCATCGACAGCCCGCTCGGCCGGCCAAATCAGACATGCAGCAGATTGAATATCAGCATGCACTCGGTCGAGCATCGCCAGACCACTCGGTCGAGCACAGAGACACCACTCGCCCGAGTGGAATCTTGACGACGGCAAGCAAAAATCCCGAAGTTACTGTAATCCGTCAGTCAACTCCCGAGTTCCGACTCGGCCGAATGAATAAATCACATCGACCGAGTGAAGAAAGTCACTCGGCCGAGTGACTCCTGATGAGATGACCCCCAAAAGTCCGAAGTTCCGTCAGGGTCTGTCACTCGGCCGAGTGACATTTGTCACTCGGTCGAGTGAGCCGCGCTGCCTGTAGCGTAAAGTGCGATTTTCAAGCTGCGCAGGGGCAATTTTGTCACAGTTTTTTGGGCGATTTTGGGGGGTATTTAACCCCAGTTTTTAACCTAGTTAGGAGAGATTTTTCTCATACTCTTGGCAGCCTTTTTAGAATACTTTTTAGGAGATTAGATTTAGATCTTTTGGAGAGAGATAAAAGTGTTAATTTGTTGGATGCTATTGAAACTTCATTGGTTTGTCTCTCTTTCTATCAAAAATCTCATTTTTATTGATATATTGTCTATTGCAATGATTTCTATTGATATTTCTATTGAATTTATAATGAATTGCATTATGAATTGTGAGTAGTTTTGTCATCTTAGGGCGTAGGGATGAACCCTACGAACCTTATTTCTAATTTGTGATGAATTGGTGAAATTCTTGCTAGAATTGATTAGGGTTAGTTTGGGATTGATTTAATACGAATAGCTAGGGATTCATACCGATTGGGATTTGCAAGAGATTGGATCCCAACTCGATAGGAAGCCCTAGAAATTCGAATTGGGTTACAATTGGGTTTCTCTGGAATCGGTTTGCAAGAGATTGGACCGAAACTAGGGTTTTCGATTGTAATTCTATACCAATACCTGTTTGCAAGAGATTGGACGGGTAGGAACTGTCCCAACCTAGGTCGTAGCTCGAGTTTGCACGAGAGCGGCGAGTCTTCCTTCTCCGCCGTTGTGGAGACCCTGTCTAGTTTGATCTCCGCTGGGGTGTCACCTTTTGGGACCCACACTTCCTCCCCAGTGGTCGACCCTTCTGTCTCCACCGCAGCTGTCCTTTCCGAGAGTGTCGTGACGTCTGTCCCTGCTTCTGTGTCACTGACCTCTCCCGCTTCCTCGTCGCCGATTTTGTCTTCCACCACTACTGCTACTGCCTCCTCATCCCAGCCTGCGTCCCAGTCTCACACTGAGGCTGGGCATCCACTAGTGAGCACATCACCTTTTCCACACATACCTGCTGGCCCGATTATTTACACTGCCCGTGTCAAAATGCCCCGTCCTTCACAGCCTAGACCTGTTCGTCCCTCCGCTCCACCACCCCCTGACACTCTACTTCAGAGCATTCATGCTGTAGAGGGGGCTGTGAGTGGACTCAGAGGCGACTTTAGGGCTCTCTCTGCCACGGTCAGTTCCGTGCAGTCCCGCGTCGCCATGCTTCCCGATATTCAGGCTTGCCTGAATCAGATCCTGACGCGACTGCCTCCACTACACCCACCCACTCAGCAGACACATCGACCACCACCTCCACCACCTCTTCTGCCATAGGACGGAGATGGTGCAGCACCACTAGCTTAGGCACACCCTTGATGCCATTGATATTTTTTGTCGTTATGCTGCCCATTTTCTGCCGGTCCTGGAGATTTTTGCTCCCACCTCCTCCCCTCACTATTTTGGTCCCTGTTCTGATCACATCATTTTATATCTTTTTTGGGAGAGAGGGAGTGTATTTTTTGGTGACACATATCCGCATCACTATGATCTTTGCATGCATCATTCATATCCGTATCATATTTTCTGTTTATTTTTCATTTTTATCATGCATGCAACCTCACCCACCCCACCCACTTCACGTCTCTCGGTGTGCCACACTTTGCGCATTGATGACACTGTGCACTTTAGCTTAGGGGAGTGAGTTCTCACACTTTTTGCTTTTATCACCTTTATTTTTAGGGTTTTCACGTTTTTTCCGCTTTTGCACCCATTTTTCATCACTTTTTCATTTTTTTTACCATGCATCACGTTTTTCTTATTTTCTTTATGTGCTGCATTGTAAATAGTTTTGTTTTCTTTTATCCTTATTTCTTTTATCTTTTGCTAGAGATGATTTTTCTGTGATGACGATGACATGGTGTTAGCTTTTCTCTATATGCATGCTAATTTTGTCATGTCATAGCTTTTGTTTCTGATATCATATGCTATGTTCTGCTTTGCATTTAGAAATAGTAACCCACTTCTTTTTCCGTATGAAAATGGATGAAATTCTATTATTAGCTGATGTCTGATGATTCATATGTATGCTATCATAGAAAACACACCAAGATTCACGCATTGATTGCTCATATCTGGAGTACTGCTTTCTTTTCTCATATCACTTCTTATTGCATGATTTGTACGCTTCACTTCAGGTTGATTGAATGTTTGCTAGCATTGATATATCTGGACTAGTTTGCTTTTTGAGATTAAACTGAGTAGATTAAATTACCCTGCTGAAGTTGTCATGCACGTCCTATAGAGTGAACCGAGAGATACATTTATTTCTTTCTCCACATATCTTGAACATTATTTCTCTATCTTAAATTCATTGGTGAATCTCCTCTTAGCAATTCTATTATTGGCATCTCCCCCATCATTATATCCCATGCTCCAAATTCCCCAAAACCCAAAAAGAAAATACTTGTATATCCTTCTCTTTTGATTTGGGATCATTTGTGTATATATGTTATTTAAAAAAAAGAGAGAAAAAAAAGAAAAGAAAAGAAAAATTGAGAAAAAGAAAAGAAAAGAGAAAAGAAGTTCATAACGATCCCATCTCATACCCTTTCTCTCTTTCTTCCCTCTTTTTCTTTTATTTTTATTTCTTTTACTTTTGGAGCTTCAAAAGAAACGGGGAATGTAAATATTGTTTTGTTTATGCCACCACGCTTATGGATAAGCTTGGGGAAAAGAATCCAATGAAGTGTGAGAGAGTGACTACTTGACGATGCATGACAACCTAGGCTAAGTAATATTTTATACTCGGTGAGATTGCTAAAAGTTTTACGAAATCCAGAAATCTGCGCTTAGCATTCATACCATGAAAACCACACTTTTCTATTCTTACTACTCTATTGTGTGATATCTCTTATACTCCTTATAGAAAGCATTCAATTGAAAAGTGTGTGATCTACGATTTTGTATACCGCTTTAGATGCTTCAGACGATGTTAATTCTAGAATTATTCCATTGTTCATGCTATATTGATATTCTTGGGTTTTCTATTTCAAATGCGCCATTATACTATGATATCGAGATAAAAGTCTTTGACATGTGTTTTATATTCGATGCGTGCTATATGAGTAAGCAAAACCCACGTCTTGAGAAAAATGATCTAGCAGCTTCCTTCTTCGTTTTCTATTTTGTTTTTCATTTTTCGTTTTCCATTTTTCCATCGCTTCCATTATCTTTATCCACCGGGTTCGCCTTTTACTCATCTTCCTCGAGGACGAGTAAGAGGTAAGCTTGGGGGATTTTGATCACTCCATATTTTGCACCCTTTTTCTGCTTGTTTGCATGCCATTTAGATCGCCCATATCGCGTTTTTCACGATTATTTGACAATATTGCGATGCTTTTCATGATTTCTTTTTTTGTCGAATTTCAGGAGATTTGGAGCGATTTGGAGTGATTCTGAGATGCACCCACTCCGGAGTGTCACCCGTGACTCTTTTGAGGGGAATTCTTCGATTGGAGAGGAGTGGACGAAGAAAGATCGTCGTAGGAGCGACGAGGAAGCAAAAATACGAAGATTGAGCATTTTCAGCATGCCACTCGGCCGAGTGAAGGAGTCACTCAGCCGACCATCGACAACCCGCTCGGCCGGCCTGATCGGACACACAACAGATTGAATATCAACGTGCACTCGGCCGAGCATCGCCAGACCACTCGGCCGAGCACGGAGACACCACTCGCCCGAGTGGCATCTCGACGACAGCAAGCGAAAATCCCGAAGTTACTGTAATCCGTAAGTCAGCTCCCGAGTTCCGACTCGGCCGAATGAAGAAATCACATCGGCCGAGTGAAGAAAGTCACTCGGCCGAGTGACTTTCGAGGAGACGACCCCCAAAAGTCCGAAGTTACTGGAATCCGTCAGGGTCTGTCACTCGACCGAGTGACATTTGTCACTCAGCCGAGTGAGCCGCGCAGCCTGTAGCGTAAAGTGCGATTTTCAAGCGGTGCAGGGGCAATTTTGTCACAGTTTTTTGGGTGATTTTGGGGGGTATTTAACCCCAGTTTTTAACCTAGTCAGGAGAGCTTTTTCTCATACTCTTGGCAGCCTTTTTAGAATACTTTTTAAGAGATTAGATTTAGTTCTTTTGGGGAGAGATAAAAGTGTTAATTTGTTGGATGCTATTGAAACTTCATTGGTTTGTCTCTCTTTCTATCAAAATCTCATTTTTATTGATATATTGTCTATTGCAATGATTTCTACTGATATTTCTATTGAATTTCTAATGAATTGCATTATGAATTATGAGTAGTTTTGTCGTCTTAGGGCGTAGGGATGAACCCTACGAACCCTATTTCTAATTTGTGATGAATTGGTGAAATTCTTGCTAGAATTGATTAGGGTTAGTTTGGGATTGATTTAATACGAATAGCTAGGGATTCATACCGATTGGGATTTGCAAGAGATTGGATCCCAACTCGATAGGAAGCCCTAGAAATTCGAATTGGGTTACAATTGGGTTTCTCTGGAATCAGTTTGCAAGAGATTGGACCGAAACTAGGGTTTTCGATTGTAATTCTATACCAATACCCGTTTGCAAGAGATTGGATGGGTAGGAACTATCCCAACCTAGGTCGTAGCTCGAGTTTGCACGAGAGTGGGCTCGAGATACGATTGAACGATGATGTTTTTCTTCACACTAGCTTGCCTATGTTAGGGTTTGCAAGAGATTGGACCCTACCCTAGGTTTGATATAGACCGGTAATAGCGCGAGAGCGTGAGCTTGGTTCTACATTTAGTTGCAACTAGTTCACCTGAATTTCAAGTCTAGCAATTGTGAAACCTACGAATCACAATGACGAGATACGGTTTGTAGCAGGGATTCCCTATCCCTAGGCGTTTTTATTAACTTGATATTTTCTTTATACGATTGAACGACTGTGACCGCTTCATTGCGAATATTTCTCGACTGTTCTTATAGCCAGGTGAATTGAAGAAGACACCGTCATTTGCCCTCCTCGTGTTCGATACCCCGCTCGCCGCTACACCGTGCACTTGCGGTAAGACTAGCGAGTCTCGTCCCGGGTGTGTATCCGGGGCGCGACCACTTCCACACTCCCACTACTCCTAAAACCACTTCCCCACTTCCCCCAATACTCTCCCAACATCAATCCCCTCCCATCGACCACATTCAACCGCAAAAACCATAACCCTAGCCCCCATTTCGAAAATTCCGTTCTTGTTGATTAGTGTGCGGCAGCTTCCCAAATCACTCCATAGTACGGCGTGGGATCTTTTAGGAGCTTGGACTCGCTTCATTACTGGGTAAACTCGCTCCTTAGTTTGATTTTTATATTGCCCAAGTATTACTATTTTGCTCCTTTGTCATTGGTTGTGTGCACACTCATATAATCTTGCATATCAGACTAATCGCCACACAATCATGGCAAAAGATAAGGACAAGGGTAAGCACATCATGGTGGAAGAGGAGCCGTCTCACAAGAGACAAAAATCCACACGTTCTACGTATGGACGCGCTCCTCCTCCACCGCCTACCCAACCACCACCCCAGCCTATCATACCTGTGGTGGACCCACTGATGGGACCACAGGGAGTTCATTTCATGAGTCAGGCCCATAAATATTTCTATTCTCGACTCAGCCAACGATCTCACTTAGCCACTAAATTTGCACATGCTTAAACTCTACTCGATCTCAGAGTTTTCTCCGGAGTCGAGACCTTATTCGCAAACTTAGGTTAGCTTAGTTTCCTGCACGCCCACGCCCGATCCTACCCCTCCCTCACACTAGAATTTCTTTCCACAATCAAAACTGAGGAGAGGTCAAATATCGATTTTCGCATCCAAAACCGAAACTTCTGTATCCATGTGATCGCAACCAACGATATCTTCGGTTTCACCAATCTAGAGGGCAACATCCTCCCCTATGAATTGCATGACGACTTCGATGTTGACCTTTTTTGGGGACGCCTCACTCTCCACGGTCATTTTCCTAGAGGCAAGGCCAAGGCCTCTTCCATCATTCACCCGGTCTTCCGTCTCACACACCGTATAATCTCTAGCGCTTTCTTTCCGTGGTATGAGTCTGGTACCGTGACCATCCCCGATCTTTTCATCCTTTGGATGATGACGTTCCCCTTCATTCCCTGTGTTGACGGGACTACCTTCGAGGCCCCGCGCGTACGCATAAACATCGCTGCGTGGCTAATTCAAAAGCTTATTGATATTAGCCACTTAAACAAGGGTAAATATTGCTGCGACAACCTCATCACTCTCATTGCATTACACCCTCCCCTCAACATCGTGATTTCCCCCGATGTGCCGCGTACCCCAGGATCTACATATCTCGATCTCGATGTCCTATGGCACACCCATATGATCCGGTCGCAAGGCAACGGTCGGTTTGTTCCTATGGCCACCCCCTGCACCATATACCATTCTGCCAAATCCTGGTCGCATGTCTAATCACCTTGAGGCAGATTGGTCGTTTCCTCCTGATCCTGAGTTTGTAGGGGGTTACATCTACAGTTTCCTATCCCTGACGCACTTAGACCACCTTCCCCTGCCGTCCACTTGGGCGAGCAGGATATCCCTGCGTTCAGATGAGACCCCGGGGCTGGACCTAGTGTCACCACCCCGGGTGATATCCATGTTTCTTGTGAGGTACTTACTATGGTCCTCTTTGGCCTAGCCTGCAGTGTCGACACGACCACTACCACTGGCACCACCTCTGCTGTCCACCGGGCCACCTCTGCCGGCCTCGCCCTTGAGGCTGAGATGGTGCTCTACGTGCTGGCGCATTCTCCTCCACCTCCTTGGATCCATCCACTTCTTTCCTTTCACATCCACGTTTCCTCGTCCTCGAGCGAAACGTCATCGCCATTCCCCGCCTTCTTACCCATGTCCACGGTCCCCCACCACCTACTCCACCCCCATCACCCCCTCCTTTGCCTCCTCGACGATCATCCCCTCCCACCACCACTGTTTCTGTTCCCGCCACTTCTTCTCCACCCATCACCACTGACCCACCACTTCTGCCACCCTTCACTTCTATCACCGCCTCTATGTGTGCGAGATAGAAGTGAAGGGTGGGCGGCCCTAGGGCGGGCTGTGGAGCTGTCCTCGCCTGTGGTGAACGACCTCAGGATTTATGGGTTACCCTCTGCCGGGTGGGCCTTTTTATCTTCAGTTGTTCTTGGCACCTAGGTGAGCATCCTTCCTCTGCGCTGACGGGTTGCAAGGTCTCCTCGGCCAGGCGGATGCAGTAGGGAAGCTGTCTTACTGTGGCGTTTGTCCGGGGAGAATCCTGACGATCGGGCCGCCTCCCCTCCATTGCTTTGTCATCTCCCTCCACACCTCGCGGTTTGGGTTTGAGGGCGGGGGAAAATCCTGACGATCGGGCCGCCTCCCCTCCACACCTCGCGGTTTGGGTTTGAGGGCGGAGTTCGGGTCCCGATTGTGTTGGGGCGGGCTGACACGCCATGACTCGCCTTTTGGGTTCGTCGGGGATGCAGCTTTGCCGAGTCCCCCGTCCAGAGGTCGAAGGCGAGGAGGTGTAGGCCTGCAAGCCCGGGGGGCTTTTGCCTTTCCTGCCGGCGGGGAGCGGATGCCTACCTTTCTCCGTCTCCTCCTGTTTAGAGCAGACGGAGGAGTGAAAGGTGGATTTCCCTTGTGTAAGTGGAATATCCTATTGGCGATCCGTTTGTAAGGGGAATATCCTATAGGAGGTAGTGGAGATGCAGCGACCACCGCCCAGGGAGGAGGGAACCACTGGTGGCCGGTGACCTCCCTTTTGTTAGGGTAAGGCATCTCGTCCCGTTTCCCAGCAGGTGGGGGGGTGTCGGGGCCGATTTCTCAAATCTTTCGCCTCCTTGTTCTTTTCTCTTTCAGGAGGGTGAGTGGTGTCTTTATAGGGGGATTTTATTGACGGTTTCCTCCATAATTATTGCGATGAGCTGGCATTATTAATGGGCTCCTCGGAATCACGCCCGTTGGAAACCGCTTTTGCCAGGTGGCACTTATGGAACCTCTTTTGGAGTGTATCATTATTGGTGGCATATTTCTCGAGCGTCCTTTCGTTTCGTCAAGTCACATCGGGGCTGCCTCCTTGGGAACTGACGCCTCGTTTGCCTCGGTTTACGTTGTCCTCCTTCCCAGGTTCAACTTTTCAAGGATCACGGGTCTGCCAAGTTTGGGGTGTGGTTACGCGACGAGGCCTATGCCCTGCCCCAGAGGTCTTGAGGGGGGGAGAGGGCGCGTAGCCCGGCTCGTGCCCTTCTCTGGTTTGGGTGGCTAGGGTTGGCCCTGCCCTAGAGGTCTTGAGGGGGGGAGCGGGCGCGTAGCCCGGCCCGTGCCCTTCTCTGGTTTTGGTGGCTAGGGTTGGCCCTGTCCCAGAGGTCTTGAGGGGGGAGCGGGCGCGTAGCCCGGCCCGTGCCCTTCTCTGGTTTGGGTGGTTAGGGTTGGCCCTGCCCCAGAGGTCTTGAGGGGGGGAGCGGGCATGTAGCCCGGCCCGTGCCCTTCTCTGGTTTGGGTGGCTAGGGTTGGCCCTACCCCAGAGGTCTTGAGGGGGGAACGGGCGCGTAGCCCGGCCCATGCCCTTCTCTGGTTTGGGTGGCTAGGGTTGGCCCTGCCCCAAAGGTCTTGAGGGGGAGCGGGTACGTAGCCCGGCCCGTACCCTTCTCTGGTTCGGGTGGCTAGCGTTGGCCCTGGCCCAGAGGTCTTGAGGGGGGGAGCATGCGTGTAGCCTGGCCCGTGCCCTTCTCTGGTTTGGGTGGCTAGGGTTGGCCCTGCTTGAGAGGTCTTGAGAGGGGGAGCGGGCGCGTAGCCCGGCCCGTGTCCTTCTCTGGTTTGGGTGGCTAGGGTTGGCCGTGCCCCAGAGGTCTTGAGAGGGGGGAGTGGGAGCGTAGCCCGGCCCGTGCCCTTCTCTGGTTTGGGTGGCTAGGGTTGGCCCTGCCCCAGAGGTCTTGAGGGGGGGAGTGGGCGCGTAGCCCAGCCCGTGCCCTTCTCTGGTTTGGGTGGCTAGGGTTGGCCCTGCCCCAGAGGTCTTGAGGGGGGAGCGGGCGCGTAGCCCGGCCCGTGCCCTTCTCTGGTTTGGGTGGCTAGGGTTGGCCCTGCCCCAGAGGTCTTGAGAGGGGGGAGCGGACGCGTAGTCTGGCCCGTGCCATTCTCTAGTTTGGGTGGCTATGGTTGGACCTGCCCCAGAGGTCTTGAGGGGGGGAGCGGACGCGTAGCCCGGCCCGTGCCCTTCTCTGGTTTGGGTGGCTAGGGTTGGCCCTACCCCAGAGGTCTTGAGGGGGAGAGCGGGCGTGTAGCCCGGCCCGTGCCCTTCTCTGGTTTGGGTGACTAGGGTTGGCCCTGCCCCAGAGGTCTTGAGGGGGGAGCGGGCATGTAGCCCAGCCCGTGCCCTTCTCTGGTTTGGGTGGCTAGGGTTGGCCCTGCCCCAGAGGTCTTGAGGGGGGAGCGGGCGCGTAGCCCGGCCCGTGCCCTTCTCTGGTTTGGGTGGCTAGGGTTGGCCCTGCCCCAGATGTCTTGAGGGGGGAGCGGGCGCGTAGCCCGACCCGTGCCCTTCTCTGGTTTGGGTGGCTAGGGTTGGCCCTACCCCAGAGGTCTTGAGGGGGGAGCGGGCGCGTAGCCCGGTCCGTGCCCTTCTCTGGTTTAGTTGGCTAGGGTTGGCCCTGCCCCAGAGGTCTTGAGGGGGGAGCGGGCGCGTAGCCCGGCCCGTGCCCTTCTCTGGTTTGGGTGGCTAGGGTTGGCCCTGCCCCAGAGGTTTTGAGGGGGGGAGCGGGCGCGTAGCCCGACCCGTGCCCTTCTCTGGTTTGGGTGGCTAGGGTTGGCCCTGCCCCAGAGGTCTTGAGGGGGGGAGCGGGCGCGTAGCCTGGCCTGTGCCCTTCTCTGGTTTGGGTGGCTAGGGTTGGCCCTGCCCCAGAGGTCTTGTGGGGGGGGAGCGGGCGCATAGCTCGGCCCATGCCCTTCTTTGGTTTGGGTGGCTAGGGTTGGCCCTGCCCAGAGGTTCGGAGGTTCACGTTGAAACACTCATGTGGAAACAACCAAGTTGGGGAAAGCGGGTAGATGCGTATCTCGTATATATAAAAGAAAAACTTACAACTATTGGTAGAACTTTAGCAGGTGCTTTGCATTCCAAGGATGGGCTAGCTCACTCCCGTCTGGGGTTGCCAAGATGTACGTGGCTGGTCCGACGATATCGATGACCTTGTAGGGCCCTTCCCATTTGGCGGCCATCTTTCCCCGAAGGGCGGTCTCGGGTCTGAAGGTGGCGTCTCTGAGGACCAAGTCGCCGATCCTGAAAGTCCGCTGCTTCACCCGGGAGTCGTAGTGTCGTTCCATCCTCTGGATGTGCCTGACGATGTTCGTCAGGGCTCGGTCTCTTATCTCGTCCACCAATTTGAGACTGAGGCCGAGCCCCTCTCCATTGATCTCTTCGTCGAAGAGTTTTAGCCAGAGTGTCTCTTCTCCAATTTCTACGGGAACGACCGCCTCCGATCCGTATGCCAGCATGAACTGGCTTTCTCTGGTCGAGGCCTTGTGGGTGGTACGATAGGACCATAGGATTTTCGGCAGCTCGTCGACCCAGGCCCCAAGGGCGGCGTCCACCTTTTTATTCATAGGGTTCAAGATGTATTTATTTGCGGCCTCCGCCATTCCGTTGCACTGCGGGTGGGCAACTGACGCAAAATGGAGTTTGATCCCCTAGCCCGAACAGAAGTCACGGAAGCCTTCACAATCGAACTGCCTTCCGTTATCCGTGACTATCGAGCGGGGTATCCCGAAGAGACATATAATGGACTGCCAGATAAAGCCCTTCATGTCCGTCCACATGATACACGCCAGCAGCTTGGCCTCCACCCACTTCGTGAAGTAGTCCATGGCGACGACTAGATATTTTCTTCCCAGGAGGCCTTCGGGAAAGGTCCAAGGATGTCGAGTCCCCATTTGGCAAATGGGATCGGGCTCACAATGGGCATCAAGTTGGCCGGAGGTGCAGTCATCCGTCGGCAGAATTTCTGGCACGCCTCACACCTCTTGACGTATTGAACCGCGTCCTGGATCATTGTCGGCCAATAGTACCCCTGGCGCATTATTTTGTGGGCGATGGTGCGACCGCCATGGTGGTTTCCGCAGAAGCCTTCGTGCACTTCACGGATGACTTGCTCAGCCTGCTCCAGGCCCAAGCACTTTAGATAGGGCAGGACGTCAAAGTTGGCGCGGCGGCGGCGGTACAACACTCCGTCGAGGAGTATGAATGACAGGGCCCGCCTCTCCACCTTTTTAGCCAGCATCCGCTCCTCGGGCAGGTCCCCCGTCTCCAAGTACTTCATAATGGGGGTCATCCACGTTGTCACTGTGCCCACACACATTAGTTCTTCTTCGTCAATGGTTGGGGTCAATAGGCTTTCGACGTAGATGGCCTTCCCGTTCTCGGCCGCGGAGGAGGAAGCCAGCTTGGACAGGGCGTCCGCCCGAAGGTTGTTGGAACGGGGCAGGTGCTAGACGTCCGCCTTCTTGAACTTGCGGAGCTCGATCTGGATGCGCTTAAGGTAGCGCTTCATCGTTTCTTCTCGAGCCTCGAAGATTCCTTGGATCTGTTGGTCGACGAGCCGTGAGTCACTAAGGAGCAACACGTTCGTCGCCCCAACCGCCCTACCGAGCTTCAGCCCGTTGACCGCGGCCTCATATTCCGCGACATTGTTGGTTGCCGGGAAGTTAAAGCGCATGGCGTATTCCAACGAGCACCCGTCGGGGGTTTGAATGACGATACCCGCCCCTGTCCCAGATCCCATCACGGAGCCATCGATGTGGATGGTCCACAATTCGTCCACGTCCATTCTGGAGGGCCCTGAGGGTCCTGCCCCCCTTTCCCCTCACGGGAACGCGGTCACTGATGGTGGCTCTGGTTGGTCCCCTGGGGCGTCCCCTGCAGTGCACTCCACCACGAAGTCGGCCAACGCCTGGCCTTTGATCGCCGTCTGGGCTTTGTACGTTATGTCGAACTCGCTGAGCTCGACACTCCAGTTGAGCATCCTCCCCGATTGCTCCAACCTCTTCAGGTTTTTCTCGAGGGACATGTCGGTGTGGACGGCGATGGGATGGGCCTGGAAGTATGGTCGGAGCTTTCGAGCTGTGGTGATCAGGCAGTAGGCGGCCCTCTCGATGGGACTGTAGCGAGTCTCGGCCTCCCGGAGGATCCGGCTGGCGTAATATACAGGGCGCTGCATGCCCCATTCCTCCTTGATTAAGACGGAACTAACGGCCTCTTCGTTGGTTGCCAAGTATAACCCTAGGGGTTCGCCTTCTTCCTGCCGTGCGAGGAGCGACGGACTTTCTAGGTAAGCTCTCAGCTCCGCGAGCGCCCGTGCACAGTCGTTGTCCCATGGGATCACCTTCCTTTTGTCCTTAGCTGCACCAAAGGCAGTGCGTAAGACCCTGAAGAAGGGGAGCGACTTCTCCGCAGATTTCGACAGGAATCGCCCCAGAGCAGCGATCCGGCCGTTCAGCCGTTGCAAGTCCCGGATCGTCCGGGTGTCACACCCCGCTTCCCTAAAATGGAGGCGAGACGTGAAAAGGTCCGCACGAGAGTGGAGCTGTGAAGCCCCAAACCCGCAAAGCGTCAATAAAACATAAGCAGGTCCCTGTAACCACAAACAGAACAACAATAATAACACAAGGAGAGACAGAAATAAAATCTCAAATCTCAGAATTTTGTCCAACATTAAAGTTAAGTTCAACATCCAGAAAAGCCACCAGGCTAAAAGAAAGAGTCTAAAGGCCCAGAACAAGGCCAACAAAAGGGACAACATAACAAAGTATAGGTGATGCGCACCGACAACTACAGCAGTCTAAAACAACAGGGAAGGCTCAACGAGGACACTAAGACTGATCTCCAGACTCCACGAAGTCCTCGATCAACGCGGGCTCTGACTCAGTGTCAGCAAACACCATGTCCTCAGCGACAAACTCAGGCTCGGGATCTAACATGTGTCACCCAAAAGAGAAAAGGGGCACATGTCAGCAAGTCGAAAGACTTGTGCAAGGAAACTGAAAGAAGGGTAAACTAACAACCTAGCAGTTAAAGTATGGTGCATGGCATGGCAAGTATTGTATGGAAGTAACACGTGAAGTACAAGTAGAAAGTAACAAGTGGTAGGTATGACATGTATTGTCAAGTAACAAGTACAAGGGATCACCCACACACATGTGAGCGCCCTATTTCCCGCAGGCTGTATTCAAGTACAATGGATCACTCACACATAGGTGAGTGCCCTATTGCCCGCAGGCTGTATTGAGCTCGTTTTCTGGACCACGAGCCAGATTTGTAATTGGCCTAGGGTTGTGCCCACAAAACGGGTGCCTAGCCGGAACAAGTAGCACTAGTATATAGCGATGCTACGCAATCACGATGAGTGTTCAAGCATGCAATGACATGAGCAGATATTCGCGTACCGTTAATTGAATTTAAACATGACAGGTAAAATGCAATGACATGAACAGATATTTGCGTACCGTTAATTTAAATTAAACATGGCAGTTAAAGATGCATGGATGACATGAACAGTTAATACGCGTACCGTTAATTGAAATTAAACGTGACATACAAGCATGATGAGGGTGACGGACCAAGCTTTGTTGTCAAGCTAGGTCAATGGCGTCTAGACGGCTATCCTTTCACCATCTAGTCTCTTTTACGCTAAAGCAAGGTAATGGCCTAAGACATGGCCCAAATCAAGAGATGCAAGTTTCACTTGCCTAGCACCTATGATGACGATCAACGAGGCCGTCACACAAATGCTAACTACGGCGATGAGATCGTGATCACTCCGTGTTTTACACCTTTTTTCCGCATGATTGCATGCCATTTAGATCGCTCAAATCACGCTTTTCGCGATTTATCGACAATATTTCGATACTTTTCACGATTTGTTGTTTTTGTCGTATTTCAAGAGATTTGGAGCGATTTGGAGTGATCCCAAGATACACCTACTCCAGAGTGTCACCGATGACTTCCCCGAGGGGTATTTTGCTATTGGAGAGGAGCAGAAGAAGAAAGAACGTCGTAGGAGCGACGAGGAGGCAAAAACAATCAGAATGTGCATTTTTGGTGTCTCACTCGGTCGAGTGAAGGAATCACTCGGCCGACCAGCGAGACCCCGCTCGGCCGACCAGATCGGACACGCTTCATGTGTGCACTCGGCCGAGCATCAGAAGCCACATCGGCTGAGTGACGAAACCCCATCCGCCCGAGTGGCACTCAGACGACGCCCATCAAAAAGAGCCAACTTACTGTTTTTCGTCTGCCTAAGCATCAGAAGACCCACTCGGCCGAGTGGAAATTGCCGACCGCCCGAGTGAATAGAAGCCATCGGCCGAGTGACGACAACTCACTCGGCCAAGCGACGCCCAAAGTGAAGACCCCCAAGACCCCAGACTTACTGAAAATTCTCAGGGTTTCTCACTCGGCCGAGCGACTTTTGTCACTCGGTCGAGTGAGCCGCGCTGCCTGTAGCGTAAATTGCGATTTTCAGGCTGCGCAGGGGCATTTTGGTCAGGGATTTTTGGGCAGTTTTGGGGGGTATTTAACCCCAGTTTTTAACCTAGGTTAAGGAGCTTTTTCCTCTGCTTTTTGCAGCTTTTTAGATTAAACTTTTTAGCTTTTGATTCTTGTGATTGGAGAGGAGAGAAAAGTTTATTTTTGTTGGATTCTTGGAGAACTCTATTGGTTTGTCTCCCTCTTCATTAAAAATCTCATTTTTATTGCCTATTTGAATATTGCCATGAATTCTATTGTTATTTCAATTGATTATTTTTGCAATTGTGATATGAATTGTGGTAGTCCTAACGTCTTGGGGCGTGGGGATGAACCCTACGAGCCCAATTTTCGATTTGTGATGATTTGGTAGAAATATTGCTAGAATTGCTATTAGGGTTAGTTTGGGATCGATATACTACGGATAGCTAGGTGTTCATATCGATTGGGATTTGCAAGAGATTGGATCCCAATTTGATAGGAAACCCTAGAAATCCGAATTGGGTTGAAATTGAGTTTCCGTAGTATCGGTTTGCAAGAGATTGGACCGATACTAGGGTTCTCGGTCGCAATTCCATACCGATACCCGTTTGCAAGAGATTGAACAGGTAGGAACTATCCCAACCTATGTCGTGGCCCGAGTTTGCACGAGAGTGGGCTCGGGGCGCGATTGAAAGATGATGTTGATCCTAATGCTAGCTTGCCTAGGCTAGGGTTTGCAAGAGATTTGACCCAAACCTAGGATAGCTATAGACCGGCAACAGCGCGAGAGCGTGAGCTAGGTTTTACATTCAGTTGCAACTAGTTCATCCGAAATTTTACTCTAGCAATTGTGATACCAATGAATCACAATGACGAGATACGGTGAGTAGTGGGGATTCCCCATTCCCTAGGCGTCTTTAATTGATTTTATATCTCCATACTTTGTCTGACGATTGTGACAGGATCGCCAAATGGCAAATTCCCTCTTTTCTGTTCCTATAGCCAGGTTGTTCGGAGCAGGCACTTTCATACTCCTCCCTGTGTTCGATAACCCGCTCGCCACTACACCGTGCGCTTGCGGTAAAACTACACGGTCGCCCTTTTGGGTTACATTTTGGAGCGATCAAGTTTTTGGCGCCGTTGCCGGGGAAGCGATTGTGTTTGATCCTACCACCCTAGATATTTCTTTCTTTTTGTTTTATTTCTTTATTTTTATCTAACCCTTCCATAGTGCTAATAACTTCTTTGAAACTTTGTTTTCCCGTGCATGTACACGAGATCCACTGCGGACCCCATTGATATATTGTTTGATCCTGAGATCGAGCGTACTTTGCGGAGAATCAGAGCGGAGAGGAGACCCGATACAGAAGGGAGGTTTATGAACGTCCGGGAGACGCCTGAAGAGTTAGCGGCAAGAATGGCGAGGATTATTTCCATTCGAGATAGGCTCCAGCCTAAGACTTCCTCCACGACCTCGTCCATAGCCATGCCGGAGTTGGCGGCCGACAAGAATTTTGAGTTGAAGACTGGGCTTGTGGTTCTGATGCAGCAGGATCCATTTCATGGGAACGCCCATGAAAATCCCCACTACCATATCCAGCTCTTCCTATCAAAGTGCGCCACCTTCCAGATGCCGGGCGTTACCCTGGATGCCATCAGACTGCGCCTCTTCCCCTTCACATTAAAGGATAAAGCTCTCTATTGGTTGAGGACGCAAGCTGAGGGAGTCTTTACCACATGGGATGGGTTGGCAAGCGCGTTCATCGACAAGTTCTATCCACCTTTCAAGACGGTAAAGATTAGGAGTGCTCTCATGTCCTTCAAGCAAGGACCTCAAGAGACACTCTACAAGGCTTGGGAGTGCTTCAAAGACCTGCAGCATCAGTGCCCCACCATAGCATTGAAGATTGGGAGCTAGTCCATAGCTTCTACAATGGTCTCCAACCGGGGACCAAACAGATTATTGATGCCGCGGCAAATGGGGCCATCCTATCGAAGACTCCCGACGAAGCTACGGCCCTAATTGAGGAGATGGCCTCAAACAATCAACAATGGGGCGACGAGCGAGGGCACTCTTCGTCCTCCTTGAAGCCATCTAGCATTTATGAGGCAAAGGCCGTAGCGGAGCTGACCAACAAGTTCGATTCTCTCCACAAGGTGGTGGAGAGACTGGAGAAGTATATTACGGAGCCCCAAGGACCCCCTTCCACATCCGCACCAACAAATCAAATGTGTGATTGGCAAGAACAATCCCAAGCTATGTATTTGGGAGGAGAACAAGGAGAGGGATCTTTAGAGCAAGTTCAATACGTTGCGGGGAACCAAGGATATTGGGCCAATCCAGCCACAAGAAACCATCCCGGTTTCTCTTACGCAAACAATGATGGAGCATTGAATCCACCACAACAACTACCTCAACAAGCTCGACAACAACAACAACAACAACAACAACATTATCCACCGAGGGGGCCTCCGCAACAAAATTTCCCACCAAAGCAACAAGTTGGACCCTATAGGCCGCCCGGATACAATCAAGGGTGGAGAAATCAAAACCCTCCACAAGCTCAACAACGATCTGAATTTGAAGCTAAGGCGGAGGAGTTTATGGTTGAGCAGAAGAAGATTAATGCTTCCTTGAAGGCGGGCCAAGACTCTCTTACAACTGTCGTTGGACAAATTGCAGAGCAACTTGCGTTGCTCAATAGAAACATTCAACAGTTGCCGGCTCAACCCGAGCAAAATCCACGGGGCAACACCAGCCACATCAACGCCGTTGTTGCAGTTACTACGAGAGGTGGGAAGGATACCACTCCCGTCATGATTCCTACCGAGGAGCCTGTGGTGGAGATTGTAGAGCCAAGCGAGCCGGCCATTGAAGTTGAGAGAGAGAAAGAGCCACAAAGGGAAGAAAAGTCTAGAGCGGAGCAATTGATTGAAGAGAGGCGTTTTATGCCACCGATCACATTCCCTCAGAGGCTTGCTAGAGCAAAAATGGAGAAACGGCTAGCCAAGTTTCTCGAGTATTTGAGAGGGGTAAGCCTCAACATTCCTTTCCTCGACGCTATCGTGGAAATCCCGACATACGCCAAGTTCCTGAAAGATTTGATTACGGGAAGAAAGAGGAAGGAGAAAATCATGCTCGCCGAGGAGGGCTCTTGGTTCACCAAGAGAGAGAAGGAGCCCGCCAAATTCAAAGACCCTGGGAGTTTCCGAATTCCTTGCACCTTAGGTGGCATCCCTCTACAAAAGGCGTTAGTGGACTTAGGGGCTAGCGTTAGCCTCATGCCTCTCTCTATGTTCCTAAGACTAAACACCGGCACAAAATTGAAGCCTACCGACATGCGGATACAACTAGCCGATGGTCGGATCACAAGGCCGGTAGGGATCGCAGAGGATATCCCGTTACAAGTCCTGGGGGGGCATATGTTTGCCATGTGACTTCGTTATCATGGATGTCAAGGAGGAGGGAGATACGTCGCTAATACTTGGACGCCCGTTCCTCACCACCGCCGGTGTCATTGTCGACGTACGTGAAGGAACTCTAACATTGAATATCGGCAACATCGAGGTGGAGCTTCATATTCCCAAGGCAATGAAACATATGCCTTATCGTGAGGAGCTGGACTATATGGACCTCCTTGACGAGGTTATTGAGGAGGCGATCCCCCCATTCGATCGACGCTCTATTCAAGGAAGATTTTGAGGAAGGGCCGGATTTGGGCCAAGAAGAAAAGATGGAGCATTCCCCCGACCTCTCCATGGAAATTGATGAAGGCGACGCTGATGTCGCGAGGATACGAGAGCTCTGCAAGCTCTCAAAGATGAAGACTCCAAGGAAAGCCCCACCGATACGGAAATCGGTGTCACCGGTGAAGCCGAGGCCCGGAGCAAGCACTAGCTTGGGGGAGTCAACCCCCAACACTACCCGAGGCAAAGGAGCACCGAGGAAGAACGCCCCGCCACAACATCTAAATTTAAGCGTTCTTCCCAATAAATTCGACGGGTGCATCACATATGCACCCAATATTCCGCATTAAATTGAAAATCAAAGGGGGTCGAGCTCACGACCTTAAACGAGCGCTTGTCGGGAGGCAACCCGACGGTTATTGCTTTATTTTTACTTTTCCTTTATTTTTATTTTAGAAATTATTAGTGTTTTGAGTCGTTTGCCCAAAAATTTCGTGATAACGGGTCCTATTTTTCTTTGACAGGAGAGGAGAAAGGGATATCTATCATTAGGAGGATGAACAAGGCGACGAGGAGCGCTCCAGGAATGCGCTCGATGCTTAGGAGGAAGATGAAATCGACTGAAGGAAGAAAAACAGAGTTTAGAGCCCAAACGAAGCCAAACAGCAGAAAACAGGGTTCACTCGGCCGAGTATACTAGTCACTCGGCCGAGCACATAAGTTCGTCCGCCCAAGCGGCTCACGAACGAGGGAAGTCTGTTGTACCCAACTCTCTGTTCCTTTTCTTGATTTCAGTATAATTGCCACTTGGCCGAGTATATTTATTCACTCGGCCGAGTACAACTGATAAGCTCCTAGGGCGAGTATTGCCGAGTAGCTTGTGCCACTCGGCCGAGTGGACTTACTCCACTCGGACGAGGGTGGCAAATCCACTCGGCCGAGTCATAAATTTTTTCCTATTAAAGGCACGCGGGCTCGGGCGCGGAATACGAAGCGTTATATCTTTCCAGCGCCCGAGCCCCGCACCCCCCGCTGCTGCGATCTCGACTCACACCCTCCCTCGCCCGATCCGCTGCCCCACCGCCGCGCTCGGCCACCCACCTCCGGCCGATCACCGCCACCCCTCGCCCAAGTCGCCGCCGGCGTTCCACTGTCGGCCGAGCTCCGGTAACGCGCTTTTGCACCATTTTCTCCTCTTTTGCGTATTTTTCGACGATCCGTGTGTCTAACGAACCCCAAACCCAAATTAAATTCAATTTCTATCTATTATACCCCTAAACCCCCATACGTTTTGAATATTACACGCTAATCTCTTCGTTTGATGCGCAGGTTATATTGGAGAGCTTAGGGGAGCCCAGGGGAGCTTCCGGGGATCGTTTTGGGCTACGTGGAGGCGTCGTCTTCGCACGCTTTCATTACTTTGCTCTCGCGGCGTGTCGCGGTATACTCTTTCCTTTATTTTACGCACGCCGCATTTTTTACGTTTTTGGTGAGCACCCGGGGCCCACATGCCACCCCGGACACGGCCTCGGTCGAGGAGAGCTTCCGCCAAGCGGAAGCGGTCGGATGAGCCCAGCCCCTCCCACGAGGTGGAGGACTCTCCTCCGCCTACACCACCACACCCCGTTCACTCCATACAGCCTGCAGACCCTGCACACCCCACATAGCCTGCAGAGCCCATTCACCCCGCACAGCCACTCCCTGCCGTCCCACAGCCACCACCGGCTCCACTTGTCGGGCCGCTGGGGATTACGTTCCGAGACGACGCACACCGCGTCGTCTTCGAGCGCATTTCCCAGCGCTCGATTGTACCCTCCAGGTTCGCACACCTTGCAGACCTAGGACGCCTGGGGGTACTCGAGGGGATGCTCACGTTGTATGACAACGTGGGTTGGCGAGATTTTTTCCAGGTGTTGGCGGACACCTTCGTCCGTCCGACACTTGAGGTGCTTAGTTCTATCGCCCGGACCGACGAGGGATGCTCGTTTAGGTTCATGGACCGAGAGTGCCAGGTCACTCTCACTATGATGAGAGCTTTCTTTTCGTGGCTCGATGTCCCCGGGGCCGACCGTGGTTACGCCCCCACTCACATTCCCCCACCATCCTTCGATTCCGGCGGTTTCTGGGCCCGGATCACTGGTTTACCTGCCGCCTTCGACCCTAGTAGTGCCAAGGCCTCGGCCATCGTCCACCCTTGCCTCCGCATAGCTCAGCGCCTTATGGCGACTACCTTTCTGGCGAGTTATGAGCCTGGGACGATGTCCACGCCGGAGCTCTATATGATCTACGTGATGACGCGCCCCAGAGCTCTATCTAGGGAGGGCAACGAGTTGGTCCCCGACGTCGTGATTGATATCGCGAGCTGGTTTTTGGATTGCATCATCGTATCGGTGGGCGCTCGCTCACCGATATGTTGCGACGGTCTGATCACCCTGCTCGCCCTGATGACCGGTGAGGACTTTCCAGATGACCTGCGACGATCCCTGGGCCCCACTTCACTGTCCATAGACGTCATGGCCCAGATGAAGATTCTACATCCGCACGGTCAGTGACACTGGGTTTGGTTGCACGGCCCCTACAGTGCGGATTACATGATCCTTCTGAGCCCAGCTCGGACCCAGATAGCACCAGCACAGGTGGACTGGCTTCCGGCGATGGATCTCCTGATCCCCGCCGCCTACGTGCTTGAGGCCGAGGAGGCTGAGCAGGCTGAGCAGGCCCACGCTGCACACGCTGCACCCGCTCACCTCGCTGCTCCTGTCGACCCCGTGGCCCCTCAGTAGCCTGATATTTCTGCTGCTCCCGACACCTCTGTCCACACTTCTGCCGGTGTCAGGAGTACCCTCACTGAGCCCACCTCCACTACCTCCACACCCACCTCCACTACCACCACAGCTGGCCCTCTGTCCGTTGAGCCCGTTTCCTCCGCCCTACCCGAGCGCCCACCGACTATAGTTGAGAGCGGAGAGCCCTCTTTTGCTGCCGTCGTGGAGACCGTGGTTTCCACCTCTGTCTCCACCACAGCCGTTTTTTCTAAGAGTGTCGTGGCGTCTGTCCACACGTCTATGTCACCGACCTCTCTGGCCGCCTCGTTGCCACTTTTATACTCCACTTCCGTTGCTGCTGCCTCCACCTCATACCAGCCTGTGCCCTGGCCTCGCACTGAGGCTAGGCCCACTCTTGTAAGCACATCACCTTTCCTCCACATGCCTGCTGAGCCTATCCACTACACCACCCGAGTCCGCCAGCCCCGTCCTGCACAGCACAGACAGGTGCGTCCGCCTGCACCACCTCCCCCCGACACTGTACTTCAGAGCATTCGTGCTCTCGAGGGGGCGGTGAAAGCCCTCAGAGACGACCGTAGGACGATGTCTGCCACCGTCACCGCTATGGCCAGTCGCTTCGACCTACTTCCTGACATTCACTATTGCCTCACTCAGATTCTCGAGCGGCTTCCTCACGTACCCCCACCCACCCAGCAGGTACCCACCCCCACTCCTACACACACCCAGCCTGCTTCCACACCCACACCCACTCAGTAGACTGCTCCCCAGCCATCACCACCACCACCTCCGCCTCAGGACGGAGACGGCGCAGCCCCACCCTCTTAGGCACCTGATTTGGGTTCAATATTGCGTATTTAACCCCCCCATTTAGCCCTATTTTGTGCTCATGTGATGCTATATTGGTCTCTAGTGCATACGTATTTTCTACACATTTATTTATTAGAGAAAACACACTATTTGAGCACAAAACAGTAATTAATGGAGTATTTCTGAACTTTTTATATTTTTCCTAGCTTGGTCTCGATCTTACGATTCCAACGACAATTTATTTGTATTTTTCTGAGATCTGTGCTAATTACTGTGAATTTTTGAATGTAGAATACCATTTAATTGAAGAAATACAAAAGAAATACATTTTAAAATACGGCGCATGAATCTTGGAGTGCCACACGGCGTCATCCCCACGTTTCCCTATCGTATCGGACGGTGCTCAGCGATGCGGCGACGCGGCAATATGTCGTCCGCTCGATCCGCATCCAACGGCTCCCATCGCCCGTAGACGAAGCGGAGAGCGCAGCGATTATACGGCGACGTGGCGTAAGCAGAGCCCAGCGATCACGATCCAACGGCTGCGAAGCACCCCGAAGCGGATTCGGAGTTCGAATGCGGAGCGGGCGACATGGCGAAGAGCGAGCCGTGCGATCGAGATCGGACGGTGGAGATCAACCCCGAAGCGGAGTTCGGATGCGAAGCGCTGAGCGCGAATTTTGGCGAACACGCGTCGCTCCCACGATCGATCCCGCTGCGATGGACGGCCAGGAATTGCCCCGATCCAGATGTACGGCTTGGATTGATTTGGGCGCGATTGTAGAGCGGGTTTGAACCCGTTAAGCCCAATAAACCCGCAATCTCTTTATTTAAGCATATTCTAGGGTTTTTGGACGTATAATTGGCGTATTGGAGCACTTAGGAGCCGTATCTTCTTTCTGAAAAATTCTGTAAATTTCCAGAGGCCTTTCTTATTATTTCTAGAGAGTTTGAAGTCGAAACTTGGAGATTTGGTGATATTTCCTTTAACTCAAACCCCGTATTTTGGTGTTTTTAGCGTATTTTGCTATAAACTTGATGTATTTTGCTATGAAAGTTGTTTATTTTTGCATGATGTGTAGCTAAATCTCTGTTGTGCATGATATGGAGTAGTTAGGTGATGTGATTCGTGCTATTTAGGTTGAATATTGTTGTTCTTCATCGTAAAAGTCGCTAAAATTGTACGTTTTCGCTATTTAATCCTCTTTTCGTCTTCCAAAAGAAGCGAATACGTTGATGATCATCCCACAAGGGTGAGATTTGATCTCTCCAAAAGAGAGCTTCATACCATATTCGTAGAACTATAGTTTTAGCGACGTTTTTATTCAAATTGTGCTTGAACCCCCAAAAGGGTATTTTCCGACGAATCGCTCCCAAAAGGAGGATTTGTTGAGTTATATTTAATCAACTGAAATACACGAATTGCTGATCCTAACGAGCCCATATCATGTGCACGTTTCTCATATATTTTCATACACGACTCTTTCGTTGTTCGCTTTGATTACATATTCACGACACACTTTCACACCATCATCACTTTCATTATTAAAGTGTTTAGTTTCTCTACGTAGACTTTCTATTTGATTTAAGCTTGTGGTTTCAACAGATTTCTCCCGAGGATTCGACATCTGGACTCCCAGATTTTACTACTTGAACGGACTCTTGCGCTTGAGAGAAGCACCTTTCGGAGCCCACCAAGTTTTTGGCACCGTTGCCGGGGAGAACGGTTTGTTACTACGGTTTATTTCATTCAGAAGACCTTCGGTGAGATCTTTCCACTTTATTTTATATAAATATTTGTTTGCTTATATATAAAAAAAATTTATATTTGTGCTAGTTTATGTGGCATAGGACTCCTAGGACACATAGGTTGACTCGACGTTTTGATATGGCTAATAATAATATGGATGAAAATTTTAGCAACAACAACGAAAATAATGTGCAACCTGGAGTGCCTAGGACTTTAAAAGATTTACTTCGACCCACTAGGACTAGCACTGCTTCATGCTTTGTTTTACCTGCCGATGCAAATTCTTTCAATTTTAAACCTGGGGTGATCCAACTCTTACCCACCTTTCATGGGTTAGACAAGGAAAATCCATATCTCCATATTAAAGGATTTAAGGAGGTTTGCTTGACATGCTTTGATGGGAAAACTAGCGAGGACACGATATATCTTAAACTGTTCCCATTTTCATTAAAAGACAAAGCTAAAAATTGGTTGAATGCATTGCCATCACGCTCTATTACTACATGGATTGATTTGCAGGCTGAATTTCTAAAGAAGTTTTTTCCTATTCACAGGACACAGGGACTGAAGCGGCAGATTATGAACTTTGTCCAGAAAAGCGAGGAAACATTCTACCAGGCATGTGAAAGGTTCAATGAGTTACTGCTCGCATGTCCGCACAATGGCTTCGACAAAAGCAGGATTATTGGCTTCTTCTACGATGGACTGCAGCCGCAAATGAAGCAATTTGTAGAGATGATGTGCAATGGAGGATTCTTTGATAAAGAGCCAGATGAAGCTTGGACGTACCTGGAGGAGATAGCAGAAAATGCGCAGACATGGGACACTACTTCAGACTACGAGAGAGGAGGCCACTCTGCACCATCCCAGCCTACACGAGGAGTGGTATTCAATTTGAAGCAAGAGGATGCGTTGGAGGCAAAGATGGAGGCCATGATCTCAAACAAGCTTCACGCCATGAATCTGAAAGAGGCCAAGGCGGTTGAGATAGAGCAGACTTGCGCACTTTGCGACGTCAGTGGCCATGACACCAGTGCATGCCCCACACTTCCAGCCTTGAAGAGCATGCTAGGGAATCCTACTGGGGTGAATCAAGTGTCTTCGAATTACCAGAACTTCAATTCCAACAAGGGGTGGCGCAATAATCCAAACTTGAACTGGGGCCCCAATCAGCAGACTCAGCAGCAGCAGGCTCCCACTCAGTTCAGACCGCCGCAATACAACAATAACAACTACCAAAGTGGGAACCAGAGGAGGGACCATGAGCTGATGCAACAACAGCAGATGCAAACATTTGGCGATGCACTTCAGTAGCTCATTCAATTGCAACAAGCTCAGATGCAGAGCAGCAGGCGCAATTTCAGGCTCAGCAGACTCAGAATCAGCAGATGAGCGAGAGCTTGTCGAGGCTTACAGCGACATTAGAAAAAGGTAAGCTTCCATCTCAGTCAATTCCAAATCCTAATATGGGCTCATCTTCTTCTGCAGGTAACAATATGAAGCCTTGCCAAGCTGTGTCCACTTTGAGGAGTGGAAAAGAGATTCAGAAGCCTGATCCACCGAGCAGACAAGCTGAGCAGGAAGAGGGAATTCAGATCCAAGAAGAGGGAATTAAAGAACAAGAGGAGGTGCAGGAAGAGAGCACGGACGTGGGTGTGAGCAAAAGCGTCATTAAAGAGAAGGAACCCGCATCATATGTACCTGCAGCACCCTACCCTCATCGGCTACTTCAGAAAAGCAAAGATAAGTATCAAACTGAGATTCGAGAAATTTTTCAGAAGTGCCAGATCAATATTCCATTGCTTGATGCTATTAATCAAATACATGCCTATGCTAAATTTCTGAAAGATTTGTGCACTGTTAAAAGAAAGTTAAACGTGAAAAAGAAAGCATTCTTGACTGAACAGGTTAGCTCTATTGTGCAACAAAATACACCACCTAAATTTAGAGACCCTGGATCACCCACCATCACTTGCACCATTGGCACTAAAAAGATTGGAAATGCTTTATTGGATTTAGGTTCTAGTGTCAATATATTGCCATATCCTATTTTTGTGCAGCTTGGGTTAGGACAGCTAAAGCCTACATCTGTTATATTACAACTAGCTGATAGATTTATTAAAGTTCCAAAGGGATGCACTGAGGATGTCCTCGTTCAGGTGGACAAATTTTACTACCCCGCGGACTTTATAGTTCTAGACATCCAGGGACCCCAAACTGCCAATGCTACTCCTATCATCCTAGGTAGACCATTCCTAGCGACATGCAATGCTTTAATAAATTGTAGGGATGGTCAACTGAAAATTACTTTTGGCAACATGACTTTGGACTTGAATATTTTTAACACTTGCAAGTTGCCACACGTGGATGATGAGATTGAAAGGGTGCATATGATTGATTCGTTGGTGGATGATTATATTTGTTCTGAATTTTGTGATGATGCTTCTATTGTTGAGACTTTTATTGGTGATTCTGATGACATATCTTTTGTGCAGGAGAACGTGAAGGAGCTCAATGTGGTATGGGAGCCTAGGTTCGAGGCTTTGCCACCTAATGCATCAATTCAAATTTCATCTGAGGTGGAGGATCCAAAGCCAGAGTTGAAGCCACTTCCTGACTATCTTAAGTATGCTTTTCTTGGAGATGAAAACAGCTTCCCTGTGGTAATATCTTCTAAACTTACTCTAGAACAGGAAAGCTCTTTACTTGATGTGCTGAGGAAACATAGAGGTGCTATTGGTTGGTCCATTGCTGACATAAAAGGTATAAGCCCTATTGTATGCATGCATCATATTTATTTAGAGGATGACGCCAAACCCACTATAGAAATGCAACGTAGGTTAAATCCAACATTAAAAGAAGTGGTGAAAGGCGAGGTACTAAAATTGTTAGATGCAGGCATTATTTATCCTATTTCTGACAGCAAGTGGGTTAGCCCTACACAGGTTGTTCCTAAAAAATCTGGCCTCACCGTGGTTAAAAATGAGAATAATGAGCTTATCCCAGTTAGAGCCACCACAGGTTGGAGGATGTGCATAGACTATAGGAAGTTGAACTCCCGAACTAGAAAAGATCATTTCCCTCTTCCATTTCTTGACCAAATTTTAGAGAGGGTAGCTGGACATGAGTACTATTGCTTTCTGGACGGTTATTCAGGTTATTATCAGATTGAGATTGCACCTGAGGACCAGGAAAAGACCACTTTTACCTGTCCCTTTGGTACTTTTGCATTTAAAAGAATGTCGTTTGGTTTATGTAATGCTCCAGCTACTTTTCAGCGATGCATGCTCAGTATTTTTGATGATATGGTTGAGAAAATTGTTGAGGTATTTATGGATGATTTTTCAGTATATGGTAGCTCTTTTCATGATTGTTTAGCTAACTTGGCTCTTGTTCTTGACAGGTGCATTGAAAAAACCCTCCTATTGAATTGGGAGAAGTGTCATTTTATGACCAGGTCACCTGGTTTCTAAAGATGGTATACAGGTAGACAGAGCCAAGGTAGCAGTAATTGAGAAGCTAACAAGTCCTAAATGCGTGAAGGACATCAGATCATTTTTGGGACATGCAGGATTTTATAGGCGGTTCATCAAAGATTTTAGCGCTATATCTCGCCCTCTTTGCAACTTACTTACTTTAAATATGGATTTTATTTGGACACCTGAGTGTCAAATTTCTTTTGAAACTTTAAAGAAGTTGCTGATTTCTGCTCCTACTTTACAGGTACCAGACTGGTCCCTACCATTTGAAATAATGTGTGATGCAAGCAATTACGCAGTTGGTGCAGTCCTAGGCCAAAGAAAAGACAAAGTTCCAGTAGTGATTTACTACGCCAGCAAGACACTAAATGATGCTCAGAGGAATTATACGACCACAGAGAAGGAGTTGCTGGCTATAGTAATCGCGTTGGAAAAATTCAGGAGCTATATTTTGGGATCACCAATTTTGATATATACTGATCACTCCGCTTTAAAATATTTATTGTCTAAAAAAGATGCTAAGCCTCGATTGATACGATGGATTTTATTGTTGCAGGAGTTCAATGTCACAATCAAGGACAAGAAAGGCGTGGAGAATCTAGTACCTGACCATTTATCACGATTGACAGTAGGCCTTGATTCAGCAGATGTGCCTTTGAAGGACTCCTTTCCTGACGAGTATCTTTTTAGCGTTTCCACCTCTCCATGGTATGCTGATATCGTTAATTATCTGGTAACTGGTAAGACCCCTGCCACTTGGTCTCTTCAAGACTTTAAACGGTTCAAGTATGAGGTAAAATATTTCTTCTTTGATGATCCGTACTTATATAAATATTGTAGTGACCAAATTGTTAGGAGATGCATTCCTGATCATGAAATAACCAGTGTGATACAATTTTGCCATGATGGAGTATGTGGTGGACATTTTTTTGCGAACAAAACTGTGGCAAAAATCTCGCAATGTGGCTTTTATTGGCCAACTATGTTTAAAGATACATTTCATTATTGCAAGACATGTGCTGCATGCCAACAATTAGGGGGTATTACTAAACGTAACATGATGCCTTTAAACCCCATTTTGGAAATTGAAATATTTGATTGTTGGGGCATAGACTTCATGGGACCTTTCCCACCTTCATTTGGATATGCTTTTATTTTGGTTTGTATTGATTATGTTTCTAAATGGGTGGAAGCTATTCCTTGCAGGTTGAACGACACTTCCATTGTGCTTAAGTTCCTCAAAGAGAACATTTTCTCTAGGTTTGGAGTGCCAAAGGCCTTGATCAATGATGAAGGGTCTCATTTTTGCAACCGCATGTTCGCTACTTTAATGAAGAGGTTTGGGGTCACGCACAAAGTTTCTACTCCGTATCACCCACAAACCAACAGTCAAGCAGAGTTGGCAAATAGAGAGATCAAAGGAATTCTACAGAAAACGGTGAATCCAACAAGGAAAGGTTGGAGCTTGCGCTTACCTGAAGCGTTGTGGGCCTACAGGACGGCCTACAAAACAATTTTGGGGATGTCACCTTACCATCTTGTTTTTGGAAAGTCTTGTCACTTACATATTGAGATAGAGCATAAATCTTATTGGGCTATAAAGAAAATGAATTTTGATACTGATGTCTCTTTTTCTTCTCGCAGGTTACAATTATTGGAGCTGGAGGAGTTGAGGAGAAATGCGTACGACACCGCTAAAATATCAAAAGAGAGGATGAAATCCGTCCATGACATGATGATCTTGAGGAGGGAGTTCATCCCAGGCCAAAAAGTACTTCTATACAATTCCAGGCTACACATCTTTCCCGGGAAGCTTCGATCTAGGTGGTATGGACCTTTCGTCGTCAAAGAAGTTTTTCCGCATGGCGCTGTGCTCTTACTTAATGAAAAAGATGGAAGTGAGTTCAAGGTGAATGGCCAGAGATTGAAGCATTTTCACGAGCCTTGGACCAAGGAAGCGAGCACCATGGATCTCACAGACCCACCTTCGGGTGGGGACTAATCAGGTGTGTTCTTTCCATGATTCCCTCTTCCTAACATTGAGGACAATGTCTATTTTTAGTTGGGGGGAGGGTATAACTTTTAGGATTTTTATTTTATTTTATTTTTCTTTTTCTTTTATGATTTTATTTTTTTAGTTCCCTTTTTGTTTTGAGTCAAAAAAAATCACCAAAGTCTATTTTACCTAGAAATGACCCTCATGTGATGAAACTTCTCGATATTTATTCACCACCATACACATATGATCTATTTTCCTCCACCACTATTGTTAAACATTTCAGTCTCATTTTACATGAATTTGAGTGCTTGTGGTGAATTTCTTTTTATACATCTCAATGGCAAGAATAATCGATGACTTAATGAATCTAGAAATTATGGATTAGCAAGTGGTATGCTCTCATTGGAACACACTAAAGTTCATGCACAAATAATTCATAAATTAACTGGAGCATTTTTCTTTATCTCATATTCATTGCTATTTGCATGCTTGGTGTGATTTTGGGTAGAAAAACGTACCACGTCATTTGAAATGATTAGGATACCCACTCTTGTGAAAAATTAAAGAAGAGGAAGTTATCTTGCCAAGTTGTTTATGCACATACAAAAGAAAAAATATGAGATGAATGAGGAAGAAAAAAAATGAATAAATGTGCTATTAAAGAAATAACTTGGTTGGCTCGAGTAGTACAGTCCGAGGGGCCCTTCTTGGCCTAATGCCTTATTATCGTCTGATTTGGGAGCCATTGACCGGAACCTCAATTATTTGATGGAGCGATCCAAGTTATATACTTTTCCGCGAATGTTGCTTGATGCGCGTTACGCGGAACTATGAAAAAAAAGCGAAAGGAAATAGAGGATAAGTGTGCATAATTAGCAAGGCAGGAGAACTTCCAAAGCTTAAAGAAAACACAAGATGTGGTGTGATCTTTTATGAATGAAGATTGACGTGTGTATGCTTTGATACCATTTTATTTTTAATGCTTGCTTTGCATGAAAAATTCACGCTCCAAGTTAAAATATGTGATTGAACGGTGTGTACCATTGCTTTAGTATACTATGAGCCATGAAGTAATTGATAGTGAATTTGAGTCTATTTTATAACCATTTGAGATGCTTGACATTCATTTTTGAAAACCCACAAGTACCATTACTTTATGAGCTTGAAATTTTGATATTAGTGTGTGGTTATCTCTTTTGTCGTAGTAGTATGATGGAGAGTAATTTGAGATCTGATAAGGTGATCTAGGCGTATTTTTAATCGCTCTTTTGGCTAGAGACTAGCAAAACGCTAGTTGGGGGGTGTGATTTGGGTTCAATATTGCGTATTTAACCCCCCATTTAGCCCTATTTTGTGCTCATGTGATGCTATATTGGTCTCTAGTGCATACATATTTTCTACACATTTATTTATTAGAGAAAACACACTATTTGAGCACAAAACAGTAATTAATGGAGTATTTCTGAACTTTTTATATTTTTCCTAGCTTGGTCTCGATCTTACGATTCCAACGACTATTTATTTGTATTTTTCTGAGATCTGTGCTAATTACTGTGAATTTTTGAATGCAAAATACCATTTAATTGAAGAAATACAGAAGAAATACATTTTAAAATACGGCGCACGAATCTTGGAGTGCCACGCGGCGTCATCCCCGCGTTTCCCCGCCGTATCGGACGGCGCTCAGCGATGCGGCGACGCGGCAATATGTCGTCCGCTCGATCCGCATCCAATGGCTCCCATCGCCCGTAGACGAAGCGGAGAGCGCAGCGATTATACGGCGACGTGGCGTAAGCGGAGCCCAGCGATCACGATCCAACGGCTGCGAAGCGCCCCGAAGCAGATTCGGAGTTCGAATGTGGAGCGGGCGACGTGGCGAAGAGCGAGCCGTGCGATCGAGATCGGACGGTGGAGATCAACCCCGAAGCGGAGTTCGGATGCGAAGCGCTGAGCGTGAATTTTGGCGAACACGCGTCGCTCCCACGATCGATCCCGCTACGATGGACGGCCAGGAATTGCCCCGATCCAGATCTACGGCTTGGATTGATTCGGGCGCGATTTTAGAGCGGGTTTGAACCCGTTAAGTCCAATAAACCCGCAATCTCTTTATTTAAGCGTATTCTAGGGTTTTTGGGTGTATAATTGGCGTATTGGAGCACTTAGGAGCTGTATCTTCTTTCTGAAAAATTCTGTAAATTTCCAGAGGCCTTTCTTATTATTTCCAGAGAGTTTGAAGTTGAAACTTGGAGATTTGGTGATATTTCCTTTAACTCAAACCCCGTATTTTGGTGTTTTCTAGCGTATTTTGCTATAAACTTGATGTATTTTGCTATGGAAGTTGTTTATTTTTGCATGATGTGTAGCTAAATCTCTGTTGTGCATGATATGGAGTAGTTAGGTGATGTGATTCGTGCTATTTAGGTTGAATATTGTTGTTCTTCATCGTAAAAGTCGCTAAAATTGTATGTTTTCGCTATTTAATCCTCTTTTCGTCTTCCAAAAGAAGCGAATACGTGATGATCATCCCACAATGGTGAGATTTGATCTCTCCAAAAGAGAGCTTCATACCATATTCGTAGAACTATAGTTTTAGCGACGTTTTTATTCAAATTGTGCTTGAACCCCCAAAAGGGTATTTTCCGACGAATCGCTCCCAAAAGGAGGATTTGTTGAGTTATATTTAATCAACCGAAATCCACAAATCGCTGATCCTAACGAGCCCATATCATGTGCACGTTTCTCATATATTTTTATACACGACTCTTTCGTTGTTCGCTTTGATTACATATTCACGACACACTTTCACACCATCATCACTTTCATTATTAAAGTGTTTAGTTTCTCTACGTAGACTTTCTATTTGATTTAAGCTTGTGGTTTCAACAGATTTCTCCCGAGGATTCGACATCTGGACTCCCAGATTTTACTACTTGAACGGACTCTTGCGCTTGAGAGAAGCACCTTTCGGAGCCCACCAGCACCCTTGATGCCATTGATTCTTTTTGCAGTCATGCTGCCCGTCTCTGCTGGGTCCTGATGATTTTTTCCCACCCCCTCCCCTCACTGTTTTTGGGTCCACATTTTGTTCACATCCTTCTATATCATTTTTGGGAGAAAGGGAGAGTTTTGGTGTCACACTTTTATATCTGATTCACTCCTATATCTGCATGCATCATGTCCGCATCATATTTTTCATTTCGTTATTTTTATTTTCTTTTTCCTCATGCATGCATCCTCACCTACCCCACACTTTACACGTCTCTCGGTGTGCCACACTTCGCACATCGAGGACACTGTGCACTTTAGCTTGGGGGAGTGAGTTCTCACGTTCTTTTCGATTTACCACCTTTATTTTTAGTTTTCTCACGCCATTTTCCGCATTTGCACTCACTTTCATCACTTTTTCTTTTTTTACCATGCATCACGTTTTTCTTATTTTCTTTGTGTGCTGCATTGTAATTAGTTTTATTTTCCCTCTTTATCTTTATTTCTTTTTCATCTCATGCTAGAGATGACTTTTCTATGATGATGATGACGTGGAGTTAGCTTTCTCTATATGCATGCTATACTTGTCATGTCTTAGATTTTATTTCTGATATCACATGCTGTGATTTGCCTTGCATTTAGAGATAGTAACCCACACTTTTTTCGTATGAAAATGGATGAAATTTTATTATTAGCTGAGTCTGAATATTCATATGTATGCTATCGCAGAAAACACACCAAGATTCACGCATTGAATGCTTATATCTGGAGTACCGTTTTCTTTTCCTATATCACTTCTATTTGCATGATTTGTACATTTCACTTTAGGATGATTGAATGATGTTAGCTATGATAAATCTGGATTAGTTTAGCTTTTTTGTGATCAAAACCGAGTAGATTAGATTACCCTGCTGAAGTTGTCGTGCACGTCTTATAGAGTGAACTGAGAGACATATTTATTTCTTTCTCCACATATCTTGAACATCAATTCTCTATTTTAAAATCATTGGTGAATCTCCCCTTAGCGATTCTAATATATGGCATTTCCCCCGCTATTAATTCCTAGCTCCAAATTTCCCAAAACCAAAAAAAGAAAAAGAAAAATTCTTGTATATCCTTATTTCTCTTTGATTTGGGATCATTGTATATATATGCTATTGAAAAAAAATGAGAAGAAAAAAGGGAAAAAGAAAAGAAAAAGAAAAGAAAAGAGAAAAGAACCTCAATAAACGATCCCATCTCATGTTCTCTCTCTTGCTTCCCTCTTTTTGTTTTTATTTTTATTACTTTTGGAGCTTCATAAAAATGGGGATGTAAATATTGTTTTTTGTGCCACCACGCTTATAGATAAGCTTGGGGGAGGGAATCCAATGATGTGTGAGAGAGTGACTACTTGACGGTGCACGACAACCTAGGCTAAGTAATATTCTATACTCGGTGAGATTGTTTTAGCTTCACGAAATCCAGAAATCTATGCCTAGCACTCATTTCATGAAATCCACGCTTTTCTATTCTTTCTATTCTATTGCGTGATATTCTTATACTCCTCTTCGAAAGCGTTCAATTGAAAAGTGTGTGATCTGCGATATTGTATACCGCTTTAAATGATTCAGACGATATTAATTCTAAAATTATTCCGTTTTTATGCTATATCGATATTCTTGGGTTTTCTATTTCTATTTGCACCATTATACTATGATATCGAGATAAAATTCTTTGACATGTGTTTTACATTCGGTGCATACTATATGAGTGAGCAAAACCCATGTCCTGAGAAAAATGATCTAGCAGCTTCCCTCTTCGCTTTCTTCTTTCTTCTTCGTTTTTCGTTTTTCGTTTTTCGTTTTTCGTCGTTTTCGTTTTCTGAATCCACCGGGTTCGCCTTTTACTTATCTTCCTCGAGGACGAGTAAGAGGTAAGCTTGGGGGATTTTGATCACTCCGTGTTTTACACCTTTTTTCCGCATGATTACATGCCATTTAGATCGCTCAAATCACGCTTTTCACGATTTATCGACAATATTTCGATACTTTTCACGATTTGTTGTTTTTGTCGTATTTCAGGAGATTTGGAGCGATTTGGAGTGATCCCGAGATACACCTACTCCAGAGTGTCACCGATGACTTCCCCGAGGGGTATTTTGCTATTGGATAGGAGCGGAAGAAGAAAGAACGTCGTAGGAGCGACGAGGAGGCAAAAACAATCAGAATGTGCATTTTTGGTGTCTCACTCGGCCGAGTGAAGGAGTCACTCGGCCGACCAGCAAGACCTCGCTCGGCCGACCAGATCGGACACGCTTCATGTGTGCACTCGGCCGAGCATCAGAAGCCACATCGGCCGAGTGACGAAACCCCGTCTGCCCGAGTGGCACTCAGACGACGCCCATCAAAAAGAGCCAACTTACTGTTTTTCGTCTGCCTGAGCATCAGAAGACCCACTCGGCCGAGTGGAAATTGCCGACCGCCCGAGTGAATAGAAGCCATCGGCCGAGTGAAGACAACTCACTCGGCCGAGCGACGTCCGAAGTGAAGACCCCCAAGACCCCAGACTTACTGAAAATTCTCAGGGTTTCTCACTCGGCCGAGCGACTTTTGTCCCTCGGCCGAGTGAGCCGCGCTGCCTGTAGCGTAAATTGCGATTTTCAGGCTACGCAGGGGCATTTTGGTCAGGGATTTTTGGGCAGTTTTGGGGGGTATTTAACCCCAGTTTTTAACCTAGGTTAAGGAGCTTTTTCCTTTGCTTTTTGCAGCTTTTTAGATTAAACTTTTTAGCTTTTGATTCTTGTGATTGGAGAGGAGAGAAAAGTTTATTTTTGTTGGATTCTTGGAGAACTCTATTGGTTTGTCTCCCTCTTCATTAAAAATCTCATTTTTATTGCCTATTTGAATATTGCCATGAATTCTATTGTTATTTCAATTGATTATTTTTGCAATTGTGATATGAATTGTGAGTAGTCCTAACGTCTTGGGGCGTGGGGATGAACCCTACGAGCCCAATTTCCGATTTGTGATGATTTGGTAGAAATATTGCTAGAATTGCTATTAGGGTTAGTTTGGGATCGATATACTACGGATTGCTAGGTGTTCATATCGATTGGGATTTGCAAGAGATTGGATCCCAATTTGATAGGAAACCCTAGAAATCCGAATTGGGTTGAAATTGAGTTTCCGTAGTATCGGTTTGCAAGAGATTGGACCGATACTAGGGTTCTCGGTCGCAATTCCATACCGATACCCGTTTGCAAGAGATTGAATAGGTAGGAACTATCCCAACCTAGGTCGTGGCCCGAGTTTGCACGAGAGTGGGCTCGGGGCGCGATTGAACGATGATGTTGATCCTAATGCTAGCTTGCCTAGGCTAGGGTTTGCAAGAGATTTGACTCAAACCTAGGATAGCTATAGATCGGCAACAGCGCGAGAGCGTGAGCTAGGTTTTACATTCAGTTGCAACTAGTTCATCCGAAATTTTACTCTAGCAATTGTGATACCAATGAATCACAATGACGAGATACGGTGAGTAGCGGGGATTCCCCATTCCCTAGGCGTCTTTAATTGATTTTATATCTCCATACTTTGTCTGACGATTGTGACAGGATCGCCAAATGGCAAATTCCCTCTTTTCTGTTCCTATAGCCAGGTTGTTCGGAGCAGGTACTTTCATACGTCCTCCATGTGTTCGATAACCCGCTCGCCGCTACACCGTGCGCTTGCGGTAAAACTACACGGTCGCCCTTTTGGGTTACATTTTGGAGCGATCAGATCGCTGCCATGGCAAAACAATATTAGAACAACATCCAACCTAGTTTTATTAGGGTTTCACAAAAACACAAATGGGCTATGAGGATATTAAGAGATCGAGTTATTACCGTATCGGAAGCGGAAGAATGATGCCGAGCAAGCACGGCAACGGAAGAAACGATCCGGGGAACCTAGGGTTCAGATCTGGAATGGATGGGGAAAATCTGGAGAAATGGGGTTTTGGGGGTTTTTGGGGGTTTTCCGACGATCTAGAGGTGGTGGCCGGCCAAAATGGAGAGGGGGAGAGGATCTTGATGAAGGAGGAGGGCTAGGGTTAGATGGATGATGATTTGGAGAAGAAGGAGGCTCAGGAGAAAGGAAAGAAGAAAAGAAAAACGTTTGGGGGGTTTAAATAGGAAGTGCTGGCGGCCGCCCAGAAATTAGGGTTTCGACACTGATTAGTCGGTCAAAGAGCAACCACTGACCGACTAGTTCGGGAACTAGTCGGTCGGTTGACCAACGCAGACCGACTAAGTCCAAACAGTAACTCCTGTATAAAAATAGGATTTAGATTTAGTCAGTCAAAGAACAACTACTGACCGACTAGTTTCTCATCTAGTCGGTCGATGAACGTTCTTAGACCGACTAAGAATGAATAGTACTTGGTATCAAAAATGATCATAGAGCTAGTCGGTTAAAGAACGATTGCTGACCGACTAGTTTGCAACCTAGTCGGTCGACGAACGTTCTTAGACCGACTAACGATAAACAGTAACTCCTGAGTAATTTACAAAGCCCACTAGTCGGTCCATGAAGGTTTGCCGACCGACTAAATCGTCATCTAGTCGGCCGGTTCCCCTTCTTGTACCGGCTAACGTGCACAAAAAGTTCCGAAATGGAGCGCGAAGCTTCGGGATCGATTCCTAAGACTCCTAGGCTTGATCTAACAATAAGATATGACCGATATGAAGCCCGTCACGAATGACTTACTCCGAAATCGACGATCCTAAGGAAGAAGCTAGAAAATCACGACGAAATGATCGAAAATGAAAGCAACGGAGACGAAAACCACATATGAGGAGAAAATCCACCAAAACATATATATAATATAAATAACCCAGATACATGAAACCAGTCGTTACAACATATAACTTGGCAAGTATAGTATGGAAGTGACAAGTAAAGGGAAGTACAAGTAGCAAGTATGTCATGGATAACAAGTTTTACAAGTAAAAAACGGACAAGTTCAAGTCAAGTGGTTCACGTCAAGTGATCACGTCAAGTAAACACGTCAAGTAAACAAGTTATGCACAGAGATTTCGGTTGCTGGCTAGAGTGGCTGATCGGGCCAACTCGTAAGCTCAGGTGACCGCTTATCCCTATCCCTCCACGTGTATCGAGCCAGGGCATTACCCCGAACACGGAATGCTCGCTTCTGGATCACGAGCCAGGAAGTGTACTTAACATGTATGGCGTAGGGTTATGCCTGCAACGCAGGTGCCTAGCCAGAAATAAGTAGATCAGACATTGGCTATCAACCAACTCACGTAGCCCGCTTCTGGAACATGAGCCAGGAAACACAAGTATTGTAGCGTGTGCTACGAATGCGACATTCAACATGGATAGCATGGATGACAATTAATTCGCGTACCGTTAATTAAAATTAAACATGACATGGTAGTTATGCAACATGATAAATGACGGATCTAGCTTCGTTGTCAAGCTAGTTCCTGAAATTGCGCCTAGGCGAGTATCATTTCGTCGCCTAGTCTCTTTTATGCCTACAACAAGCAAATGGCCTAAGACATGGCCCAAAACCCTAAGTGGCAAGTTTCACTTGCCTAGCACCAAGGATGACGATCACGATCACGAAGGTTCGTCTCACGGACGCTAATCTACGGGAGAGAGGTCGCTGCCATGGCAAAACAACATTAGAACAACATCCAACCTAGTTTTATTAGGGTTTCACAAAAACACAAATGGGTTATGAGAATATTAAGAGATCGATTTATTACCGAATCGTTAGCAGAAGAACGATGCCGAGCAAGCACGGCGACGGAAGAAACGATCCGGAGAACCTACGGTTCAGATCTGGAAATGGGGAGAAAATTTGGTGAAATGGGGTTTTGGGGATTTTTGGGTGTTTTTCGGTGACCTAGAGGAGGTGGCCGGCCTAAATGGAGAGAGGGAAGCTCCAAGGGAGGAAGGAATGGCTTGGGGAAATGTTGGAGGGTGATTTGGGGGAGAAAATGGCTCAGGAGAATGAAAGAGGGATGAAAGAAATCGTGGGTGGGGTTTAAATAGGAAGAGCTGGCGGCTGCCCAGAAATTAGGGTTTCGACACTGATTAGTCGGTCGAAGAGCAACCTCTGACCGACTAGTTCTGGAAATAGTCGGTCGGTTGACCAACGCAGACCGACTAAGTGTAAACAGTAACTCCTGTACAAAAATAGGATTTAGATTTAGTCGGTCAAAGAAAAACTACTGACCGACTAGTTTCTCATCTAGTCGATCGACGAACGTTCGTAAACCGACTAAGAATGAATAGTACTTGGTATCAAAATGATCATAGAGCTAGTCGGTTAAAGAACGACTGCTGATCGACTAGTTTGCAACCTAGTCGGTCAACAAATGTTCTTAGACCGACTAACTATAAACAGTAACTCCTGAGTAATTAACAAAGCCCACTAGTCGGTCCATGAAGGTTTGCCGACCGACTAAATCGTCATCTAGTCGATCGGTTCCCCTTCTTGTACTGGCTAACGTGCACAGAAAGTTTCGAAATGGAGCACGAAGCTTCGAGATCGATTCCTAAGACTCCTAGGCTTGATCTAACAATAAGATATGACCGATATGAAGCCCGTCACGAATGACTTACTCCAAGACCAACGATTCTAAGGAAGAAGCTAGAAAATCACGACGAAACGATCGAAAGTGAAAGCTACGGAGACGAAAACCACGCATAAGGAGAAAATCCACAAAAACATATATAATATAAATAATCCAGATACATGAAAACCAGTCGTTACATCCTCCCCAACTTAAGAAAAATTCCGTCCTCGGAATTTCCCAACACTCACGTGTCCGGAAACAAAAGTGGGTAGCGCTCTTGCATCTCATCCTCATTCTCCCAAGTAGACTCTCCAGGCAAGCCGTGTCGCCACATCACCCACATAAGATTGACAACCTTGTTCCGAAATGACTTCTGACGCCTTTCCAAAATCTGCACTGGCTGCTGGTCATACGCCATATCATGGCGAACGGTAATCTCCGAGAAATCCACAGCATGAGATGGGTCGCTAATGTATCGACGAAGCTGCGACAGATGGAAAACATTGTGAACTCCTTCCAAAGATGGCGGCAAGGCTAAGCGGTAGGATACCTCGCCAACTTTCTCCAGAATGTCAAATGGTCCAATGTATCGTGGGCTCAACTTCCCTCGCTTCCCAAAGCGAATCACACCACGATTCGGGGAAATCCTCAGAAACACATGGTCGCCCAGCTGAAACTCCAAAGGACAATGTTTAGCATCCGCCCAATACTTAAAACGGCCTGAGCAATCCTCAACCTCTCCCGAATGTTCCTGACAACATCCACAGCCTCCACAATCATCTCAAGTCCCAACATCTCCCTATCACCAACATCATCCCAACTCAATGGCGATCGACATTTCCTCCCATAAAGAGCGGCGAAAGGCGCCATGCCAATACTCGCCTGGAAGCTGTTGTTGTAAGAAAACTCTACCAGATGTAGATGGTCCTCCCACGAACCCTTGAAATCCAACATGCACGCCCTCAGCATGTCCTCCAAGATCTGAATCGTCCTCTCGGACTGGCCATCCGTCTGCGGATGGTACGCCGTGCTGAAACTCAGACGCGTACCCAAACTCTTCTGCAAACTCTGCCAAAACTGAGATGTGAACCTCGTGTCTCTGTCTGACACGATGCTCACGGGGACTCCGTGAAGTCGCATGACCTCCTGCACGATTCACGTTACATCACTATCTAAACTAGGAAAAGGAAATAAAACTGAGAGCAAAAGAATTTACCTCCATATATCTCCTCGCTAGCGCCTCAGTGGATTGTCCTACTCGGAATGGAATAAAGTGCACGGATTTGGTTAATCGATCTACGATCACCTAAATCGCGTCATTCTGCTTCGGACTCCGAGGTAGTTCAGTCACGAAATCCATAGTGATGTGTTGCCATTTCCACTCGGGAATTGGAAGCGGTAGCAGCAACCCTGTTGTACGCTGATGCTCCGCCTTCACTTGCTGGCAAACCAAACACTTGGCTACACTCCGAGCCACACTCCTCTTCATGCCATGCCACCAATAGTTCAGACGAAGATCCTTGTACATCTTGGTCCCACCAGGATGCACAGAATACGGCAAACTGTGTGCCTCCACCATCAACTCCTCTCTAATATCTCCAGCTGGCACACACAACCTGGCTCCAAACCTCAGCGAGCCATCCTCATGAATCAAAAAGTCAGTCCACAGACCGGCTTCCACCTGCTCCCGAATCTTCACCAGCTTCGGATCCTCAGCTTGGCCAGCCTTGACCCGATCCACGATCGTCTATTGAATCTGCATACACATCAACGAAGAAGCCTCCCCAGGAAGAACAATCTCCACACCAGACTCGCAAAAATCCTGCTGCAATCTCCACTGCAAAGTCAAAATCATCACCGCTGGAAGCCTACTCAGCGCATCAGGAACCACATTCACCTTGCCAGGGTGATACTGCAAATCAATCTCATAATCCGCCATGAGCTCCAACCATCGACGCTGTCGCATGTTGAGCTCCTTCTGAGTAAAAATATACTTCAAGCTTTTGTGATCGGTGAAGATCTTCACTTTCTCACTCAGCAGGAAGTGCCTCCAAATCTTAAGAGCAAAAACAACAGCAGCCAACTCCAAATCATGCGTCGGGTAATTCTTCTCATGAACCTTGAGCTGACGAGATGCATAAGCCACTACATGTCCATGCTGATGCAAAACACAACCGAGACCCTTTCTAGAAGCATCACAAAAGATCTCAAATCCACCGCTGCGATCAGGTACAACAAGAATAAGGGCAGTCGTCAATCTCTCCCTCAGAACACCAAAGGCATTCTCACAATCACCCGACCAAACAAAAGGTACATCCTTCCGCGTCAATCTGGTAATCGGCTCGGCAATACGGGAAAATTCCTTAATGAAGCGCCGATAATTACCAGCCAGTCCAAGGAAACTCCTGATCTCAGACGCTGACTGCGGAACATGCCACTCTCGGATGGCCCTGATCTTCTCGGGATCTAATGAAATACCATCTCTAGTCACCACATGCCCGAGAAAAGCAACTCTGTCCAGCCAAAACTCGCACTTCGAAAACTTAGCATACAGCCGATGCTTCCTCAAAATCTCCAACACTGTCCTCAAGTGCGATGCATGCTCCTCCTCTGACTTCGAATAGATCAGAATGTCATCAATGAAGATAACGACAAACTTATCTAAAAAGTCATAGAAGATCAGATTCATCATATTCATGAAAACTGTGGGTGCGTTGGTTACACCGAAAGGCATAACCACAAACTCGTAGTGTCCATACTTCGTCCTGAATGCTGTCTTCGGAACATCATCCTTCTTCACCTTTAACTGATGGTAACCACTTCTCAAATCCAATTTAGAAAACACCCTCGATCCTCCAAGCTGATCAAAAATATCATCGATGCGAGGCAACAGGTATTTATTCTTGATGGTTACCGCATTCAACTCCCAATAGTCCACACACATGCGACGCGAACCATCCTTCTTCTTCACCAGCAAGACCGGTGCTCCCCGCGGAGACACACTAGGATTGACATAACCCTTCTGCAAAAGCTCATCCAGATGCTTCTGCAATTCCTCCAACTCAGCGGGTGCCATACGATAAGGCGCCTTCGAAATCGGCTGCACTCCCAGAACAAGATCAATAGAAAATTCTAGAGCTTGATCAGGTAGAAAACCAAACATCTCCTCAGGGAAGACGTCATCAAAATCTCACACCACAGCTGGCCTCTCCAGCTCCATCTGTATAGCCACAACCTCCACTGGTCTGGCCCGAAATCCGACAGGACAAAGCGAACTGCTACCACGGCTGAACTCAAACACTGGGTGTCCGGGAATCTCGAACACCACCTTCTTCCTCCGACAGTTGATCGTAGCATAGAAGCTCGCAAGCCAGTCCATCGCAAGAACTGCATCATAGTTGATGATGTCATGGACAATGAAATCAGCGTAAAGCTCATGTCCACAAACCACCAACGAGCAAGAATTGCAACCAAGATGCACCGAGACCACGCCATTCCCTGTAACGATGTTCCAACTCTTGGAAAGAGGGGACGTCGACAAGGAATGCTTCTCCACAAAGCTCCGAGAAATAATGCACATCGATGCACCAGAGTCAAAGAGAACTCGTGCAGGAGATGTGCACACCAAAATCACACCTACAAACAGTCTAACAATCATGCCCTAGCAACAAACATGAGCAAGCAACCAAACATAATCTAACAATCAAACATAACTAAGGAAGAAACAACTAGGAGGGAAGTTACCTGTGATAACCTCATCCATGGCCATGCTCTCCTCCTCAGTCATCAGGAAAGCCTACCCTCTCAGCAGAACAGCCTGCTGGAAGGCCTGTCTCTGTGGAACAAGGGGTGCTCCACATCCAGCGGGCACAGGAGCTCGCTGTTGCAACGGCTGTGCTGCAATGGGTGTCCGCCAAGGCTGCTTCAACTTGGGGCACTCCCTGATGGTATGGGCAGGATCTCCGCAGACAATACACTGCCCCAGGAACCTCCTACACTGATCCCTGAGGTGCCCGGTCTTGCCGCAGAAATGGCAAGTCTTCAGAATAGGCCCTCCTGGCCTCTTGAACTGAACAGGCTGGATAGGCCTGAATCCAGGTCTAACCGTCGCTCTGACCTGCTCCACAGGCCTCTTCCTAGCTCCTGAAACATGTCCCTTCCTCTGGTTCAAATTCAAATCCTGCCGCCTCGCAGCAATCAGAACCTTCTGATATGTCTCCAGGTCAGAAGAGGTCACAAAACTCTGAAGCTCCAAGGCAAGTCCCTGCAGGAACCGCAGAGCTTTCTCATCGGCATCTTGCACCATCTTTGGTGCAAACCGACTGAGTCTCGTGAACTCTTGGTGGTACTGATCCACCGACAAACTCCCCTGCTTCAGATCTATGAAGCGTTGTAGCATCACCTGCCTAGCAGCCTTCGGGAAGAACTCTCCATCAAATCTGGACTTAAAGGTAGCCCAAACTATCGGCTCCACCAGCACCTTCTCTTCAGCATCCCACCAGTTTCTGGCATTATCCTTCAGCTGCCTCTTAGCCAAATCAACCCATCCAGTCGGGTTAATCTTCGTCATCGCCAGGTTATCCTTAATGTTCCGAATCCACTCATCGACAGCCAGAGGACCCTCAGACCCATCAAAATATGCAGGACCCAGCTCCCGAAATTGCTTCGCTCCCAGCTCGGAGCAAGGGGCATCCTGGATTGCCCGACCAGCTCGAACAACTGGAGCATTCTGGACTTGCAAGAGCACGCCCTGCTGCACCTGCATCATCTGAAGCATCATCCGCATTATCTCTCCATTGGTGGGTTCCCGCTCAGGATCCTCGTCATAAGGGGACGCACCACTACCTCCACCACGGGTGAATCGCCTTCCTGCCATCTAGTGACACAAAAAAATGCAGATTAGACTCATAGCTTATGACTCGGACGTCGAACTTAGTTTATTGGACATTCTAATATTATTATCGTCGTTCTGATAATCGCAGTTACAGAAGAGACCTGCATGGGCCACCAACAAAACCTGTCACGCCCCGCTTCCCTAAAATGGAGGCGAGACGTGAAAAGGTCCGCACGAGAGTGGAGCTGTGAAGCCCCAAACCCGCCAAGCGTCAATAAAACATAAGCAAGTCCATGTAACCACAAACGGAACAACAATAATAACACAAGAAGAGACAGAAATAAAATCTCAAATCTCAGAATTTGTCCAACATTAAAGTTAAGTTCAACATCTAGAAAAGCTACTGACCGGCGCCCCGCTTGAGTCGCGGCGGCGCGGTGTCGTTTACCGCAAGTTTCACGGTTAGTGTAGGGTGCGGGAATATCGAACTCAGGGAGGCGAGGTTGTGCTTGGGTCAGGTAGGACCTAAATCACCCCGAGGGGCGAGCTAGCCCGAATCGGTGAATGGTTGTCACGAAAGGAAATAAATAGGTATGAACAACAAGAAAGAAAACCCGGGACTTTGGTTTCCAACCCGACGAGAGACTCTCGCCGATACGGCCTACGGGTATGGATAGTGATCGGGATTAGGGTCTAATGGTGAGACGTTGCCTCTGAAAGTGTTACCGGCGTCCCATGGGCCCGATATTCCGGTCGGTGCCCAGGATGATACACCGGACTTTCCGGATTCGATCAGTGGGCACTCCCGTGTCCATTAACACTGATCGATCCCGGGAGCACTAAGCCTGCAACGATATCTCCCAACGTCTCATCCTGCAGCTCCCGCGTGCTAGGATTTGGCGTCTACGCTAAGGGTGTGAGCTATGGCTAGGGAGTCAACCGCCAAGTTTATTCCCCCTTGGCCCAACGGTCAAAGGCGGTCTTTTTCCCGCCGATGACAATGAAACACCCCGCGTAACTGTTAGATTCCTACTCCCTATCGATTTCCTAACCCTATGGACGCATCGGGAAGAGCCCCCGAAGGGGTTTCCACCAAAATCCCAGATTTGGGAACTACTCACAAAAATTCATGAAAAAGCGATCTAAATGAAATTTAACCGTTGGAATCATAATCGGACAATTGCAATGCGGAAGTAATAGAGTAATAAAGACAATACTAAAATTTTAGAAAGATCTGAAAACTTACAAAAGAGTAACAATTACAGCCGTCACAAGGAAAGAAAACAGTAGAAAAAATAACAGCCCCCGTTTCTGGAACCCTAGGGGTTCTATTTATAGACCTTCGCATCAACCGATCGGTTGACAAGTCAACCGATCGGTTGATCCGTTACAAATTAATAACAGAAAGCGGCGAGCTTTCACCCGATCACATGAACCGGTCGGGTGAGTTCTTGAGTGACCGGTTGGATCTTGGAGCAGTCGGGTGAATCGATCGGTTCGACGTCCGTGTCTTCAGCTCTTCTTCTTCAGCTACAGATGAACTGATCGGGTGAGAGTCACCCGATCGGTTGGCGCTTTGCTTCGAGAAAACAGAGAACAGCCCCCGCTGAACCGGTCTGCGAACAGGTCGGGTGACTTCTTTATGAGCTGCGGCAGAGACCGGATGGTGCACGCTTGCATCACCCGATCGGTTGGAGATGGCCAACCGACCGGGTGAGGGGCTGAAAGATGAATTCTTTAGCGTTTGACCCCCTGGAACACGTGTGACTTCTCCCGTTGCTCCGGGGACTTGGGATATCATCATTAAACGTCCCCTACGTGGTCAATCCCCTGCAATCATGGATAAACAAAGAAAAGTGAAAGAAAACGGGAAAATACACGAAAACGAATAAGAGACGGTGAAAAAACACGGAGAAACACAAAAGAAAACGTGCGTGAATATATGAAATATAAACGCACGTCAAAATCCCCCAAGCTGAACTCTTCCTCGTCCTCGAGGAAGACGAGTGAAAGTAGGAGCTCTGAAGGGAAAAATAGAGATGAAGAAAGAAAAAGAAAACTCTAAGCCCTAGATCGTCCATCAGAGCCGCCAAAATCAAAAACGACACACCAAGCAAGCAAACGCCAAATCACACCACTAAACCTAGGAAAGCGAGTCCAAATAAGTGTCGTGGGTCCACGCAGTGAAGCGCGAGTGAGCGTCGTCGTGTGCTAGCAAATGGTGATGCTTTCTACGATGTGCTATAAGGCTCGATATACACAAATCCAAGATATGACCCAAAATATCGATCCGAATTGAATTAAGCGGCGAATATAAGTTCAAGCATGCATAAGAAGAGTGAGAATAGAAGCGTATCATGCATCGGGGACTCCACAACTAGGGTTAAGGAAATCACGCCACTATAGCCTAGATACTAGCTAAAAAGTTCCTAAGCCAAGTGTTTTTGATAACGACGGGGGTTGAGATGATGTGGAGAAGAACACTCGGTGCAAATTCTCGCCTTCCCTTTATTCTTGGCAAGTATGAAAAAATATTCACACGGAAATTTTTTGGGTTTTGGGCATTTGTATTTTTTTTGATTTTGGGCTATACACAATTTTTCTTTTCTTTTCTTTTTGGGTTTTTCTTTTCTTTTCTCCTTTTTTTGGATTTTTGGGTTTTTGGCTATACACATGTGTACTCTCCCAAGTGGGAGAACGGTACACGACGAGGGGATTTGCACCAAGTAAAACAAAAAAGAAGTCGAAATCTAAACACTTGGGCAAAATAAACTATTCTTGCTAAATAGAGCATAGGCTAAATGGGTTATCCTAGTCCTTAGTTGTGGAATCCCGGCGCATGCGAATTGAAGTATACGATATAAATATAGCATGCATATAGTGGAAACAAATACCGCATATTCAAATCGGAGCATGATAATCTGGGGGTCATTCCTGGACATGTATATAAAGTAAAATCACAAAGCAGAAGCACACCAAATGCTAGTCACGACACACGACTCACAAAAAGCTAAGTGGACCCATGATGCGTGAAATGCAAGAGGACTCGAAATCCTAGGGTTAGTGAGTGTGATTATCGATGCAATGCTAGGTGTGTGTGACTTTGTGGCGATTCATTATAGGATTCATCTCTAGGAGAAAGAGCTAAAAAAAGAAGAAAAGAAAAAAAAGAAAAAACACGGAGAAAAACGACTCAAATAAACGAAAAGAAGGACTCAAACGACGCACACAGTGCGACTCCCCCAAGCTGAAGTTTGCATTGCCCTCAATGCAATATGAGTGAGTACGGGAGTGCAATGAAGATGGGGGGATACGCACTGACACAAAAAGAAATGAAAACCAGGAAAACTCATAGATGAAACTGAGAAAGAAAGAAAGATCAGAATAAAAAACAAACAAAATGAAAAGAATAATAAAAACACAAGCATGACACTCAAAAAATGAAAAAGAAGCACACACACAAAAAATGAGAAAAACAAACAAAACACGACAGCACACCAAAATAGACGTCCCCCAAGCTAGACCAGAAAGTGCTAGCGAAATGATGTGATCGATGAAATCCAGATATGTGCAAGGGGGAGTCAAAAACAAAAGAGGTGAAATCAGACAGCAACACGCAAATAGTCCACTCCCCCCGACAGAGACAAAGCAGGGCCCCGAAAAGACAGATGGGCACAAATATGGGGGGGGCAAAAGTGAGAGAGAAAAATCAAGCAGGGGCACCACCCTCTGGGGGTGGTGACGGGGGCCTGCGCTGTGGACCAGGAGTCGTGGGGGGTGGAATGTGGAGCGCGGAGACGTCGGGTGGGTCTTCACGGATGTGGCGAATGAAGCTTTGAAGAAACGGGAGGTCTCGGTCGACGGATTCCTCGGTTATCCGACCACCCTGACCAGCTAGGAGGACCATGGCCGTGAATCGGTCGGCATGGTCATCGGTTTGGAATTGCATCCCATATTCGGGATCGTAAGCACGAGGTGGGGAAGTGGTGGATGGGTTGGAGGTGGTGGGCTGTGTGCGACGGGTACGACGGGTGGGCCTAGGGTTCGAAGAGCCGTCCTCGGTGGGCTTAACACGGCGGGGAGGCATCGCGTGGGTATCATTCGTGTGCGTAGGTATGCAAACGTACAATGAATTCAACACAAACACGAAATACGACCAACAATCAAATGGAATATTTGCGGTAAGATTAAAATTAAGCAAAGGAGTGAGTTTACCCAAATGAGATGAAGATAGTTGCTCATTGACGCCCCGATGCTACTGGATGGGAGCACGTTGTGAAGCCGCAGCGATCTCTTCAGCAAGTTTCGAAATTGGGGAAAACGGGTCAAGGTTAGGGTTTTGTGTGTTGGTGGAATCGAGGAGAATGGAGAGAAATCGGTGGTGGATGGGTAAGGGGATGGGGGAAAAGGCGATTGACGTTGATTGAAGGGAAGAAAGAGGGCAGGCGTACGAGGGAGAGGCGAAACGGCGGATCCGGATTAGAAATTGGCGAGTGCGTGTCGAACGGGCGGTTTGGGGTATTTATAGGGTTTTAAGTTGAACCGATCGGGTGACTTGTCACCCGATCGGTTGACGGTTAGGTCGAAATTCTTGCTGAAGAAATGCTACAGGCGAACCGGTCGGTTGACTTATCAACCGATCGGTTGGCCGCTCCACTCATTTTCCCAAGAACTTAGGGCTGCTCACCCGGTCACGTCAACCGATCGCGCTCGAACTCAACCGATCGGTTGATATTCCCCAAAAATTTCCGAGAGTTCTCCCCAGCTCACCCGGTCTGCCACCCGGTCTCTTCATTACTCAACCGATCGGGTCATATGGGGACAGATCTCGACATGTATCTGATACATCCCAACCGATCGGGTGAGTTGTCACCCGATCGGTTGGGGCTTGTTTCCTGCAAAAACCAATAGATTTGTTTAAGTCCCCGAACGGATGTTCTCGTGGATGATTTTATTTATAAAAATAGACAAAATAAAGTCAAAAAATAACGCTGAAAAGTGGGGAAAAAGTTTAGAACATGGGTTGCCTCCCATGAAGTGCACTTGTTTAACGTCGTTGGCTCGACGCCCGTAAGAGATGCTCATGGTGGTCGATACGGGTGATGCCCGAAGTTTGGCATCTCTTTCTCATTGGAGCTGAAGGCACTTGGAGTAGTCGGCGGCTAGAGAAATACTTGCTCGACTACCCTCCCCTTGTTCTTGGGATCCGGGGGCTTTTCCTTGGTGTTGGCGCTTCCCGCCATCTTCTTCAGGATCCGGACCTCGTCTTTAGTGAGGTCCGTGGGCTCTTTCCCCGTTCTCCTCACAGGAGGAGCCTTGGGGAACCCGGGAGGGGTCGTTCTTGCTGCACTCGGTTTTCCAGCAGCTTCTTTGTACTCGGGGCCGTCTCCATCTTCTGAATCCCCCAAGTCATCGGGGGGGTTTCTCAGGAGAATCTCCCAGGAGCTCTCCTCTGCAGCTTTTTCTTCTTCTATCTCAAGCAAATTGCACCGAGGCTCATCAGGTGGATCGGGGTGCTTCATGGACAACCCCAGATCAAACTCAACTTTCTCTCCGCTGACGTTCAAAGAGAGTTTTCCGTTCTTGACATCTATTAGAACGCCAGCAGTGGCCATGAAAGGCCGTCCCAGGATGATGGGGGTGTGTGCGTCTTCAGGCATGTCCATGACTACCAAGTCCACAGGCACATGCACCCCTCTCACATTCACGGGGAGGTCATCCACAATTCCCACCGGATATTTGACCGACCGGTCAGCTAGTTGAAGGGTCATACCGGTGGGCTCCAAATCACCCATTCCTATCCTTCTGTACATTGACAAGGGCATCAGGCTAACACTCGCTCCTAGGTCGACGAGTGCACGATGAATCTTCACAGCCCCGATCGTGCAAGGAATAGAGAAGCTCCCCGGGTCCTTGAGTTTCGACGGGTTTGCCCTCTGAATAAGAGCACTACATTCCGCCGTCAGCACTACTTTCTCCTTTCTAGACCCTCTAGTCACCAAATCTTTCAAGAATTTTGCATAGGAGGGGATTGTTTCGATTGCTTCTAGGAAGGGGATTTGCAGGCTTAGGTCCTTGACCATGGCGAAGAACTTGCCATATTTCTCATCAATTTTTGCCTGAGCCAACCGTTGTGGAAATGGCACAACGGGTTTGTACACTTTCGGGCTCTCTTCCTCCTTCTTCTTCTCTTCTTCAGCGGCTCCCTCCGGAGTCATAGGATTTGATGACGAAGCACCGGCGTCATTTGATTTTTCGGTCGGTCTCTCAACGAACAATGGTGCTTCCGGGTTGCTAGGGGGCACTCTAGTAGGAATTTGTGCCCCGCTTCTCAGAACGATAGCGGACACATTTGCGTGCTCGTACACGAGTGCCGACGTTTGGGTTGCTCCCCTCGGGTTCACCTCCGGTTGTGGCGGTAATTGGTTTTGTGACCTTGCAAGGTTTGCCACTTGTAACCCCAGCTGGGTTACTTGGTCCGTGAGGGTCCGCTGACCCATTTCCAGCTTTTGGTTGATCTTCTCCTAGTTGGTAATATATTGAGTCAAGAGAGACTCAACCGGAGAGCCGGCCCTCTGTTGGCCATACTGCTGCTGCTGCTGGAACGGTTGCTGATTCCTGGGGGCATAAAATTGTTGCTGAGGTTGCTGCTAAAATGGTTGCTGCTGAAGTGGTTGCTGCTGAACTGGGTTCTGCTGTGGCCTAGCCGGCTGATAAGTTTGTTGCTGCGGCTGGTGAGGCGGCGAGGGCTGAAATGGCGGCCGGTAACTGAAGTTTGGGTGGTTCCGGTTGTTTGGAGAGTAGGCCGGGTTGGAATTTGTCCTTGGCGGATACGGCGCATTTCCCATGGGGTTGTAAAATAGTGCGCTCGCCTGATCCAACGGTGGTGAGATGTCACCACCGTCGAATTCCCCAAAGAATTCGGACTCTACCGCAGAAATTTGCTGTGTACCGGCCCCACCGGCTCCTACCATTAGTGCGGAGATCTGGGTCGAAAGCAAGTCGAACTTGCTTGAAAGTTTGTCGACGTCCTCGACTCTGTGTATACCCCCGGATCTTGGTGTGGCTCTCTCGTCACACCACCGCTCATTGTTGGATGCCATATTTTCCAGAATATGCCCGACATCCTCATCGCTTCTAGACATGAAGGAACCCCTAGCCGCGGCGTCCATAGAAGATTTCAGGTCATCCCTCAACCCATTGTAGAACAGATTAATAATCTGCCACTTCGGAAGCTCATGGTGAGGGCATCTTCTTTGCATCTCTTTATATCTCGTCCAAGCTTCATGCAAGGACTCGTGGCTGGCCTAGGAGAAGGAGGAGATCTCACTCCTCAACTTCATGGTCTTCCCCGGAGGAAAGAACTTTGTCAGAAAAGCATTGGAGAGCTTCTCCCAGGTGTTGAAAGTGTTGGGGTCCTTCCCCATTAGCCATTGCTTGGCTTTGTCTCGCAAAGAGAAGGGGAACAGCTTCAGACGGATAGCCTCTGTCGTGACACCATTAATCCGGAAGGTGTCACACTTCTCCAAGAAGGAGTCCAAGTGCTCGATCGGGCTCTCCATGGGTGCACCCGTAAACTGGTCCTGCTGGATCCATGTCACTAGAGACGGCTTCAGCTCAAAGCTTTGGGCCGCAATAGCTGGAGATCGGATGGCGGAAGTCGACTCGATGGATGGCATCGAGTACTCCAGCAGAGACTTGTGAGGTGGGGTGTTCTCCTCCATGGATTCGGGATCTTCTCTTCTTCGCTTCTCGACGGCCAAACGCCTAAGGGTGGCATTAATCTCTGGATCGAGGGGAATCAAGTCGTCAAGACTCCTTGAACTCCTGCGCATGAAAAACAACAAACACCCGTGAAGCGACAAGTGGGAAAGAAACAGATAAAATAAGAAATAAAAATAAGAAAAATAAAAAAGAAAAAGGAGAATGCGAAAATTATCGCGAGGTAGGGATGTGAGCTAGACACGAGGGTTCATGAGATCCTAAAATAACAAGCACGTTGCCTCCCCGGCAACGGCGCCATAAACTTGACCGGCGCCCCGCTTGAGTCACGGCGGCGCGGTGTCGTTTACCGCAAGTTTCACGGTTAGTGTAGGGTGCGGGAATATCGAACTCAGGGAGGCGAGGTTGTGCTTGGGTCAGGTAGGACCTAAATCACCCCGAGGGGCGAGCTAGCCCGAATCGGTGAATGGTTGTCACGAAAGGAAATAAATGGGTATGAACAACAAGAAAGAAAACCCGGGACTTTGGTTTCCAAACCGACGAGAGACTCTCGCCGATACGGCCTACGGGTATGGATAGCGATCGGGATTAGGGTCTAATGGTGAGACGTTGCCTCTGAAAGTGGTACCGGCGTCCCATAGGCCCGATATTCCGGTCGGTGCCCAGGATGATACACCGGACTTCCCGGATTCGATCAGTGGGCACTCCCGTGTCCATTAACACTGATCGATCCCGGGAGCACTAAGCCCGCAACGATATCTCCCAACGTCTCATCCTGCCGCTCCAGCGTGCTAGGATTCGGCGTCTACGCTAAGGGTGTGAGCTATGGCTAGGGAGTCAACCGCCAAGTTTATTCCCCCTTGGCCCAACGGTCAAAGGCGGTCTTTTTCCCGCCGATGACAATGAAACACCCCGCGTAACCGTTAGATTCCTACTCCCTGTCGATTTCCTAACCCTATGGACGCATCGGGAAGAGCCCCCGAAGGGGTTTCCACCAAAATCCCAGATTTGGGAACTACTCACAAAAATTCATGAAAAAGCGATCTAAATGAAATTTAACCGTTGGAATCATAATCGGACAATTGCAATGCGGAAGTAATAGAGTAATAAAGACAATACTAAAATTTTAGAAAGATCTGAAAACTTACAAAAGAGTAACAATTACAGCCGTCACAAGGAAAGAAAACAGTAGAAAAAATAACAGCCCCCGTTTCTGGAACCCTAGGGGTTCTATTTATAGACCTTCGCATCAACCGATCGGTTGACAAGTCAACCGATCGGTTGATCCGTTACAAATTAATAACAGAAAGCGGCGAGCTTTCACCCGATCACATGAACCGGTCGGGTGAGTTCTTGAGTGACCGGTTGGATCTTGGAGCAGTCGGGTGAATCGATCGGTTCGACGTCCGTGTCTTCAGCTCTTCTTCTTCAGCTACAGATGAACCGATCGGGTGAGAGTCACCCGATCGGTTGGCGCTTTGCTTCGAGAAAACAGAGAACAGCCCCCGCTGAACCGGTCTGCGAACAGGTCGGGTGACTTCTTTGTGAGCTGCGGCAGAGACTGGGTGGTGCACGTGTGCATCACCCGATCGGTTGGAGATGGCCAACCGACCGGGTGAGGGGCTGAAAGATGAATTCTTTGGCGTTTGACACCCTGGATCACGCGTGACTTCTCCCGTTGCTCCGGGGACTTGGGATATCATCGTTAAACGTCCCCTACGTGGTCAATCCCCTGCAATCATGGATAAACAAAGAAAAGTGAAAGAAAACAGGAAAATACACGAAAACGAATAAGAGACAGCTTTAAAACACGGAGAAACACAAAAGAAAACGTGCGTGAATATATGAAATATAAACGCACGTCAGCCACCAGGCTAAAAGAAAGAGTCTAAAGGCCCAGAACAAGGCCAACAAAAGGGACAACATAACAAAGTATAGGTGCTGCGCACCGACAACTACAGCAGTCTAAAACAAAAGGAGAAGGCTCAACGAGGACACTAAGACTGATCTCCAGAGTCCACGAAGTCCTCGATCAACGCAGGCTCTGACTCAGCGTCAGCAAACAACACGTCCTCAGCGACAAACTCAGGCTCGGGATCTAACATGTGTCACCCAAAAGAGAAAAGGGACACATGTCAGCAAGTCGAAAGACTTGTGCAAGGAAACTGAAAGAAGGGTAAACTAACAACCTAGCAGTTAAAGTATGGTGCATGGCATGGCAAGTATCGTATGGAAGTAACACGTGAAGTACAAGTAGCAAGTAACAAGTGGTAGGTGTGACATGTATTGTCAAGTAACAAGTACAAGGGATCACCCACACACATATGAGCGCCCTATTGCCCGCAGGCTGTATTCAAGTACAAGGGATCACTCACACACAGGTGAGTGCCATATTGCCCGCAGGCTGTATTGAGCTCGTTTCCTGGACCACGAGCCCGATTTGTAATTGGCCTAGGGTTGTGCACGCAAAACGGGTGCCTAGCCGGAACAAGTAGCACTAGTATGTAGCGATGCTATGCAATCACGATGAGTGTTCAAGCATGCAATGACATGAGCAGATATTCGCGTACCGTTAATTGAATTTAAACATGACAGGAAAAATGCAATAACATGAACAAATATTCGTGTACCATTAATTTAAATTAAACATGGCAGTTAAAGATGCATGGATGACATGAACAGTTAATACGCGTATCGTTAATTGAAATTAAACGTGACATACAAGCATGATGAGGGTGACGGACCAAGCTTCGTTGTCAAGCTAGGTCAATGGCGTCTAAACGGCTATCCTTTCACCGTCTAGTCTCTTTTACGCTAAAGCAAGGTAATGGCCTAAGACATGGCCCAAATCAAGAGATGCAAGTTTCACTTGCCTAGCACCTATGATGACGATCAACGAGGCCGTCACACAAATGCTAACTACGGTGATGAGATCGCTGCCATGGTAAAACAATATTAGAACAACATCCAACCTAGTTTTATTATGGTTTCACAAAAACACAAATGGGCTATGAGGATATTAAGAGATCGAGTTATTACCGTATCGAAAGCGGAAGAATGATGCCGAGCAAGCATGGCAACGGAAGAAACGATCCAAGGAACCTAGGGTTCAGATCTGGAGTGGATGGGGAAAATCTGGAGAAATGGGGTTTTGGCGGTTTTTGGGGGTTTTCCGGTGATCTAGAGGTGGTGGCCGGCCAAAATGGAGAGGGGGAGAGGCTCTTGATGAAGGAGGAGGGCTAGGGTTAGATGGATGATGATTTGGGGAAGAAGGAGGCTCAGGAGAAAGGACAGAAGAAAAGAAAAACGTTTGGGGGGTTTAAATAGGAAGTGCTGGTGGCTGCTCAGAAATTAGAGTTTCGACACTGATTAGTCGGTCAAAGAGCAACCACTGACCGACTAGTTCGGGAACTAGTCGGTCGGTTGACCAACGCAGACCGACTAAGTCCAAACAGTAACTCCTGTACAAAAATAGGATTTAGATTTAGTCGGTCAAAGAACAACTATTGACCGACTAGTTTCTCATCTAGTCGGTCGATGAACGTTCTTAGACCGACTAAGAATGAATAGTACTTGGTATCAAAAAGATCATAGAGCTAGTCGGTTAAAGAACGATTGCTGACCGACTAGTTTACAACCTAATCGGTCGACGAACGTTCTTAGACCGACTAACGATAAACAGTAAATCCGAGTAATTTACAAAGCCCACTAGTCGGTCCATAAAGGTTTGCCGACCGACTAAATCGTCATCTAGTCGGTCGGTTCCCCTTCTTGTACCGGCTAACGTGCATAAAAAGTTCCGAAATGGAGCGCGAAGCTCCGGGATCGATTCCTAAGACTCCTAGGCTTGATCTAACAATAAGATATGACCGATATGAAGCCCGTTACGAATGACTTACTCCGAAATCGACGATCCTAAGGAAGAAGCTAGAAAATCACGACGAAATGATCGAAAATGAAAGCTACGGAGACGAAAACCACACATGAGGAGAAAATCTACCAAAACATATATATAATATAAATAACCCAGATACATGAAAACCAGTCGTTACACCGGGGTTCCGCCATATTGATGAGGGCCGTCACCTTGTCAGGGTTCGCCTCGATCCCCAGCTTGGTTATCATGACGTTTAGGAATTTCCCCGACTGCATGCCGAAGATGCACTTTGAGGGGTTCAGTCTTAAGTTGTATCGGCGGACCCTTTGGAATGTTTCCTGTAGGTCGGCGAGGTGGTCTGGGGCCATCCTACTCTTTACCAGCATGTCGTCAATGTAGACCTCCAAGTTTCGTCCCACCTGCGGGCTGAATATTCGGTTTACCATCCAATGATAGGTTGCCCCGGCGTTCTTCAGTCCAAAGGGCATCTTGGTGTAACAGAAGGTGCCCTTATCGGTGACGAAGGACGTCTTTTCCTCGTCCTCCTCTGCCATCGGTATCTGGTTGTAGCCCGAGAAGGCGTCCATAAAGCTTAACAACTCGTAACCGGACGCCTGGTCCACCAAGTGGTCGATCCGTGGTAGAGGGAAACTGTCCTTTGGGCACACCTTGTTGAGGTCGGTGAAGTCGACACACATACGCCATTTTCCACTGGGCATCTTCACCAAAACGACGTTGGCGAGCCAGTCCGGGTAGTCTACTGGCCGGACAAACTTGGCTTTGAGGAGCCGCTCTACTTCTTCCTCGGCCGCCCTCTTCTTTTCTCCCCCGCGCTCCTCTTCTTCTGTCAGACCGATCGGGCTGTTGGGTTCGCGTTCAACCTATGGGAGATCACCGTCGGGTCAACCCCTGGTATGTCTGCGAGTGACCAGGCGAATATATCCACGTTTTCTCGGAGCAGGCCGACGAGGGCCGCCCTCAGGGCCGCCGGGAGTTTCGTCCTGATGGAGATGGTTCTTTCTTCCTCCGCGGCTCTGGGCACCTCCTCGACCTCCTCGGCCGGGGTCGGCCACTGGTCATAGAAGTCCTCCCTTTCATCGGGGATGAGGACCGTCAGGGCTCGCTTCGGGCTCCTGCGCCTGACTGGCCCCTTGTCGCGGCCCCCAGACACCTCCTGGTTTCCCCGCACCAGTCCCACCCCCCGCGGGGTCCAGAATTTCATCATCTGGTGTAGCAGGCTTGGAAGCGCCTCTATGGCCGTCATGTATGGACACCCTATGATTCTGTTGTACGCCGACGCGACGTCGACGATGACGAACTGTGTCCCCCTGGTGACGACCCTCGGTTCCTCCCCCAGGGTCATCGGCAGGGCGATCGTCCCCACTATGGGGATCATATGGCCGGTGAAGCCGACAATGGGGCCTGCACAGGGCTTTAGGTCTACGCACCCCCACCCCATCCTTTCGACCGTTGACAGGAACATGATGTCGCAGGAGCTTCCAGTGTCGATCAGAAGCCGGCTGACGACGACCGCCCCGATCCGAGACTCGACGACGAGGGTGTCATCGTGCTGACTCCCGATCTCCCGCTGATCTCCCTCGACGAAGGTGATAGGGGGTCGGTTTGTCCTTCTCCGCTTCGACCTGCTGTTGGCGCCCGTTACCATCACCTGTCGGGCACCCGCCTCCGTGATCATGGGCGCCGTCCCCCTCGAGGTGGCCTCTCGCTTATCACCTCTATGTGCATGATCGCCCCAGGGGGGGCGCGGCTCCTCCCGACCGTGGTCCACTGGCGGCTCCGGCCTCCGTGCCTCCCGGAGGGCTCTCTCTCCTTGTATTGCTCGCCTGTCCCCCACGAAGCCTCCCAAGTGGCCCGCCTGGATCAGCCGCTCGATCTCTCTCTTAAGAGTGTAGCAATGGTCGGTGTCTTGGCCGTGGTCACGGTGATATCGGCAATACCTCTGGAGATCCCGCTTTGCCGGATCCGACCTCATCCCCCTGGGAGGCTCCGGCAGCAGTCCGGCCCTCGTCGCCGCAGCCAGAACCTCTAACATGGGGGCGTTGAGCTGTGTGTAATGGGTATGCAGGGGGCCTTCCTGTCTTGGGATAGCTCGGGCGGCCCCTTGCGCCGGGGCAAGCTCTCGGACCAGGCCAGGGCGGTCCTGCGGGCGACGCCCCGTCGGGTCGCGCCTTGGTCAGGCCAGTAGGTCGCGGCCCCGATGTCCCTCCTCCTGCCTTGGTCGAGGGGGTGATTTGGGCTCGCCTCGGAGCGGTTTCGCCGGGGGAAATAGGGCCTTCTTGCCGAGGGTGTCTTCGGCCAATGCATGCCTTTCCGCCATAGCAACCAGCGCCTCATAGTCGGCCAGCGGATCTCGAAGCAGGGATTTGTGGAGGCTCCGAGTCCGTAATCCCATCTTGAAGGCCAGCATGAGTATCTCATCGCCGCAGGTCACCATCACCCGTCTCTCATCCTGGAAGCGGCACAGGTATCTACCCGTCGTCTCCACTTCTCCTTGGACTATCGTGCTGAGATAGTCCAAGGGCTTCTTCTTCGTCCACCCGGCCCGAAACTCTTGGCAGAACTTGTGGGACAGCTCGCCAAAGCTCCCAATGGATCTTGTGGATAGGCCGAAGTACCAATCCAATGCTGTGTCCCTCAGACCTTGCGAGAAATACCGGCACAGGAACGCCTCATCCACATCCTGCGCCTCCATTGCCCCCCGGTATTGTTGCACGTGCGTGAGGGGGTTGCCTCTTCCGTTGTATGTGGCCAGGTGGGGGGTTTGAACCTTATTGGCCTCGGGGCGGACATGATCCACCCTACCAACGGCGTGGCCTTCTCCGGGTAGGTAGGGCGCTCGGGCGCATCCCCCCTTCACCATCCGGGGGTTTGACTCCGGTCGCGCCTCGGCTGCCAACGGTCCTCCCACCCCGGGGAGCAGCGTGACGGTCCCTGGCGGGACTCCTTCCCCGGGTTGAGGATTCGATGGGTTGCGGGCTACGGTTCTCCCAGTACCATCACCCTCCGGCCGCCTCCCCCGGATCTCTATCCGCTCCTGATTCTCCCGCAGAAGCCTTTCGCGCTCGGCGATGAGGAAGCGTAATTGTCGACAAACGGCTTCCTCGTGCGGGCGATCGGGGGAGTGGTGCTGGCGAGGCGGACTCCGTCCTCCCGGTGGGGACCTGGCCAACAACGGGCACCGCCCGTCCCCGAGCCGCCGGCCCGTCGCCGTCACCTCCGAGATTTCTCGGTTGCCTTCGTTCTCCATCCTTATCCTTTCACACTCCGCGATGATGAAGCGGAGCTGGTGGCGGGCGATTTCTTCGTCCTGGTAGGCCCACCGGGCGGTCTCGGCTGCTTCGTCTAAATGCCTTTGCACGGCGGCTGCCTCCTCCCGGCGCCTCCACAGCCGCGCGACCTCCATTTCCTCTTCCAAGAGCTTCTGTTGGGCCGCAATCTCTTTGGCGAGCCCCCTGTCTCCCCCTCCTCCTCGAACTGAGGGTGAAGATTTCGTCTCACGTTCGGGGGCTCTGAGGGGCCGGGCGGTGGCTCCGCTCCCTCCGCCGCGTAGCCTCCCATCGCCTGAGTAACGGCCTCGAAGCTCTTCTCGATTGCGCGGGCCGAGATTTGGACCGTCCCGGCGTCTATCCCCGGAGGGGGGTCGGTCGTCAGGATGATTAGTAAAGAGAGTGGCTCATGACCCACGGGATCCTTGCTGTGGTCAGGGTTCCGAGTGATCGGCATGGAGTCTAACATGGGTGTGACCCTTCTTCCCATAGATGGCGCCAATTGTTACAGGATGGAACTCGCGTACAATGAATTTGTATTGAGGGGAACCAAGGGCACGGTGGTTATATTGATAAGAGGATTTAGGTGGGCTATTTAATAAGTGATTAGTGGGGTGAAGAGGCTAAACTTGCCGCCGGGGGAGGCCACGAAGTCAAATCTCACCGGACACGGCGGAGGAGGATCGGGCGGCGGGAGCCAAAGGCGGATGTCGACCAAGGGGCGAGCTTCCCTGCACCACGAGCAACTCGTCAGAAGGGCAGGGTTGGGGTCCAACCCTTAGCCCCTCCGATGCATAAGTCAGTAACTGGACTTAAAGTGGGGGCTAGGCACGCAGGTCGGACCGAGAGTGTGTCGACCGTACGTGACGAGCTATATGTGGGAGAACAAAGATATGGACGACCTTTGCTCTCGTGTGTGAATAATGGATTCAGAGAGAATTTGCCAACCCCCTCACCGTAAGAAGTGAGGGGGTATTTATACCTGGTGGGAGATGATTAGGTGGGGCTGACCTGGCATGCTGACTCGATATGCTGAGCTGGCCCGGCTGTCAGCGGATGCTTCGAACGAGGATGTCAGGAACAGGAGTGTCTGCCCCGCTTTTGTCAGATGGCGCAACGGCCAGGGACACTTTTGTCAGGGTGTCAGGGCCGAAAGCATTAGGTGTCAGGGGGCTCAGCGGCCAGGGGGTGCTTTGTCAGATGGTCGGGCGGCGCTAGTGTCAGTCGTGTCCTTACACTAGGTTGTTTGTCGTGCGTGAGGAATTGAAGGTCCGGCGATGCTATCCCCAGCGGCGGGGCTCGTGGGGTCCCACCGGGTCGTCCTGTTCGGGGGTTGTCTGGCCCGGCCATGCACCTTTTCGGTCGCAGGTCGTGGACCACTGGCAGGGAGGGATATGCACGTGCCTCTGTCAGCATCCCCGATGGCACTGTCTGGGTGCTCCCCAGGCGCACGGCCCCTGGCGGGCCGAGCGACTGCGGTTGTACGCCTCGGCTGGGAGGGGGTGCTGCGCGGTGCGCCCATTCCCATGTAGCCTCGGACCTCCAGGACGGTGGCCCTTTTGCGAAGGGGAGCGTCAATGAGGTATGTCAGTGGTTTTGGGCGGGAGCCGGACTCCTACGATCTTTGGGTCGTAACACATGTCATCAAGACTCACTCTCTACTGACTCCACATCTCAACTGACTGTGTTAACGACCCAAGACACGAATGTGCACACACAAGCGCCAAGCTGTTTGCCGCATTAACATCTAGCCTCTGAAGATCGTCCTCACTGGCCATGCCCTGTGATGAACTCGTCGAAGGTGAGAGATGAGTGCACACTGAAGAAGCCCCACTCGACTCTGCCTCCTCCATATATCGAGCGAGAACACACTCGATACGTGGCCTCCTAACTCTCAGATCCACGACCCTAGTGGTAACTCCACCTGGGACCACCATCACAGTCTCCACACTGCCGTAGGAGTCTCATGCTCCACTACGTTATCAGATTCCCTACTCTGCATCTCTACCAGTCTGGCCTCCGAAGTATCAAAAGATGCGCCTGATAGATCACCTCTAGCCAAACGAGAGTCATATCGCCTGTGCATAGGCTGTGAAGACTGCTTTACCATACACAGTGAATGGTCTACCCTAATGTCAAGATCCTCAGAAGACCTCTCTACCCTGAAGCTGAAGCTACACACCTCAATACGCTGGTCCTCAATAGAAGCAACCAACTCATGCATGCTGGAAACGTGAGAGACCTCCGTATTCTCACCCACTGCAACCTTTGGCATCGGCACGGAAACCGACTGCCCTACTCCTCCGTAGATCGATGGCTCTACCTCGAAGCTAAAGCTGCACACCTCAGCATGATGGGTCTCCTCAAGAGCACCCACAACATGCACGATAGAACTGTGAGAGATGTATGTCTCATCACACACTGTAACTAACTGCATCGATACGACGACAGACTGCAATGCCTCCTCGTAGATCGATGTCCTCTGCACCTCCGACCGAACTGAACTTGGAGCTACATCGTAAGATACAGACTGATCACTGACACTGACTTCATCAGATGAATTCTACACACTGTCTGTTTGCATACGTGCCTGATCATTTGCCTGAGTCTGAATCTGAATCACCTCATCATCTCTATGGACCGTGCTGTCCTCTGTTCTATGCACACCGTCAAGAGTCTGTTCTGTCCTAAGCACTGCAGACTCGTCAATCATAACATGTCGTTTGACAATCACCTCGCAGGTACTAGCCTCTCGCACCTCCACCAGTGTATCCGACTAGGACACCATCATGCATGCACTATCCTACATCGTCGTCGTCCCTCTCGTGTGGCTGCACCAAACATCCAAACGTACGCAAGTGCGAGAAGTTAACGACTCTGTCCATCCATAACTCCTCGGGAATAGAACTACCTACGGCTAGTGACGGTGTTCGGTTGATGAGGTATGTCGCAGTAGCAAGGGTCTCCATCCATAATTCCCTAGAAAGGCCAGATGGTTTTAACAGCCCCGTGTCTTCTCTACCAACATCCTGATCATGCTGTCTGCTACACCACCGTGAGGGTCTCCATCAGGAATGATGTAACGGCACACGATCAACTCTGACTTGCAAAAGTCCCGTATCTCTACGTTGTTGGTACAGATCCCACCTACGGGTCTACCCATCCGCCTCTCGACTATGCTCCACCATAGCTTCACCTTCTCATGGATCTCCTCCCGAGATCCCATGAGAGTAACCATGACTCTCCTCGAGAAGTCATCTATGAAGGCCGTAAAGTACCTCACGCCTTCTAGGGAAGGAACTAGACATGGACTCCATACGCCGACGTAGATGCACTCTAGGGGCTCCCTGATGTGTCTGACCGCTGTCCCAAACTACACTTGCATCGGCCGTTCTGTACCACAGGCCTTACAAGACTCAAGCCCACGATCACCTCCGAACACACTCCTCCTCTGAAGAATGTCAAGGCTCTGCTCATCAGCATGCCCCAATCTGAGATGCCACAGTCTCGCTGGATCTTCACTCTCGGACTCCTGTGATCTGCCAGTCTCGCACACTACTGTGTACCCATCGAGCGCATACAAGTTGCCACACTTCTTTCCCCTCATGATAACCAGGCATCCTTGAAAAATACGCAGTCTATCCTCCTCGATCACTGCCCTGTAGCCCATCTCGGTCAAAGCTCCTATTGATATCAGGCCACTGCAAAGATCAGGAACATGTCTAACGTCATCAAATACACAGACGATGCCATCGTGCATCCTGACACTGACCGTGCCACTCCCAACCTGCTCACACTCCATACCATTCCCCACGAGAATCCACTCTCTAATGCATGGAATGTATGAGTCGAACGCACTCCGTTCCGGAGTCATATGAAATGAGCACCCCGAGTCTAATAGCCACAAACATTGCGCTTCTCCCACGAAGTATGCTTCAAACACCGAGCAATCATCCTCGTCTAAAAAACATCTTGTCTCGTGATCCAACATGAGTTGAACTCTGAGAAACCTCTTCCACAATGCCAATCGATGTCCTCACTTTCAATCTCCGGCAATCCCTCTTACAATGCCCTCTTTCCTTACATAGGAAGCATTTGTTGTCATCACGACCCCTTGACTTGGACCACTGTCATCACCACCGATTCGGACTCTTAGAACGGCTCGTCTTGGATCTTGGAGTGGTTATGCCCTCTTGGCGAACCTGGATGACATTGTGTATCTCACAACCATCGATGTCACTTAACACCAAACTTTGAAAATTCTCCGTATGAAATGCAAACTTCACCTCATCCAACGTAAGCGAGTCTCGGCCATTTAACATCGAGCCTACAAACTTGAAAGACACCGGAGCAAGAGAACAAAGTAGTGACATGGCATGTTGCTCGTCCTCTATCACACTTCCCAATTCCCGTAGGTCCATTACTATATGGTCCATCTCACCAACATGATTCCACAACGTGTCCCCTTTTTATCCTGTGAGTGTAGAAGCGTTGCCACAATTGCAACCTGAAGGGTTTGAGGGACCCTTAGGGCGTTATTCTGTGCTCGTCCTACGTCGGACAGACGATAAAGGCAGAATAACATGCAGCGAAAATAATAATCGTTAAACTATTTAGCGAACAACCCTAAGGATTCAAGACCATAGCCAGGATCGCTGCTATCTTGAGATGGATCTGACCACCCCAAGATAGATCTAAACTACTGTAATATAATTAAATAAAAGCTTTTAAAGTACATACCCGGAACATTGCTTGCACCGGCAAAGTGTTCTGAACCGCCTTCTGCTCCCCAAGCTTGCCGCCTTTGCGGTCCCAAACTGATCCACCTGTAGCGAGCCGACAGGCGTCTCTGGGCCAACCACTTGCCAAAGAAGATTTCACTTAAGTGCGATCCAACTTCTTGGACTTTGGATCGAATCCAAATCCTTCTCGTCGTTTTGCTAGAACGCGAGTGAAGGAAACTGAAGAAAAGGGGGAGAGAATAATTTTTCGTCTCGAACTAAGCGTGCTCAAAACTTTTTGGAGCTACTCAATTTCGGAGACTTGGTGCAAGTTTTCAAGGAGAGTGTTGGCCCCGATTTATATAGGCAGCTGCCCTTCCTCTTCTCATCATATCCGATGTGGGACTATTTTAAAATAGTAGTATTAATTAAGTTGGTTTGCCTTTCATAAATGCTAAATTTTAACTAATTAATTCTCACTCACCGTTGAGCTTCAGAAGTGATACAACCTATCATTTCGAAGAGCTATGAACAGTGAACGCATAGAAACACACGGCGACGAATTCCGACTTTGTTTGACCCCTCAAACAATTGCTCAAATTCGAGTAAAAAGTCACAATTCGGCTGAATTTTGTAGCCATCGTAACCATCCTAAGGTTTCTGGAGTATGGGCCCCATAGTTGGGGCTGACATGCCAGCTGGGCACACCCAGTCAAATCTGGGTGTTAGGCCGCACCTGGCATGCGCAGGCTGACACACCCGTTCCTGTGCAGGCAGGTCAGACCCGCCTGCAAGGGGGGCTCAAACCTACCCGCCAGCTGGGCTGGCTGGCCCGCCCGTAGCGCTGGCTGGCCCGCCCGTAGAGCGAGTGGGCTTGGTCATGCCTGTCATTTTGGCGGGCTTGGGCTCGTCCTGTGACATGTGTTTATATTTTATATATTCACACACGTCTTCTTTGTGTTTTTCCGTTGTTTTCCGTCGTCGCGTGCCCATTTTCTTGGGATTTTTAGTTTTCTTTCACTTTTTGGTGTTTTTGTGTATTTACAGGAGATCACCAGTGTAGGGGACATATAACGAAGATATCATGAGTCCCCGGAGCAACGGGAGGAGTCACGCGTGATCTAGGGGTCAAACGACGAAGATCGCCATTTTTCAGCCCTCACCTGATCGGTTGGACACAGCCAACCGATCGGGTGGTGCACGCGTCCGACCCGGACGGAAGCTGAAGCAAAGTGAAATTCAACCGACCGGTTCGTCGACCGGTTCAATCCATCAGAACTCCCGGCCAATTTGGATCTGAATTTCAACCGATCGGGTGACATCTCACCCGTTCACATCTGTAGCTGTTTCTTCCAAAAGACAACCCGGAGAGTTCAACCGACGTCCGCTGACCATGCCAAATCGACAGACTTCTCGGCCAATTTTGGGGATATTTCCAACCGATCGGTTGAATTCTCAACCGATCGGTTGACCTGATGCTGAATCTCTTCAACCGACGACCCGCTCGCTCTACCCAATCGGACCAAGCACCCAGTTGAAGTTCTCGAAGCCGACGGCTGAAGCGCGAAGCAGCTCACCCGATTGGTTGATACTTCAACCGATCGGGTGACGTCGATTTCTATATATAGTTGCCCTAGGTTTCCACAACCTGAGGCTGTTATTTTTTTCTGTCTTTTTCTCCATTTGTGACGGCTGGAATTTTACTGTTTTTGTAAGTCTTCTGATCTTTGTGAAACTTTAATATAGTCTTAATAGCATTGCTACTACTTCATTCCAATCGCCTGATCATGATTTTTATGGTTGATTTTTGTTTAGATTACTTTTTAGCCCTGATTTGTGAGTAGTTCCAAAATCTGGGATTTTGGTGGAAACCCCTTCGTGGGTTCTCCCTAATGCATCCATAGGACTGGGATTTCGATAGGGATTAGGAATTTAGATGGTTACGCGGGGTGTTTCATTATCATCGACGGGAAAAAGACCGCCTTTGACCGTAGGGCCAAGGGGGAATAAACTTGGCGGTTGACTCCCTAGCCACAGCTCACGCCCTTAGCGTAGACATTGAATCTTAGCGAGAGAGAGCAGCAGGATGAGATGTTGGGAGTTATCGTTGCGAGCTTAGTGCTTCCGGAGTCAATCGGTGTTAATAGACATGGGAATGCCCACCGATCGAACCTGGGTAGTCCGGCGTATCATCATGGGCACTGACCGGAATATCGGGCCCCTGGGACGCTGGTATCACTCTTAGAGGCAACGTCTCACCACTAAACCCTAATTCCGATCGTTTTTCTATCCGTAGGTCGTAATAGCAAGAACACATGATAAAGTGGAAACCGAAGTCCTAGGTTTCTTTTATATTGTTTACCCTCCGTATTTACATTCCGTGACAAACCATCGATCGTTCGGGCTAGCTCACCCCTAGGGTGAACCGGTTCCTATTAGACACAAGCACAACCACGCCTCCCTGTGTTCGACCCCCCAAGCCATACTACAACACCGTGCGCTTGCGGTAGAAATATTTAAATCCGGTATCCCCTATCTTATTGCACTCTTGCACGACACAAAGCCGGGGGACGTCAAGCTTTATGGCGCCGTTGCCGGGGAGGCAACGTGCTTGTTAATTTTAGGACCATTCGAACCCTTGAGTCTAGTTCATATCTTCACCTCGCGATAATTTTCGCATTCTTCATTTTCATTTTCTATTTTCTATTTTTATCTTTCTGTTTTTATCTGTTCCTATCTCATACTTGCTTCACGGGTATTTCTTGTTTTTCAAGCGCAGGAATACAAGGAGTCTAGACGACTTGATTCCTATTGACCCGGAAATTTACGCCACCGTGAGGCGTTTAAACGCAGAAAGGAGAAGAAGAGAAGAAGCTGAAGCCATGGGATAGAACACTCCTCCCCAGAAATCTCTGCTGGAATACTCGATGCCCTCCATCGGGTCCACCTCCTCCATTCAACCTCCGGCTATTGTAGCCCAGAGCTTCGAGCTTAAGCCGTCGCTAGTGACGTGGATCCAGCAGGATCAATTTTCTTGGGCACCCATGGAGATCCCTATTGAACATCTGGACTCCTTCCTCGAGAAGTGTGACACATTTAGGATTAATGGTGTCACCACTGAAGCAATCCGTTTGAAGCTATTTCCCTTCTCTCTGCGGGATAAAGCCAAGCAATGGCTTAGGAGAAGGACCCGAACACCTTCAACACTTGGGAGAAGCTCTCAAATGCTTTCTTGACTAAGTTCTTCCCTTCGGGGAAGACGATGAAGCTGAGGAGTGAGATCTCCTCCTTCTCCCAGGCCAGCCACGAGTCTCTGTACGAAGCTTGGACAAGATACACAGAGATGCAGCGGAGATGCCCTCATCATGAACTTCTAAAGTGGTAGATTATAAATCTGTTTTATAATGGATTGAGGGATGACCTAAAATCTTCGATGGATGCCGCGGCTGGGGGTCCTTTATGTCTAGAAGTGAAGAAGATGCCGACAACATCTTGGAAAACATAGCATCAAACAATGAGCGGTGGTGCGATGAGCGTGTAACACCCAGATCTGGAGGCATTCAGAGAGTCGAGGACATCGACAAGTTGTCTAGCAAATTTGATTTGCTATCGACCCAGATCTCAGCGCTTATGGTAGGAGCTGGTGGTGCCAGCACCCAACAAATAGCAGTGGTAGAAGCGGAAGTCCTGGGAGACTTCAAGGGTGGTGATATTTCACCACCGGTAGATCAAGCTAGCGCACTTTTCTTCAACCCAACGGGTAATGCGCCGTATCCCCCAGGACTAGCTCGAATTCGGCTTATTCTTCGAATAACCGGAACCACCCAAATCTTAGATATCGAGCACCGTATCAGCAGCCTCAGCAACCGCAACAACAAGTATATCAGCCGCCTAGGCAACAGCAGTAGCAGCAGTATCAGCAACAGCAGCAACCCCCGCAAATGTACCAACAGTATCCCCCAGGAATTAGCAGCCCATGCAGCAGCAGCAGCCATATGGCCAGCAGCGAGTCATCTCTCTGGTTGAGTCCCTTTTGACTCGGTATATCACAAACCAGGAGAAGATCAATTTGAAGCTGGAGATGGGGCAGAGGGCTCTCACCGACCAAGTAACCCAGTTGGGGTTACAGGTGGCGAACCTTCAAAGGGCGCAAAACCAAGGGGGGCAAATCAGACATTGGCACTAACGCATGATCATGCGAATGTGTCCGCCATCATCTTGAGAAGCGGGACACAAATTCCTACAAGAGTGCCCGCTAAGAAACCGGAAGCTCCGTTGGTCGGTGGACGACCAACTGAAAAAGCTAATGACGACGGAGCTTCGTCACCAAAGAATACGACTCCGGAGGGAGTCTCTGAAGAAGGGAAGAGGAAGGACGAGGAGGAGAATCTTAGAGTATTCAAGCTCGTTGTGCCTTTTCCACAACGACTTGCCAAAGCTAAGATTGATGAAAAATTCGACAAGTTCTTCGCTATGGTCAAGGATTTGAGCTTGCAGATCCCTTTCCTGGAAGCCATAGAGACAATTCCCTCCTATGCGAAATTTTTAAAGGACTTGGTGACGAGGGGTTCCAGGAAGGAAAAGGTCGTTCTCACGGCGGAATGTATCGCTCTCATTCAGCGAGTGAATCTGCCCAAGCTTAAAGACCCGGGAAGTTTCTCTATTCCTTGTTCGATTGGGGAAGTGAAGATCCATCGGGCGCTCGTGGATTTGGGAGCGAGCGTCAGTATAATGCCCATGTCACTATACAGGAGGATATGGATGGGAGACCTGGAGCCCACAGGTATGACCCTTCAACTAGATGACAGATCAGTCAAATATCCGGTGGGAATTGTAGACGACCTGCCAGTCAACGTCAGCTGAGTGCATGTGCCGGTAGACTTTGTGGTGATGGACATGCCCGAAGATACTCATACACCCATCATCCTTGGACGGCCCTTCATGGCCACCGCTGGCGTGTTGATAGATGTGAAGAAAGGGAAGTTATCCCTTAATGTTGGCGACCAGAAGGTCGAGTTTGAATTGGGGTTGTCTATGAAGCACCCTCTGGATGAACCTGGTTGTAATATGCTGGACATTGAAGAAGAAAGAGTTGTGGAAGCTGGGGCCTGGGAAATTATCTCAAGGAATCCCCCCGACATCTTGGGGACCTTGAAGAGGATGTCGGTCTGAAGAAAGAAAAAGTTGCTCGGGAAGCAGGTGTCTCATATACGATCCCTCCCGGATTTCAAAAAGCTGCTCCGACAAGGAGAAAAGGGAAGGAGCTCATGGGGCTTACCGCTGATGAGATTCGGATCTTAAGAAAAGTGGCGGTCGATGCCAATCTAAGGGAGAAGCCCCTGGATACCATCAACGGAGGGAGGATCGTCGAGCAAGTTTACTTATCGCCGCCGCCAATACCAAAGGCTACCGCTCCAACATCTGAAGAAATGCCAAACATTGGGCATCACCCCCGTGCGCCTTGAAAATCATCTACCGGGCGTCGAGCGAACGACGTTAAACAACAGCGCTTCATGGGAGGCAACCCATGCTCTAAACCCTCATCTTTGTTTTTAGGATTATTTTTAGGTTTATTTTTCTTATTTTGTTGAATAAATTCAGCCACGGGAACTTTCATTGAGGGATTTAGGCTATTTGTGAACTTTTGCCAGAAACAATCCCCCAATCGATCGGTTGACCCCTCAACCGATCGGGTGGGACGTATCAGACAATGGCCTATATCTGTTCTTCAGCGAACCGGTCGGGTGGAACAAGCAGAGACCGGGGGACAGATCGTGTGAGAAGAGCTGAACTCTCGGATTTTTTTGGGATTAAATCAATCGATCGGTTGATAGAAGCAGTGGTCGTGTGGCCGTCCGGGTGAAGTACACAGAACTCTCGGGAAAATCGTGAAGCGGCCAACTGTTCGGTTGAAATCTCAACCGATCGGTTCACATGTAGCCACTTTTCAACAAATTTTTCGAAAATTTGCCCAATCGATCGGCTGAGATCTCACCCGATCGGCTGGCCTAAAACCCTATAAATACCGCCCGTTTCACCCGACTCATTTTCTTCACCCGACTTCGATTTCTCCTCCGTCGTTTCGACTTCTCCAAGCCCCAACCGGCCATGTTCTTCCCTCAACCGACCACTAATCCCCCTCAATCGATCTCTCCACTTCCTCCTTCCTTCTCTACAGCAATCTCTCTCTCTCCTCCATCCCCATCCAAGCCCTAATTTTCGCTCGACCACCCCCTATTTCGAAAAAATTGTTGAAGAGACGTGCCGCGGCTTCACACTCCCATCAATTGCACATTGTTGGGTGATTTGCGCGCAAGGATTAACTACGCTTCTGGGTAACTTCACTCCTTAGCTCAATTTTCAATATTGCCATATTACTATATTTTTGCTCAATTGCCATTGATTGTGTGCATTCATCATATCTTGCATTCACCTGCATCACACACTATCATGGCTAGGGAAAAAGATAAGGGTAAGTGTATCATGCATGAGGAGGAGCTGTCTCGCAAGAGACGGAAGTCCACACGTCCACCTGTTTCACGTCCTCCTCCTGCACTGCCTACACAGCCCCAACCCCAACCTATCATCCCTCCTGAGGACCCAATGTTGGGCCCACGTGGTTACCGTTTTCTGAGTCTTGAACAAAAAGATTTTTATCATAGACTCGACGCACGTTCGTACCTATCCACCAAGTTTGCACACGCACAATCTCTTATCGATCTCAGAGTTTTCTCCGAAGTCGAGACCCTCTTTGCTAACTTAGGATGGTTAGCTTTCTTTAACGCCCACGCACCCTCCTACCTTGCCCTCACACTAGATTTTCTATCTTTCCTAACGTGTGAGTCGGGATCGATCGTCGTTTTTCGGGTCCGAAACAGAACCGTCCGCACCCACCTGAATACTATCAATCACATTTTCTGATTCCCCATTTTAGAGGGCGACACTATCCGTCCTACGGATATCACCCGGACTTCGACGTCGATCAATTTTTGTTTCACATCACCCTACACGATCATTATCCTCGAGGAAAGGCCAAGGCCTCCTCCATCATTCACCCCGTGTTTCGTCTGGCCCACCGAATCATATCTTGCACGTTCTTCCCCAGGGATGAGTCCGGGACGGTGACTATCCCTGATCTTTTCATTTTGTGGGCCATGACATTTGATTTCATTCATGATGACGACGGGATCACCTTTGAGGCCCCCCGCATTCCTATTCACGCTGGTGCTTGGCTTATTTACAAGCTCTTGAGATTAGTCGCGCCGGCAAGGGCAAGTACTGCTGCGGGGGCCTCATTACCATCATAGCTTCATATCCCCGGTACAATGTCGTCATCCCCCGAGATTTCCCTTCTGCCCCAGGACCCACACATCTAGATCTTGATGTCCTGCGGCACATTCACATGATCAAGCCCCGCCCCGACGGTCTCTTCACCTTTTACTATGGTGACCCCCTGCTCCTTACACCATTTTGTCCAACCCCGCTCGTATGACTATCGTTCTAGTGGCAGATTGGACATTCCCTCCCGACTCAGAGTTTCTGGGAGTTACATCTTCCATTCCTTCCCCCAGGTGCATGCAAATCACCTCCCCCTGCCACCCACTTAGGCGAGCAGGATATCCCTACATCCCGAGGAGACTTCGGGGATGGCCCCAGTAGAGTCATCCCGGCTTCTGGCCCTATCACTTCCGAGGCTCTGAGTGAGGCCCTCTTAGGCCTAGCCTCTGGTGCCGGCATGACCACTGCCGCTGGCACCACTTCCACTTCCCGTCCTACCACTACTTCTTCCGTTCATCGAGCCGCCTCCGCTTGCCTCGCTCTCGAGGCTGAGCTAGCTTCACTCCGTGCTCGCGCTTCGTCCTCTGCCCCCTCGGACCCATCCTCTTCTATCTGTTGGAAGCAACGATCTAGGATCTTGGTTTGATGATGACAAACGTGTTGTTATATTTAACGTGTGTGCTTAGTGTGTTTCAGGATTGGCGAAACAATACGTCTTTCACTATTTGGAGGAGTTGCTATTCATACAGCTATTTGGGTGTGTGTGTGAGCTTTGGCTTAAGCAAAGTGGACTTAGTCAAATTTGAGATGAGATGGAAATGATTTCTTGACTTGGTCAAAAATCTATTCATATTAATTCAAATCTCATATTCCTAGTTTCATGGGATTTACCCTAAGCCAATTTGATTCTCTCCACATCTATATAAACTTCCCTTCATTGAGAGAGAAAAGTAGGCACAAACCCTAAAGAGAACAAATTATATTTCGGCCAAAACCCAAGTTGAAAACTCCTATGGCCACAAGTTTTTATTGGAACCTACATCATTGCTGCAATCACGAAGGAACCCAACTCCTCAAGCCGTAATATTTGACTACCAAGCCTCCTTCATCGTCAAGTCCAAGGATCAACAAATCAACAAGTTACAAGATCATCAATCCCTCACAAGTTCCAAGCAAGAAAAAATTCCTATTGGCTGGCAGGGAACAAAGAAAATTCACGCAAGCAACTAAGCCCACATTACAAGCAGCCCTGCTGATCAAAGGCTTCGGTCAAGCATTTGATCGAACACATTGGGCGCATGAATAAAATGTCGTGATCCCTTGCTGAAACAATGAAAGCTTCCGCACAAAATTCCGTTGAAGCTCTCAGCAGCCGCACCCCGCTTCTTACTGATCCATGCGCTGAGGAGCCTTGCCGACCGAAGAGAGCTCCGCGCCATACCTCTGCTGCCAACGGTGGACATCACTACCGTACTCTTTACCGTAGGGGATCACGTCACTGGAGTTGCTGTCATCATTGAACTTCTCACCGTGGCTGAAGTTGCCGAGGTTGCCGTGAAGACGAAGAAGAAGTTGAAGAACGAAGCCCACGCTGTTGTAGACAAAGCCATCACCAGAGAGAGTTCGCATCTGTTCGGAGATCGTCGTCACCGTGGAGCGTTGACGACGTCAAAGCATCCATGCAAGACGGAGAACAATTGCTGATCGAATTGCCGTCGTCGAACTTCACCGACCGTCGGAGATCGCCACTGCACTCGAGTTCCAGTCACTGTTGAGCGAAGCGAAGCCGTCGACGTCGCCGCTCGGAGAAGCCCGGTGCCTTCGTCGAGCTCTCGCCACTGTCGAAAACGGCGAAGCAAGGTCAGAGACCCATCGTCGAGCTCTCGTCGCCTCCGGGATGTGCACGCCGCCATCACTCGAAGGCGAGGAAGTCGACACCCTCATTTCTTGCCCTAATTAAGTCGAAGAAGGGGTGAACGTGCTGACGTGGCGAGTGCGAGAGGATTGCATGATCACGTGAAATCGAAAACGAAGCCGCACGAAATTTAGAGGCTGACGTGGCCAAGTTAAAGGGATTTGCTATGCGTACAGACAGAAATTAATTTGGTTTGAACTGAATTTCTATACGCACAGACCAGTGTGCCATTTGCAATCCAGGAGTCGGATCGAGACACCGTTTGCGTCAGATTGGAGCTGACAACATGCTGATTGACAGAGACGCCTACACGGACACGAACTAAGCATTTTTAAACCCTTAAATCTTTATATTCGTGTCTTAGTGTAACGTTCTCTGTGGGGGAAACTTTACCTATATTTTGTGACTATTTTGGGGCTTGTCTGGTTGGGGCTAGACAAGTGGGACCTAGCTAGTTTGGGACTAGCTGGTAGAAAGCGTTACTAGGATTGATAGTGAGAGAAAACATTGTGTGTGGGGTACTGAGAGCCTGACGAGTGTAGAGATGTAGAGGGTGCTCTGAGTGTGCTCTAACTTGTGGGTTTGTACCTATTGCGCTATTCAATACTAGTATCTGCTTTGGGGGCTGGAGTAGGTCGAAGGGTCGACCGAACTAGGGTAAAACTGTTGTGTACTCTGTGTCTGCTTTTTATTTACCCTGGTGCTACTATAACTGCGTGTGCTTATTCGTGGGTTGCACGAATTATTTTTATAAGCCTATTCACCCCCCTCTAGGCTAGGATCCAGATCCAACAAGTGGTATCAGAGCAGGTTTTAGGATCCAGCCTAGGATTGACCATGAATAACCATATGGATAGTGCTTTTACTGAGGGTCAGTCTGTTTCCCGTCCCCCTAGGTTTAATGGAGGTGATTATGCTTATTGAAAAAATCGAATGAAAATCTACCTTATTTCTGTTGATTATAAAGCTTGGTAAATAATTGAAAAAGGTTATAAACTGCCTGATATTAAAGTAGATAATATTGAGATTGAAAAACCAAATGACAAATGGGATGATAATGATTGGAAATCTTATTCTTTAAATGCTAAAGCTATGAATGCTCTCGTTTGTGCACTTGATAAATCTGAATATAATAGAATCTCACATTGTTTAACTGCGCAGGAGATATAGCTCACTATGGAGGTGACGCACGAGGGAACGTCACATGTAAAGGAGTCTAGACTGTCTCTTCTGCATGCAGAGTTCGAGGGATTTCACATGCTACCATCAGAGAGCATATCAGAGATGTATGCGAGGTTCACCGACATAGTCTACAAGTCAAGCTCACTTGGAAAGCCATATGATAGCCTCGATCAAGTGAGGAAGATCCTAAGAGCATTGCCAAGCTCCTTCAGACCAAAGGTCACCGCCATCTAGGAAGCAAAGGTTGTTGGATATGGACGACATGTATACACCCATGAGGGGATGTATGAGGGTATACAGACCTCAGATGTCACGTGCATGAAAGCATGTGCGAAGGAAACCTTTTCATATGTGAAAAGGACCACTCGATAAGTGGAAAAAGTCACTTTATAAGTGCAAAAAGGCACTTGATAAGTGCATAATGAAGAGGATAAGGAATTGTGCTAATATAGGCTAATAAGCTTATATATGGATATTTCCTACAATAACTACCCCTTCGGCCTATAAATAGGACCCAAGGGGTAAGGCTTTTAAGGCTAATCCTTCATGCCATAAGTTTGCATAAGGCAAAACTTTTCCTCTTCTCCCTTCCATTTTGTTCTTCTTCTAAATAGAGATTTAGACGGTGGAAACTCTGCTTCGATCCTCTGTGACGAAGTACTGACCGTTGTGGCGAATCCGAGGGCAAAGTTCAGAGACTACAGTGCTGCGTATGCTAACGTAAGTTCTCTTTCGATCCTCCATCCTCGCGCGACGAGATCCTACATGGGTATCAGAGCCATACGGGTTCGCTCCGGTCTCACCGATGAACGAGGTGTTGTCTTTTTCACGAATGAGTTTCCTACCATTATGGATATGGTAGGAGCGCATCGTGATGAAGAGAATCGCAGCAGTTGTTCTTTTCACGCTAGGGTCTTCTGTCATTACGGATATGGCAGGAACTCTCCGTGACGGGAAGAACTGACCGTTCATCTCGCCAAACTCGCACTCTTCATATGGAGCGTGAAGTTTGCAGTCATGAAGGTATGTTATTTTTTAGGCACACGGCCATTGAAACATAACTACTTTCTCGATGAACGGGTGTCTCATCAGAGAAGATGGAGATGGTAGTTACAAAATTTCTCAACGGAGAAGATGACCTCTTTGGTGCATGATCGCCATGGCCATATGGGCCATGGAGGCTATGCACACCCCCTCCCCATGCAGAGGGGGTTGGCTACGACCAATGACAACCAAGAACGCCCCCCCCCCCCCCCTCCGGGAGGGGGGTGTGCAAACCGGACCCCAAAGGAAAGGGAGGCAGGCCATGGCCAAGGGGCCATGATCGACCATGCACAAAGGCCTCGGCCGGCCCTGGCCGGCCCTGGCAGAGGCCAGGGTGGCCTGGCTGGCCCTGGCAGAGGCCAGGGCCAGGCCCTGGCCGGCCTCGGCCAGGGCAGAGGCCCTGGCCGAAGGGCCAGGGCCCCCGACCGGCCCTGGCCAGGGGGGCCAGGGCCCCTGGCTGGCCAGGGCAGAGGCCCTGGCCGACCAGCCAGGAACCCCTGGCCAGCCCTGGCCCGCCTCGCCCAGGCCGAGGGGACATGGCCACACCGAGGAGCCCTACGGTGCCGTCGATTTCGGCCCCGGCCACCTGCATGGCCGGCCCATACGGGACCGACGGCAATTGCATACGGCAAAACCCCATGAAAGGGGGAATCGGGCCTTGGCGCGGCCACAGCTCGACCCCGGCAATGGCTGGTGCAGGCCAATACCTCCCGCTGCAAAATACATTTGCAAAATACGTTTGAAAAATACGTTTTCAAAATACGTTTTTCAAAAAACGCTTTTCCGCTGCAAAGTACTATAAGAGTACTATTATTTGATAAAGTGATGGGGAAATATTGAAAGTTGTTCTAGATGGTGATTGGGATCGTAATGACTTTTCCGATTCTAGAACAACATCTTCAATATTTTTCGAAAGTAACTTATCAAATATAATAATATCATTCCAAGTGGGATTTTCCAAGTGGGAGTGATATTAAACTAGTCTGAAATTTCCACATTCGATTGATTCAGCGTCTCAATGGATCATGATTCGGCCAGTGGTCTTTTGGACTAGTTTGTGGGACACCTCGGCTCTGTCTGGGAGTAGTGAACCATGTACTAGCCATTCCCCTGGTCGGTCCACTGGCCGAGACTGCTGAATTATGAAAATGTCTAAAAATGACTATAAATATGAAATTTATGCAATGTTTTTGATCGAACCTTCGTTTTATGTCTTTTGCAGCATTTTAAAGCTAAAATGTCTTCTGCCACTTAGAACATCGTCGCTGAGTTGAACAAAGGTGAAAAACTCAACGGCGATAATTACAAACTATGGTCCATAAAGATACAATATGTTCTAGAGGAGCAAGATGTGCTCGAAACTCTAAAGAACATAATGATTGAACCTGAGTTGGGCACTACGGCCCAACACAAAAGAGACAAGGAAGCTTTTGATGCTTGGTCTCGGAAGAACAAGATTGCTCGCATTACGTTATTGTCCAGTATGGTCGATGACATAATGCGCATCTTCCGAGAGCATGGCCTAGCCATGGACATATGGTCCAAGCTAGAGGAGAAGTTTGGTGGCACCTCGGTGTCCAAACTTCGTTCTTTAACTATAAGATTCGATTCGTACAAGAAACGTCCAGATCATTCCATGGGGAAGCATCTGCGACATATGGCGAATCTCATCTCAGAGTTAAAGGATGCAGGTCATGTGCTCACTGATGAGAAACAAATCCAAGCAGTCATACGTTCCCTACCAAATGGGTGGGACCAAATGAAGATGCATCTCACTCATAATGAGAGCATCAAGAACATCAGTGATGTTTCTAAGCACCTCGAGTTAGAGGAAGAACGGCTCACGGCCGTCAAGCCAAGTGCAGAAGTGCACATGGTTGCTAGTTCCTCACACGGGGGAAAGAAACGGAAAAATCGTTCGAAGTTTACTAATGAACGTAATAAGCAACCAGAGTCTACCAAGAAACCCAAACATAAGGGTGGGCACAAGAAATGGCACAAGAAGAAGGACTTGAAGAAGATCAAGTGTTTCAAGTGCAACAAGTTAGGTCACTATGCTCGTTCATGTACGAGTGGATGTGACGAGGTAACTTGTAATAATACTAGTTACATATGTGTTTCTAGTTCAATATTTCTTGTAGAATCTAATCCATTTTAAATAATTGATTCAGGTGCCACCGACCACATAGCAAGGGACAGACGGTCCTTCGTGGAGTATCATCGGATACCCCAAGGAACGAAGTGGATATATGTAGGAAACAACACACGTGTTGAAGTGAAAGGCGTTGGGACGTGCAAGCTCGTCTTGGACAACGGCTGCACTATCCTACTTCATGATGTTCTCTTCGCTCCGGATATTCGAAGGAATATTATATCTGTGGTCGTTTTAATGTCTTGGTTATAGTTGGTTCTTTCATAGTTGTAAAGTGGACTTGTCTTGTAATAATTCTTTAATTGGTTCTGGGTATGTTTTCAAAGTATTTGTTGTATTAAATACAATGTATGATTCCTCCTTTTATAATGAAAATTTCCTTGTTGCAAATTCATCAAATTATGAGTCAGATGTAATTTGTTGGCATGCAAGGCTTGGTCACATTAGACCAACACGAATGGATAGACTTGCCAAACGTGGCCTTCTATCCAATGTTTCAAAGGTCGAAATGTCGACTTGCGAACATTGCCTTGTAGGGAAATCTTGTCGCAAGCCGTTTGGAACCGGCACAAGGGCTGAGGTTCCATTAAAGCTCATCCATTCGGACATATGTGGTCCGATGAATGTCAAGACAAGACGCGGAAAGTCCTATTTCATCACTTTTATTGATGACTTCACCCGATTCGGTCATATCTATTTGATATCCCATAAAAGTGAAGCATTAACCTGCTTTAAAAACTATATGAGTTTGGTGGAAAATCAATTAGATCGCAAGATTAAGGTCTTGCAAACCGATAGAGGCGGTGAATATCAATCAGCAAGTTTTAAGGAACTTTGTGATGAAAAGGGCATAGTTCATCAGGTAACTATGCCTTATACTCCTCAACAAAATGGTGTTGCTGAAAGGAGGAATAGGACTTTGATGGAAATGGTCCGTTCAATGATGGCGCAAGCTAACTTGCCAATCACCTTTTTGGGTGATGCATTATTGACGGCTACTTTCATCTTGAATCGCGTACCCTCGAAATCAGTTAGCTCCACTACTTATGAGTTGTGGAACTAAAGGTCTCCTGACTTAAGCATATTAAAACCTTGGGGGTGTACATCCTACGCACATATTTCCTCCCATAAGTATGCAAACTTGGGCCAAGAAGGAGGAAATGTATCTTTATACGATACACAGAAAACTCAAAAGGTTATGTTTTCATTGGTCAGGAAGACAATGGAGGACTAATTGAATTTGAGTCGAGGGATGTCACTTTCTTGGAAAACGAGTTTCCAAGACAGGGCGAGATAAGTCAGGACTTATCTCTATTTGAGATTTATGATCAAGAAGGATTACCTCATTCGAGTGGGAGAATTCTTGGTGAAGACAAAAATACGTTTCAACCTTCACCAATGGATGATACGAATGATGCGAATCCTATTCCATACGGGAATAATGATCCAAGTGGGAGCATTTCTAACGACATTCCAAGTGGGAGTGATATTAGAATTGATCTAAATTTGAGTCAACAAGGACTTGAAGAATCTCAAATATGACGTAGTAGTCGTACAAGGTTAGCTCCTCTAAGATTTGAGGATGAATTCTCACAAACCTTTATGACTTTACTACAAGAAGATGACGAGCCTGCTACTTTCAAACAGGCTGTATCATGCCCTGCAAAAGACAAATGGATAGAAGCGATGAAGGAGGAATTAGAATCCATGAAAGTTAACCAAGTCTGGGACTTGGTTGACTTACCCAGAGGACGTAGAGCTATTGGGAACAAATGGGTTCTCAAGATCAAGCATAAGACTGATGGCTCTATAGACAGATATAAAGCTCGCCTTATCGCGAAAGGTTTTACGCAACAGGAAGGGATAGACTACGAAGAGACCTTCTCACCTGTTGTTCGTTTTACCTCGATTCGCTTGATTCTGGCTTTGATAGCTCGCTTAGACCTCGAATTACATCAAATGGATGTAAAGACTGCCTTTCTCAATGGAGAATTGGACGAGGAGATCTATATGGAACAACCAATAGGGTTTGTAAAAGAAGGAAACGAACATAAGGTTTGTAAACTTCGTAAGTCCATATATGGTCTTAAACAATCCTCGAGACAATGGTATATACGATTTCAAGAAGTTGTCTTATCAAATGGTTTTACCATGCTTGATGAAGATAACTGTGTATATATCAAGAGGATCAAAAACAAGTCTGTTATTATATCTCTATATGTAGATGACATTTTAATAGCCGGAAATGACAAAGGCTTTGTGATGGATATCAAGGCTTGGCTTTCATCAGTATTTGAGATGAAAGACATGGAAGAAGCTGCATATATCCTTGGAGTTAAGATTTCAAGGAATCGTTCGAAGAAACTTCTTTCTTTTTCACAAGAGACTTATATAAATAAGGTTCTAGAACATTTTAATATGCAGGACTGTAAGTCAATTGATACTCCAATAAGCAGATGCGATAATTTATGTCTGAAGATGTGTCCTAAGAACCAAAAGGAAAAGGAAATTATGGAAAAAGTTCCATATTCCAGTGCAGTTGGTAGTCTTATGTATGCTATGATGTGTACAAGACCGGACATCTGTTTTGCTGTTGGAATGGTAAGTCGTTACCAATCCAATCCAGGGCAAGCACACTGGAAAGCGGTTAAGAGGATAATGCAGTATCTTAAAGGGACTGCGGACTATGCTTTATGCTATCAAGGAAATGCCTTGAGGCTCGAAGGCTACACTGATGCTGATTGGGCGGGTGATCTCGATGAGCGACGATCAACCTCAGGACATGTTTTTCTACTCAGATCAGGTGCAATATCCTGAAGTAGCAAGAAACAATCCTGCATCGCACTTTCAACTATGGAAGCTGAGTTTGTAGCATTTAGCATGGCAGTCCAAGAAGCTGTTTGGCTTAGGAAGTTCTTAGACAAGCTAATTGATGCAAGTGACTCAAATGCTGTACCAATATACAGTGACAGTCAAGCATCTATAGTGTAACGGCCGGTATTTTTAGCTGTGCTTTAGTTCGTGTGTACCGGTATTTTTCATTCAGTCGTCTGGTTGACTTTTTTGTCCGTACGTTTCATGTTACGCGTATGCAACTCTACTTCTCCGTTTTCTTTTATCGTACCGTTATAATTAACTAAAGCCTTAATTACCTTAAATTAATTATTTTTATTAACTAATTACCGCTGTAATTTAATAATTATATTTTATAACTTAAATTAGTAATTAAGTAACGTCTCATTATTCAACAAACACGTTGGTTTTGAGAAGAGAAGTTTAGCACGATTCTTCTCCCTCGTTAGTCAACAAACATCATTAAAACCCATCTTAACCCTCAACCTAATCGAATTAAATTTTGTTGAAAAAAATTGGAAATGAGATCCCTGCTAGCTCCTTCTTAAGGCTATACTTCATCTGCAACGCATCATCTTCATCCCTGCTAATCACCCCCGCAAACAAACCAGATTTCCCAAACAAATTCAATAGATTCAAATCCTTCACAAATCCATCATCTTCTCCAACCCAAATTCTCATCCCACCAAACCATAAATCAAAACAACCATCATCAAATCTGATCCAAATCTTTCCCATCCAAAATCCAAATCTGAAAACACAAGAGTCCCAAATCCAAACCCAAATTTCATATTCAAGGCAAATAAAAAACACACACATACAAATCTGAAATTATTTCAGATTTAAACTCATACAAACCCTTCTTCATTTTCAATCTTCATCAAACCCTCTTCATCTCCTCCTCCTTCCATCTTCCTTGGCCGCCGCCGTCACCCACCCGAGATCGCCGACGGCCGCCTGGTCTTTCGCCCTCCACCGTCGCCGGAGTTCAGCCGTCGCCGGCCGCCCATCGCCTCTCCCTCGAGCCGCGTGCGGGAGTTCTCATTCACCCCCTTGCGTGTGTGAGTGTTGTTGCCATTGATTTGAAAACGAAATCAAAAAAATGAAAAAAAAAAGAAACAAGAAAGAAAGAACAGATGGCCTGGGAAAAGAGAGAGACAGGGAGAGAGAAGAGAGAGACAGGGAAAGAAGAGAGTGAGAGAGAGGTAGATAAGACTTTGTTATTTAATACTATTAAGTTATCACATGTAATTTTTTTAACCATGTTACTTTAGTCAAATCTTGTAGGTAGATTTATTAATAATTTTAACCATGTCATTATATTATCTTAACCATGTAATTAATTAATGTTAAGTAAAATTAAGTTATTGTTAATATTAAAAATTAATGTTAGTTTGTTAATAATAAGATTGCCGTGTTGATATAATTAAATACTGTTAGTGTAAATTAATAAGCGTACCAAGTTCATATAACCTAATATAACCGCCACCCTAGTCGGTGAACCTCGTAAAATTAGACAAACCCAATTTAGGGGTTAACTTAATAGTTGCGTAACTCGCAACAGATCTAATTTATTAATATGTGTAACCAAAATATGGAACCTATATCACCATTACGTAGTACCCATCAAAACGAACCCAAACGACATATAATTCGATATACCTTATCTTAGAACAATAACAAGAATAATTAACCTTCTGATCAAATTTCGTTAATTCCCAATTCAGCACTTTTACTAATTATTATAAATGTTATTATTAATGACGCAGATACGTCGCGAACTTTCCTACCGTTACTCGGACAACCTAAACTGTCCCAGTCAGGCAAGCGTGCAGTTATTTATATTTTTGTGATATCTAATGTTGTACACTTAACTGCTGACACAAACACATTTTTTAGAAATGCTAGTCTTAAACTCGTGTGCGTGTGTGTGGACCCCTTAACAATCAAAATAAACACACTTTGTGAATGATAATGTTTCTGGACATGTATGGTTAATTTTAGAACTGTAGATACTTATAGAATGTTAAATGTCGCTGGCTCTCGTAGTTAAATGCCGTTGGCAACCGATGTTACATGCCGTTGGCTACCGATGTTACATGCCATTGGCTACCGATGTTATCATGCCGTTGGCTACCAGTTGCCATTGGCTATCAGATGTTACTTGCCGTTGGCTATTAGTTAATCTCGTCGGTCACATGTGATTACGTCACATGCGACTAGTCTGGACTCGTGTTTCAGTATATGACGGATTAGCATCCTGGCACGTGATCCAGGAAGTACACGTGGGTGGGGTTGGTTCCCGGGCACTAGCCGGTAGTAAACGGATCGCCTTCGGGGGCACTTAAAGGTGTATTCATTTACTATTCATCTAACGCCGGGATCCTTAGTCACGGACTTGCACACACAGTTAAATAATCGAAAAAGAAAGTTAATTACAGACTGATGTTACATTGCTCAACTGACATGTTAATTTTTACAACTGAAATGCCATGCTAATGTAACTTGTTGCTTTAACTACCATGCTAGCGTAACTTTTCATAATTGTTTTAACTGTTTCAGTTCATTGAAATACATGCTAGTGTAAATTCTCTTAACTGCTGTAAAACTGCCATATATATAACTTGTTATATATATCTTGCCTTGGGTCATCTGACATCTACTTGCAGACCCTTGCTGATATGCATTCATGTTGTTTGAATGTATGTCAGGTTACGAGACAGGTTACCAGGAGGAAGAGTTGCTGGATCAGAGTGATCCAATAGACCAGGATTCTGCTGATCCTGAAGTCCACCCTACCGTGGACTAGAGCTGATTATCACCGCTGCAGTTATTTTTTTCACCGCTGTGATTTGTAGGGTGTGTACCCACTTTATCTGTATTGCTATTGTTGTAGGCCATGTTTGGGGCCCTTTTATTATTATGTACTTTATCTGGATGTTGGCTTCAAATATTTCTGTTGTTCTGAGTTGCATGCAAGTTCCTGCGAAAGGTGTTTTCACAGACGCTTATTGGGTTCGAGCTTCACCGCTCCAACCTAAGCGGGCCCGCTCGCGTCCTCGCCCCAAGTATAATTGGAAGCGGGGCGTGACAGGTTTTTGTGGTGGCCCATGCAGGTCTTGCATTAGCAAAACTTCAGTCCAATGGAAATACTAACAATGGCCAAAAACGTCTAGATTTATCTCGTACACAACTTAACCAAGTTCGTTTCTCAGCATGGCAGGAGGACACCACACCAGGAATGGAAATGGGAATGATAATGCAGCTAACGGAAGTGCTGATATCAATGTAGTCCTCGGAGTTATCAGGGGAATGCTGGAAGTTCAGCAGCAGCTGATTCAGCAAGGGCAGCAACCTGCTCAGAATGCACCACCGCCACCCCCTCGAGCTGAACCAGGAGTTAGACAATTCCATGAATTGCAACCCAAGAGCTTCTTTGGAAAAGAAGGGCCTCTAGGAGCTGATGAATGGGTTCAAGCGACTGAAGATAAGCTGAGTGCTGCACGTATCCCACAGGCTGGATGGGTTGACGTAGCAAAGCTACAGCTGACCGATAATGCCAGGAGCTGGTGGCAACTGGAGGAGAAACGTCTGGTCAGACCGCTCTCTTGGGGCATGTTTAGGGAAAGGTTCGATGCTAAATACTTTCCCAAGGTAGCCAAGAGAGAGCTTCAGCAGCGTTTCGCTAATCTGGTCCAAGGAAATATGACTGTGGATGAGTATGAGGCTGAGTTTGCTATGCTTAGCCGTTTCGCACCTCATATGGTAGAAGACCCTGAAGATTGTGTGTTTCAGTTTTGGAAGGGCCTGAATCGTAAAGTCCAAGCCTCGATGACCTCGGCGAGACCGACGACACTTCAGGACGTTCTGGATTGTGCACGTGAGCATGAGCTTGTAGAGAAACTCCCCGAGGGACCTTCAACTGGAGGAGGCAAGCGTCCCATGGAGCCGCCTAGGATGGTGCCTAGAGGAAACTTCCGACCTCCGCAGACCACACCATTCAAGAGGCCATCCACTTCTGCCGATCGATCGCATCTGACTTGCTACTTCTGTGGCAGGACTGGACATCAGAAGAAAGATTGCAGGAGGATGCTGAACCAATGTCTGGTATGCGGATCATCCGCACATGCTGCAAGAGACTGCCCTCACGGCAAGGACCGTCGACCACCTACTGGAGTACCTGCACCTGTTCAGCGTGCAGTGCCTGCACCTGTTCAGCGAGGAGCACCCGGACCTGCTCAGCGTGGACCACCTCTGATCCCTCAGGATCGAGCTTATCAGCAGGTCCATCAGCCGAAGCGCCAGGCGTTCACGATGACAGCTGCGGCAGCTGAGACTGAGGATGACATGATCACAGGTAACGTTTATACCTAGTATTTATCTTTTACCAGATATTAATGCTTGTTAGTTAGGTTCTCTTGCTATGTTTATTATTTTTGTCTTAGGTATTATCTTAGTGGCCTCCCACCCAGCTCTGACCTTATTTGATTCTGGAGCTTCCCTGTGTGTTGATCACTCCTTATTTTACACCTTTTTTCCGCATGTTTGCATGCCATTTAGATCGCCCAAATCATGTTTTTCACGATATATCGACGATATTGTGATTCTTTTCACGCTTTGTTGTTTTTGTCGCATTTCAGGTGATTTGGCGCGATTTGGAGTGATCATGAGATGCGCTCACGATAGACGGCCACCGACGACCTCCCCGAGGGGTATTTTGCTGTTGGAGAGGAGCGGAAGAAGAATGGACGTCGCATGAGCGACGAGGAGGCCAAAACAATCAGTTTGGGCATTTTTTGTGTCCCACTCGGCCGAGTGGAGGAGCCACTCGGCCGACCAGCGAGACACTGCTCGGCCGACCCGTTCAGACACGATTTCCATGTGTACTCGGCCGAGCGACGGAGACCACATCGGTCGAGTGACGATACCACGTCCGCCCGAGTGGCGCCCAGACGAAGCCCCTCCAGAATATCGAAGTTACTGTTTTTCGGCCATCTGAGCTTCAGAAGACCCACTCGGCCGAGTGGATTATTACGTCCGCCCGAGTGCCTTGAAGCCATCGGCCGAGTGACGACAACTCACTCGGCCGAGCCGCCCCCGAACTGAAGACCCCTGAAGCCCCCGACTTACTGGAAAAATGACAGGGTTTTCACTCGGCCGAGCGACTTTTGTCACTCGGCCGAGTGCGATGCGCTGCCTGTAGCGAAATTTGCGGAAAACAGGCTGTGCAGGGGCATTTTGGTCAGGATTTTTAGACGATTTTTGGGGCTATTTAAGCTCTGTTTTTACCCTAGTTTAGAGAGCCATCTCTCAGATTTTTTGCAGCTTTTTAGAGTTTACTTTTTAGCTTTATTAATTGTGATTGGAGAGGAGAAAAACTTGGATTTTTGTTGGATTAATTGAAGATCTACATTGGTTTGCATTGTTCTTCCCCAAAAACTCTATTTTTATTGTTTATATCATTGTTGTGATGAATTCCATTGCCTATTTCATTGATTATTTTTGTGCTATTGCTATGATTTGTGAGTAGTCTCCACGTCTCGGGGCGTGGGGATGAACCCTACAAACCCTATTTCCTATTTGTGTTGAATTGGTAGAAATTGAGCTAGGATTGTTATTAGGGATTAGATTGGGATCGAATTACTACGGATAGCTAGGTATTTATATCAATTGGGATTTGCAAGAGATTGGATCCCAATTTGATATGAAGCCCTAGAAATCCGAATTGGGTTGGAGTCGGATTTCCGAAGTATCGGTTTGCAAGAGATTGGACCGATACTAGGACCTCCGGTTGCGATTCCGTGCCGATACACGTTTGCAAGAGATTGGACGGGTAGGAACTATCCCAATTTAGATTGTGGACCGAGTTTGCAAGAGATTGGGCTCGGTGCGCAATTGGACGATGATGTTGATCCTAATGCTAAATTCCCTAGGCTAGGGTTTGCAAGAGATTGGACCCAAGCCTAGGATAGCTATAGACCGGCAACAGCGCGAGAGCGTGAGCTTGGTTCCACATTTAGTTGCAATTAGTTCATCCAAATTCTCATTCTAGCGATTTCGATACCGGCGAACCACACTTATGAAATACGGTGAGTAGTGGGGATTCCCCTTTCCCTAGACGTTCTTTATTTGATTTGATATTTCGCAAATTTGTCTGACGATTGTGACAGGATCGCCCAAGGCAATTATCTCTCTCTGTTCCTAAATAGCCAGGTGGATCAGGAGCAAGCACGGTCATTCGTCCTCCCTGTGTTCGATACCCGCTCGCCACTACGCCGTGCGCTTGCGGTAAAACTACAACCGTCGCCTCGGGACGTGTATCCGGTGTGCGGTCAAGTTTTTGGCGCCGTTGCCGGGGAGGCGATTGCGTTTGATTCTTTTTCACCCTAGCTATTCTTCTTCTTTTTATTATTATCATTATTTTTATTTCTTATTTCTTGCCTAACCCTTCCACGGTATTAATCATTTCTTTGAAACTCTGTTTCCCCTGTGCATGTACACGAGATCTACGGCGGACCCAGAAGGCTTATTATTTGATCCCGAGATCGAACGTACCGCGCGGAGACTTAGAGCGGAAAAGAGACAAGATCCGGAAGGGAGGTATATGACCAACCGGGAAACTCCTGAAGAATTGGCGGCAAGGATGGCAAGGATAATCTCTATTCGAGATAGGCTTCGGCCTAAGACTTCTTCAACCACCTCGTCCATTGCCATGCCGGGGTTGGCGGCCGACAAGAACTTCGAGCTAAAGACTGGATTGGTGGTGTTGATGCAACAAGACCCGTTTCATGGGAACGCACATGAGAACCCCCACTACCACATCCAACTATTCTTGTCAAAGTGCGCCACATTTCAGATGCCAGGGGTCTCCGACGACGCTATCAGACTGCGCCTCTTCCCCTTCACGCTTAAGGACAAGGCACTCTACTGGTTGAGGACGCAAGCTGACGGAGTCTTCACTACTTGGGACGAGTTGGCGAGCGCATTTATTGACAAATTCTATCCGCCATCCAAGACGGTGAAGATCCGGAGCGCTCTCATGTCCTTCAAGCAAGGACCACAGGAGACGCTCTATGAAGCTTGGGAGCGATTTAAGGATTTACAGCACCAATGCCCGCACCACAGTATAGAGGACTGGGAGCTAGTTCATAGCTTCTACAACGGTCTCCAACCGGGGACCAAACAAATTATTGATGCCGCGGCAAATGGTGCAATCTTGTCAAAGACTCCCGAGGAAGCTACGGCCCTAATTGAGGAGATGGCCTCAAATAACCAACAATGGGGCGATGAGCGAGGACACTCCACATCCTCCTTAAAGCCAACTAGCATCTACGAGGCGAAGGCCGTAGCAGAGCTCACGAGCAAATTTGATTCTCTCCACAAGGTGGTGGAGAGATTGGAGAAATATATCACGGAACCCCAAGGAAGCCCATCCACCTCCGCACCGACCAACCAAATGTGTGATTGGCAAGACCAATCTCAAGTCATGTACTCGGGAGGAGAGCAAGGAGAAGGATCCTTGGAGCAAATACAATATGTTGCGGGGAACCAAGGGTATTGGTCCAATCCGGTCGCAAGAAATCATCCGGGATTCTCCTACGCCAACAATGAAGGAGCCTTGAACCCGCCACAACCACCGCCTCAACAAGCTCGACCACCACCACCCCAACAACAAAACTATCCACCGAGGGGGCCTCCGCAACAAAACTTTCCACCGAAGCAACAAGTCCCACCGTATAGGCCTCCCGGATACAACCAAGGGTGGAGGAATCAAAATCAAAACCCTCCACAAGCTCCTCAACGAACCGACTTCGAATCTAGAGTGGAGGCGTTCATGGTCGAGCAAAATAAGGTGAATGCTACTTTGAAGGCGGGGCAAGAATCTCTCAATACCGTAGTGGCTCAAATATCGGAGCAATTAGCGTTGCTCAACCGGAACACTCAAAGATTGCCGGCGCAACCGGAGCAAAACCCACGGGGCAACACGGGCCACATCAACGCCGTAGTTGCCGTCACTACTAGAGGCGGGAAGGACACCACCCCCGCCATGATTCCTATTGAGGAGGCCGTGGAGGAAAGTTTGGAGCCGGTTGAGCCGATAGTCGAGATTGAAAAGGAGAAGGAGCCACGAGACAAGGAGAAATCTAGGGCTGAGCAATTAATTGAGGAGAGGCGCTTCATGCCACCGGTCCCATTCCCCCAAAGACTAGCGAAAGCGAAAATGGAAAAAAGGCTAGCGAAATTCCTCGAGTATCTAAGGGGAGTTAGCCTCAATATTCCCTTCCTCGACGCCATCGTCGAGATCCCAACGTATGCTAAATTCTTGAAGGACTTGATTTTGGGGAGGAAAAGGAAGGAGAAGATAATGCTAGCCGAGGAGGGCTCTTGGTTCACCAAGAGAGAGAAGGAGCCGGCAAAATTTAAAGATCCGGGGAGTTTTCGGATTCCTTGCACCTTGGGCGGCGTGCCTCTTCAAAAGGCGTTGGTCGATCTTTGGGCTAGCGTGAGTCTCATGCCCCTCTCCATGTTCTTAAAGCTTAACACCGGGACAAAGTTGAAGCCCACCGACATGCGCATTCAATTAGCCGATGGCCGGATAACAAGGCCGGTGGGGATTGCCGAGGACATCCCACTTCAAGTCCCGGGTGGGATATGCTTACCATGTGACTTCGTCATCATGGACATTAAGGAGGAGGGAGACACCTCATTGATACTTGGACGCCCCTTCCTCGCCACCGCCGGAGTCATCGTCGACGTGCGCGAAGGTACACTTACTTTAAACGTCGGCAACATCGAGGTGGAGCTCCACATTCCTAAGGCAATGAAACACATGCCTTACCACGAGGAGCTCGATTACATGGACCTCCTTGATGAGGTGATAGAGGAGGCGATTCCTCATTCAATTGGTGCCCTCTTTGATGGAGAATTTGATGAAGGCCCGGATTTAGGCCAAGATGAAAAGATTGAAGACGATTCCCCCGACTTCTCCGATGATGAAGATGAAGGCGACGCTGATGTCGCGAGGATTCGAGAGCTCTGCAAGCTCTCGAAATTAAAGTCTCCAAAGAAAGCTCCGCCGGCACGGAAATCGGCATCGCCGGTTAAGCCGTTGACCGGGGCAAATGCTAGCTTGGGGGAGCCTCCCCCCAACACCATTCGGGACAAGAGACCTCCGAGGGAGACCGCTACGCCGCCACGTCCAAATCCAAGCGCGCTCCCCGGGAAGTTTGACGGGTGCATCTCATATGCACCAAACATCCCGCATTGATTGAAAACTATAGGGGGTCGAGCTCACGACCTAAAACGAGCGCTTGTCGGGAGGCAACCCGACGGTTTTTGCTTTATTTTTTATCTTTTTCTTTATTTTCGTTTAGAAATTTTTAGTATTTTGAGTCACCCGACCAAAATTTTGTGATAACGGGTCCTATTTTTCTTGACAGGAGAGAAGATAGGTAGATCATCATGAGGAGGATGAACGAGACGATGAGGAGCGCCCCAAGAAGGCGTTCGACGCTTAGGAGGAGCATGAAATCGACTGGAGAAGGAAAGACGGAGTTTAGAGCCCAAACGAAGACAAACAGCAGAATACAAGGCTCACTCGGCCGAGTATACTAGTCACTCGGCCGTGTCCAGAAGTTCGTCCGGCCGAGCCGCTCACGAACGAGGGAAGTCTGCTGTACCCAACTCTCTGTTTATTTTCTCGATTTCGATATAACTGCTACTCGGCCGAGTACATATATTCACTCGGCCGAGTAAAACGGATACCCTCCTAGGGCGAGTCTTGCCGAGTAGCTTGAGTCACTCGGCCAAATGGACTTACTCCACTCGGCCGAGGCTGGCAAAGCCACTCGGCCGAAGCGATATCGGGGAGAAAATTTCTATTGCCTCGCTCGGCCGAGTGACCACGTCACTCGGCCGAGTCGTAACTTTCTATTATATAAGTGACGAAGGGGCGCGGATTTCAAAATCTAAATTCCCAAATCCGCCCGCGCCCCTTCGCCTACCCTCGCCCGATTTCCCTTCGCCCAACCCTCACTCGCCCGACCACGCCCGCGCGCGCCGCCGCTCGGCCAGCCACCACCGGCCGACCGATGCCGCGCCCCGCCCGAGTCGCCGCCGGCGACCTCGTCTCCGATCGCCTCCGGTATAGCTCGATTTGCCCATTTTCTTCTCTTTTTGCGTAGTTTTCAAGGATCCGTGTATTAATCGAACCCCTAACCCGAATCAATTCCCATATCTATCTGTTATACCCCTATTGCTCCATACATTTTGATTATTACTCGCTGATATCGCTTTTCCATGCGCAGGTTGCTTTTTGGAGCTTAGGGGAGCTCAGGGGAGCTTCTACGGGCTGTTTTGGATTTCGTGGAGGCGCGGACTTCGCACGCTTCCACCGCTTAGCACTCGCAGCGTGTTTTGGTACACTCTTTCCACTCTTTTTGCACACGCTGCACTTTTTCACTTTTCGGCGCGCTCGGGGCCGATATGCCGCCCCGGACACGGCCTCGGACGAGGAGACCTTCCGCTAAGCGGAAGAGGTCGGATGACGCCGGCCCCGCCCACGAGGCGGAAGAGTCTCCTCCTCCTTCCCCCGCACACCCCGCACAGCCTGCAGGCCCCGCACACCCCGCACAGCCTGCAGCGCACCCACAGCCCGCACAGCCTCTCCCTGCCGATCCACAGCCACCACCACCGGCCCCACTGGTCGGGCCGCTCGGGATTACGTTCCAAGACGACGCACACCGCGCCGTCTTCGAGCGTATCTCCCAGCGCTCGATCGTACCCTCCAGGTTCGCACACCTCGCTGACCTAGGACGCCTGGGGGTACTTGAGGGGATACTCACGTTGTACGACAACGTGGGTTGGCGCGACTTCCTTCAGGTGTCGGCGGATACTTTTACCCGCCCGACACTTGAGGTTTTGAGTTCGATCGCCCGGACCGATGAGGGATGCTCATTCCGGTTCATGGATCGAGAGTGCCAGGTCACTCTCGATATGATGAGAGCATTTTTCTCTTGGCCCGCCGTCCCCGGTGCCGATCGCGGTTACGGCCCCACACATATCCCTCCACCCTCTTTCGACGCCGGTGCCTTCTGGGCATGTATCACGGGTCTCCACGCCGCCTTTGACCCTAGTAGGGCCAAGGCCTCAGCCATCGTACATCCCTGCCTTCGCATTGCTCAGCGCCTTATGGCGACGACATTTTTGGCCAGATATGAGCCGGGCACGATGTCTACGCCAGAGCTTTACATGCTCTACGCGATGACCCGTCCCAGAGCTCTATCTAGGGATGGAGATGAGCTTGTCCCCGCCGTCGTGATCGATATCGCGGCATGGTACTTAGACCGCATCATTATATCGGTGGGCACCCGCTCACCGATATGCTGCGGCGGCCTGATTACCCTGCTGGCTCTTATGACCGGCGAGGACTTCCCCGACGACCTGCGGCGAGTATCGGGCCCCACCTCTTTGTCGATAGACGTTATGGCCCGGATGAAGATGCTTCGTCCGCATGGTGAGCGTCACTGGGTCTGGTTGCACGGCCCCTATGGGGCCGATTACATGATTCTCCCGAGCCCTGCTCGGACTCTGATTGCACCAGCCCACGTTGACTGGATTCCGGCGGCGGATGTCCTCATCCCCGCTGCGTACGTGCTCGAGGCCGAGGAGGCCGAGCAGGCCCACGCTGCCCACGCTGCCCAGGCTGCTCCCGCAGACCCTGCTGCACACCCTGCCGAGCCTGCTGCCCACCCCGTCGACCCTGTGGCCTCTCAGCCTGTTCCTGACGTTTTCACTGCTCTTGACACTTCTGTCCCCACCTCTGCCTGTGTCGAGAGTACTTTTGCTGAGCCCACTTCCACCACTGTCACCACTTCCGAGGCTGTCCCCACCACTCCCACTGCCACCTCCGGCCCTCTGTCCGTGGAGCCTCTTTTAGCATGATCTCCGCTGGGATTGCGCCTTTTGGTCCACACACTTCCGCCCCAGCGGGAGATTCCTCTGTCTCCACAGCTGCCGTATTCTCCGAGAGCGTCGTGGCGTCTGTCCACACTTCTGGGCCACTGACCTCTCTTGCCGCCTCGCAGCCGCTTTTGTACTCTTCTTTCGCTGCCGCTGCCTCCACTTCCCACCGCCCGTCCCGACGTCACACTGAGGCCCGGCCCACATTTCCAGGCACGGCACCTTTCGTCCCCTTCCCTGCTGAGCCCGTTACATACTCCACTCGCGTACGCCAGCCTCGCCCTGCGCAGCCCCGACAGGTGCGTCCCTCTGCACCACCCCCGCCCGACACTGTACTGCAGAGCATACGTGCTCTTGAGTTGGCGGTGAGTGGTCTTAGAGGAGACCTTAGGACCCTGTCCGCCACCGTCTCCGCGATGGCTGGACGCTTTGACCTGATCCCTCACATCCACTACTGCCTGACACAGATCTTAGAGCGTCTTCCACGCGTACCCCCGCCCACCCAGCAGGTTCCCACACACCCTCCCACACACACTAGACCTGCTTCCACTTCCACTTCCACGCCCACCCCAGCTCAGCAGCCTGTCCAGCCTACACCACCACCACCACCTCCGCCTCAGGACGGAGACGGCGCGGCACCGCTTTCTTAGGCACTCTTGATGCCTTGATCCATTCCTGCCGTTGTTCTGCCCGTCTCTGCTGGGTCCTGATGCACTTTTGTACACCCCCCCTCCCCTCACTTATTTTGGGATTATATTTTCGATCATATCTATTTGTGCTTATCGTATCATATTTACTTGGGATCCTCATTTTGATCACATCTATATATATCTTTTTGGGAGAGAGGGAGAGTTTTTTTGGTGCCTCATTTATTTTCATATCACTCCTATCTATGCATGCATCATTTCCGCATCATATTTTCATTTCCTTTTTTTTCCTTTCATTATTTTTTTTTTCTTCCCATCATGCATGCATCCTCACTTGCCCCTCACATTACTTCTCTCTCTGTGTGCCACACTTTGCACATTGAGGGCACTGTGCCGTTTAGCTTGGGGGAGTGAGTTCTCACTTTCTTTTTCGATTTACCACCTTTATTTTCAGTTTTTCACACCGCTTTTCACTTTTGCACTCATTTTTCATTATTTTTCTTTTATTTTGCCATGCATCACGTTTTCCTTACTTTCCTGTGTGCCGCATTGCATAGTTCTATTTTCCTTTTATCTTTACTTCCTTCTTTTTCATCTCATGCTAGAGATGAATTTTTTGTGATGATGTCCACGTGGAGTTAGCTTATTCTATATGCATGCTATATTTGTCGTGTCTTAGACTTCATTTCTGATATCATATGCTATGACTTGCTTTGCATTTAGGAGTAGTAACCCACATTTTTTTCCCTCATGAAAATGGATGAAATTTTATTATTAGCTGAGCCTGAATATTCATATGTATGCTATCACAGAAAACACACCAAGATTCACGCATTGAATGCCTATGTCTGGAGTACTGACTTCTTTCCCTTTATCACTTCTATATGCATGAATTGTACACTTCACTTCCGGATGATTGAATGATGATTAGCTAAGATATATCTGGATTAGTTAGCTTTTTTTTGATCGAAACTGAGTAGATTAGATTACCCCGCTGAAGTTGTCGTGCATGTCTTATAGAGTGAGCCGAGAGTTATATTTATTTCTTTCTCCACAAATCTTGAACATCATTTCTCTACTTTTAAAGATCATTGGTGAATCTCCCCTTAGTGACTCTATTTTATGGCATTTCCCCCGCTATTAATTCCTAGCTCCAAACCTCTCATTCTAAAAAAAACAATAATAAAAAAGAGAGGAGAACATTCTTGTATATCATTATCTCTCTTTGAGTTGGGATCATTGTATATATCTTATATAAAAAAAGAGAGAAAAGAGGAAAAATCCTCAATAAAAGATCCCATCTCGCTTACTTTCTTTCTTCTTTCTCTTCTTTGCCTTTGGAGCTATATAAAAACGGGGATGTAAATATTTTTGTGCCACCACGCTTTTAAATAAGCTTGGGGGAGGGGATCCATTGATGTGTGAGAGAGTGACTACTTGACATTGCACGACAACCTAGGCTAAGTAATATTTTATACTCGGTGAGATTGTTTCTAGCTTTACGAAATCCAGAAATCTAAGCCTAGCATTCATTTCATGAAATCCATACTTTTCTATTCTCTCTATTCTATGATGTGATACTCTTACACTCCAGATAGAAAGCGTTTAATTGAAAAGTGTGTGATCTGAGATTTGTATACCGCTTTAGATGATTCAGGCGATGTTAATTTTAAAATTATTCCGTTTTTCATGATTATACCATTGTTCGTGGGTTTTCTATTTTCTACTTGCACTATTATACTATGATGTCAAAATGAGGTTCTTTGACATGTATTTCTCGCTCGATGCATGCTATAAGAGTAAGTGAAACCCACGTCCTGAGAAAATGATCTAGCATCCTATCTTTCTTTCTTTCTTTCTTTATTTTCGTTTGGTTTTCATTCTTCTTCGTTTTTCATTTTTTTCGTTTTTTTTTTTCGTCGTTTTCGTATTCCGAATCCACCGGGTTCGCCTTTTACTTATCTTCCTCGAGGACGAGTAAGAGGCAAGCTTGGGGGATTTTGATCACTCCTTATTTTACACCTTTTTTCCGCATGTTTGCATGCCATTTAGATCGCCCAAATCATGTTTTTCACGATATATCGACGATATTGCGATGCTTTTCACGCTTTGTTGTTTTTGTCGCATTTCAGGTGATTTGGCGCGATTTGGAGTGATCATGAGATGCGCTCACGATAGACGGCCACCGACGACCTCCCCGAGGGGTATTTTGCTGTTGGAGAGGAGCGGAAGAAGAATGGACGTCGCATGAGCGACGAGGAGGCCAAAACAATCAGTTTGGGCATTTTTTGTGTCCCACTCGGCCGAGTGGAGGAGCCACTCGGCCGACCAGCGAGACACTGCTCGGCCGACCCGTTCAGACACGATTTCCATGTGTACTCGGCCGAGCGACGGAGACCACATCGGCCGAGTGACGATACCACGTCCGCCCGAGTGGCGCCCAGACGAAGCCCCTCCAGAATATCGAAGTTACTGTTTTTCGGCCATCTGAGCTTCAGAAGACCCACTCGGCCGAGTGGATTATTACGTCCGCCCGAGTGCCTTGAAGCCATCGGCCGAGTGACGACAACTCACTCGGCCGAGCCGCCCCCGAACTGAAGACCCCTGAAGCCCCCGACTTACTGGAAAAATGACAGGGTTTTCACTCGGCCGAGCGACTTTTGTCACTCGGCCGAGTGCGATGCGCTGCCTGTAGCGAAATTTGCGGAAAACAGGCTGTGCAGGGGCATTTTGGTCAGGATTTTTAGACGATTTTTGGGGCTATTTAAGCTCTGTTTTTACCCTAGTTTAGAGAGCCATCTCTCAGATTTTTTGCAGCTTTTTAGAGTTTACTTTTTAGCTTTATTAATTGTGATTGGAGAGGAGAAAAACTTGGATTTTTGTTGGATTAATTGAAGATCTACATTGGTTTGCATTGTTCTTCCCCAAAAACTCTATTTTTATTGTTTATATCATTGTTGTGATGAATTCCATTGCCTATTTCATTGATTATTTTTGTGCTATTGCTATGATTTGTGAGTAGTCTCCACGTCTCGGGGCGTGGGGATGAACCCTACAAACCCTATTTCCTATTTGTGTTGAATTGGTAGAAATTGAGCTAGGATTGTTATTAGGGATTAGATTGGGATCGAATTACTACGGATAGCTAGGTATTTATATCAATTGGGATTTGCAAGAGATTGGATCCCAATTTGATATGAAGCCCTAGAAATCCGAATTGGGTTGGAGTCGGATTTCCGAAGTATCGGTTTGCAAGAGATTGGACCGATACTAGGACCTCCGGTTGCGATTCCGTGCCGATACACGTTTGCAAGAGATTGGACGGGTAGGAACTATCCCAATTTAGATTGTGGACCGAGTTTGCAAGAGATTGGGCTCGGTGCGCAATTGGACGATGATGTTGATCCTAATGCTAGCTTCCCTAGGCTAGGGTTTGCAAGAGATTGGACCCAAGCCTAGGATAGCTATAGACCGGCAACAGCGCGAGAGCGTGAGCTTGGTTCCACATTTAGTTGCAATTAGTTCATCCAAATTCTCATTCTAGCGATTTCGATACCGACGAACCACACTTATGAAATACGGTGAGTAGTGGGGATTCCCCTTTCCCTAGACGTTCTTTATTTGATTTGATATTTCGCAAATTTGTCTGACGATTGTGACAGGATCGCCCAAGGCAATTATCTCTCTCTGTTCCTAAATAGCCAGGTGGATCAGGAGCAAGCACGGTCATTCGTCCTCCCTGTGTTCGATACCCGCTCGCCACTACGCCGTGCGCTTGCGGTAAAACTACAACCGTCGCCTCGGGACGTGTATCCGGGGTGCGGTCATGTGTTATATCCCAGAAGTTTGTAGTTAAACACTCGATTCCTACCTACCCACTTCCCAAGAGATGGAATATCACAACCGGAGGTGGTGTAGTGAGTGTTACCTTGGGATGCAAATCCTGCCCCTTAGTGATTTGCGGACATGAACTTTATGCAGACTTCATGGTCCTGGATACATCCAACTTTGATGCTATTCTCGACATGGACTGGTTAGGGACTTTCTATGCTACTATCGACTGTCACAAGAAGAAAGTAGTATTCGAAATTCCCGACCATCCTGTGTTCAAATTTATTAGCGGTAGTCGTTCGCTCGAGCCTATCATATTTCAGGCTCAGCCGAACGAAGAGATCCTCGCATCTATACAAGTCGAACCGAAGAAGCCTGCAGTGGTTCGAGACTTCGAAGATGTATTTCCAGAAGATATTTTTGGATTACCGCCTGATCGAGCTTTGGAGTTCAGTATTGATCTGATGCCAAATACTCAACCAATCTCGAAGGCACCTTACCGTATGGCTCCAGCAGAACTCGAAGAGCTACGGAAGCAGTTGGACGATCTATTGCAGAAAGGATTCATTCATCCCAGCGTATCTCCCTGGGGTGCACCCGTACTGCTGGTCAAAAAGAAGGACGGATCGAGAAGGATGTGCGTGGATTATCGGGAGCAGAACAATGTCACTGTAAAGAATAAGTACCCGTTACCTCGCATAGATGATATCTTTGATCAACTCGGTGGATCACGAGTTTTCTTGAAGTTGGACCTCAGGAGTGGATATCATCAGTTGAAGGTCAAGAATGAGGATGTTTACAAGACAGCTTTTCGGACCAAATATGGACACTACGAGTTCGTTGTCATGCCATTCGGTGTGACCAACGCTCCTGCAGTTTTCATGAATCTCATGAATCTCATATTCTATGATTTTCTGGATAAATTCGTAGTGATATTCATTGATGACATATTGGTCTATTCGAAGAGCGAGGAAGAGCATGCCGGGCATCTACGGATGGTTTTGGAGACGCTTCTCCGTCATCAGTTGTATGCCAAGTACAGCAAGTGCAAGTTCTGGTTGGACCGGATTGCATTTCTTGGACATGTGGTATCAGGCGACGGTATCTCAGTTGACCCAGAGAAGGTTACATCAGTCAAGAATTGGCCAACTCCTTGGTCAGCATCAGACATCCGGAGTTTCCTAGGATTGGCAGGCTACTACCGTCGATTCATTCAGGATTTCTCGAGGATAGCAGAGCCCATGACTCGACTGACGAGGAAGGACGTCAAGTATGTTTGGTCAGACACTTGCGAGCAGGCATTTGAGACTTTGAAAGCCAAACTGACATCTGCACCAGTTCTGGCTATTCCAGATAGGACTGGAGGATTCGAGATATTTTGTGATGCCTCGGGCAAAGGTCTTGGATGTGTTCTACATCAGCATGGTCATGTAGTCGCGTATGCTTCTCGACAATTGAAGATTCACGAGAAGAATTACCCGACTCACGACTTGGAGTTAGCCGCTGTTATCTTCGCTTTGAAGATTTGGAGACATTTCTTACTGAGTGAGAAAGTGAAGATTTTCACTGATCACAAAAGTTTGAAATATATTTTCACTCAGAAGGAGTTGAATATGAGACAGCGCAGATGGTTAGAACTGATGGCTGATTACGACATCGACCTTCAGTATCATCCAGGAAAGGTTAATGTTGTACCTGATGCTTTGAGCAGACTTCCAGCGGTCATGACTCTCACAGTTCAGTGGAGATTACAACAGGATCTGTGTGGGATGAGCACAGTGGTTGTGTTACCTGGAGTCACATCATCGTTGATGAATATGCAGATTCAGTCGACGATAGTGGATTGGATCAAAGCTGCATAGTCTGGAGATGCTAAACTGCAGAAGATTCGAGTACAAGTTGAAGCTGGACTTCGGACGGATTTTATCATTCATGAGGATGGTTCCTTGAGATACGGCAGTAGGATCTGTGTACCTTCTGGAGATATCAGAGATGAGCTGATGAATGAAGCTCATAGCTCACCCTATTCCATTCATCCTGGCGGTACCAAGATGTACAAGGATCTCCGTCTGAATTTTTGGTGGCACGGTATGAAGAGGAGCGTAGCTCGTAGCGTCGCCAAATGTCTTGTGTGTCAGCAGGTGAAGGCTGAACATTATCGCGTTACCGGATTACTTCAACCTCTGTCGATTCCGGAGTGGAAGTGGCAGCACATCACCATGGATTTTGTAACTGGACTACCTCGGAGCACCAAGCAGAATGACGCGATTTGGGTTATCGTTGACCGATTAACCAAGTCTGTGCATTTCATACCTTTCCGAGTAGGACAAGCTACGGAGATACTTGCGAAGAAGTATATGGAGGTAAAAATCTTTCTTATACCTTTATAGCTTCTTTCTAGTATACGTCGTGATGTGAACGATAATCGTGCAGGAGATTGTGCGATTACATGGAGTTCCTGTGAGTATCGTCTCCAACCGGGACACGAGATTCACGTCACAATTCTGGAAGAGTTTGCAGACCAATTTGGGTACCAGTCTGAAATTCAATACTGCGTATCACCCGCAAACTGACGGACAGTCGGAGCGCACTATCCAGATATTGGAGGACATGTTGAGAGCTTGCATGTTGGATCTCAAGGGTTCGTGGGAGGATCATCTGCATCTGGTGGAGTTCTCCTACAACAACAGCTACCAGGCGAGCATTGGCATGGCGCCATTTGCTGCTCTTTATGGAAGGAAATATCGATCCCCGCTGAGTTGGGATGACGTTGGTGATCGAGAGTTGTTGGGACCAGAGATGATAGTTGAGGCTGTAGACGTTGTGCGAGATATCAGAGACAAGCTTCGGATCGCTCAGAACCGTTATAAGCATTGGGCAGATGCTAAACGGCGTCCACTGCAGTTTCAGCCAGGAGATCATGTATTCCTGAAGATCTCACCGAATCAAGGAGTGATTCGCTTTGGGAAGCGAGGCAAGCTTAGTCCAAGATATATTGGACCTTTCTATGTGCTAGATCGAGTTGGAGAGGTAGCTTATCGCTTAGCACTACCACCGTCCTTAGTGGGAGTACATGATGTCTTTCATGTGTCCCAGCTACGTCGTTATATTAGAGACCCCTCACACGCTGTGGACTACTCAGAGATCACAGTTCGACCAGATCTGACGTACGAACAGCAACCAGTGGAGATCTTAGATCGACGTCAGAAAGTCTTCAGGACCAAGACTGTGGATCTAGTCAGAGTGATGTGGCGTCGCGACTCGCCAGGAGAATCTACCTGGGAGCGGGAAGATGAGATACGCGAGCGTTATCCATATTTGTTTCCTGCTCCTTAGTTGATAGAATTCCGAGGACGGAATTTTCTTAAGGTGGGTAGAATGTAACAGCCGGTATTTTTAGTCGTGCTTTAGTTCGTGTGTACCGGTATTTTTCATTCAGTCGTCTGGTTGACTTTTTGTCCGTACGTTTCATGTTACGCGTATGCGACTCTACTTCTCCGTTTTCTTTTACCGTACCGTCATAATTAACTAAAGCCTTAATTACCTTAAATTAATTATTTTTATTAACTAATTACTGCTGTAATTTAATAATTATATTTTATAACTTAAATTAGTAATTAAGTAACGTCTCATTATTCAACAAACACGTTGGTTTTGAGAAGAGAAGTTTAGCACGATTCTTCTCCCTCGTTATTCAACAAACATCATTAAAACACATCTTAATCCTCAACCTAATCGAATTAAATTTCATTGAAAAAAATTGGAAATGAGATCCCTGCTAGCTCCTTCTTAAGGCTATACTTCATCTGCAACGCATCATCTTCATCCCTGCTAATCACCCCCGCAAACAAACCAGATTTCCCAAACAAATTCAACAGATTCAAATCCTTCACAAATCCATCATCTTCTCCAACCCAAATTCTCATCCCACCAAACCACAAATCAAAACAACCATCATCAAATTTGATCCAAATCTTTCCCATCCAAAATCCAAATCTGAAAACACAAGAGTCCCAAATCCAAACCCAAATTTCAGATTCAAGGCAAATAAAAAACACACACACACAAATCTGAAATTATTTCAGATTTAAACCCATACAAACCCTTCTTCATTTTCAATCTTCATCAAACCCTCTTCATCTCCTCCTCCTTCCATCTTCCTTGGCCGCCGCCGTCACCCACCCGAGATCGCCGCCGTCCGCCTGGTCTTCCGCCCGCTGCCGTCGCCGGAGTTCAGTCGCCGCCGGCCACCCGTCGCCTCTCTCTCGAGCCGCGTGCGTGAGTTCTCCTTCACCCCCTTGCGTGTGTGAGTGTTGTTGCCATTGATTTGAAAACGAAATCAAAAAAATGAAAAAGAAAGAAACAAGAAAGAAAGAACAGAGGGCCTGGGGAAAGAGAGAGACAGGGAGAGAGAAGAGAGAGAAAGGGAAAGAAGAGAGTGAGAGAGAGGTAGATAAGACTTTGTTATTTAATACTATTAAGTTATCACATGTAATTTTTTTTAACCATGTTACTTTAGTCAAATCTTGTAGGTAGATTTATTAATAATTTTAACCATGTCATTATATTATCTTAACCATGTAATTAATTAATGTTAAGTAAAATTAAGTTATTGTTAATATTAAAAATTAATGTTAGTTTGTTAATAATAAGATTGCCGTGTTGATATAATTAAATACGGTTAGTGTAAATTAATAAGCGTACCATGTTCATATAACCTAATATAACCGCCACCCTAGTCGGTGAACCCCGTAAAATTAGACGAACCCAACTTAGGGGTTAACTTAATAGTTGTGTAACTCGCAACAGATCTAATTTATTAATATGTGTAACCAAAATATGGAACCTATATCACCATTACGTAGTACCCATCAAAACGAACCCAAACGACATATAATTCGATATACCTTATCTTAGAACAATAACAAGAATAATTAACCTTCTGATCAAATTTCGTTAATTCCCAATTCAGCACTTTTACTAATTATTATAAATGTTATTATTAATGACGCAGATACATCGCGAACTTTCCTACCGTTACTCGGACAACCTAAACTGTCCCAGTCAAGCAAGCGTGCAGTTATTTTATGTTTTTGTGATATCTAATGTTGTACACTTAACTGCTGACACAAACACACTTTTTAGAAATGCTAGTCTTAAACTCGTGTGCGTGTGTGTGGACCCCTTAACAATCAAAATAAACACACTTTGTGAATGGTAATGTTTCTGGACATGTATGGTTAATTTTAGAACTGTTGATACTTATAGAATGTTAAATGTCGTTGGCTCTCGTAGTTAAATGCCGTTGGCTACCGATGTTACATGCCGTTGGCTACCGATGTTACATGCCGTTGGCTACCGATATTATCATGCCGTTGGCTACCAGTTGCCGTTGGCTATCAGATGTTACTTGCCGTTGGCTATTAGTTAATCTCGTCGGTCACATGTGATTACGTCACATGCGACTAGTCTGGACTCGTGTTTCAGTATATGACGGATTAGCATCCTGGCACGTGATCCAGGAAATACACGTGGGTGGGGTTGGTTCCCGGGCACTAGCCGGTAGTAAACGGATTGCCTTCGGGGGCACTTGAAGGTGTATTCATTTACTATTCGTCTAACGGCGGGATCCTTAGTCACGGACTTGCACACACAGTTAAATAATCGAAAAAGAAAGTTAATTACAGACTGATGTTACATTGCTCAACTGCCATGTTAATTTTTACAACTGAAATGCCATGCTAATGTAACTTGTTGCTTTAACTACCATGCTAGCGTAACTTTTCATAATTGTTTTAACTGTTTCAGTTCATTGAAATACATGCTAGTGTAAATTCTCTTAACTGCTGTAAAACTGCCATATATATAACTTGTTATATATATCTTGCCTTGGGTCATCTGACATCTACTTGCAGACCCTTGCTGACAAACATTCATGTTGTTTGAATGTATGTTAGGTTACGAGACAGGTTACCAGGAGGACGAGTTGCTGGATCAGAGTGATCCAATAGACCAGGATTCTGCCGATCCTGAAGTCCACCCTACCGTGGACTAGAGCTGATTATCACCGCTGCAGTTATTATTTTTCACCGCTGTGATTTGTAGGGTGTGTACCCACTTTATCTGTATCGCTATTGTTGTAGGCCATGTTTGGGGCCCTTTTATTATTGTGTACTTTATCTGGATGTTGGCTTTAAATATTTCTGTTGTTCTGAGTTGCATGCAAGTTCCTGCGAAAGGTGTTTTCACAGACGCTTATTGGTTTCGAGCTTCACCGCTCCAACCTAAGCGGGCCCGCTCGCGTCCTCGCCCCAAGTATAATGGGAAGCGGGGCGTGACATATAGCCTATGTCAAAGATCCAAAGTTCCATTGTAAGACCAAACACATTGATATCCGCTACAAATTTGCAAAATTCTATGATAAGAACAAGAAGGTAGACATTAGATACATATCTACGCATGAGATGATAGCGGATCCGCTTACGAAGGCGATCCCCAGAGATGTGTTTTACATACGCTTATCTTCTCAAGGATTGTGTAAGAGCTGAGTTGTATCAATGTATATTCCCATGTCTATGAAAGATCAAATTTAATAAAAGAATAAGTTCTTTTTGCCATTGCATATGAGTTTCTTGAAAATGTTTGTGTTCATTTTCTTTTAAATCTCAGCTATGTTTTTCTAGTATGTCGGACAGATTGAGGTTGGCTCTCTCACATGAGCAACCGCCTTTATTCTATCAGACGGATAAGATAAAGATGAGACCTGTTTAAACTCAAAATCGTCAGACGGATGATTTAGAGTCATGACTTAAACAAAATGATCGTATGAAAGATCTGCATCATATGGATGCTTACAAAAGATCTAAGAAGATTTTTTTTCTTCTTATCTGTCTAATGCAGGATGTGGGTCCAGGAGATTACTGAGTAGTAAAAGGGACTCAAAGTCAGACATTGTGGTGTCTGATCATCATCCTTACAACATCATTAAGACATACGCTCCCTAGGAAAGGAGTGATGTTGTAATACGTATTCATACTACGTATGCATTTGACCACTAGGTTAGAATAGTAATTGTGTTTACTATTATGTGAGACCCAAAGACCACATGGGTCTTAACTTCTTACCCTTATGGACTCTAATTGGTTCCTTTAGATTTGACTGGGTGATCGCTATCTTAGCATGTTGCTTATGGACTATGGTAGATTCGGTCCGGTGGGGCATGTTAGAAAAGTGAGTCAAGTCAAGATCGAAAGGATCGCAAGAAGAGGAAGATTAATTTCATATTCACATTTGGACTTTGGAGATTCAAAGCTGGCCAGCCAATTGTAATCCAGATGGGATTCAATTGTTGAATATAAAAGTATAAGAAATGTGAAGAAATTATCTAGGGTAAAACATGCGTTGATCTACTCAACTTTGCACCCCAAAGAGTGTTGTGTATCTCTAACAAGTGCACAACAGCGGACTCTATGCGCATGACGGTCACACGATCTATTTCTCGGTATGATAAATAGAAGAACTAAAGGAAAAGATGTTTCCTTACAATCCCCTCAAGTGTGAGTGGGAGATGTTGGATATGGACGACATGTATACACCCATGAGGGGATGTATGAGGGTATACGGACCTCAGATGTCGCGTGCATGAAAGCATGTGCGAAGGGAACCTTTTCATGTGTGAAAAGGACCACTCGATAAGTGGAAAAGGTCACTTTATAAGTGCAAAAAGGCACTTGATAAGTGCATAATGAAGAGGATAAGGAAATGTGCTAATATAGGCTAATAAGCTTATATATGGATATTTCCTACAATAACTACCCCTTAGGCCTATAAATAGGACCCAAGGGTAAGGCTTTTAAGGCTAATCCTTCATGCCATAAGTTTGCATAAGGAAAAACTTTTCCTCTTCTCCCTTCCATTTTGTTCTTCTTCTAAATAGAGATTTAGACGGTGGAAACTCTGCTTCGATCCTCTGTGACGAAATACTGACCGTTGTGGCGAATACAAGGGCAAAGTTCAGAGACTACAGCGATGCGTATGCTAACGTAAGTTCTCTTTCGATCCTCCATCTTCGCGCGAAGAGATCCTACAGAGGTATTGTCTCAATTGAAGGTGGAGGACCTAATTGGTAATTTGATGTCCCATGAGTTGGAACTGCAAAATGTTGAAGCACGAGAAAAACCTGAGGAGAAAGAGAAAGCCATAAAGCCACTTGCTTTGAAAGCTAGCGAAGAAGATGAAGATAACGATGAAGACATAGCGCTAATGGTGAGAAACTTCAGAAAGTTCATCAAGACCAAGCATGGGAGAAACGATATGGCACCCAGGTTTAATCGTTCTAACTTTAATAATTCTTCCAAGCAATTTAATGATCAGAAATCTACTGATAGAATGCAATGTTTTAAATGCAAGGGAAGAGGACATCTGATGAAGGATTGCCCAATTGAAACTGCTCAGCTCGCTAAAGGAAAGGGAAAAGCGAAGGTATTAACATGGGATATGGACAGCGAAGCTGAAAGCGAGGAGGAACATGAAAACCATTCTTGCATGGCTTTGATGGGTATCCAAGATGAGACACCGTCAGGTAGCAAAGCTGAACTTCTTAAAATTTGTGAAGAAATGCAAAATCAAATAGTAGATCATGAGTTCACTATTGAATGTCTCCAAAATCAGAATTATGACATGCAAGTTAGAGATGATAAGGTGTTTAAAGAGAATGAAAAACGTAAAATTGAACTTAATGCTTGTAAGTCTACTATTGAAGTCATGAAGAAGGAAAAAGAAAGCTTTGATGAAAATACTCCTTGTATTTCTTGTTCCTCATTATTAAATCAAATTAGCATGCTTAAACTTGATTTGATTAAGCTCGAAACGGAAAAAGACTATGTGATTAGAGAGCTTAATGATAAATTCTGCATGTTGGATAATGACTTTAAAAGAAAAATGATTGAATTTGAAAAGAAGGAAGAGGAAAACAAGAGAGCTTTTATTAGTAAATGCACGATGCTTATGGAAGAAAGTAAACAATTAAAAACCAAAGTATCTCATCTTGAAGTAGCCATTAAGAAATTCTCTATGGGAAAACAATTGTTGGACACTATTTTAGAGAATCAATTTTATGGCAATAATAGAAGAGGACTTGGTTTTGGTCTGAAAAACGTTGAAAAGCAAAAATTCAAGAAATTCCACAATGTACCCTCTATTGCAAAGAACAATATGTAAAGTGCTTTACTTGTGATAGTGTAGGCCACACTTCATATTATTGTAAATTTAGGAACACAAATATCAAGTTTAAACAAGTGTGGGTTCCTAAAACAATATTGGCTAACACTAGTGGACCTTGTTGGATTCCAAGTGCACACTAACACCTTTCATGTATGTAAGGTGGAGATTTGGCGAGGAGCAAACTTTTCAATGTCACATTATTTTAGCTCCTTCGTCAAATAGCGACGAGAAGGTATAATTTTTATCCCTCTTTGCATTTCATTGCATACCTTCATAGATTGTTTTTGTGTGCTTATTTTTATTTTGTTTTGTATGCTTGTTTGCATGGTTTTAGTGTTTTTATTTCTAAAAAAAATTTAAAAAAAATGAGCTTAAAAGAATACCCTTTATGATTTATCTTAAGTGGTATTGTATGAATGTTCGAGTTTATCCCTTGTAGAAGTTAATTCATTATTGTTGTAGCTACATGAACATGTTGTTCTCTTTTTAGTAGCCATGACATGTCTCTTGAATTTCGAATTTGATTTCTACACCTACATTTGCACTTTCACGATAATTGACTTTTTAGTGCTTTTGGAGATTCTTTTGAAGAATAATAGAAAGTGAATGTAGGAATGATTAATTTTTGAATTTTCTAAGGGATATGAAGTGTTTAGCCATGAATTAAAAATTGAGCACAAAATAATTGCAAATGAAAAAATATATACTATATTTGCTCCGTATGAAAAATGGATACACTTCATGGCTAATACACAACCCACGAGTATCCAACTTATGCTACATGGGTAATCATTAGCGTTGGTGTTTATAACTCGTCAAGTAATGCCACCCCACATTTAAAAGTCCTTTAAGGCCATGCTTTGGGGTTCGGTAACTTGAACTCATCTTTGATGAGGTGGGAAAAATCAATCCTAGTGATATTCATGAAGATTGGAAAATGTGGATTGATTTGGTTGATTTTCTAAAATTGAATCTCCTCTTGTACTTTATTGTCTATATCACTACACTTACACAAAGGTGGAGAAGTCTTGTTATGAAATCCTATGAGCTTGGATTGTCTATTTTATGGAAAACTCATGCAAATTGCACGCTACATTTAATAATGGTTTATTTTTTGCATGAAATATTTTTGTGACTTCATTAATCCACTTTTGGTGATTACAAAGGGGGAGAAAGAAAAGAAAGATTTGATGTCGGTATTATTTGTTGAATGTCGGTATTATTTGTTGAAGGGGGTATTTGATGTCGGTATTATTTGTTGAATGTCGTATTATTTGTTGAAGGGGGAGCTTGAGAGAAGGGGGAGCAGGATTATATTTGCCATACCTACTATGCATGCTTTGTAATTGCATTACACCCTTCAACACACTACACACACCCATACTTACTGCTCAAATCTTTTATGGGTTTGTCATCACCAAAAGGGGGAGATTGTTGGAAGCAACGATCTAGGATCTTGGTTTGATGCTGACAAACATGTTTTTATATTTAACGTGTGTGCTTAGTGTGTTTCAGGATTGGCGAAACAATACGTCTTTCACTATTTGGAGGAGTTGCTATTCATACAGCTATTTGGGTGTGTGTGTGAGCTTTGGCTTAAGCAAAGTGGACTTAGTCAAATTTGAGATGAGATGGAAATGATTTCTTGACTTGGTCAAAAATCTATTCATATCAATTCAAATCTCATATTCCTAGTTTCATGGGATTTACCCTAAGCCAATTTGATTCTCTCCACATCTATATAAACTCCCCTTCATTGACAGAGAAAAGTAGGCACAAACCCTAAAGAGACCAAATTATATTTCGGCCAAAACCCAAGTTGAAAACTCATATTGCCGCAAGTTTTTATTGGAACCTACATCATTGCCGCAATCACGAAGGAACCCAACTCCTCAAGCTGTAATATTTGACTACCAAGCCTCCTTCATCGTCAAGTCCAAGGATCAACAAATCAACAAGTTACAAGATCATCAATCCCTCACAAGTTCCAAGCAAACAAAAATTCCTATTGGCTGGCAAGGAACAAAGAAAATTCACGCAAGCAACTAGGCCCACATTGCAAGCAGCCCTGCTGATCGAAGGCTTCGGTCAAGCATTTGATCGAACACATTGGGCGCATGAATAAAATGTCGTGATCCCTTGCTGAAACAACGAAAGCTGTCGCATAAAATTCCGTTGAATCTCTCAGCAGCCGCACCCCGCTTCTTGCTGATCCATGTGCTGAGGAGCCTTGCCGACCGAAGAGAGCTCCGCGCCATACCGCTGCTACCAACGGTGGACATCACTGCCGTACTCTTTGCCGTAGGGGATCACGTCACCAGAGTTACTATCATCATTGAAATTCTCGCCGTGGCTGAATTTGCCGAGGTTGCCATGAAGACGAAGAAGAAGTCGGAGAATGAAGCCCACGCTGTCGAAGACGAAGCCATCACCGGAGAGAGTTCGCATCTGTTCGGAGATCGTCGTCGCCGTGGAGCGTTGACGACGTCAAAGCCTCCACGCAAGACGGAGAACAATTGCTGATCGAATTGCCATCGTCGAACTTCACCGACCGTCAGAGATCACCGCTGCACTCGAGTTCCTGTCGTCGTTGAGTGAAGCGAAGCCGTCGACGTCGCCACTCGGAGAAGCTCGGTGCCTTCACCGAGCTCTCGCCACTGTCGGAAACGGCGAAGCAAGGTCAGAGACCCATCGTCGAGCTCTCGTCGCCTCCGGGATGTGCACGCCGCCATCGCTCGAAGGCGAGGAAGTCGACACCCTCGCTGCTTGCCCTAATTAAGTCGAAGAAGGGGTGAACATGCTAACGTGGCGAGTGCGAGAGGATTGCGGGATCACGCGAAATCGAAAACAAAGTCACACGAAATTTAAAGGCTGACGTGGCCAAGTTAAAGGGAGTTGCTATGCGTATAGACAGAAATTAATTTGGTTTGAACTGAATATCTATACGCACAGACCAGTGTGTCATTTGCAATCCAGGAGTCGGATCGAGACACCGTTTGCGTCAGATTGGAGCTGACAACGTGCTGATTGACAAAGACGCCTACACGGAAACGAACTGAGCATTTCTAAACCCTTAACTCTTTATATTCGTGTCTTAGTCTAACGTTCTCTGTGGGGAAAACTTTACCTATATTTTGTGACTATTTTGGGACTTGTCTGGTTGGGGCTAGACAAGTGGGACCCAACTAGTTTGGGACTAGCTGGTAGAATGCGTTACTAGGATTGATAGTGAGAGAAAACACTATGTGTGGGGTACTGAGAGCCTGGCGAGTGTAGAGACGTAGAGGGTACTCTGAGCGTGCTCTAACTTGTGGTTTTGTACCTATTGCGCTATTCAATACTAGTATCTACTTTGGGGGCTGGAGTAGGTCGAAGGGTCGACCGAACCAGGGTAAAACTGATGTGTACTCTGTGTCTGCTTTTTATTTACCCTGGTGCTGCTATAAATGCGTGTGCTTATTCGTGGGTTGCACAAATTATTTTTATAAGCCTATTCCCCCCCTCCTAGGCTAGGATCCAGATCCAACACTATCTTCTCGTACCCACATTTCCTCGCACTAGAGAGGAACGTGTCCGCCATACTCCGCCACCTCACTCACATTTTTGGCCCTCCTCTGCCTACTCCTCCCACCTCACCACCCCCTTCACCTCCTCGACGATCATCACCTCCACCATCACATTCTTTACCACACCCATCAGCCCCTAGGCGACTTCCCCTCCCGTCACATCTATTTCCATTCCTGCCACTTCACCTCCACTCACGACCACTGCCGTCGATCCCACAGATCCACCACCCTCCACTTTCGTCACCCCATACATGCACCGCAAGAAATTACAGGTGCGATCGCGATCACTTTCCCCACCATCCTCTCCCATCGATGTATCTACCCCATCTACCACCGCGTTATTCGCCATACCCCTACCACTCACCATCATCATCACCACACCACCAATCGTTCACACCTCCACACCCATCCACACTCATCCTGCACCCCTCTCCCCACTTCTCCACACACCCCCCACCTCTCCCCTCCACACCCCTCCATCTTCCGTCGAGGAGGACGAGGACGATTCTTCTCCTGCTTTTTGATTTCTTTTTCTTCTTCGATCTTCCCCCTTGCATATTTCTGCACCACATTGATCATATCAAATTGCTAGCTTTGTCATGTCTAACTTGGGGGAAATCGACTTTTGTGAGTTTTGTCGTGTTTTTCATTGTGTGCTTGTTTATATATGTCGTGTGGTGTGATTTTCAATCTTTTATTTTCCGAATTTTTTTTCTTCTCCTTCTTTATTTTTCAGTTCGTATGTGTGTTTTTCTTGTTTTTTTCATTCTTTTTGTGTCGGTGCGTATTTCCCCCACATTTTTATTGCCCTTACGTATTTACTTTTATTGCATTGAGAGCAATTCAAGTTTCAGCTTGGGGGAGTCGCACTTCGTGCGTCATTTGTATCTTTTTCTTTGTTTTTGAGTCGTTTTCACCGTGTTTTTCTTTTTCTTCTCATCTTTTGTTCCCTCTCTCCTAGAGATGACCCCTTATGATGAATTGCCACGGAATCATACAACACACCTAGCATGGCTTCGATAATCACATTCACTAACCCAAGGAAGCTGAGTCCTCTTGCATTTCATGCATCGTGGGTCCACTTGCTTTTATGTGAGTCATGTGTCGTGACTAGCTTATAGTGTGCTTCTACTTTGTGATTTTGATTTATATACCTGTTCTGGGATGACCCCTAGATTATCATGCTTCGATTTGAATATGCGGTATTGGCTTCTCCTGTCTGCTTCTATATGCATGATATATATATATCGTATACTTCATTTCGCATGTGTCGGGATTCCACAGTTAGGACTAGGATAACCCTTTTAGCCTATGCTATGATTAGCGAAGAAAATCTCCCTTGCCCAAGTGTTTAGAATCCGATTTATTTTTTATTTTACTTGGTGCAAATCCCCTCGTCGTGTACCGTTCTCCCACTTGGGAAAGTTCACACATGTATATACCCAAAAATCCAAAAATCCAAAAAAAAGAGAAAAGAAAAACCTCAAAAAAAGGAAAAGAAAAGAGAAAAGAAAGAAAAAATATATATGTATAGCCAGAAATCCAAAAAATACATATATCCAAAACCCAAAAAAAATTCATGTGTGAATATTTTCCTACCTACCGAGAATAAAAGGAATGCGAGAATTTACATCGAGTGTTGTACTCCACATCTTCTCAACCTCCATCTTTTTCGAAAACACTTGGAATAGGAAATTCCTAGCTATTATCTAGGCGATAGTGTGGTGATCTCCTAATCCCTAGCTGTGGAGTCCCTGACGCATGATACGATTCGATTCTTACTCTATTGTCATGCATGCTTGAGCTATATATTCACCGCTTATTTCAAATCGAATCGATATTTGGGTCTTTTCTTGGATATGTGTATATGGAACTTTACTGAACATTGTAGATAGTAACACCGTCTGCTAGCACGCGACCACACTCACTCGCGCTTCACCGCGTGGGCCCACGACACTTGTTTGGACTCATATTTCCTCGGTTTAGTGATGTGTTTTGTCGTATGCTTGTTTAGTGTGGCGTGTCAGACTTTGTTGGCCCTGACGGGTGATTTAGGATTTTGACTTCTCTTTCTATCTCTCTCTCTATTTTCTCCCTCCGAGCTCCTACTCTCACTCGTCTTCCTCGAGGACGAGGAAGGGTTCAGCTTGGGGGATTTTAACGTGTGTTTATATTGTATATATTCACACATGTCTTCTTTGTGTTTTTCTGTTGTTTTCCGTCGTCTCGTGCCCATTTTTTTGGGATTTTTAGTTTTCTTTCACTTTTTGGTGTTTTTGTGTATTTACAAGAGATCGTCAGTGTAGGGGACATATAACGAAGATATCATGAGTCCCCGGAGCAACGGGAGGAGTCACACGTGATCCAGGGGGTCAAACGACGAAGATCGCCATTTTTAGCCCTCACCCGATCGGTTGGACACAGCCAACCGATCGGGTGGTGCACACGTGTCCGACCCGGACGGAAGCTGAAGCGAAGTGAAATTTAGCCGACTGGTTCGTCGACCGGTTTAATCCATCAGAGCTCTCGGCCAATTTGGAGATGAATTCCAACCGATCGGGTGACATCTCACCCGATCGGTTCATTTGTAGCCGTTTCTTTCAAAAGACGACCCGGAGAGTTCAACCGATGTCCGCTGATCGTGCCAAATCGACAGACTTCTCGGCCAATTTTGGGGATATTTCCAACCGATCGGTTGACCTGATGCTGAATCTCTTCAACCGACGACCCGCTCGCTCCACCCGATCGGACCAAGCACCCGGTTGAAGTTCTCGAAGCCGACGGCTGAAGCGCGAAGCAGCTCACCCGATCGGTTGATACTTCAACCGATCGGGTGACGTCAATTTCTATATACAGTTGCCCTGAGTTTCCAAAAACTGAGGCTGTTATTTTTTCTGTCTTTTTTCTCCATTTGTGACGGCTGGAATTTTACTGTTTTTGTAAGTCTTCTAATCTTTGTGAAACTTTAATATAGTCTTAATAACATTGCTACTACTTCATTCCAATCGCCTGATCATGATTTTTACGGTTGATTTTTGTTTAGATTTCTTTTTAGCCATGATTTGTGAGTAGTTCCCAAATCTGGGATTTTGGTGGAAACCCCTTCGTGGGTTCTCCCTAATGCATCCATAGGACTGGTTTCGATAGGGATTAGGAATTTAGATGGTTACGCGGGGTGTTTCATTGTCATCGACGGGAAAAAGACCACCTTTGACCATAGGGCCAAGGGGGAATAAACTTGGCAGTTGACTCCCTAGCCACAGCTCACGCCCTTACCGTAGACATTGAATCTTAGCGCGAGAGCGGCAGGATGAGATGTTGGGAGTTATCGTTGCGAGCTTAGTGCTCCCGAAGTCGGTTGGTGTTAATGGACATGGAAATGCCCACCGACCGAACCTGGGTAGTCCGGTGTATCATCCTGGGCACCGACCAGAATATCCGGCCCATGGGACGCTGGTATCACTCTTAGAGGCAACGTCTCACCACTAAACCCTAATTCCGGTCGTTTTCCTATCCGTAGGTCGTAATAGCGAGAACACATGATAGGGTGGAAACTGAAGTCCTAGGTTTTCTTTTATATTGTTTATCCTCCGTATTTACATTCCATGACAAACCATCGATCGTTCGGGCTAGCTCACCCCTGGGGTGAATCGGTTCCTATTAGAGACAAGCACAACCACGCCTCCCTGTGTTCGATCCCCAAGACACAGTATAACACCGTGTGCTTGCGGTATAAATATTTAAATCTGGTATCCCCTATCCTATTGCACTCTTACACGACACAAAGCCGGGGGACGTCACCCTGCCCAGTTGGGAGGGCTACCCCAGTCCAACTGGGTCAGGTCAGGCCAGAACTGGGCAAAAGCACTGTTCTGGCCTTTTAAGCCATAACTTGAGTTCTACAACTCCGATTGAGCTGATTCCAGATTCGTTGGAAAGCATGGTTTGAATGGGACCATCCCAAAGAGCCATCTATCCATTTTTATGCGTTAAAATATCATCATAAATTATTTATAATATATTTTAAACTTATTTGCATCATATGCAATAATCACATTCAACATTCTACTAATGCTGAAGTCACAAACATTTTACGACATTATTAAATCTCATTTAATATCAAAAACTTATGCGACCTTATTAAATCCTATTTAATATAGATCGCCTTAATGTCACTAACTCTTAGTGACTTCTATTATTCTCGTGCACCCGAGTGCACTCTTCCTAAATTCTTCCTATTACTAAGACACAAACCGAACTCGATGTGAGACCCTACAGCCTGACCCTGCTACAGGTTGGAGCTCGAAACCCATAGAAGACAGTGACCACGAGCAGCAGGTGTCGTCCCTATTTCAGCATCATAATTACGTGATTGACCCATCGACAAAAGTGTCGTCGGGATCACTCTGACTGTGTCAGTGATGAATACCGCAGGTTTAGTCCCTTCGTCATAACTATATTTTGCATGGCCTAGGGTATGGTAAACCATCAACCCTACGAGCCAGCATCGGTCAGCATACTTCGGTCTTTGTTATATACATGTTGTACATCTTACAACGTACCCCGGCCGAGATTTAGCACAAAGAACCGTACTTAGCCCGTGACACTAACTTCCCTTTAACGGAAGAGACGAATCCCACCTAAGTCATATACTTACCTCGTATGCTTTAGGTGTGTCCCAACCTAAGATCTTTCAGCAGGCCTGGCCTCGAAGCTAGATCATACATCTAAGTGACACTATTCACGCACAGGTTCGTATAAAGACCTCAGGTCTTAAGGACCAACTTGCCTATCATCACTATAGAGTTATTAATGACAGTTTAGTTAAAGTTTAACCATTTAATAACTATTCATTGGGTCATTGAGTGGACTCATTCTCTAATGAGCACATGTGCCCTGTTACCAACTTCGTCAGGTCGAATGACTATGAGATCATCATCATCCTTTAGGGTAAGACAAAGACACAATGGTTTGTCCGGTGTGCCGATATCCTTTTTTTGACACATCTATGACCATGAATGTTTTAAGACTTAAGTTCCTATCGGTCATTCACTTCTCATAATCGAGATTTACATCTAGACATGTAATGACCTCACTTTAACTCTAAGGAAATTATCCAAGTATATAATTCATTGAATTTATACTAGGATAATTAGTACCATTTATAATTTGAATAAGATGTTACTAAGGATAAATTGCCTCAAGGGCAAATATCTTCTGACACAACCTTCGTCCAGTTGGTGTCTTGGTCGAGTACCGAGCATCAAGCATCCTCCATAGGTCGCTCACGACCTCAACATCAGCAAATTGCCTAAGGTTCTCATCCTCCAAGGATTGCTTGATCTCACCGATGGCTTTAAGCTCCATCATTCGCTTATCATACACCGTTGCCTTACATAGCATGCCGTATCACATACGGCACCGTAAACTCCACGGTGCTTCAACAAAGCCACCATCTTTTATCGCCATGGACCATAGTTGTCTCGGCCTTTAAGTCTCTCTACTTCGTATGAACAACAAGTCGTCTCCTCACATGAGCAAGACGCCATCGCGGTACTACACTTCTTTGCAAACCAAAAGTTGTGATACCACTTGTTGGATCCCCATGCACCTCCCTAACACTTAGGCTAGATAGACAATGGTGCACAAATAATTCCAAGGTCCGAATTCCACCGAGCCATCACCTACGCATAAAACCAAACACCTCACAGGCACAAGAGAGAGTTGGCACCAACAACTAACCCCCTCAACGATCTTGCGATAGATAATGTAAATACGCAAATATAATACGAAATAAAGAAAGCAATACAAAAAGAGACACAGAGATTTACCCTGATTCGGTTGCGAAAAACCTACATCCAGCATCCAATGCACCCGGTTCCACTATTGATCAAGCAAGGCATACACCGACCCCCGTCATCTTCTTCTTCCTCCATCACAATGAGAGAATATCTCCAGGCAACAAGACCTAACCCTAAATCTCTCATCAAGCTTATACACACTCTTAAACAAGTGGGAATCCTTGATAATAAAGCTTCTACAACATGTAGAGCTCCTGAAGGGACCAATCACACATCTAGATAGATCACTCCTTGGTAATATAGCTCCAAACTAGGAAAGCTACCCAAGGAACTCAAGATCTATAAGCTAGATGAAGAAGCAAGAACTCACCATGGATCTCACACAGGAAGGATCTCCCTAGCTTTCTTCCCCTCTAATTGCAGATTTAAGCATCTTTGGTTTTCACTCTCAAATGAATGGCAGCAGCTCCAGAAGAAAACACCCGCTGCCCTTCTCTTTCTAGCTCTGTTTCTAGCTCTCGGCTCTTTGGCAAAAAAAGAGCTAGCCTCACATGCTGTGTTACCAAGAAAAACAAAACCCAAGGGATACCAAACATGCTGTGTTACCAAGAAAAACAAAACCCAAGGGCTACCAAACATCCTTTAAGTCCCAACAACCCGAAAAATTAAGAGGGCCTCATAGAACTGTGCATACGTGGGGATTTTTCAGCACATCATAAAAACAACAGTTTATGTTCTTCCATGCTCTTCATTATATAAAACATAGAACCATTCCTTAATATTATTCTGATCCATGTGCATTTGAATTCAAGGTTATATGAAAATTTGTACACTTCTATAAGTTGTTTTCCCCTCAAATGTTGAGGAAGGAGAATGTTTCTCTCAAGGAGATTGAAAGAGGGTGCTTATAGCCTCATGTAATTGGGACTAGGTTATACAATTGGGAAAAGTTGTTTGTTAAGGTGCACAGTTTGCTCTTAAGGTTTTGCAAGAGGGATATAGTTCAAATCTCAAGCAATGAGATTTGGGACATGAAGTAGGCCTAGAGGATGGAACCAAGATAAATCCAGTTGGTTTGTGATTAATCACTTGGCTGGTTCACTTGTTTTTACATCTTATTTAATTGCAATCATATTAATTATTTCCATTGCATATTACAATAATATTTGGTTGTGTTACATCTTGTCGCTAATCGTTGTTGTTTAATGCATAAGAATCTATCCCCAAATGATCCAAACTCTAAGCTCCTTATTGCGAGTAGTCGCATCGTACATGACTGTCACCTTAGCATGCGTTCAAGCCTTCAGACACTGTAACTTTCAAGCTCCTCAATTGTTATCTTGGTATTCTTTTAGACATTTTAGCCACTATAATTTTTACGGTGCCGTGCTCTGGAAGAAGTTGTCGAATCCCAGGAGTTTCACGATGTCGTGCTCTGTTGGCGGCACCTCTATTAGTAGAGCATTGATCGACTTGGGAGTGAGCATCAGTTTGATGCTGCTCTCTATTTTTAAGAGGCTAAATACCGGGACTGAACTTGAGCCTAACGATAAAAGCATTCAATTGGCAGATCACTCTATTACTTATCCGGTAGACATCATGCACGACATCATCCTACAGATACCGCTTAGGATATGCGTGCCGGTAGATTTTTTGATTATGGACATACCAGAGAAAGGTAGTTTGCAGATCATTTTGGGCCGTCCATTCATGGCGACGGTCGGAGTCTTGATTGACGTCCGTGAGGGGATGTTATCTATGAACGTGGGAAATATTGATGTCCAATTCCGCTAGCAAAATTCTATGAGGGAACGCCCACCGCCAGAAGATGCTAATTACCTTGATCTCTTGGAGGATGAAGCTACCTATGAACATACCATGGAGGAGATTTCCAAAGATCCAATAAAGATGAGCTTGGACGATGACGGCGACGTCGTATACAACAAGGCGGTGGCCGCCTACCTACGAGTCCTTGACGAGGAGTCGCTGGACATACACTCGCACCACCAAGAACTGGAGGCTACTATCTCCTTGGCCGCTGAGGGCCGACATGGAGAGGTGTGACAAATACCACCGCACGGTGAGCGTCACTAGATTTACCTTCTAGGTTCCCATCGCGAGCAGTACCTCTACCTCCCCCTCCCCGACCTCACCCATGTCTCCCCAGTCATGCTTGACTGGCTCACTCCCTACATTTTTCCTATTCCACCCATCCACGTCATTGAGCCACCTGCAGCACCAGTCACCGACGACATCGACGATTGGGTGCTCAGTTCTGAAGAGGATGAGCCTGACATTGCTGCCCTCGTGGAAGCCTATCCATCCTAGCCTACACATCCACCCCCACCAGGGAGCACTTTTGTTCCCACTTCTGTCAGTGCTCCCACCACCATCTCTACCTTCACCTCCACCGTAGAGACCACGGGGACTGTCCACACCTCTACCCCGGAGGTCACAACCACACCTCTACCCCGGAGATCATAACCTCTATCTCTGTCGTGCCTGGACTTGAGGGCACAGTTGTCCCTGCTGCTCCTAATTTCACTTCTTTCACCACTTTGGACCCAACCAGTTCTTTCGCTCCCGAGCCTATCAAGTCACATATCTCAGAGCCTGTTGCTGCTGGCACACTTCCCGCACCTGTGGACCTCCTCACTTACTTTCCTGCCACTCTAGGGTCCACATTCACTCTATCTAGCACCACTTCTACACCAGCATCAGCGGTATTTTTTGAGAGTGTCGTGGTGTCTGTCACCACTTCTGTTGCCACGACGTCTCCCATTTCTAATGCTGCTGCTACTTCTGTCTCTGCACCGATCTCGGATCCATTCCACTAACATCATCTTCCTCCGAGATCCCTGCTAGACCACCCTCCCCTGATTTTCAGTTCAGACCCTGGGTATCACTTTCACGTGGGCACTGTAACGACCACTTTTCGTTGTACGTTTTTCGTGCACGTGCTTTTGGCCGTGCACGTGTTTGTTTTAGACTTTGTTTGTTGGTGAACACTTTTGTGTGATATGCCGTTGCGAACGTCTCTGAGAGTATTAAATAGTGGCACTATCTTGGAACGACACTTCTCGAGTCGTTTTTCCACAATTTAAACTTACTCGATGAGACGTGACGATTTTCACTTTTGACGGGAGACGTTTCTATTTTTAGTTTCGTCGCCCAACGTCGAATTTGAGATCCGTCTTCTTAGTTAGCTCACATTCGTCATCACGATCACCCCGATATTTATTTTATAATTTTTGGAGTTTATTTGACCACTTTTATATTTTTAACAAGTTTTATAATATTTTTAATAATTAATTTTTATATTAAATTCGGCCAAAGAAAATTTATTTGAGTTTTAAACGTTTTAAAGAATTTTTGAGCCAATTTCCAGCTCATTTGGACCAAGTCAAATCCTAGGGTGAGTTGGAGAAGTTGAGATTCAAATTTTAAATTATTTTAAACTTCTAATCCTATTAGATTTAGCCCTAGACCAAGTCAACCCATCTACACTATATAAGCAACCCCTAGGAAGACCTATTTTCGCAAGAAATTAGCCCTAGCCTCTTCCAAAACCCAAAATTGACGTTGCGACGATTCGTCGCAACGTTGCGACGAACTTCCCCCGCTCAGACCGAGAGAACGAGCTCCGTTCTCCCGCACCGACCGCTGCTCCGCCCGCACCAAGCTCCGCACAGCTCATCCGCATCGCACCCACCCCGTTCGCCCGCTCCGACCGAGAGATCCCCTCGGTCAGACCGGTCGCCCGCTCCGCTCATCCGCATCGCCCCGCACCGCTTGCAAGCCCGCTCCGCACCCCGCATCTCACCGTGCCCGACCGAAGCCCCCGCCCGCACCCGCAACGTTGCAACGCTTGCAACGTTGCAGCGCCCGCTCCCTCGCATCCGCAGCGCACGACCGAAGGATTTCTCCGCACCGACCGAGAGCACCAATGCCCGCACCGACCAAGCGCTGCATCAATGCCGTTCTCCCGCAGCGACCGATGGCTGCCCCCGCATTTGGCTGTGTACGACCGAGAGCAAACGTCGCAACCCCGCACCCGTCGCACCGCTTGCCACCGTGGGCCCCCCAAGTTCTCCAGAGTTATTGTGGGTCCCCCAAAGGTCCCTAGGACTACTGTGGGCCTCACCTAGGTGCGTTCTCTTTGACGACTCGCCGCGTACGACTTCGTCACACCTCGTAGCCCGTCGTCGCACGTGCTAGCTTTGGAATCTGGAACCGTCGCCCCGGTTGAAGCTCTGAATTTTCCAGCGAGGAATATATATTGGAATCAGGACTTGGAGCGCGTTCTCTTATTCCAACTCCCGGCGTCGCTACCCGACGCCGGTGTAGCTTTTGCGTCGTGTTAAGGTAACGCTTTGCACCCCTAGGACCCCCAACCCAATGCATGCTAATCAAGACTAAAATCAGTATTTTTAAAGTATTTCAAATGTTTTAAATTCACTAATCAAGATTAATACTATGGACTTTAGGCCGGTGGACTTGTGCACGTAGGATAATTGTGATTTTTGGACTCATTGGACGGTGTGCTCAGACGTCGTACTTGCAGGCAAGTGAAACTTGCCAACTCTTGTGTAGGGCCATGTTTTTAGGCCACTTCCTTGTTCCTAGCGTAAAAGAGACTAGTCAGTGAAATGATAGCTGGCTAGACGCCTACTTGATCTAGTTTGACAACGAAACTAGATCCGTCACCTAATTGATCTAGCTTGACAACGAAGCTAGATCCAACTCTTTAAACTGTTGTTCATACATACTAAACTGTCACGTTTACTTTCCTTATCTGTACGCACTTTTAACTGTCATGCATTGCATTCTACATGTCATCCAAGTTGAATATTGCATTCGTAGCACACGCTACATACTTGTACTTGCTTGTCCTGGCTAGGTGCACCCCTATGCCATCATGAAAAACACTTCCTGGCTCGTGTTCCAGAAGCGAGCATTACCGTTCGGGGGTAAGGCCCTGGCTCGATACACGTGGGATGGGGTAAGAGTTAAGCGGCCAATCAGCTGGGAGTCTGCCTGATCAGCAACTGCAGCTGTAAGGCGTAAACTCTGGGTGGGGCGGAGTTAAGCGACCAATCAGTGTGAAAGAAAGTCATTTCAGCTGTAAGGCGTAAACTCTGCACATGACATGAAAACACGACTAGAGAAGTCCTTGTAAATGTTATTAGTCTTGCCACACTTGCCATGCCATGCTAGTTACTTGTTGTTTTCTTTACCTGCTGCACTCATACTTTAACTGCCATGTCACTGCATCATGCTAGAACTGCTAGGTTGCTTTACTTTCAGTTTCAGTTTCCTTGCACAAGTCTCTTGTAGACTTGCTGACATGTGCCCCTTGCACTTTTGGGTGTCACATGTTAGACCCTGAGCCAGAGACCGTTGCGGTGTACGTGATGTTTTGCTGACGCTGAGTCTGAGTCCATGCTTGCCCAGGAGGATTTTGGTGGACACCGGTGACTATTCCTTAAGTCTTTGTTGAGCTTTATTTTGTTTTAGGCCTTTTGTTAGTTATTGGTGCGTAGCACCGTCGTTTGTACCTTGTACTTTTGTTGGCCATGTTTGGGCCTTTAATCTCTTTTTCTTTTAGCCTGGTGGCTTTTCTGCGATGTTGGAATTTATATTTATGGATATTCTGAGATTATTCTTTTGTCTCATTTCATTATTACTATCTATATTTTGTTCGCGTTGCAAGGACCTGCAGTTTTAAATTTGATTGACGCTTATCGGACTTGCAGCTTTGTAGCTTCAAGTCTGAGCGGACCTTCTCACGCTTCGCCTCCATATTTTTGGGAAGCGGGGCGTGGCAGGTTTTGTTGGTGGCCCATGCAGGTCCGTCTTGCAATTGCGAATTAACGGAACAACGATAATAACAGAATGTCCATTAAATAAATTGCAACATCCGAGTCAGAAGCCCTGAGTCAAGTTGTTTTCTTAGGACCCTAGGTGATAAGAAGGCTTAGTTAGACGTCCGTGTTTGCTAGTTAGAGGCCTCTGATTGTTAGTTAGACTCCCTGTCAGCAATTGATCGCCGTAGGAGTTACCCTAGTGGTCCTTGCCTAACCCTGACCATATTAGACTTCTCGATTTTCCTTCGGTCGTTCGCTTTTGGGTTCATCGATTTCGGACCAAGCTGAACGCTTTCCTTTACCGTCTAACCTTTAGAAGTCTTAGTGCCTAGTTCCAAATCTTTAGTTGGTCGACCGTAGGAGTTTCCCCGTAGATCCTCCAGAATCATATCCTAGGCATATGTATGTTCTGATCACCCGACCAAATTTCCTTGCCTCGATTCACGAGATCGCCTCATGACGATCGTCGTCAATTTTCAAACATCTCCATTGCAAAACCTGAACCTTCTGAAAGTACTTTTCAATCTTCCCTTCCACTAAGTTCAATTCTGTTCAAAATTTTAATATACCTATACTTCATACTTCTTCATTGATTTAAATTTTTAAAACGTTTGTCGGAATTTTTGAATACTAGCTTATAGTATTTTCCCAGCCTATGTTTTTCGTACTTATGTAATTGCGTTGCCCCTTCATATACTAATTTTATTCTAAACCGTACTTTTATTTTCCCAATACGATTTATAATTTTCCTTCTTATTTGTGTTATACGAATGATACGTCGTGTTACTCTTATATACTTTCAAGACACATGAAATTTCCAGCTTTCAGCAAGTTGGCCTTGGCTCCTCGTTTTCGCTACTTCAGATTTTTGCAAAATTACTATTTTCATAGCCTCTTCCTGCTTTAGACCCTCCCTGATTTGATTTTAAAGATTTGCTATTCGATCTTGATAATTCTTATGCTAAGTTACTATTATTTTTCCTTCCGCTCACCATACACGCTTTTAGAAAAATTTCCAAACCAAATCGAATTTCAATTATTTTTATATCCGTGCCAGACTTGTCGTGCTAGTATATTAAGAACCCTGTGTAAATCATTTTTTCATTCTTGGCAAACCCTGGTTCTCTAAAAGTAGTTTCAAACCGATTATTTTAAATTTCTCCATAGCCTAAAAGTTTTGAAAGCATTTAACATGAGTTTAGATTCTTCCGTTACTTGATTTCATTCCTTGACTTCCCAAAACTTTTTGACAACATTATATTAAACTGATGACGTATAAGATTTCTAAAACCTCGTCCTTAATATTCGTGTAAACGATTTCACTTCCTTCTACATTGATTTTATATAAACCAATAAAACATTTTCTCTTATTATGAATATTCGACTCAAACTTATTTCAACTCGCTTTATCGATCTTCAAATATTTTATACAGATGAGGAATTCCAATTTTTTTTCTGAAGTACAACAGTTTTCAATTTTGCGTATTTTAGCTCATGCTATTTACCCTATTTTCTTTTTCCCCTCCTATATAAGCATCACTACATCTCCTCTCCCTTCAACCTAAACATCGCCATTGAGTCAACGTTTCGTCTAACCAAGCTGTCTCCTTGTATTCGTCCTATCTGAACCCGTGCTTATCGATCCTTCTCTCGTCACGCTCTCGACCTCTTTTTATTGCTTAGGCCTTAGGGTCCGTCAATGTCTGTGTCAACCCTTAATTGTTAGTAGGCCCTTGGACCTTGTGATGTAGTCATAGTGCACGTACCTAAGCTGTGTACGTGGGCTTGAAGGAGTGTACCCCCATAGTATATTGATGATTGCCTATTGTGTGATATATATGTACTAGGAGTTATTCGGGATAGTATGAAGTTGTTGTGTGTTAGTAGTTATAGATTTTTGTGTGGATAGCTATACTATACTAGGGATGCCGGTGTGTGTTAGAGTTAGCGTTGAAATATCTAAGTTGTGTATGTAGTTAGAGATACTTATAATGGTTGAAATAAATGATTGGTAAAGCTATGTGTATGTTAGTAGTGATAATAATAAGAGTACGTATGGTTAAGAGGGTAGGCCTACTATGTGATCTATATGTTAGCACGTATGAGTGTGTGCTCGTATGTGGGTATGTATTGTGTTTAGACGTAAGTAGTTATGTTTTGGTGCCTGAGTATATAGGTGATATACATATGGTAGTAGGAGTATAATTTTGATTTGTATTGCTTGCTTTTCGGGATGTTGCATGCGTGCATACTGTGAGGTATACACGACTATTGCACATCTTAATTATGTATGTGTGAATGTGTTAGTATACTACTTATAGGTAGTATGCTATGATGTGAATATATACATTACTTATGTGTGACTATACGGTGAATGTTTGTACTAGGGAGGGTATTATAAATATGTGGGTGCTGATGTCTGTAATGTTATTATTATGGTATATAATTAGATTGAACTATGTGGGTGTTACCTGACTAAATATTAAGTGTGATTGATTTATGGAATGTATATGGTTGTATTGGTAGAAGTATATATATGTGAGTGGCATTGGTATAAGTATGAATGTCGTGTTAGGTATATAGAATATTCTGATATGTGTATTGAGTCTCACTCAAGCTTGAGTGAGTATACTCTAAGTATATTGAATGTATGTTTGAAGTTTGAATATAGCAATGCTTGATGTATGTATAGTGATAGAAGTGTTTGTGCCTGGTTGAGTTACGCACATGACTGTGGGTCGTTACACCAGTATATAGTTATAGGTGTTGGTCTTGTGGTATAGTTATTTACTAAGGACTTGCTTGTGTGCTAGCTAAACTAGGTGCATAGATGTGCTAGTAATATAATGGTATGAATGGTATGCGTAAATGAAATGTTAGCGTGTATGGGTGTGCACCATGCACGGGTAAGTATGTGCTTAGTTATAGGTTTTGATGACTATGATATATGTGGCGTGTCGTAAATGCAGTTATAGGACCGTACGTAATGTGAATGTATGGTGAAATATTTGAATGCATTGAATGACTATATATTGTGAAATTATAGTAGTGGTGAACATATATTAGATATAGTAAAACTTGATTAATAATGGTATGGCGTGACTATATGTGTGAGATGTTTGGTATTGGATTACTATTAGAGGGTAGTATACCCTTGATGTTTGTGCATAGGTAGCTACCTATAGGTAGAGCAATGATTGTATTGGCTAAGTGTGAAGACTATCCTTATATGAGTACCTGAAATATCGTTTTGTGATTAGGTGGGTAGTAGTTATATAAGGGATGCATGCTTATATATATGATTGAAATACGTGTATGAGGTTGTCTGACTATAATAGGTATAAATTTATAACGTACGTGAATATATATATAAATATATATACGTGTTGGTAGTATTAATGTGTGACTACCTAGTGCACATATAAGCACTTGTGATGACTATATCTGGTTGAATTATTATATGACTTGATTGGGGTAGTTACTAGGGCGCTTAGCTATATTAGAAAGTCCGAGGACGGACTTTATTCTAAGGTGGGGAGGATGTAACGACCACTTTTCGTTGTACGTTTTTCGTGCACGTGCTTTTGGCCGTGCACGTGTTTGTTTTAGACTTTGTTTGTTGGTGAACACTTTTGTGTGATATGCCGTTGCGAACGTCTCTGAGAGTATTAAATAGTGGCACTATCTTGGAACGACACTTCTTGAGTCGTTTTTCCACAATTTAAACTTACTCGATGAGACGTGACGATTTTCACTTTTGACGGGAGACGTTTCTATTTTTAGTTTCGTCGCCCGACGTCGAATTTGAGATCCGTCTTCTTAGTTAGCTCACATTCGTCATCACGATCACCCCGATATTTATTTTATAATTTTTGGAGTTTATTTGACCACTTTTATATTTTTAACAAGTTTTATAATATTTTTAATAATTAATTTTTATATTAAATTCGGCCAAAGAAAATTTATTTGAGTTTTAAACGTTTTAAAGAATTTTTGAGCCAATTTCCAGCTCATTTGGACCAAGTCAAATCCTAGGGTGAGTTGGAGAAGTTGAGATTCAAATTTTAAATTATTTTAAACTTCTAATCCTATTAGATTTAGCCCTAGACCAAGTCAACCCATCTACACTATATAAGCAACCCCTAGGAAGACCTATTTTCGCAAGAAATTAGCCCTAGCCTCTTCCAAAACCCAAAATTGACATTGCGACGATTCGTCGCAACGTTGCGACGAACTTCCCCCGCTCAGACCGAGAGAACGAGCTCCGTTCTCCCGCACCGACCGCTGCTCCGCCCGCACCAAGCTCCGCACAGCTCATCCGCATCGCACCCACCCCGTTCGCCCGCTCCGACCGAGAGATCCCCTCGGTCAGACCGGTCGCCCGCTCCGCTCATCCGCATCGCCCCGCACCGCTTGCAAGCCCGCTCCGCACCCCGCATCTCACCGTGCCCGACCGAAGCCCCCGCCCGCACCCGCAACGTTGCAACGCTTGCAACGTTGCAGCGCCCGCTCCCTCGCATCCGCAGCGCACGACCGAAGGATTTCTCCGCACCGACCGAGAGCACCAATGCCCGCACCGACCAAGCGCTGCATCAATGTCGTTCTCCCGCAGCGACCGATGGCTGCCCCCGCATTTGGCTGTGTACGACCGAGAGCAAACATCGCAACCCCGCACCCGTCGCACCGCTTGCCACCGTGGGCCCCCCAAGTTCTCCAGAGTTATTGTGGGTCCCCCAAAGGTCCCTAGGACTACTGTGGGCCCCACCTAGGTGCGTTCTCTTTGACGACTCGCCGCGTACGACGTCGTCGCACGTCGTAGCCCGTCGTCGCACGTGCTAGCTTTGGAATCTGGAACCGTCGCCCCGGTTGAAGCTCTGAATTTTCCAGCGAGGAATATATATTGGAATCAGGACTTGGAGCGCGTTCTCTTATTCCAACTCCCGGCGTCGCTACCCGACGCCGGTGTAGCTTTCGCGTCGTGTTGAGGTAACGCTTTGCACCCCTAGGACCCCCAACCCAATGCATGCTAATCAAGACTAAAATCAGTATTTTTAAAGTATTTCAAATGTTTTAAATTCACTAATCAAGATTAATACTATGGACTTTAGGCCGGTGGACTTGTGCACGTAGGATAATTGTGATTTTTGGACTCATTGGACGGTGTGCTCAGACGTCGTACTTGCAGGCAAGTGAAACTTGCCAACTCTTGTGTAGGGCCATGTTTTTAGGCCACTTCCTTGTTCCTAGCGTAAAAGAGACTAGTCAGTGAAATGATAGCTGGCTAGACGCCTACTTGATCTAGTTTGACAACGAAACTAGATCCGTCACCTAATTGATCTAGCTTGACAACGAAGCTAGATCCAACTCTTTAAACTGTTGTTCATACATACTAAACTGTCACGTTTACTTTCCTTATCTGTACGCACTTTTAACTGTCATGCATTGCATTCTACATGTCATCCAAGTTGAATATTGCATTCGTAGCACACGCTACATACTTGTACTTGCTTGTCCTGGCTAGGTGCACCCCTATGCCATCATGAAAAACACTTCCTGGCTCGTGTTCCAGAAGCAAGCATTACCGTTCGGGGGTAAGGCCCTGGCTCGATACACGTGGGATGGGGTAAGAGTTAAGCGGCCAATCAGCTGGGAGTCTGCCTGATCAGCAACTGCAGCTGTAAGGCGTAAACTCTGGGTGGGGTGGAGTTAAGCGACCAATCAGTGTGAAAGAAAGTCATTTCAGCTGTAAGGCGTAAACTCTGCACATGACATGAAAACACGACTAGAGAAGTCCTTGTAAATGTTATTAGTCTTGCCACACTTGCCATGCCATGCTAGTTACTTGTTGTTTTCTTTACCTGCTGCACTCATACTTTAACTGCCATGTCACTGCATCATGCTAGAACTGCTAGGTTGCTTTACTTTCAGTTTCAGTTTCCTTGCACAAGTCTCTTGTAGACTTGCTGACATGTGCCCCTTGCTCTTTTGGGTGTCACATGTTAGACCCTGAGCCAGAGACCGTTGCGGTGTACGTGATGTTTTGCTGACGCTGAGTCTGAGTCCATGCTTGCCCAGGAGGATTTTGGTGGACACCGGTGACTATTCCTTGAGTCTTTGTTGAGCTTTATTTTGTTTTAGGCCTTTTGTTAGTTATTGGTGCGTAGCACCGTCGTTTGTACCTTGTACTTTTGTTGGCCATGTTTGGGCCTTTAATCTCTTTTTCTTTTAGCCTGGTGGCTTTTCTGCGATGTTGGAATTTATATTTATGGATATTCTGAGATTATTCTTTTGTCTCATTTCATTATTACTATCTTTGTTTCGTTCGCGTTGCAAGGACCTGCAGTTTTAAATTTGATTGACGCTTATCGGACTTGCAGCTTTGTAGCTTCAAGTCTGAGCGGACCTTCTCACGCTTCGCCTCCATATTTTTGGGAAGCGGGGCGTGACAGGCACCCTACGAGGGTGGTCTCTAGCAGTTCACGCCCACCCCTTAGCTCCCGCACCACGGACACACATCATTCTATGATGGAGACCAAGGTTGTCACCCTGAGACGTGCCTTTGACACCCTTGCGACCTCGCTCTCCTCTTTTCAGCAATCCATGAAGTGGGACCTCACAGCCATTCTCGATATCATTAGGCATCAGCGTGCACCCACTGTCATACTTGCACCAGCCCCTCCTCCCAAGCCAGACCCTCTCCATTCTGTCCCTGTTGTGCCACTCACTATTCCCCACTCTCAGGCTTCTGCATTGCCTGTCACTTCTTCAGTCGAGTCGGTTGCACCGCCGTTAGAGACTTCTATTGTCGACATACATGTTCTCACACCTCTCGACACTCCAGCTGTTACACTATCTTCTAAGCCTATTGTTTCTTCTGTTGCCTCACCGGCTGACACAGCTATTGAGCCTTCACCTTCTGTGCCCGATGTTCCTATCTCTGGTCCCCAGTAGTCGGACCCATCATCATCCACTCATGGTGATGCCGCTGCTTGATCTTTAGACTATTATTGATCACGTCTCCCCTTATTTATTATTTTGCCCATTTGTCTATTCGGGGCCCTGTCCTTGCATAGCTTGGGGGATGACATTTTTGCACTACCTACATATATTCCATCATTTTGCATTTCACATATTCCACATGCATCGTGTCATCATTTGCATCATATGTCTGCGTGTTCGTATTTTTGCATCTTAGGCATTAGGTCATGCACTTCTTCTTTTATTTGCATAATTTCGCTTTTACTTTTCGTTATTTTCCTTTTATTTACCACCCTAGCCTCATTTCCCTTCTTGCCGACGTGTTCTCAGCTGTGATGACACTGCTGTGTTTAGCTTGGGGAATGAGTGCTATCGCTTCTTTTTCATTTTCTTCCTTTTTACACCTTTTTATTTTTATTTTCCACCACTTTTTCACCATTTCATTTTTAGCATCACATTCTCCATATTTGGTATGCTTGCATGCTTTCATTTATTTTATTTTCTCCGCCTTTCTTTTCCCCCTTTGCTAGATGTATTCCGAATGATGATATCTCTCTTAGCCTTAGTAGCTATCACGATGATTATTACCTTTACCATGCTACTTAGAGTATTTCAGTGTCTTATTATTCATATGCTTACATATATATTCTGTTGATGATCTCTCTATATGAATGCATGAAATGTATTGAAACTCAATGTATGCAGTCATGATTGGATATGCACCAAGATTCACGCATCTTTAGAATCTTTGAAGCATCTGTCGTGTTATCATTTTCACTTCTTATTACATGCCTGCTGTTATTATGTGCCTTATCACATGACCCCATTATTCATGGAAATGAATAAAAATATCTGTGCTTGCTTATGAGTTTAGTTGGAGAATTATCTTATTGAACCATTATGCACATCTTATGAGTGAACCGAGTGATTATATTATTTCATTCTCCACATATCTTATTATTCTCTACATGTCACTTGGTTCACCCCCTTTGCAGCTACTTATACCGAATCCACTTCCCAAAAACCCCAAAAGAAAAAGTTAGTTTCCAAAAGCCCCAAAAAGTAAACAAGGAGCCAAAATATATGTATATCTTATTGCTCCTATGGAAAAAAAGAGGGAAAAAAAGAGAAAGAGAGTTCAAAAAGGAAAATGGAAAATTTGGAGCTACACAAATACTTGGGAAAAAGCCACAAAAATTCCTTTATTATTCCTTAGAAGTGATGCCTCAAGCTAAGCTTAGGTGGTGAATCCATTTGATTATACGAGCGAGTACGTCATTAGAGTGGAGTTGTGCACATTTGGGGATATTTGATAATACTCAGACTTTGCAAAATATATTAGCTATGGAGATTTTTCATAATTTGAGATGAATATATGAATGCCATGATCATTATTCTATTCTCTGATGCATGCTTGGTATGACTCTTATATGCTTCATTTATTTCTATTGATTGAAAAGTGCGTCGCCAATATGTTTATACTAGACTCTATGAATTGCATGATGTGGATATGAATTGATCGCATGATTTTAGAGGATCCCTTCCTTTGTTCTTAAATGATTGCAAGTGATGTCTAGCTGAGATATGCAATTCTTATTAGCATGTGATCTATTTTCGAAGTGTTGTGATATGTTGCTATGGCTTGAGATCTGACCAAATACTCTAGCACTCTACTTTATCTTCCATTCTTTTTCAATTTTTTATTTTTATCGTCCGATGAGTCTCGTATTCGTCTTCCTCGAGGATGAGTAAGAGGTAAGCTTGGAGGATTTTGATGTGTTCATATTTTACATGTTTTGATCGCATCATTTCATGTCATATTCGCCTCCAAACTCCATATTTTCATATATTATTGCTCTTCTAACGCCATATTCGAGTTTTGTATAGCTTTTTGGATGAGTATGAGTTTTGGAGCGAATTGGAGCTTATTTTGGGACATAGACCCATCTGGCACGTCCGAGACATCATTGGCAAGGCTCCATGGGAGTTTGCCAATGTATGGAAGAAGATCGGAGGAGAGGAGGAGAAGAGAGCGAGAGAAAAGAGCCATGGCCTAAATTTCAGTTCAGTTTTCCAGGTGACTCGACCGAGTAGCATCAGCTACTCGGCCGAGCTGACATGCAGAAATCACACAGGAAACGGCCTTACCCTACTCAACCGAGCAGACAGCCGACTCGACCCGAGTCAAACCAAACAGATGATGATTTGAGCTTTTCTCCAAGGCACTCTAGCTCGACTGAGCAGCTCACTTACTCGACCCGAGTCGTCAAGAAATAGAGCAGCGTTTTGGAGGAAGTTTTGATCTATTGTAGCTCGACTGAGTAGGGGGACTATTCGACCGAGTAGTCCTTGTCACCCAGAAGCAGAAGCATCAGCAAGCAGAATCTGAAGCCAACTCGACCAAGCAGGCTCCGCTACTCAGTCGAGTAGCGCGATGTGACCAGCCTAGTTGGTGGATCCAATTGCCTAGATTTTCTGAGATTTTTTGGGATTTCCACCCTATATATTTAAGCACGTTTTTAGCTCTATTTTCAGAGAGCAACTTTGGAAAAACTTTTAGTTTAGTTTTAATTAGGTTTTTGAGAGTGTGTGCTGTCACTATTTTTGTGAAACAAAGCTTGGATTTTTATTGCTATTTTATGCAAGGAATCTTATTTTCTTAATTCTCTTTGGATTGATATTTCTCCACAACGCGTTGGTAACGATTTTCTAAACTCTCTATTGATTTTGATGTTTTCCATTGCTATAATGAATTCCATTGCATCTATTGAATCTTTTGTTGTTATTTATATGATGTGTGAGTAGTTCTATCTAGGGCTAATGGATTAGCCCATGGATCATAGGATTTAGTTGCAAAGTTAGGATTTTTAGGTTGTGTTGGTATAAAAAGGTACATGTTTTGGTTGATCTTGCAAAGTTTGTAGGAGAACTCGTACGAGATCGTGCCCACAATCGGTGGAATCGATTGGCTTAAAGAGTATCCTATATGCTTAATTAGGGAGTTAGTGGATTCAATTGGGATACGTGACCATGTCCGGCTCGTGTTCTGATGGGATCCATCGACGAACTATATTATTAATTGACGGCTACCGCCATGCATCAATGAGAGCCACCAAAATGCATCGAAGCTCTAACCCACGAGAGTGGCGTGAGCTGAGATCATTTCATCCACAAGAGTAGCATAAATATTGTCGATTCTTAATGCACGTATCGTGTGCGCCTATCACGAGAGCAGGGTTAATGCGATACGTTAGATTCATGGTGCTTAGAACTATGAAGACCACATCTTAGATGCGACAATCCTAATAATGACAATGTAACGTACGATCCTAGTGGTGAGTCCTAAAGCCCTAGTATTTATTAATTGTTCACAATCCTAAACAAACAATCTCTTGAAACTGACTGCTAGTTAAATTCTAAGATTTAAAAATAGCCTAAAACAATAACATCTCTATCTTTCCTATGGGATCGATATCTTTTATACTATTACTTGACACAGTACGCTTGCATGAAGTGCTAGGAATTCGCATTTGGGATACATCCGGCACTTGACATTCGTGCCATTGCTAGGTGGCTTCAAGGTGTTAGTCGCGGCCACATCACTACCTAAGGGACTGAAGATCTACAAGCTAAAGGAAGAAGCAAGACACTCACCATGGATCTCACACAGGAAGAAGCTCCCTAGCTTTCTTCCCATTCAATTTCAGATCCAAGCATCTCTAATTTCCACTCTCGAATGAATGGCAGCAGCTCCAAAACAAAACACCCGCTGCCTTTCTCTTTATAGCTCTGTTTCTAGCTCTCGGCTCTTTGGCAAAAAATAGCTAGCCTCACATGTTGTATTGCCAAGAAAAACAAAACCCAAGGGCTACCAAACATCCTTTTAAGTCCCAACAACCCAAAAAATTGAGAAGGCCCCATGGAACTATGCACACATGGTAATTTTTCAGCACATCATAAAAACAACACTTTACACTGCTGATAAATCCACACATTCTCTTCAGCACAGCTCCAGCACTCCATCGGGTATGAACACATCTTGCCTTGACCATCGAACATGTGAACCTCCATCATGTGCATCGGAAATCGTGCCCTCAGGTGCCTCAATTCTCCGAGAGGCATGCCAAGCTTAGAAGTCGTCTGAGCCTAGTCTTACGCATCTCCACCTCATCCATTGCCATGTCTGTGATGAATTCATCTGTCTTTGAGGATAACCTTGCGATCTTAGACTTCATGAACGAACCAAATGACACTGTTCCAGCGTCCAATGAGCCCTTTGTCGATCCATGAACATCCCTATCATCACCCCTACGGGTCCGCAAGCAACTCATGCTCGCCATGGCCATCATCTATGAGAAACACGCCGTCTTCTATGCTGCTCTACAGACTGACCCCAGATGGGTCATATCAATACACCATTTGTAGCTGCTCTGTCTGCTGATGCCTCTCATCAAAACTCGCCATCCACCGGCTCTGCATCTCAACTGACTATGCCGACGACCCAAGACACGAATGCGCACGTACAAGTGCCAAATTGTCCGCCGCACCAACATCTAGCCTCTAAAGATCGTCCTCACCTGCCATGCCATGTGATGAAATCACCGAATGTGAGAGATGAGAGCATACAGAAGAAGCCCCACTCGGAACTGCTTCCTCATATATCAAGCGATAATGCACTCGATACATGGCCTCCTAACTCTCAGCTCCACGTCCCTAGTGGAAACTCTACCTGGAATGACCATCGCAGTCTCCACACTGCTGTGGGAGTCTCCATGCTCCACTACGCTATCATATTTCCTGCTCTGCATATCTACCGGTCTGGCCTTCGAAGTATCAGAAGATGCGCCTGATAGATCACCCCTAGCCAAACGAGAGTCATATCGCATGTGCAGATGCTGTGAAGACTGCTCTACCATGCACAGTGAATGCTCTATCCTAATGTGAAGCTCCTTAGAAGACCTCTCTACCCTGAAGCTGAAGCTGCACACCTCAACACGCTAGTCCTCAACAGAAGCAACCAACTCATGCATGCTGGAAATGTGAGAAACCTTCGTCTTCTCACCCACTGCAACCTCTGGCATCGACACGAAAACCGACTGCTCTACTTCTCCGTAGATCGAGGCTCTACCTCGAAGCTAAAGATGCATGCCTCAGCATGTTGGGTATCCTCAAAAGCACCCACAAAATGCATGTTAGAACTGTGAGAGACGTCTGTCTCATCACACACTACAACTAACTGCATTGATACGACGACCGACTATAATGCCTGACCGATGTCCTCTGCACCTCCGACTGAACTGAACCTGGAGCTACATTGTGAGATGTCGGCTGATCACTGATACTAACCACATCAAATGAACTCTACACACTGTTTGTTCGCATAAGTATCTGATCATCTGCATGAGTCTGAATCTGAATCACCTCATCATCTCTATGGACCGTGTTGTCCTCTGTTCTCTACACACCTTCATGAGTCTGCTATGTCCTAAGCAATGCAGGCTCGTCAATCATGACATGTCATCTGATAAACACCTCGCAGGTACTAGGATACCATAACATGTACCCTCTCGCACCTCCACCACCGTACCCGACTAGGACACCATCATGCATGCACTGTCCTACATCGTCATCGTCCCTCTCGTGCGGCCGCACCGGACATTCAAATGTAAGCAAGTGTGAGAAGTCAACGACTCTGTCCGTCCATAACTCTTCGGGAATAGAACTATATGCGGCTAGTGACGGTGTTCTGTTGATGAGGTATGCCGCAGTAGCAAGGGTCTCTGCCCATAATTCCCTAAGGCCAAATGTTCTCAATAGCCCCCGTGTCTTCTCTACCAACATTCTGATCAAGCTGTCTGCTACGCCACCGTGAGGGTCTCCATCAAGAATGGTGTAATGAAACACGATCCCCTTTGACTTGAAAACATCCCATATCTCTACGTCGTTGGTACGGATCTCACCTACGGGTCTACCCATCTGCCTCTGGACTATGCTCCTCCATAGCCGCACCTTCTCATGGATCTCCTCTCGAGATCCCATGAGAGTAACCATGACTTTCCTCTAGATGTCATCTATGAAGGCCTCGAAGTACCTCGCACCTTCCAGGGAAGGAACTAGACATGGACTCCATACGTCGACGTAGATGCACTCCAGGGGCTCCCGGCTATGTCTGACAGCTTTTCCAAACTGCACTTGCATTGGCCGCTTTGTACCACAGTCACTGCACGACTCAAGCCCATGATCACCTCCAAACACACTCCTCCTCTAAAGAATGTCAAGGCTCTACTCATCAGCATGCCCAAATCTGAGATGCCACTGTCTCGCTGGATCTCCACTCTCGGACTCCTGTGATCTGCCAGTCTCACACACTACTGTGTGTCCATCGAGCGCATACAAGTTGCCACGCTTCTTTTCCCTCATGACAACCAGGCATCCTCAGAAAATACGCAATCGATCATCCTCGATCACTGACCTGTAGCTCATACCGTTCAAAGTTCCTATCGATATCTGGCCACTGGGAAGATCAGGACATGTCTAACGCCATCAAACATACGGATGATGCCATCGTGCATCCTGACTCTGACTGTGCCACTCCCAACCTGCTCGCACTCCATACCATTCCCCACGAGAATCCGCTCTCCAATGCTTGGAATGTATGAGTCAAACACACTCCAATCCGCAATCATATGAAATGAGCACCCCGAGTCCAGTAGCCACGAACATTGAGCTTCTCCCACGGAGTATGCCGCAAACACCGAGCAATCATCCTCATCAGAAAACATCATGTCTCGTGCTCTAACATGAGTCAAACTCTGAGGAACCTCTTCCACAATGCCAATCGATGTCCTTGCTTTCAACCTCGGGCAATCCCTCTTCCAATGCCCTCTTTTCTTACATAGGAAGCATTTGTTGTCATCGCGGCCCCTTGACTTCAACCGATGCTGCCGCCATCGATTCCGACTCTAGGAACGGTCCATCTTGGATCTTGGAGTGGGTTCACCCTCTTGGCGACCCTGGATAACATTGGGTACCTCACAACCATCGATGTCACTTAACACCAAACTTTAGAAATTCTCCGTATGAAATGCAAACTTCACCTCATCCAACGTAAGTGAGTCTCGGCCATTTAACATCGAGCCTACAAACTTGAAATACACCGGAGCAAGAGAATAAAGCAGTGACATGGCATATTGCTCGTCCTCTATCACACTCCCAATTCATGTAGGTCCATTACTATACGGTCCATCTCGCCAACATGGTTCTATAACGAGGTTCCCTTTTCATCCTGTGAGTATAGAAACGTTGCCACAATTGCAACCTTCGTCCAATTGGTGTCTTGGTCGAGTACCAAGCTTCAAGCATCCTCCATAGGTCGCTCACGACCTCAACATTAGCAAATTGCCTAAGGATCTCATCATCCAAGGATTGCATGATCTCGTCGAGGGCTTTAAGCTCCATCATTCTCTTATCATACACCGTTGCCTTACATAGCATGCCAGTATCACATACGGCACCGTAAACTCCATAGTTCTTCAATAAAGCCAACATCTTTTGTCGTCATGGACCATAGTTTTTCCGGCCATTAAGCCTCTCTACTTCATATGAACACCAGCCATCTCCTCACATGAGCAAGACTCCATAGCGATACTACACTTCGTCGCAAATCGAAAGCTCTGATACCACTTGTTGGTCCTCATGCACCTCCCTAACACTTAGGCTAGATACACAATGACGCACAAATAATCCCAAGTCCCGAATTCCACCAAGGCGTCACCTACGGATAAAACCAAACACCTCACGGGCATAAGAGAGAGTTGTCACCAACAACCAACCACCGCAACGATCTTGCGATAGATAATGTAAGTACGCAAATATAATATGAAATAAAGAAATCAATACAAAAGAGACACGGAGATTTACCCTGGTTCGGTTGCGAACAACCTACATCCAGCATCCAATGCATCCGGTTCCACTAATAATCAAGCAAGGCATACACCGACCCCCGTCATCTTCTTCTTCCTCCACCACAATGAGAGAATAGCTCCAAGAACCAAGACCTAACCCTAGATCTCTCACCAAGCTCACACACACTCAAACAAGTGGGAATCCTTGATAACAAAACTTCTACAACATGTAGAGCTTCTCAAGGGACCAATCACACATCTAGATAAATCACTCCTTGGTAATATAGCTCCAAACTAGGAAAGCTACGCAAGGAACTCAAGATCTACGAGATAGAGGAAGAAGCAAGACACTCACCATGGATCTCACACAGGAAGAAGCCCCCTAGCTTTCTTCCCCTCCAATTTCGAATCCAAGCATCTCTGGTTTCCACTCTCGACTCTCGGCTCTTTGGAAAAAAAAGAGCTAGCCTCACATTTTGTGTTGCCAAGAAAAACAAAACCCTAGGGCTACCGAACATCCTTTAAGTCCCAACAACCCAAAAAATTAAGAGGGCCCCATGGAACTATGCACACATTGGGATTTTTCAGCCCATCATAAAAACAACAGTTTCTGTTCTTCCATGTTCTTCATTATATAAAACATAGAACCATTCCTTAATCTTATTCTGATCCATGTGCATTTGAATTCAAGGTTATATGAAAATTTGCACTCTTCTACAAGTTGTTTTTTCCTCAGATGTTGAGGAAGGAGAATGTTTCTCTTAAGGAGATTGAAAGAGTGTGCTTATAGTCTCATGTTATTGGGACTAGGTTATACAATTGGGAAAAGTTGTTTGTTAAGGTGCACATTTTGCTCTTAAGGTTTTGCAAGAGGGATATAGTTCAAATCTCAAGCAATGAGATTTGGGACATGAAGTAGGCCTAGAGGATGGAACCAAGATAAATCCAGTTTGTTTGTGATTAATCACTTGGCTGGTTCACTTGTTTTTACATCTTATTTAATTGCAATCATATTAATTATTTCCATTCCCTATTACAATAATATTTGGTTGTGTTACATCTTACCTCTAATCGTCGTTGTTTAATGCATAAGAATCTATCCTCAAATGATCCAAACTCTAAGCTCATTGCGAGCAGTCGCATCGTACATGACTGTCACCTTAGCATGCGTTCAAGCCTTCAGACACTTGTAACTTTCATGCTCCTCAATTGTTATCTTGGTATTCTTTCAGACGTTTTAGCCACTGTAATTTTTAAGTTTCCGCATGCAATTACTAATAAGATTGATGAAGATAGTTAATAGGCAGTTCATTTCACTAGGAGTAATCTTGAGTACATCATGTATGCAGACACTTGCCCCTTAGTAAGATCAAAGGACATGGTTTATATGCAATACATTTAATTAATAATAATTTCTTTTATGATGACCAACAATTCATCTCGTCGGGTTTGACTTCAATGCCTTTGCTGGTGATCATGAAGATGAGGATCTTTCATGTCTGCATGCCAAAGGTGTGCTTTGTGATGCTTGTTGGGGTTCGACCTAAGATTATTCTTCCTAGCTTCCCTTATAAAGTTGGCTTCCATCGGCTGATCGACCTTAACTATTGATGCTCTCATTTTCTCTACCATGAAGTTCCTTCCCTTCTGTTTCATGGGTTTGAAAGTGGGATCAACTCCAAGTACGTCCTTAGAGAACTAGACAAAAATGTCCATGTTAGACCTTATGAAGGTGATCAAATCACTTCATATCTTAAGATCAAGTTGTAAGCCTCTATCGCTCTGATACCATCGGCTATTGGGACAAGTTCAACTTCTTCTACATGTGTCTGATGCATATCGGCAAGGTCTTCATTGATGTCAAGGAATTCGAGTAGGTAAACCATAGTGGGACTCATCATCTTGATGAAAACTCGACAACAAGACGAATTGGACTCGATACCCTCTTACTCGTACAGCTCATTTAAAGGTTTGGAATTTGATCATCTGATGGAATGAAAACCCCATCGCTTGCATCGTGTAGAGGAGAGGCCGGGCAGTGTCCGTTGTATGCAAATTTCACCTTAACGACAATACCTTAATGACAATGAATTTTGTTTGCTCAATTACCACTCTAGGATATTTCCCCAACGTCGTCACCACCAGGATAAAAATCATTCCAGTGATTAGAGTTGTATATCATGTAAATCCGATGATGAGCCCAGTGCAAGCTTCCAATTCATCAAGGCTCAACCATATCTTTTCAAAAGCGAACATGCTGTGTGTTTATCAAGAGTCGACAAATTTAAAGTGAATTGCTATCTACACCGGACCATCGGTGTAGAGATGAAACAACTTCCTATTTTTAGGAAGAAAAAAATCAAAAAAAAAAACCATCTCATCAACCCCTCTCTTTCCTTAATTCTGTTCCTTCTTGAAAAACGGTCACCTCTATACACCGAATGAGGGGTGTATAGAGTCTAGCTCAATTTGAATACCCCCAGTAGAAGTCGCCTCACTTCTATGCCCCCAATGTTGGTACTAATCGCCAACACACCATCAGAAGTCAATTCAATTCACTCAGGGTCGGTGTCAATGAGTGGTTGTTGCATACCACACTTTAGAGGGGGGTCAGACAAGGATTTGTGTGCTTATGGCCTGAGAGTGAGAGGTGATGCCTCATGGACCTGTGGGAGAAAATTCACTATCATCCAGGAGCGACGTTTGATGTGAGTACTACTTTAAGTTCGTTAAAACGGGAATTTTTGATATCAAATTACAAACAACAGTATATCATGTAGAATGAAATCTCAAGTTACTTAATGCAAGCGTACCTTGCATGTGGCCCGAGAGGAGAAAATCACTATGTTCGCCAAAACTTTAATGATCAACACACATTAACACCTATTAGTGGATGTGGGATTCTTCGCCAACACCTTCCCCTTTCCAATGGCCTCTCCCATTTAAATGCAACATTTACATAAAAAACATAGCTATAATTTCTTATAGCTGGATGGGCGCACCTTCACTATACATATGCATTATATATATTTATATAGATTTAACGTCGGTTTTAGGAACCCTAGCTTGGAATCCAAACTAGGTTTCGGACTACAGAAGAAAATGGCCAAACAGCAACACGCATTTTATTCTCTGTTTGTCCATCACAAAAAAATGCAAGAAAAACAACAGACATGAACAATGCTATTATCAATACACAACAAAAATTGATGGGCATAGCTACTAGATAAATACACGACACTGAAGAACTATTATACATCAGTCAGTTGAAGTCTGTACTCCACATTGTATGCATATACATTAGCTTTCTTACATATTTCCCTCTTAAATCCCCAAAATTAACAATGAGAGGCATGGTTTGTTGAATGGAAAATAATGTCATCCTCGGACGAGGACGGGGGATGAATGACAATTGGGGATGCAATGACCATCTTTGCTGGAAACCCGAAACAATCATAGTTCAACAATACAACAATTGTTTATTTTTTTTAAATGCCAAAATCCCCAATAAGCCTGAAAAATATGTTTGGGGAAAGCAAAACGAAAAAGCATTAGGTGCAGCCTTTCTCGTCTCATTAAGGCTACCAACGAATAGAATATGCAATACAAGACGACATGCCAACACGCAACGCTTAAGCTTCTTTTCTGGTTATCCTGTTCAATGGAAAACAGTCAAAAAAGATCTCATTTTGAATAAAATAAGATTATTTCCACAGGTGAATCTTTCTTACCTGAAGCAGCAGATGCCCAGAGCATTGGTGATTTCATGAATTACAGATGTGGCAAAATGCAGGTAGAGCCCAACTGCGTCAAAAATAGGAAGCGAGGTGAGAATGATCAATTTCACATGCGAGATCAACATAACATGCAGTCAAGGCTTTACTGGTTTCTTTGGCATAAAAAACAAGATTGTCCATTATACCATGGACAACCCAAAAGGTGATCCACATCATTTATGCTGATCAACTACAATGCATGCAGATGGATATTTGGTTTAGACAATTTCTAAATGATTCATCTAATGCTTGCAATATCAACGGCTTTAGTAAAACCACCAAAAGAATCACTGGCTGGATGGTTGAGAAGCTCTTCCATGTAAATTTCATCATGAGATCAAGATGAACATATGAACCACCAATGCATCTGCCCTATCACAGTCTGGTCCAGGGGATTAAACTTCTTTTATATGTGCCTGCCTAAACATCATATATAAGGTCTGCGCACACGTTCTACTGATGCATCTCAACAACAGGATACATGGAACCCCATTTTGCTGATATTGATCTGTAAAAGTGCATGGGTTACTTTCACCTCAATGCATTTTAATGACCACTGGTTCATGGTGAATACTGGGCCCGCAGAAGCAGGCAGAAGTAGAATCAAACAGCTCAGGGACAACTCCTAGGAATAACATTGAGGGGTCGTCATGGGAACCAAACAAATCGAGCATTGAGAGAAGTAAACTGGCACACCCATTCAAGAGGAGGTGGCAAGCTCAAGAAACTGTTGAATTTTAATTATACTGAAGCAAAACACTCATCAAGACCAACATAACAAGCAATCAAAATCTTTGCAAGTTCAGCGTTGACTAAAGGATACCCAGCTTGGCAACTTTTAAAATGTAACCGAGCCCACCGGTATAATCTTTTTGTTCCTTTTTAAGAACACATTGCGCAACAGATTTTACAACATAGCGAGTCCACGGAAGAATAGAAATTATAAATGAATTAAGACAATGAAAAGCAGAACAAGTTACCTGTGAAGATACAGTACATGAGAAGAACAAAATATTCATCAACAAGAGGAACTCTGCATCAAAAAAGAAAATAACAAGAAATTGTCCCAAGTCAAAATTTATTAGCAAAATTTTTTCCCAGTGAAGTTCGTAAGGAAGCATGTAAAGAGAAGAGCATACCCATCCATAAGCCGAGCCGTCAGAGCATTTGCAATGGCAAGAGGAAGAATCAACAGGGACTGCCAGATTGTAAAATTGTCAGAATTTATGATAGAATGCTTGTTCAATCAGAATATCAAGATGAAAAGGTGTGATATCATGTTCTACCTAAAATAATTACATGCACAGCTGAGGGAAAACATTAGTGCTTTGAATGTACAGCGCAGTTAACAATATGAACCGTAAAGGCAGAAAAATGATATACCATGCACATTCCTGTCTTCAATCCCTTTGGTTCATCACATAAGTGAGCAAGAATCATCCTTCCCTATCAACACAAGGATGACATCTTAAGACTATATATATATGAAAAGAAATAGAACAAATGCTGGGACCAAGAATGCATGTGAACAAAAAATAAATATCAGCAAATTTGCGGCAATCCTAGAAAACTTTACAGTAAATAGAAATGCAAACGCATTAAGGAAGAAACCCAGAAAGTTAGCCAAAGCATGGCTGCAACAATCCTGAAGGCCAAGGTTATTCAGATGGCAGAAAATTCACAAAAAAACATAAATGCATAATTCATCCAGTGTGGATGGTTCTTTAAGGCAAAACCTCACTCATGTATATTGTCATACAAGCTCCTCCACTCAGCTCGTAATGATGATACAACACATCATGATGCTGGGGGATAACCAATATGCACGCACACAAGCATGCACTAGAAAATTCAACTATGAAGGAATAATTAAATTAAATGAAATATGTGGCCAAAAATAAGATTATGCAGAAAATAGTTTCAGTAAATAGTTAACTTGTTCATTTAGACATCACAAAATAGACAATGGCAAACATGCAAGTTATGTGGATTAACATTTGAATATTGAAACATGATTTAACATTTGATAGTGTTAGGGAGATATTTGAACAAATATGTATACGGGCAGCTGATTAAAGCATTATCAGATGCAACTAGGGGTAGTTCTCAAGAACAAAGTGGACTGGATTTGCACCAAAGTCAGAAAATAGGAGTCAGATTTCAGCACTTACAGTTGTGCAAGAAAGCATTTCAGAAAATAAGTCATGTTAACCATTAAAAGTAAAAAAAGCTCAAAGAATTTTCAGTGATATGCTCATGGCAAAAAAGTAAGCACATATAAGGGAAATGCCTACCACAGCAACCATGAGAACACAAAATTAGTCACAACAATGAAATCAGTGTAAATTGACACTATAGAGTTCAATACTTATATAAGGTTTATCTGTGAGTATGGCCATTTAAAGAAAGTAATACAAACAAGTGATAAGTTGGATGACGAGAAAACAAATCAAAAGCTAGGGGTGGCAAACGGATTGGGCATGGTCTGGTCGGGTCTACTCGGGTTTGACCCAACCCGTTTAACGGCATGCCCGAATCCATTTTAGGATTCAATCCAGGTCAGGAAGTTAATATGCATAACCAACCCGACGGGTTGTCGGGTTATCCGAACTCGAACATGTTCAATTAATCTTTCAATTGCAAAAACATAAGTTTGAAATAAGGCTTAAACCCGTGGTTTGACTTATGCACGCACAAAGCACCAACCAACTGAGCTATAGAGTCAAATGTAACTTTAATGTGTTCAATTTATTAATTTCTTTTACGCTTTACGAATCGAAATTACATAACTAAACTTTTTTCTTTAAAAAACAAATAGACTACATGGATACTTAAACCCGCGATCAAATTTATGCATGCACAAAGCACAACCAAGGTAGCTAGAGATCTTATTGCTTAATTAGTAGCATTAAATTATTTATTTCTTTTAAACCTTATGATTGAAAATTAAAAAACAACTTCCAATGGAATGATTCAAACCACCAATCTACTATAAGGAACATCCCATGCATCAAACCTATAACCGGATTCCCAACATAAAACTTGTAGTGTGTGTGTGTTGTGACTAGGATCCACTCGGATGGATCAAACATGCTGATCCATCCAAGTGGAATTTAAAATTGGGCAACCTAAATGGATAATCCGCTTCGTTGGATGTCATCTAACATGTCTAAACTACCTACAAACAAAATTTCAAGTGATTTGGACATGTTTTGCTCATCCATCAAGTGGTTTCAAAATCAATGTTTTTTATAGTTATAAAAACGACGAATTTTGCAACCACTTGATGGATGTGCAAAACAGTCCAAATCACTTGAAATTTTGTTTGTATGTAGTTTATACATGTTAGATCACATCCAACGGAGCGGACTATCCATTTAGGTTGTCCAATATTAAATTCCACTTGGATGGATCCGCATGTTTGATCCATCCAAGTGGATCCTAGTCAACATACACACACACACTAGTCATAAATCGTGCCCTTAGGAACGGTTAATTTAAAATCTTTGTTTCCCCAAAAATTATTTCACACTCCAAAATTTTGGGACATAATATTCCACTTCACAATTTAAAAGAGCGGACGCCTTCGGGCCATGTAATTAACTCATTCCACATAATTAATTCTTTTCCATAAGTAATTCCACATTCCCAAACATTCATTTCAACCTTCTTTTACCAAGATTAAATCCTAGCCATTCTTCTTCATTCCACATAATTAATTCTTTCCCATACGTAATTCCACATTCCCAAACACTCATCTCAACCCTTCTTTTATCAAGATTAAATCCTAGCCATTCTTCTATCAACCTCTTTATACATCAGCATGACATCAGCTTATCCTAGTCAGCAAGGAAATTCAAAAAAGTTCTCAAATGTAATATAGATATATAGATATATATAATTTTATATATTTATAATATCAAAATGGGTAGAATCTGGGTTAACGGGTCAAACCCACACCCAACCCGGATTTTATCCAAGCGGCCGGCTCAACCAGGATGCAACTCAACCAGTCAGGCCTCTGTCCATACCCGATTAAGGAGTTCGGGTTTGGGTCAAGTCGGGTTCATTTTGTCACTCCTACCGAAATTCATTTGTCTAGCTCCCAAGTGTCTTTCTACATTAAACATACTTTCTAAATGAATTAAATCTAATGGAACTAATTAAAATAATAAAATCAGGCATTGAGATCAAAGCAATGTGTTTAGCTCTCTATCCAGAGTTCTCTGATGTACCAATTTCTGTAACTTTTAACCTAAATTTCTTATTTTGGGCCTTCAGTTTCTGATATGACATAGAAAGCAGCATTCCATACAGTCACAAAGCAACATCAAACTATGCTACTTCCGTCACATGATTTTGCAAGCAACATGCTGGTTTGTGCACGGGGTGTGGGTGGGCTTTTCTTTATAATTAGGGAGGGTGTGTGTGTTTGTGGTGGTGGTGGTCGTTTTTGTTTTTGTTTTTGTTTTGTTTTTGTTTTGTTTTTGTTTTTGTTTTTGTTTTTGTTTTTGTTTTTGTTTTTTTTTTTCGGGGGGGGGGGGGGGGGGGGGGGTTGGTGGGTTTGTTGTGCTTGGCTACAAATTCATTCTGTTTGAATTTTACCGATATGTATACCCCGTAATTTAATGCACTTTCATGTAGCAACACTTATCATTTTCCCCTTTCAAGGCATTTTCCAAGGCATTTTCCAAGGCTAGGAAAATTTGAAGGGCACCTATTAGCCTTTTAGGACTAAGGCTATCCCCTTTCCTTTACTGACCACAGAAAGTTGTTACTACGTCTGATTCTGACAGCAATCAGGATTGCTGCTACAACCACAACTGGCCTTAAATGTTTCAAGGTCCTTCATGGAGCCTTACTGCCAAGCCATCTTGATGCGGATACCTTAGATGATAATCAAAATGATATCCCCTCTAAAAAAAGAAGGAAAAAAAGAAAATGAGGCTGGCATAGATTACTAGCTAATATCAATTTTGCTCATTGTTTTCAAAATCCATCACAGATTAAAGGTAAGCTTCACAACAGACCTAAAATTGATGGGTAAGGCGTATATTACAACGGTGAAGAGAATTGTTGTGCAGCAATCAAATGATTTGGAAGTTAGAATAATTAGGAGATGATCAATAGAGCTGTAGCCATGAGTTCTGCACATCATCTGATGAAATAAAAAAGAGTAATTGATATATGAGAACAAGAGAAAGGGTGTATGTTGGATACCAGAATCCCAGTATACCATTTGAGGTATGGGTATAGAAACATGCACACTTCTCTGCATGGTAGATGGTACAAGGTAACAGACTTGATCACGTCAGTATTTAAAAATTAAAATCATGGTACCCTTGGGAGTGCTTGCTAGAGTAATCTTATTAACATGCACTAAAGAAATTGCACGTGCATAATGCTCACAACAAAATAATTTAGCAAGGTCAAAATTGCATATTATGATTTTGTGCAACTGTTGTGAAAGAGTTAGCATGTTGGTTTATGTCATGACTGGATTTTTCAGGTCCATACTTGAAGCAAAAAAAATAAAGCCAGTACAATATTTTGTCACATTCTTATGATAATGGACTTATATATTGCACCCATGAAGTCAACCTCAATTTTTTGGGATGAAAAATAAAATAATGATGACGATGATCCTTGACGCAAAAAAATCAAGTCTTGAAATTTGATCCAAAAGATATTTGCAAAATTTCAAATTTGGTTGTATTTATGATAGGCTTAAAATCCTCACACGAATGAATTTGTAGGTTGGGTATTTAGTGTATATAAAAAACTCTTAGCCATTATGCTTATGCCCCCTTTCAATTTAAATTCAGGGTCAGGAACATGTTTATCATATAAATTTCCTTCCTATTTTTGGTCAAGATCAGGTTAGATTAGATCCATTTTATCCCATAAATATACAAGACAAAGTTATTGCGATAAGGACCTTAACTCACAGCTAATACATCAAGGTTGGAGAATAATTTAACGTTAGTCCAGCTATAAAACTGAGATTAGGCAGGTCTAATTGTTGAATCAGACCCCCGAGGCTAATCATATTTAACTTTTTGTTAACGAGCGGCTTTTCATTCAGAGTCAGAGAGTGGTGGGGCATGTAGGGGGCACTTGCTCCTGCATTTAAAATTTTCATTGCTTACATTGGTTTCAAACTTTTATATCATCATTTATCTATTCATTCTTTCTCTAAGTGACCACATTATTATTAAATGAAACAAAAGTAATATGGACTTCAATAGTAGCCCAAGTACAAGTCCATGTCCCTATATCCTTTGGTGTTTCTTCCCATTTAATTAAGATCAAGTAAATAGCTTTAGATTATTAGACTTGAAAATACAATTATAAAATTAAAATTATCATCACATAATTCATAGTAAAAGCTCATACATCACAAATTTGGCCATGCATAACAATTAGATGGCTCTTTACTAATAAAATTTATACATTTTCTCTTTATTATCTCACACTCCCGGTACATTTAAGAGACATTCAATCTAATATTGGTTCAGCTATGTTACAAACAAAAAACAAGGCATATGGGGTCATGTGGTGACACCCCCTACCCGCCATTGATTTTGATTTGAGATCGGTGCAAAAAAATCGATGTACCCATCGCAAAGCGAGATCAGTGGTGGTTAGGAGGTCACCGTAGGCATAGAGGGTAGGGGGTCACTACAAGCAGGTTGCACCTGTGGTGACACCCCCTACCCGCCATTGATTTTGATTTGAGATCGGTGCAAAAAATCGATGTACCAATCGCAAAGCGAGATCAATGGTGGATAGGAGGTGGTGGATAGGAGGTGTCACCCCTGACCAGCGTTCTCTAGTATCGATATAGATCCTAGATTATTTTTTTTAAAAAGGAAGTATTCATTAATTAGTATTAGCTAAAGAAGGAACCTAATGTGCTACATAGCCATTCACTATGTTTGCCTCGTTCCTCTAGACAAATTTTTCGGCTCTGCCCCTGCTTTCACACATGAAGTTCATAATAGTGCATGGTATGGGCGGGTACTGAGCTAAGCAAAGGAGGGAACAAAATGGAAATACTACACTCTTGTTTTTCCTTTATTATAATAAAATAAATGCACTAACCATTGTGCTGATTATGCAAACTCATTTAATTATAAGACAATATCAAAAGTCTAGTTTATTAAATATCTAAGTTCAAATTGTAAACTTTAACGCCATACTTAGAAGCCTTGAAAACTCATAAGTATATACAGAAACATTGAATACTTAATACAGTCACATATCGGCGGCGGCGGCAAAAGGGGAGTCAATGAGCGGCAACGTCAAAACCTTAAGAGGGGAGTGACGGTTCTGTAATTACAAAGCAGTGGCAGTTTCGTAATTACAAGGCAGTGACAAGTGACAATTTCGTAATTTGAGAGTGTAGTGGCAGTTTCAAAAATTCATGACGATAGCTGTAGTAGCAGAATTGTAATTACAAGGTAAAAATCCAATGGAGGGCAATTTCGTAATTTTTATAAATAAAAGGGGGTTCTTGACGAGGATGATGAAGAGAATTGTGAAACAATTAGAGTTTCTATCTAGATTAGTTTAGTTTAGCCCTAGATTTAATTGGGAGAGCGGTCCCCTCAAATTGATGTCAAACCAATGTAATTTCACTCAATTATCAATAAAAATCACATCTTTAGCACTAAAACCCCCATCATATGCCCCAAAATCCTATCTTTTCCTCAAATCTATCTCCAATCCTATCAAATTGGTATCGGAGTAATAAGATACATGTACAATATCATAACAAAGGGTGGATATCTTTATCAAAGTACAGATCCTGTTGAAATCGTCGATGAAATCTATGTTGAAACAAATATCAGAGTTGACTAGCCGTCCATCCCCTGAGTGGGTGGCTACAAAGACGGATCTAAACAAGAAAGAAGTTGGCAAAAGTGACACGGCAACAAACAACACAAACAACCATAAAAAATCCATCGCCTTTGAGGATGAGATTAAAACAAATGACAGCGTGCAAAATCCACATGCATAGAGCGAGATCAATGCATAATCCTTGGGGGCGTACGACGAAACAAAGGGACGGACCACGAGGAGCCTGGGAAACTGCCCACCACCCCCACGGGGCCCACCGACCACCAGCAGGGGCAGGCATCCCCGCAAGATGTAATAGAGGCCCCACAGGGGCACATGAGGCCCCGCCGTGGGGTGACACTAGGAAATTGCCCACCACCCCACGGGGAACGACCAAACACTGGCCAGGTAGGGCATCCTGGACGGGGAGTGCATACCTATGGGATGCACTATAGGCCCCCATTAGGGCCCCCACGAGGCCTGTCGTGGGGCGACATCCATTGGATCAGTAGAGGGAGGCCCACATGGGCTTGTCGTCAAACCACAAGGGACAACGGCTCCTTCGGGGACATCGAAGACGGTGGTAGAGACTTCCAAGGCTTCGACGAGAGTAATGGCAATCCCGCGTCTCTTTTCGAAATTCCACTTTAAGGACAAGATATCTTTTTAGGAGGGGATTAATGATACGATCACATACTAGTGACGGTGGTAGAAGGAAAGTTAAGGATCGGAGAAGGCAAAACCCTAGAGAGGAGTGGCAATTTCAGGATAATGGTAGTCCTGTAATTACAGGCTGGTGACAATTTTGTAATTACCGGCCAGTGGCAGTGTCGTAATTTCTAGACACAACGCAGTTTCGTAATTTCTAGGCGATAACTACTGTGACAGAATTCTAATTACAAGACAAAAACCCTATGGAGCGCAATTCTGTAATTTTGGAATTGCGGCTTATTAGGATGATGAATTATAAATAAGAGGGGTAGAGTTCTTGATGAGGATGATGAAGAGAATTGTGAAAGAATTAAAGTTGTTATCTAAATTAGTTTAGTTTAACCCTAGGTTTAATTAGGAGAGCGGCCCTCTCGAATTGGAAGCCGTATCTTTGTTAGTTCCACGATTTATCAATAAAAACCTTAATGTTACCACCAAATCTATTGCAAATCCTATCAAATCGGTATCAATGCAAACGGTCATGATGGCGACGAGAAATGTTGAAACTTCGGAGGAGAAACATGAAAGCGAAGTAAATGGCCTCAAGAAATCGATGGATGCGATGGAGGAACGACAACAAACAACGAAGGAACGATATCAATCAGTGGAGGAAAGATTGTCATCGAAGAAATCCACGTTGAAACAACTATTGGAGATGACGAGTCGTCAACTATAGGCAATGAATAGCCGCCATCCACCGGAGTTGGTGGCTATCGAGACAGATCCGAACAAGGGTAATGACGGCGAAGGTGAAACGACAATGGAACGTGTCATTGATAAAGTGATAGAAATCGTTGTCAAGGAGGAGATCAAACCCAAGGAGGCACGTGAGATCCACGTGTGAAGCGAGATCAACCACAATCCTTAAGGATGCAATGGAACAAGGAGCGGGCCGCGGGGGGCTGGGACACAACACACAACCCCCACAGAGGCCCAACGACAGTTGGCAGGGGCGGGCGGCCCTGCAGGATGCATCGAAGGCCCTACGGGGCCCTACCGTGGGGCACTAGCCATTGGAGCCATAGGGGGGACCCGAACGGGCTTAGCGTCAGACCACATGGAATGATGACCCCTTTGGGGACATCGACAACGACAGTGGAGACTTTCGAGACTGAAAAATCTCGCGTCTCTTTTCAAAATTCCACCTTAAGGACAAGGTGTCTTCTTGGGGAGGGGAGGCATGATACGATCACATACTAGCAGCGACGATAAAACGAGAGTCGAGTAAAGGCAGAAAAACTTTAGAGCAGAGTTGTAGTTTTGTAATTACAAGCACTGGTAATTCTGTAATTAATAGCCAATGACAGTTTTGTAATTATCGACCAATGGCAATTTCGTAATTTCTGGTCACAATGACCGTTTTGTAAATTTAAGTCGGTTGTAGTGACAGCATTGTAATTACAGTGCAGAAACCCTAAGGAACGCAATTATGTAATTTTAAGACGACGACTCATTATGAGGTTTATTATAAATAAGAGGGGGTGAGTTCTTGATGATGATGATGATTTATGAAAGAATTAGAGATGTTATCTAGTTTAGTTTAGTTTAGTCCGAGGTTTAATTGGAAGATCAGTCCTCTCGATTTGGAAGTTGTATCTTTGTTAGTTTCATGATCTATCAATAAAACCCTAATTTTACCCCCAAATCTATTGCAAATCCTATCAAATTGGTATCAGAACGAACAATTCTGATGGCAATGAGAAAAGTTAAAGCTTTGAAGGAGAAACTTGAAAGAGAAGTAGATAGCCACAAGAAATTGATGTAAACGATGGAGGAACAACAACGAACAATGGAGTAACGACATCAATCGGTGGAGAAAAGTTTGTTATCGATGAAATCCATATTGAAACTATTGGGGATAAAGAGCTGTCAACTATTGACGCTAAATAGACGCCCTCTACCGAAGGTGGTGGCTATCGAGACGAATCCAAACAAGGGTAGTGACGGCGAATGTGAAACGACAACAGACAGCGTCATCGATAAAGGGATAGCCGTCGTCGATGAGATCAAACCCAGTGGAGGCACGTGAGATCCACGCGCGTGGAGCAAGATCAATCACCAATCCTTGGGGTGCGACAGAACAATGGGCGAGCTGTGGGGGCCTAGGAAACCACCTGTCACCCCACGGGGGCCCACCGACCGCTGACAGGGACAAGCGGCCATGCAGGAAGCACCGGAGGCACCGTGGGGCATGTGGGGCCCTATCATGGGGGCAAAGACCATTGGAGCAACAAGGGGGGCGCAGGGGCTTGGTGTCAGAGAACACGGGGTAGAGGCCCCTTCAGAGACATCGGTAACAAGGGTGGGGTCTTCTTAGACTTCGATGAGAGTGGTGGCAATCTCACGCCTCTTTTCAAAATTCCACCTTGAGGGTAAGATGATTTTTAGGAGGGAAGTAATGATACGATCCCATATTAGCTGCGGCGGTAAAAGAGAAGTCAAGGAGCGACGACAGCAAAACTGGGAAGTATGTAATAGTTCTATAATTACAGAATGGTAGTTCTGTAATTACAAGACAGTGACAGTTTTGTAATTACAAACCAATGACAGTTTCGTAATTTTTAGACGCAGCGATAGTTTCGTAAATTTAGGACTGCAGCTATAGTGGCAGAATTGTAATAACAGGACAGAAACCCAAGGCAGTATAATTCTGTAATTTTAGGGCAATTGCTCATTTGGAGGATTTATTATAAAGAAGAGGGGGAGTTCTTGATAGGATGATGAAGAGAACTGTGAAAGAATTAAGAGTTGCTATCTAGTTTACTTTAGCCCTAGGTTTAATTGGGAGAGCGGTCCTCCTCTCGAATTGAGACTAAACTCTTATAATTCCACTCAATTATCAATAAAATCCCATCTTTAGCCCTAAAAATCCCATCTTGTGTCCAACAATCCTATCTTTTCCCAAAACATATCCACAATCCTATCAATACTCGAGCAGAATATGTGGAACGAGGCCATTAATTTTGTGTTCTTATATGTCTTGAGTAGCTACATTTTGTGATACACTGGGGATGTTCTATGAATTGGAAGTACGAATTGCATTGCAATTCAGATGAGATGAGAGTAAAGCGAATAATGTGACAGTAACAAGCGGTTCCCCTCCTAATTGAGCAATACAAAGATCTCAGAGATTTCTTAACAAGCAATAATGCAAAATAATAATCAGATACCTCATACAGAGCACTGGTGAACTAAAAAGGTTGAAAAAGAAGTAAAAACACAAACATTGACAGACTATCAAATGTAACTTATGTGTGAACTCTGTGTACATGTATAGCAGTGGCTCTATTGTGCACATCTGTATATATATGATAATAGGCATGTACATAAGTATGTTGGGACCGGTAACATAGCATTCCGATTAAATAGATGCCTTACCACAAGGTACCCAAATGCAAATCCAGTTCCAATTATAACCAAATGTGGATGATTCTTCATAATATCAGATGGTGATAGAAAGGACCTACAGAAAGGAATGGATGTTCGTCATGAACAAGTTAAATAAACATGGAACATACAAAATTGGATGCATGTAGTGGGCATTATTGATCCATACCAAACAAGTACTCCAACCATGAGAAACACAAAAGGAAAGAGCTGTCAATGAAACAATAATTCAGTCGAGAAATGTAAGAAAAAGTAAAGCAAATTTTGATGTAGAGAATTACCATAGCTAATGCCATCAACATACTTCCTTTCCTGGCCTGAACAACCTGGTGGACATTGCTCACGCTGCGCATGAACAAATCAAATCAAAATCTAAAACCAACTCACGATACCCATAGTCAATGTGCTCTGCCCGTTTTATTTTAAAAATATTATGGGTTGCCTTCAGATAAATATTGTTCGTTTAATCGCATGCCCTAGCATTAGAATATATATAATTAACTATTTTTCAGTTAGAATTATCTTACACATCATGATGTCAGCCTACTGTTACCTTCAACCATCTCCTCGAGGCTAGCACATTCCATGGGATTTCTATTATTGAAAATCATGACCAGGTGAACCAATGAAAATGAGGCATTTAATCCATAGATTCCAGGACACAACAGACTAACATTCCCAGACATATATTAACTTGGAATTTTACAAAAAAAAAAGAATCATTAATGTATGAAATAATTAAGTAACACTAGCGCCAAAGGTTCATTTGATTTCATCATGAATGCATATGAAGGGAAGAAGGGGAAATCTCATTAAGAATGTCCAAACACAGGAACTATTGATGATTAAAAGGTACATATATCAGAATAGACTAACCATTTAGTTTCCTTCATGTTTTGGCTTTTCTATATTGGGCTTCGCCATGGCAACTACTTAATCTTCCCATTGAAAAAACTCAAGCAAAAGGTAAATTCCCGAACACGGTACCATAACGATGAAAAATGTTCATCAATACATAAGGGGCCAGCAAACATTGGCTCCTTCCAATTGAATTTCCACAAGTATGTTTAATAATATAGAGGGCAGTGTAGGGGCTAATGACTGGATGAAGCCTTGCATGATTCAAGCAATTAAGAGGCTTGCCTGTTCTCGTCACTCCTTTTAGCTTATGTGTATTATGGTTTCTCTACCATTCCATTTTAACCTATGAAGCATGGAAATTTGCTGACATACGTGTCAATTTTTTCCCTACTGTTGGCGTGTACAAGACTACAAGAGATTTCCATTTACATTCACTTCCTGGAGCTAAACTTGCTCATAGAAACCAAGTTCTATGGCCAGATACGCCGAACACCATAGGAAGGAAACAATGATCTGATCAGGTACATCAGCCATCAGGATGTCAAACATACATGCTTCTATGATCGGATACGCCAGATGCCATAGGTAGGAAACATGAGAAGTTACGGCCGGATACGTCGGGTGTTGTAGTTGAACACATGTACCTGGTCAGCAAATGGCTTCATCCAAAACATTCCAAGATACTATTACTATGTAACTATTACTATATCAATCTGGTCTCTGCCTAGTTGAGTTGATAGTTAGGATGCACTCCAACCGAACGAGACAACGGATCTAATCGTAGTATGTTGTTGGCTCTGCATGATAAGCTAATAAAAACCATGGGAGCAATGTGTCTTGTCGGAGACATTTTAAAACGACACTTTTTCACGTCATTGCTCATCCATGTACTATATTAGGATTTGTTGAGGGTCAGAGGGTGATGTGTTATTGATGGGGAGATAGAAGTATGTGGGCTTAACATCTAGGGTTTGGGACGTGATTTAGGAGAAAAACTAAATAAAGGTTTTATAACTAAAACATAAGATAGAGTTTTGGGCATCTCATCATAGAGATCGGATCGATCACCGACTTCAACACCTTAAATGCAGAATATTTCTTCAGACCATGCCCATGCGAATAACTCACCCACTCTTGAAACTCGCATGTAAAAGATTCGATAACCATAGAGTTCACAAACTTAAATTTTATTTATTCATTCTTCTATTAAAAAAAGTTCAACTATTGACTCATTTACCAATAAAGAAATAGTCCTATCAACTCTCACACTTAGACTTCTAACGGGACTCAAACTCTAGAATAAAATATAATAAAATAAAAGACACTTCCTAAAAAAACTCAAAAGATGTAAAAGAAAAATACTAAAAGGACTTAATAAAAGGAATAAAAAGACATAAAAACTAAAAGTCTAGTTCGACTTGAACTTTTAAAAAGTCATAATCAAATTCTAATTTAATTTTCAAATCAAATTCTAATTTAATTTTCATATTTGATCATAGGACCTACTTACAGTAGGATTTGCTCCAATTCATAAAAGACTGTGTGCGCTTCATGTTCTTTCCACATCGGTTATATTCATGTTTCTTGGTTTGTCGATGGGCAGTCTAGTCAAAAGATGCTAACCAAGATGTTCACTCTATCACTTGGACACGCATTGAATGTAAGAAAGTGACATAGAGTGCAATCAAAGAATATTAATAACATGCAAATAACTTCAACCTTAAAAATATCCACCTCAATTAACTAATGACGAAGCAATTGCTAAGCAGAAGCCCACTAGTGGTAAGGTCTCCCTTGTCTACCAGTTTGCATGTGTATGTGCCATTACAATAGGGGATCGACCATGAGTACTGACCTTAGTTTCTAAGAAAAAATGATTCTTGGAGGAATAATTGTTACAAATTTACAATGTTGAGTGGTGTCGATTCTTGGTCACCACATGATGGTTTTGATGATGTTCAAACATTATTATGTGAAATGTTGTGCGTAGCTCCAACATGACGCATTGACTCAAAGCTACTCAACTTAATTCAAAGACAAAGAACACGGCTCAATATTCAATCATCAAATGGATCTTGATGTATATCTTTGTATTATTTTGATGTATTATTTTTCTTAATTTATTTATATTGATGGTAAGCCTTGATCACACTCATATCACATCACATGTAATAGGTTTCAAGATTTAGAATATTCATAACCTCAAACTTGAACCAAGACATCTTGTTTCTAAGTTCAAACTTTATTTATTTAAGTATAATTAGTCAACCAATAAGCCATATTAGTTGGCTGACATGTTGGCTAATTATTTCAAATTCAAAATAGTCATAGATTAGTTGGCTAATTATTTTCCTAATTGGCTAATACTGATATTTTCTATGTTTTAAACTGTTAGTCAATTAACCAGAACATTAGTCAACTAACACAGATCAGTGATTTCGATGCATTCAGTTAATTAGTCAACTAACACAGACTGTCATTTCTTGACCTGTATATGTTAGTCATCCACCAGATTTTCCTGGTCGGCTAACACATACTTGCTTATTTTCAACAGTCAATTATTAGTCAACTAATGAAAGTATTAATTGACTACTGCAAACAGAATCAACCTGTCTGTTTAATTGATTAGTCGACCGACTAACATATTAGTCAATTAATAAAGCAGTTTTTGCCGTGTACCTGTTACAATATATTCTTTGTGACAGTTACAACAGCTATATTTTTCAAACTTCTTAAATGTTGCTATCTAGTTTTATACATAGGGAATCAAGCAAGTTGTTTATATAATTTTTGTTCCTTTGATCTCTTGAGCCAGGTTCTTGAAAATAGTTCTGTCTTGATTTTCTGTTTTTCATTATTCCAATTTACTAAATAGAACCACATTCCAAAGCCCACATAATTGATGCACATAGACTTAATCAAGGCATGGTAGTTTTGTATTTTTCATTTATGCTTGTTTGCTCAAGGAGGTTGAAAGAAGTGTACAATTTGGTAATTATAGCTTGTCAAGATTGTAAGAAAAATTTGTTCTTATGGTTTGCAAGAAAAATTAGCAAAAAATTTAAAACAGAGAAGCTTAAGGATTAGAGTAAGTCTAGAGGACCAAACCAAAAATCCTTATGTTTGCGATTGATTTAATTTCTTTATTGCTCTATTGTTGCAATAATCACTATAGTCCCATAAGTTTTGTACAAAAATTTCTACCATAAACTTAAAATTTCTATTTGGTTGTTTAACAATATTTACCTCCACTAGTGTTTTCTTTCACCATCCACGGGATCCAACACTTAGTATTAGAGTCCGGTAAACGATGATAACTAACGAATCATCACAATTTCCTGAAAGTCATTCCATGATCAGGCCTCATTTGTTCAACGGATCAAATCATAGTTTTTAACAAGGTTTGAGGTTTCGGCCGATACCCTTAGGTATTGGCCGTATCGTTTCGGTCTCGGTGGGAACGAGACAGAAACTAAGGGCCAGTTTCGGTATCGGCCGATACTGAACGGTATCGGTCTGTTTCGGCCGATACGGATCGATACCGGTCGAAGACGGGGAAGAAAAATGTCTAATTAAATAAAAATTATCTAAAACCCCAAAAATGAGATATTAACACGATATCCACACCCTACATTTGTCTAAACATATTACGCATTATTTACAAGTTTGTCATATTGTAACTAACGAGAGAGTGTTTTTAACTAAATGGTTAACATGAATAGCATATTTTTTAACTAATATTGTTCATAATTATGTTATAAGTTACAAATTATATTTATTAGTTTGCCATTATCTTATTAATAACAAATTTTAACTAATATTATTAGTTACATGTAACTTACAATTTTTGAAATTACCGATACGGACGAACCGAAACTCACTTTCGAAACCGTCGAAACGGGCGATACCGATACCGAAACCTAAATTTTCGGTAGAGCAATACCGAGACCGAAACCGAGACCTCAAATCTTGGTTTTAGTCATTAGAAGATGATGTTATACCTTCAGTCGATCAACTATGTATTGTGTACCATCATGGTGACACCCTACAAACAAGTCTTTGACCCCATACTCAGAGTGGCCTAGTAGACAGAAAATGCCAAGGAGTATGTAACATTGGACTCAAAGGTACTGAATGTCATGTTTTGTGCTATGTATATCAATAAGTTCAACTGTGTATCCACATCTACCCGGCACACTAAATATGACATAATCTCGAGGTAACATATGAAAGAACCAACAAAGTTAAACAATCTAAGATTGATATACTTATTCATATGTTAAAGTAATTCAAGATGATAGATAATGAGAGCATCTTGGAGATGTACATATGTTTCACTGAGATTACTGGCTCCTTGATCACTTTGGGAAAGAGTTGTACTCAAGTCAAAATCGAGAGAAACATCATGTGTGCCCTTATTTCAGAATAGAAAAAGAAGGTGACATCAATAAAAGAAGCAAATAGCCTCTCAACACTTACCATGAAGAACTTATTCGATAACTTAATGGCCTATGAAGTTCGGATGGAGGATCACAAACATGATAGCAACCACAAGAAAATACTTGCCTTCAACACGTTATTCGATACAAAAGACTCGGACGACAATGAGGTTGATATAGCGCTCATCGCAAGGAAATTCAAGAAATTTCTAAAAAAAGACAAGTAGAAGTCAAACAAGATTAAAACTACTAATGATGATTCTTGATGTTTCAAATATAACAAGCTGGGTCACATAAAGGACTACCCATTGTTGAAGTCCAGAAGTACAAGCGTGAACAACTTCAACTAATTTCATAAGAAAGGCAACATAGGATGATATTGAATATCATCAGACAAAGAAAACAATCAATAAGAGAATACACATATGCGCTACGTGTCACATGAGGATAATGTAAGTTCTGTAATAGACAATGTATTAGACAATGATGAATTAGTTAATATCTTCGATGACTTATATGGTATGTTTAAAAAGTTAAATGCTAATTATAGGTCTTTCCAGCGTGAACATGACATAGTAATGAATGATCATGAGCTCTTACATTGAAATGCTCCAACATGGATAATTTGATAGATGATAATCAAAGATTAATAATTTAAAAAATTAAGTGATGAAATAAGTTACTTAAAATGAATGACATGTTTTAAATACAAGAATAACTGAATTAGATAAAGATATTTTTTTCCTATAAAAGTAAGTATGATGAAATTACTAAAATTATAACTAAATTTAATAATAAAAAACATTAAGTAAATAATTATCTTATCAATAAGCTTCTAATAACAAATTTGAATTTACTCTAGGACTAACAAATCAAATGATAAACATGTTTCATCATATAAGAATTTATATGTCAAATAATAAACGTAGAATCATACTTTTATCTAGAGTAGATATTCAATTAATATGTTAATTCTTTTGCTTATCTTAAAATATATAATAATCATTAAAATGCTAAGCCACATATAAAAAAAGATAATAAAGATGATGTCAATTCAATGTGGATTCTAAAGGAATTATGCTTGTATGATAGAAATGCTTAGATATCATCATTTATGACAAATGCATAGTATTTGCATAATTATGTTTGTGCAAAGAATGAGAAACTAAATCCTACTTGGATTTGGGTATTAGGATGTGGATTCACAAGGACTAATCTCATGGACCCAACTAAGACTGTGTACTAATAAGCACATTGATTTTCTTTCCAGTATCCAGAAAAGACAAGTGAATTTCTGATAGCAAATATTTCAAGCATGTTATCATTAATTCCAAGGAAAAGTGGTGGAACAACCACCTTTGGATATAACAAGGATCATATTATTGGTATTGGCATACTGGTTAATATTTCTAAATCAATAATTAAAAATATGCTATTAGTTGATATCTTAAGCATAACCTACTTAGTTTAGCTGATTATATGATAAAAGATTCAAAATTATTTTAAAAAAGAAGCATGCATTATCTATGACTCTAACATGAAAATATGTTATTTAAAGATGCTAGAAAGAATAACATTTATATTATGAATCAAGTATTGAGGGGAGAGCCCTCAAGTCTATATTTATAGCCAAAGGGGAGAATACAAGTGGGTATGGGCCCAACCACTTGGGTTGGCCCAATAACTCACCAACCCAGTAAATACCCATTCACAACACTCCCCCTTATCCAGCCATGGTTGTGGACCCCGCTCATGAATACTTCAGGATTCTGAGCCTGTATGGGTCTCACATGGGGTGGATACTTCAGGATCCTGAGTTGGTGAGATTTGCCTCGTTAAAACCTTTGGCTATGGAAAACCCAGTGGGAAAAACCATAGTTAAGGAAAAAGAGTGCAAACTCTGCCAAACTCCCCCTGATCTGTACAAGCTCTCAAGCTTTCAGATCTCTTAGGCGTCTCATTCCAATCCTATGTACAAGTTTTCTAAAGGTAGCAGTAGGAAGGGCTTTGGTGAACAAATCTGCCAAATTGTCACATGACTGCACTTGTCTGATGTCGATCTTGCCATCTCTCTGTAGCTCATGCGTCCAGAAGAACTTTGGTGAAATGTGTTTCGTTCTGTCGCCTTTGATGAAGCCACCTCGTAGCTGAGCTATGCAAGCAGCATTGTCCTCGAACATGGTAGTGGGCTCGAGGTCTCCCGTCTTCAGTCCGGTCGTAGACAAGATGTGGTGGATGACGGAGCGTAGCCATACGCATTCTCTGCTTGCTTCATGGATGGCAATGATCTCCGAGTGATTGGATGAGGTTGCCGTCAAGGTTTGCTTGATGGATCTCCAGGAAATGGCTGTCCCTCCGTAGGTAAACACGTACCCAGTCTGTGATTTTGCTTTGTGGGGATCAGACAAGTAACCTGCATCAGCATAACCTGCAAGTGTAGAGGATGTTCCATTTTTGTAGAAGAGTCCCAAATCTGTAGACCCTTGGAGGTAGCGCAGAAGGTGCTTTACCCCGGTCCAGTGGCGCTGCGTAGGCGTTGCACTGTATCTGGCAAGCAAATTTACTGCGAACGCTATATCGGGACGCGTGCAGTTTGCCAGATATAGTAGTGCTCCGATGGCACTCATATAGGGAACTTCCGGACCAAGTATATCCTCCCCCTCTTCCAGCGGCCGGAAGGGGTCTTTATGTGCATCCAGTGATCGTACTACCATAGGTGTACTTAGTGGATGGCAATGGTCCATATGGAATCTTTGCAACATTTTCTTCGTATATGTGGTTTGGTGTAATAGGATTCCGTCTTTCTGATGTTCAATCTGTAAGCCAAGGCAGAATTTGGTTTTGCCTAGGTCTTTCATTTCGAATTCTTTTGTTAGGCTTACAGATATCTCAGTGATCTCTTCGGGAGATCCTATGAGATTCAGATCGTCTACGTAGACAGCTATTATCACGAATCCTTTTCCCTTTGTTCTTATGAAGATACAAGGGCAGACTTCATTGTTCGTGAATCCTTGTTGAACAAGGAACTCACTGAGTCTATTATACCACATTCTTCCTGATTGTTTGAGACCATACAATGATCTTTGTAGCTTAACAGAATAGACGTCCCGAGGTCTATCTTTCAGTTCAGCAGGCATTGAAAAGCCATCAGGAAGTTTCATGTAGATCTCCTTGTCGAGATTGTCGTATAGATACGCAGTCACAACATCCATTAGCTGCATATCTAGGCCTTCCTTTGCTGTTAAGCTTATCAGGAATCTGAACGTGATCGCATCCATGACCGGGGAGTATGTTTCGTCATAGTCTATGCCCGGTCTTTGGGAAAATCCCTGTGCTACAAGTCTAGCTTTGTAGCGTGCGATCTCATTATTTTCGTTTCTTTTTCTGACGAATACCCATTTGTATCCCACAGGTTTGACACCGGTAGGTGTCTGGACTATTTGCCCAAAGACTTTTCGTTTCTGAAGCGAGTCCAGCTCGGCTTCTATTGCCTGATTCCACTTTGGCCAATCATCTCTACGTTTGCATTCAGCAACGGAGTGTGGTTCATAATCATCATCGCTTCCGGCGACGTGAATGGCAATGTGAAACGCGAAGTCATCGTCGACGACTGTACTCTTTCTGTCCAATACCTCCCCTGTACGTACATAATTTAGTGATATTTCTGTTTCTCCCGGCAGTTCCTCTGCAGTGGATTCCGGGAGGGGAGAGGGTATGGACACGAGCTCGTTTCTCTGTGGGGGTATCGTCCCAAAGTCTCCGGATATTTTTCTTTTTCTTGGATTTTTATCCTTGGAGCCTGGTGGTCTGCCTCTTTTCTGTTGAGGTGCAGCCACTTCTGCTGCCGGTGGATTGCATCCATCCTTCGGGATGTCAATCCTAGCTGGAGTATTCGCAGCAGGGATGTGTGATCTGACAATCTTCTGGTTGTCAGTGAACGAGTCCGGTAATCTGTGGACTGTGTCCTGGATGTGTAAGATCTTCCAGATCTCATCATCACATTGTCTTGTTACCGGATCGTAGTGGGTCAAGCTTTTTGTATCCCACGTCAACATTTGCTTTGCACTAGACTTTTCGATGTCTAGGCCCATTTTGGGGAAATACGTCTCATCAAAATTGCAGTCTTCAAGGCGTGCCTTGAAGGCGTCCCCCGTTTGGGGTTCTAGGTATCTTATAATGGAGGGTGAGTCAAACCCTACGTAGATACCTAGGCGACGTTGAGGGCCCATCTTGGTCCTCTGTGGTGGTGCAATGGGGATATAAACTGCGCAGCCGAAGATTCTCAAGTGAGAGATGTTCGGCGGCGTTCCATATGCGAGTTGCATTGGAGATAGACTCTGACCTCCTGAGGGTCTTATTTTTATTAGTGATGCAGCATGCAAAATTGCATGTCCCCATGCATCCACCGGCAACTGGGATTTCATCAGCAATGGTCGTACGATCCATTGGAGTCTTTTGATTAGCGACTCAGCTAACCCATTTTGGGTGTGAACATGTGGCACCGGATGTTCAATTTCTATTCCCGTTGCCTGGCAATATTCTTGGAATGACTGAGAGGTAAATTCCCCCGCATTATCCAGACGTATTTTCTTTATTTGGTTGTCTGGGAAATGCGCCCGCAACTTTATTATCTGTGCCAAAAGCTTTGGAAAAGCTAAGTTGCGGGTTGAAAGTAGACACACATACGAGTATTTCGAAGATGCATCAATCAGTACCATAAAGTACCGAAAAGGCCCGCTAGGGGGGTGGATAGGTCCACATATGTCTCCATGTATTCTTTCAAGGAAGCTAGGAGACTCGATATCCACTTTAAGTGGTGATGGCCTTGTTATTAATTTACCCTTAAAGCAGGGTACACAAGGGAATTCTCCCTTCTGAAGAATCTTCTGGTTCTTCAGGTTATGCCCGTGGGATTGTGCTAGGATGCGGTGCATCATCACAGATCCGGGGTGGCCAAGTCTATCGTGCCAAAGTAAGAATTTGGCCGATGTCGGGCACTTCAGGTGCTCCGTCAGGTTTACTTCCTCTCTCCGAATTTTTGTATGGTAGAGGCCTGATGAGAGGCTCTCAAAACGTTCAAGAATGGTTTTAACTCCAGTTTCTTGAGACGTTACATACAGTAATTCGTTTTCTTTGACATTTGCTGTTTCCAAGTGGAATCCGTTAAAACGGATATCTTTGAAATTTAGTAAGTTTCTCTTGGAATTCGGAGAGTAAAGTGCATCTTTTATTTTTATTACTGTTCCATTGGGGAGCAACAAGGTTGCATTCCCAGAACCTTCAATTATGTCCGATGGCCCTGAAATTGTCTTTACATGGCTCTTATACGGGATAATGCTATGAAAATAGCATTTGTGTTGAAGGATCGTATGTGTTGACGCGCTGTCTACTAAGCAGTCATGAGAGCATTCCATCTAAAAAAATGAGTAAACATTTGCATTCAGAAAAGCTAAATTTTATTCAGCAGAATTGAAGATACATAAAAGCTCTCATGAAATAGAAATGTTCATACAATAGAAATGCTAAGATAAATGATAACGTGCTAATCAAGCAGATTATCTGACTCGAAGTCTTTTGCTGTAAATTTGACTGCATTGTTCGCAGCCACCAGGTTTGATTCAGCATTCTTTTTCTTGCTTTGTTTATAAAGCTCCTGGAGATGCACTGGGGTCCTGCACACTCTAGACCAGTGGCCTGTCATGCCACAGCTGTGGCACTGGTCTTCCGAGTCCCTCTTGGGTGGGGGTGCATTGTTTTTCTTGTTATCATTCCTGCGCCAGGTGAACTTGCGCTTCCCTTCATTCTTGCGCTGCTGTGGTGGGCCCTTGGCTCTTTTCTGTTGCCCCCCTTTCTGTGGTCTTTCTTTTCTTTTATTGTCCCTCTTCTTTTTGAAGGAAGAGGTATGGTGAGCTTCTGGTAGGGGGACAGTGCCGGGAGGGCGCATATTGTGAGTGGCGAGAAGAAGCTCTCTGTTTTGCTCGGCCATGAGAAGACATGACAGCAGCTCTGAATACTTGGTGAACTTACGTTCACGGTATTGCTGCATAAGTATCGCATCCTTTTCATGGAAAGACGTATACGTCTTTTCCAGCATGCGATCTTCTGAGACTTTTTCACCACACAACTTCAGGCGTGAGGTGATGCTAAAAAGTGCTGAGTTGTACTCAGCAATGGACTTAAAGTCCTGCAGTCTCAGGTTCTCCCACTCATATCTCGCCCTTGGGAGTATGACATCTCTCTGATGTTTATACCTGTCCTCAAGGGCGGTCCATAGCTCAAGTGGATCTTCGACCGTAAGGTACTCAGCCTTTAAGGTCTTGTCCACATGGCGGCGAATATAGATGATGGCTTGCGCCTTCTCTATATCGCTAACATTTTCTTTTTCAGTCACAGCAGTGATGAGGGACTTGGCCCGCAGGTGAAACTTAACATCTAGCTGCCAGCTTAGATAGTTTCTGCCTGATGCATCCAGCACTTCAAAGTCAACGCTTGCAATTTTAGCCATTTATCTAGCAGAGCACAAACATGCATGAATTAATAATCAACCAGAAAAACATTTTCATGCGGAAGCAATATTTAATGAAAAGCTAAATGTGTGGATCGGCCAGTCCCACAAGAAAGAGTCCAAAAAGTCCACAGTCCAAATTATACAAATTTGCAGCTTGAATTAAAATGAAAATACAACTTTGGAAACCCCGTGGGTCCCATTTTAATATCTTCGTCTTCAAGCGTTGCTTCCGACTCCATGGAAGTAGGTCTTCTTTCTTTGACATTTACATAAATTCCTCACTACAATTTCTCTCAAAAATAAAAGAAAAAGTGCGGGAAATAAACTGTGGGACTAAACGGCCGATCCAAAAACCACATTTAGCAATTCATGCAAGAATATTGTGCTCATCAACATTTTCATCCACAGACATCACAGGCAGTTTATTCATATGAGGATAAAGCAATTTTAATCACTTAATAATTATTGGACCACTGGGCAACGTCATACACCGTTAGGTTAGGTACCTAACGGCAGAGCGGTCGCAGGATCTTCCTAATTATTAAGTTTTTAAACAAAATGTACAACCACGCAAATAATATCCACATAATTTTGCCAGAGATGTAAAGCATGTAAAAGGGATTACGATGCATAGGTTGTAAAGTAAATGGGTTTAATCAATCAAATTGATTAAGAGCCCAAAATTAACATTTTCTTTGTCAGAGGGAAAAGTCTCCCTCGTCATCCCAAAAGGTCCCCCAAAAAGAATCCCCAAAACGCCCTTGTCTGCCCGATATTCGTCCCGTAATTTACCGTGATTTTTCACGAATATTTTGCCTTTGAATCCCCATTTTAAAACAATTTTTTAGGCTAATAGGTTGCCTTTTTGAGGCACATTCATAGCCCTATTGCCTCCCCCCAATTTTTTTTTTATGAAAATCTGTGGGTCTGAAGCCCACAGATCTGATGTGGGCTTCAGGCGCACAGATCTGTTTTTTTTTGTGAAAGAGTTCTGTGGGCCTGAAGCCCACAGATCTGCTGTGGGCTTCAGGCCCAGAGCACTTTTTTTTTGTAAGAGTTCTGTGGGCCTGAAGCCCACAGTTCTGCTGTGGGCTTCAGGCCCACAGCACTGTTTTTTTTGCTGTTCTGTTTCTTAGGGTTAGGGTTACGGCGGGGGGGCCCCGTCGCCGCCGCCGCCCCCCCCCCCCCCCCCCGCAGAGAGGGGGGGCGCGGTCAGGGGGGGCCGCCGCCCCCCGCTGCGGGGGGGACGGCGGGGGGGCCGTCGCCCCCCTTCTGCGGGGGGGACGGCGGGCACGGGAGGGGGGGCCGCCGCCCCCTGCAGGGGGGGACGGCGGGGGCCGCCCCCCTGCAGGGGAGGGCGGCAGAGGCCGGCGCCGCCCCCCCTGCAGGGGGGGTGCGGCGGCAGCCGCCCCCCCTCTCCTATTGGGGGGGTGGGCGGCGTGGCCGGGGGTGGGGGGGCCGGCGGCGAGGCCGCCGGCGGGGTTTGATTTAGGGTTTGACAGAAAAATCCAAGAACCCTAAAAAAATTTGATTTTTGAGAAGACAAATCCGTCGTTTTCAAGGCGACGATGAATCCCCGTGACGATCTTGTGAGATCTAGGGGAGGGGTAATCATACGTATGATTAAAGACCTTGTTTTTAGAGTTTTTACCTCTATATCCGTCCTCCGGATATAGCGACGGTTGCTCGAAGCCCTACGCGGATGACGACCCTTGATGGAGGAAGCCTTGCACCGCGCTCGTCAATCTCCCGTCTCGCCTTCGCCTTCGCCTTTGCAACGAACGGAAAAATTTGTGGAAAACAAAAAATTTTAGAGGCTCGTGCTGATAACGTATTATGAATCAAGTATTGAGGGGAGAGCCCTCAAGTCTATATTTATAGCCAAAGGGGAGAATACAAGTGGGTATGGGCCCAACCACTTGGGTTGGCCCAATAACTCACCAACCCAGTAAATACCCATTCACAACAATTTACACATTGTTTATAAAATATTTTAATAATGATCATTGCTTACTTGCATCTATTAATGATCTTGTGTTATGGTACAAAAGACTTTGTCATGTGAACTTAAAAAATATTTCTAAAGTTTCTAAAGTAAAATGCTAGCCTAAGATATATTTTAAGATTGATCATTTTTGTGATGCATGTCAACATGTCAAATTGTAGAAATTCACTTTAAAACTTAAAGATGTAATATCTACTAGTATACCACTTGAACTTTTTCATATAGATTTAGTTGTTTCTTCAAGTTTACCATCTTTAAATGGATGCAAACATATATTTGTAATTGATGATGATTTTTCAAGCTTTTCTTGGGTAACGTTTTTATAACACATAAGTGATGCCTTTTCTGAATTTTTAATTTTTTTGTAAACGTATTCAAACTTAAATCCTCTACGATTATTTCTATTAGTATTGATTATGGAGGAGAGTTTGAAAATAAACTTTTCGAAAAAATTTGCATTCTTCAAGCTGTGCCACAAAATGTTGTCAAAAAAAAACTCTTTGAGAATGTGCTATATCGATAATTTGTGATAGAAATTTACTAAAGTATTTTTGGACAGAAGTTGTTGCAATAACATATTATATGCAAAATAAAGTTTATATGAGACCTCATTTAAATAAGACTCGTTATGAATTATTTTACAACAAGATTCTAACTATTCTTATTTCATGGTTTTCGGATGCAACCAAGGTTTAAGGTATCGGTTTCGGAGAGGGTATCGCTCCGCCCAAAATTTAGGTTTCGTTATCGGTATCGCCCGTTTCGGCGGTTTCAGAAGCCAGTTTCGGTATCGTCCGTATCGTCCGTATCGGTAGTTTCGTTTCGGTATCGGTATCGGCATCGGAGATATTTTCATGTATTTTCCTGTATTTCGATATTTTCTTGTATTTGATACTTTGTTGTATTTTCATGTATTTTCATGTATTTTCATGTATTTTATAATATGCTATATTTTCCTGTATTTTCATGTATTTCGGTATCGGAGATACTTTGCTGTATTTTTCTGTATTTTTCATGTATTTTTCTGTTCACATTACTCATTTGTAACAACAATTGACTAATTAATAGATATAAAAGAACAATAAATATTGATGAACCATAAATCTGCCTTCATAATACAAAAGCTGAATAAAATACATCAAAAGATACAAAAATGAAGAAAATAAATAAAAAGATACAAAAATCTCATTCGTAGTTCTCATCATCCGGCTGTTGTGCATGATAGTATGGAGGATATGAATACTGCATCTGTTCCGGGCCCAAAAAAGATATCATCATGTTATCATATGCTGAGGGCCGGCTCTGCTCGATGAAAGGCGTGTCATGACTGCCTTGACTGCTGAACTGCTCAGTCACGTTCGGACCGTACCTGTATTGACTATCATAATCAGCATAGACATCAGAGTGTCTATACGGTGCACAATAATCGCCTTGGCTTCCTGAGAATCCACCGGAATAAGATTCATAATCTCCATAATAATCAGAAGCACGTTGATACCCTTGATATTCAGAGTGTCTACCGTAGGCATCGTCCCCTCGTTCTTCACTGTGCTGCCTATCATGCTCTCTATACCCATGTGTATCATAAGTATGGTCTCCACGTCTCTCAGCAGGGCGAACGGATGCCGACGCACCACAACCTCCGTCTGTAGGACCTTGGTCATCGGGAGACGAACCATCATCGCTATCGTGCCTAGCCCGAGTGGGTGCCTTCTTTCGCTTGTACGTGATATTCGCAGGGGCGTGACTTGGCCGCGGCTGGTTGCTTCGTGTACGTTCTGCTTCCGCAAGCGCCTCGTCCAACCAAGAATTGTCTCTGTCATCGAGCACCCTGTCTTCTGTCTCTCTGGTCCATTCCTCCAATGGATCATCCTCGTGAAAAATCTGATCCAAATCGATCAGCTGGTGATCGGCCTTCTCGCTCCTTCTCGCATGTCTATGTCGCAGTCTCATATTATAATGCACATAGACCAGCCTTTTAAGGTGTTCCATTGTTAGCATGTTCCTGGTCTTTGTGTGAATGAGGGAGAATGTGGTCCAGTTTCGTTCACAGTTGGACGACGAGACAGTTTGGCTCAACACACGCACAGCTAATCGTGTAAGCGTTGGAGCTTGCTCTAACCCAACACTATTCCACCATTGAGCTGCAACAAGTTCCAGTGGTCAGAAAAGATGGACCGTTTTATGGGGAACATATAGAAATCTAAGATTCATATAGATACCTGGAGTGACCCTTGTTATCGCCATTTCCGCCTTAGCGGAGCCGAAATAACCAACTCTCATCTTATAGGCATCCAGCTACAATTATCAATCATAATTTTAGAATGTGAACTGCTACATCAAATCATATATCAAAATAAAGATATCCGAATTTCATTTACCTCTCTGTCAATGTCAATTTACTTCGAGATGTCTGGTTCAAGCCTATCGATCACGCGTTTGAGTCCAACCAGCACCTCGTTGTCGTTTGTTGCATTGGAGGAGTATTGAAAGCGAGGATTTAGAAAATAGCCTGCAGCATGAATATCTTGATGTAGCTGCCTATCCCATCTCTTGTCTATCATGTCCCACCATTTTCTGTATCCCCTACCAACATTCTTCCGAATTTCCTCTTTTACACGGTCCATGGCCTCGTAGAGATACCCCATCTCGGCCTTATCATCGCTGTCGACCATTCGAAGAACCTTCACCAGGGGCTCAAATACGGCGATGACATTAGAGATAGTCTGCCAGAATTCATCGCCGTGAATCAGATCATACACGTTGTTTCCAACCTCCCTATCTTTTGGTTTAAGCCTTGGAAAGTTATCGGACCAATCCCTGGATGTGATCATTCTCCGCAGGTCATCTCGGTGCGCATACAGAGAGTCCAAAGCAATGAAGTGGGTCGCAAATCTTGTTATCGCGGGCCGGAGCAACTCTTTTCCACCCGTCTCTCTTCTCATCAAGCTGAGCACCCATCCTTTGTTGTATATGAATCCTGTTACCATCTGACTTTGTGCGACGATATTTTTGATTACTTCTTCTTTTGCCATGTCAGAAAATATCAAGTCGATACAATGCGCCGCACACGGGGTCCAATACAGATGATGTCTCTTGCGCATCAGTAGCTGCCCAGCTGACTTGTAGTTTGCCCCGTTGTCGGTAACCACCTGGACTACTCTATGCTCCCTAATTAGTTCTACATATTTGTCCATAAGATCAAATATGTAAGGACCATTCTGGAATTGGTCGGTTGCATCCACAGAGTCCAGGAACACCGTCCCATGGGTCGAATACACAAGGAAGTTAATTATATTCCTTCTGTTTTGTGTTGTCCAGCCATCGCACATCAGTGTGCAACCGTACTCATCCCACTGAACACGAAAAGTTTCTACATAATTTTTGATCTCTTCATACTCCATGTCCAAGTATGTGTGTGACAGCTCCCAAGCAGTGGGTGGAGCAACGCCACGTCCCGATTCCGCAATAGCATCCACCATGGGCCTGTAATATGGGCTATTGGTCACATTGTATGGAATGTGGTTGAAGTAGAAAAATTTGGCCATAGTTCGGCCGACATAGGCCTTGGCATTCTTCATGAAGGTATTCTTTATGGTTGATTGGGATTTACCCTTCTTCGTTTGAGAAAAAGGGTCGGCACCGGGTCTGAGAGTGCCGGCTGGTCTACCGGTTGGCTGAACATCGCGAGCAGAACCGCACGCGAACATACCGGCCATTCGGGCGGCACGACTACCCGATCTGGCTAGCCCAGGGGCTCCAGACCCAGACGATCCTGCTCCCATCCTTCTACCATCACTTCTAATCTCTTCTTCGACAAGTTCTTGCCTACTTCTTCAAAGAGCTCTTCTAAGGTCCCTCGCCTCCTCGGTCTCATCCTCATCCTCATCTGAGTCATCTGATATTGCCTCCGTCTGCTTTGCCCTTATCTCCTCCTCTATCCTCTTCTTCTCAAATCTGGCATGTACCTTTTCGGCCTTCTTCTGAAAAACGTGCGCTCTCATCTCTTCACGCACTTCTTTAGGTGCCTCGGGGCATGTCAGCACATCCCCGGTAATTCCCGCCAAGTGTTCCTTAAGGCGAGACACGCCTCCATGCATTTCTTTCCGGCAATAGTTGCACCTTACTTGTCTATGGTTATCTGCGATCATTTTACAGTGAGCCCACCCAATATCCACCGTCTTCTCCGTTGGAGTTCTTCGAGACATGTTAATTACTGCACCATAAACCAAGGGTTATGATTAATCTTGAAAAGATTATTAACGTATTAGACTTAGATATAGTCGACGGTGTCACATAATCATGATTTGCGTCCTTGCGGTCCAGCGGAACACGGTCAGGGAATTGACTAAGCCAGGATCACTTATACCCAGTCTAGCTAGGTTGATCCAGCAAACTTAGCCAAGCACATTGAGCCGGATCATAGTCCATTGAAGGAAACTTATCATTCATATGTTTGCCATCAACTAAAAGGCTTTTATTAAAACTAGTTAATCTTATCAACTAGTTGAATCCTAAAATTCGAATTTATTATGATTCGTTAATAACTTTTATTAGAGTCCTTATCAACTATAAAATTTTATTTGTTTCAACGTGCTAACCTAATCATGTATTTGGATTTTAATAGATTCACAGTACAACAATTTAGAAGAATTTTAATGGCTAACCTAAGAGGCTTTCTTGAATTATCATATAATATGCAAGAAAATAGAATTACCACTAAAACATGTCAACTAAACTTTATCTCATAAAATTTAGCATGCAGATAAGCAACTTAAATATCACATAAATAATAACATGCAATTTGTAGTATATCTATTGTTAGACAATTTTAGAAAATTTTAATAGAAAATTTTAGTATTTTTAATGGCTAACCCAATCCCATAAGTACTATTATTAAAAAAATTTAGTATTTTAAGCTCTAACATATTTTAAGTTCTAACATATTTTTAGTATTTTAAGTAGTTAATTGATCAATAATTAATGTAGCTTCTCTTTTATTTTTAGTATTTTTTCCTCTAACCACGTATTATATGGTAATTAAATTGATAGTAGACAAATAGTATTTTTAAGGAGTCCAAATAGCATTTTAGGATTTATTATGTATTTTAACTTTTTAAGTATTTTTCTATATTTGTTATGCGTTTTCCGTATTTTTCAGTATTTATTTGGTATTTTAACTAATTTTTTCTATTTATTATGTATTTTAAATAGTATCTTTAGGAGTCCATGTAGGATTTTTAGGATTTATTATGTATTTTTAGTATTTTTCTATATTTGTTATGCGTTTTCCGTATTTTTCAGTATTTATTTGGTATTTTAACTAATTTTTTTGTATTTATTATGTATTTTAAATAGTATCTTTAGGAGTCCATGTAGTATTTTCGGTTTTATTATGTATTTTAAGTATTTTTTTTCTTTATTTGTTATGCGTTTTCCGTATTTTCCAGTATTTATTTGGTATTTTAACTAATTTTTTTGAATTTATTATGTATTTTAAATAGTATCTTTAGGAGTCCATGTATGATTTTTAGGAATTATTATGTGTTTTTAGTATTTTTTTTCTATATTTGTTATGCGTTTTCCGTATTTTTCAGTATTTATTTGGTATTTTAACTAATTTTTTTGTATTTATTATGTATTTTAAATAGTATCTTTAGGAGTCCATGTAGTATTTTTTTTAAGATTTATTATGTATTTTTAGTATTTTTCTATATTTGTTATGCGTTTTCCGTATTTTTCAGTATTTATTTGGTATTTTAACTATTTTTTTATTTATTATGTATTTTAAATAGTATTTTTAGGAGTCCATGTAGTATTTTTAGGTTTTATTATGTATTTTAAGTATTTTTTTTCTATATTTATTATGTGGTTTTCGCATTTTTCCGTATTTATTTTGTATTTTAAATAATTTTTCCGTATTTATTTTGTACTTTAAATAATTTTTCCGTATTTATTTTGTACTTTAAATAATTTTTTCGTATTTATTTTGTACTTTAAATAATTTTCCGTATTTATTTTGTACTTTAAATAAATTTTCCGTATTTATTTTATACTTTAAATAATTTTTCCGTATTTATTTTGTACTTTAAATAATTTTTCCGTATTTATTTTGTACTTTAAATAATGTTTCCGTATTTATTTTGTATTTTAATTAATTTTCCTTATTTATTCTGTATTTTACATAATTTTTTCGTATTTATTTTTTATTTTAAATAATTTTTCATAATATAAATTAAGTAGCATAAGCTGGAAAGTGAGCCCATCAGTCTCATTAATAGCAAAAGAGACTCATTTTCTTAATTGAGCCCAGCAGCAATAATATATATTAATTGCAAAAGAGACTGACAGAGTCTCATTTTCTTATGAAACCTCCTTGGGACTGACAATTATTAATAGCAAGAGTCTCCTGGGTATTAGCAAGAGTCTCCTTGGGACTGACAATTATTAATAGCAAGAGTCTCCTTGGGACTGACAATTATTAATAGCAATAGTCTCCTTGGGACTGACAATTATTAATAGCAAGAGTCTCCTAGGTACTAGCAAGAGTCTCCTTGGGACTGACAATTATTAATTGCAAGAGTCTCCTAGGTACTAGCAAGAGTCTCCTTGGGACTAACATTATTAATACCAAGAGTATTATTATTAATATCAAGAGTCTCATTAACAGCAAGAGTCTCATTTAATTAATTAAAAATTGTGACGGTTGAGTTTCTCATCATTTCCTCTTCTAATACCATCAAACCTAGCAGTTCAAATTCTTAAGGAATAATCTATGAATGGCAAACTTGTAAATATTGTTATTTGCTGGGTTTTTTTAACATATTGTTAAAACGTGGGTGCGTTCAAATTACATTAACTTTATATTGTTTTTATATTAAAAAGCCAGCTGTTCATCATTAACTTTATATTAAAACCCAGCATTTCATATTATTATATTGTTAAAACGTTTTTATTATTAAAACCCAGCAGTTCATCATCAATTTGAGCTCTGGACTACTCTTCTAATATTTACAAAACCCATCAGTTCATCATTAACTTTATATTAAAAAGCCCAAGGCCACTAACCTCACTTTTAGTCTTCGACGAAAAAAAGCTCCGAGCGCGCGCAACCTTCAGGCGATCAGGTCTCTCCTTCGCCGGCGATCAATTCTCTTCCTCCTCCGCCGGCGATCACTTCTTCAGGTGAGGCGTCGACCCTCCTCTGGTGCCGACGACGCTTCCAGACTTCCTATCGAGCGGTGGATCCTTCTGATCGAGCGGTGGATCCTTCCGATCGAGCAATCGTGCCTCTTTGGGTTCCGTCGAGGCTTTGAGATGTTCGATTAAGGCTTCGAGACTTCCGATTGAGCCACCGACCCTTCCTATCTACCCTTCGTGCCTTCCGATCGCCTTCGTCCCTTCTTCGTGGAGATTTCCGAAGGAGTTTGGAGAGTTTTCAACGAAGAGGTAAATTTTATAGATTTATCTTTTTAATTTCTGTTCAATCACATGTTTCATTTACTGTTAGGTCACGGGGGTGTTTTTTTCGGTGCGTCTTCTTCCGCAGCCTACTTTTTCTTTTGGGTTTGTCTTCGTCCACCGTAGGCACTTAGGGTTGTCGAAACCCTAGGGTTTCGGTCAGTATCGCCCGATACTGGGCGATACTGACCGGAACCCTAGGGTTCCGGCCGAAACCGAAACCTAGGGGGTGGTTTCGGTACCGTTGGGGTCCGAAACCGATCCGATACGACCGATACCACTAGGTATCGGCCGATACCTCAATCCATGGATGCAACTGCTTCATTCTTAATACAAAAGTAAATTCTTAATAAATTTGATCCTAAATCCGAGGAAAGTATCTTTGTTGGATATTCTACATGAATCGAAGCGTATAGAATATTTAATAAAAGATCATTGATTGAAGAATCAATGCATATTTCATTTGATGAATTGATTAATAAACCTTCATATAATGATGATGATAATGATATTTTGATTATAGATTCTGTGCCTAAACTCAAAATTAATGAAGATAATTCTATTAATGAAATGGAACATATCAATAATAATATTGATTTACAAAAAACTTATGTAGAACACATGAATTGGTAATTGATAATACAAATGTGGAGTAAGAACTAGAGCTTAAATAGATCACATGGTCTATTATGCTTACATTTCTTCTTTTAAGCCCAATAATATGTAAGAAGCTTTTGTAGATAGTCCCAGATTTCAAGGAATGATATTTGGGAGCTTATGTCACGACCTCAAGATCATATTGTTATTAGCAACAAATTGATCTTCAGGAAACAAATTGGATGAATCTGGACAAGTTATTCGCAATAAGTAACGTTAGTCATGGAGACCGTAGGAGGAAGGTATCGATTTTGATGAAACATATGCTTATGTAGCAAGATTAAAATCAATAAGAATGCTATTAGCATATGAATACTTTATGGCCTTCAAAGCATATCAAATGGGTGTCAAAAGTGCTTTTTAAATGGTTTTATTAAAATAGAAATTTATGTAAAATAAACTCTTGGTGTTTAACATGAAATGTTTTCAAATCATGTGTTTAAGTCTAAGAAAGTCTTATATAGTCTTAAACAAATCCTCAGTGTGAACGACTTAAGATGTAATGTCACACTCTCTGGATGTCATTACAAACTCAAGTAAAGTAGGTCCTGCAGGTACCAGTGAAAGCAATATACATGAAAAGCAAGAAATACCAAAATTAAATACTCATTTATTCATCATCCTTCAACGAGGATATATTATCTAATGCAAGAAAAGAAACTAAAGCTCTCTGCTACATAGGACTAAAAATAATATAATACTACATAATACTCGTTTACTAATCTTAAAGCTCAAAACTCAGCTCAAAACATTTAGAATTCTCGTACTCAGGTGCCTCCTCGTATACCTATTCGTCACGTAACGGAGACAATAAAAATTGTATCACTATTTAATAAATTAGATTATAGCGAAACCCAGCATTTCAGTTAGGTACCAAACAAGAATGTAACAGGCATGCAACTGTAAACTACTAACAGAGGATTAACAAGCTATGTACAAGTCTAAACAACAACAGGTAAAGAAATCTAATAAGTACCAGGATATGATTTTCTTTCAGTGACATTAATTTCTAAACTTTAGTAATCGTTTACTTAAACAATTCTGTGTTGTGACTTATAATGGAGAACACGATATGCAACTCGAAGACCATCTTGGACCATGAGAAGATATCCCGGGCCCAGTCCAAAACAAGAAATCGGAAGGAACTCGGGATCCTTAAAACCCAAGAAAGAGAATCTTCCCAGATACGGGCCAAAAGCATGTCTCCAATCGCTGATGTACTCTCTATATTATAAGTTTAACAAACCCCATGAGTCATGTGTCAGTGTATGGTTGTTCATTTTGGTTCCAATCACTCATATACTCTCTATATTATAAGTTTAACAAACCCCGTGAGTCATGTGTCCGTGTATAGTTGTTCATTCTCTAGTTGTATATCAAGTATCATGTTGTTTACTACAGGCATGTGTCATGTGAGCTCAGAAAATGTCCATGTAAGTTATGCGGTTTAGGTGGGTTTCTGATGACAAATCAAGTTCTAGTTCTTGTTTCAAAAGCAATGCTTGTATCAGGTGTCAACTCTGGAACCAAACAACATGTCACTTTATTTCATGCATAACCCCTAAAGTACGCGATTTAAACATAACAATAACTATACTAAAGTATTGAAGGGAAGAAAAGTAATTTCAATGGTCATGGAGAAAAGTTCTATAACATATACTTGTAATTGATGTAGTTTCTAATTTCAACACAATAGCATATTACATGAAATTTTAAAAATGATTTTAAAACAATTTCTAATTAAAAATTTTAAAAGCAAAGGAAACGTGACAAGTTGAGATCAGATTCACGTTTGGCACCATTAAAGGATATTCGGTCTACTAGCTCAAGGGCGTTGCGTAATTTAGTGTATGAACAGAAGCCTATTAATCCCAACTGCAATGCAACTCAAATCGCACATACTGCACTAACCCATGCACCAAACATCATGAGAAACAGCCCTGGAAAGAAAACCTGAAAGCAGATGGTAGCAGCCCACGGACTGAAACCCAAAGGCATCACAGTGACAGAATTCAGCAAGGGGCCAAGGCCATGTAAGATGTTCAAATGGGCAAAAAGCCTGTAACACTGCAAGGGCAAAGCACCAAAGGGTACAACCCAACAAAATACCCAACACTCGAAGCAACTCAATCCCAAGAACAGCCACAGTCAACAACCGACATCATCAGTCAAGCAAAGCAACCACAATGTCAACCCAACACCACACTGACGACCGACCGAATTCACAAATCAACCGAAAAACAAAACGGATGAGGCCGCGACGAAGGTCATCGTAAACCCACACTGGTTGCCAAAAATATAGATCTTGTATGGAGAAAATCCCTCAATTAATTGTGGATCATCACATCCCCAAACACCCAAATTTCCCAACAAATCCAACCACAAAATAATAATGGAACTTAAATCGAAAGAAATTTTGGATCAGAAATAATATATCGGTTACCGATGTTGACCAAATCCACATATCTACTCGCTCAAGCCCTCCACCAATCGTCAATGGTTGCTTGAGGAAGAGGATGAATCGAAACGATCAACCCCATAAAAAATCGAGACCAAAATCAAAAGAAATCAGGGCCGAAAAGCTTAGAAATTTTTAGAGGAAAAGCTTTAATTTTCCCATAAAACTTCATGAAGAAAAGACTGGAGAGATATAGGTGTTCGGAAAGAGCCGTTGGGAGAGAGAGCGTGGCGAACTTCACGTGTAACCAAAAGAGAACGAAGCAACGGCGGTTCATTTTCGAAGGGGCAAGGGTTTCGATTTACTGTCGAAGAGGAGAGAGCGTTGTCAAATTCAAATGGAGGGAACAGAGCTCGGTTAGATTAGAAGGGTGGAGGCTCGGTTAAAGAAACAAAAGAGTAATGGCAGCTAGGGGATATGGCTTGCGGGATGTGGCTTTTAGTTTAGGGCTTGCAGGCGTAGCTTTTAGTTTAGGAAAAAGGAATTAAAGAAAGAAGAAAGGAATTGGGTTTGGGCTCTTGTTTTACGGGATGTTTGTGGAAAGAAAGAAAGAAAATAGGAACGAAAAGGAAGAGAAAAGGTATAGGGAGTTGGCTTTGATTTGGGCTTGAGGGGATTGTAGAGGGGATGGTGGGCTAGGCTCGAGGCTCGAAGAAAATTGTATGAAAAAGAAAAGGAGGAAAGAAGAAGAAGAGATGTAAAGTGAGGGGGTTGTTGTTGGGTCTTGGGCTTTTGTTTAAATTGGAAAATGAAAGAAATAAGGAGGGGAGGGAGAGACATAATAATAGACGGGCCATGGGTTTTTGAATGGGGAAAAAATAAGAAAGAAGAAAGAAGAAGAAAGAGAGAAAAGTAAGGAAAAAGAAAGAAAACGATTTATGAATTTAATTAGAAAAAATTTATAGGAAAATTGTAGAAATTGCTGATAGTCATATAGAATTTTCGGGTCATTACATAAGAATTTTCTTATGAATTCACGTCATAAAATTGGTAAAGTTGATTCAACACTTTTATTAAAAAATAAATTCAGATATAATTCTAATTCAAATATATATTGTTGATATTATCTTTGATTTGATTCTAGTAATGAGCATTTTTGTTAAGCGTTTCCTAAGCTCATGCAGGTTAAATTAGAGATAAGCCGCATAGGTGTACCCAACTTCTTACTTGGGCTTTATATCGAATACCTGAAAGAATGAATATTCATCAACCAAGATAAATACGCAAATGCTCAACCATTTTGGTATTGACAACTCTGGTTACATCGATTAGTACATCGACTTCCTTGACAATGATTCTTCAGTAAAAGTGTCGATCGAAAAACAGCACCGAGATATAATTGGATCACTTCTTTATTTAGCTATAAGTAGACCAAACAATTGTGTTTAATGTATGTTTATATGCATGATTTCAATCAAACCCTAAAAATCACACCTTAAGGCTATAAAACGAATACTTTGATACTTCAAGAACAGAACGAATTATGATCAATTTTATCCAAAACCAAGCATAATCAAGTTAATTTCATAGCATATAATGATGTTGACTTTGCTAGATGCAAATTCGATAGCAATAGTTCTAATGATACCAATTACCTTTTGAGACATTCCTTAGTATCTTGGTTCATCAAAAAAAAAGGTCCACAACCGAAGTTAAATATATAGCTGTCAGTTTAGCATGTACAAAAATTTTATGGATGAGACACACACTATCTAATTATGGTCTAAATTGCTCAACATCGACAATTATATGTGACAATGCCAGTATTTGAGATTTCAGACCATCCAAAGTTCGATTTTGCCAATGGTAGTCAGTTAGTTGGACCAGTTCAATTTCAGGTAAGGCTAACTGAGGTGGTGGTAGCTTCTATGTACGTACAGTTAGAGAGATGCACTACGTTTAAGACTTTGCAGATTTATTTCAAGATGATAATATTAGATTGCCTCTCGATCATGCCCTCGAATTCTTAATCGAAATAATACCAAGTACGCAACCCAATCTCCAATGCCCCTTATCGCATGGCACCGTATGAGCAAAAAGAACTTCGGGCACAGTTAAACGACCTACTAAAAAGGAGGGATACATCCTAGCATGCCTTCTTAGGATGCACCGATGTTATTGGTTAAGGAGGATGGATCGAGGAAAATGCACATCAACTACAGATAGCTGAATAAGGCAATGGTAAAGAACAGATACACATTACCGTGCATCGATGACATCTTCACCAACTCAGAGGATCGAGAGTTTTCTTGAAACGGGATCTGAGAAGCGGATATCATCAAGTGAAAGTTAAGGATGACATTCACAAGACCAACTATAGACTAATTACAGACACCATGAATACTTGATCATGCACTTCGGTATGCACGGGTGGCATTCATGAATCTCATGAACCAAGTCTTCTACGATTATCTGGATAAGTTCGTTTTGATATTCATCGACGATATCCTTGTCTATTCGAAAAGCATTTAGGAGCATGTAGAACATTTGCAAACGGGTTTGAGAGATATTGATGCGGCACCAGCTTTACGCTAAGTTCAGCAATTGAGTTTTGGTTGGACAAGGTGAACTTGGGCCATGTGTCCAAAGAAGGAATATAAATATATCTGGAAAAGATTGCTACTATTTAGAATTGACCAATCCCTCGATCAGTTCCTGAAATCCGAAGCTTTCTAAGGTTAGCAGGCTAATACTGGAGATTCATCCAAGATTTATCTAAATATGATGTGGCTGATGAGAATGATATTGAATTCGTCTAATCTGAGGCAGACAACCGCTTTGAGAGAACTGAAGAAGTTAACTTCAATGCCTATTTTGACTATTCTAGATTAGACAAATAGCTTCAAAATGTTCTATGATGTGTCTTATAAGTGACTCGTATGTGTGCCTCAATAGCATGGTCGAGTTGTGGCTTTCGCATCGAGGCAGTTGAAAACGCATTAGAACACATGACTTAGATTTAGCAACAGTTGTCTTTGCCCTGAGGATTTGGACATTTTTGTTGGGACGAGTGTGTGGAAATATTCACGGATTACAAGAGTCTGAAATGTATTTATACAGAAGAAACTCAACATGAGACAACGTAGATTGTTGGAGCCCATGGCAAACTATGATATTGACCTTCAATACCATCAAGAAAAGATTAATGTTGTATATGATGCATTGAGTCGGTGTCCAATATTATGACCATCACGACTCATTGGAGACTTTAACAGGACATCCATGATATGGAGGTGGAGGTTATTTTACATGTGATTATGTCGCTGATGAACATGCAGAGATTCAGTAAACCCATAAAATAAATCAAGGATGCTCAGGCTGGCGACATGAAGCTCCAAAAGATTAGAGACCATGTGGTAGCAGGACTTCGGTTGGAATTCACAGTCCACAAAGATATAGCAGGATCTATGTCATCAGGTGACATTAGAATGAAATTGCTATATGAAGCCCCCCCCCCCACTTCCTGTATTCGATTCATCCAGGACAAACTAAGATGTATAAGAATCTCTGACAAAACTTCTGGTGGTATGGTATGAAGAGACATATCTTGAAACGTTGCCAAGTGCTTAGTATGTTAGTAGGTGATGGCTGAACACCACTAGATTGCGAGGTTGTTGCAACCTTTGCCCATTTCAGTAGGGATTTCTTGATTGGACTACCATGGATCGCAAAACAGAATGACAAGGGTTATCATAGATTAATTGACCAAGTCGTCACATTTCATTCCATTTCGAGTCGAGCAATCCATTGAAATCCTTTGCAAGTAGATGGAAGAGAGTTTAAGGTAGCATTGTGTACGTTTCAGAAAGGGATAACCGGTTCACCTTACAATTCTGGAAGCACTTACCGGTAAGTTTGGGTATCGATTTGAGTTTCAACTGCATACCACCTGTAGACGGATAGTCAGTCAGAGTGCATCATCCAAATACTGAAAGATATGATGTGAGCTTATATGTTGGACGTTAAAAGATCTTGGGAAGATCACATACATCTCATGAAGTTTGCATACAATATGTACCAGTCAGTATCGATATGTCACTTTTTGCAGCCTTGTATAGGTGGAAATGTCGTTCTCCCTTAAGTCAGTACGACATCGATGATCATGAGCTCACAGGACCAGAATTAATCATGAAAGCCGTGAATATAGTGTAGACTTATCAGATAGAAGCTTCAAATTACGTAGGATCGAACAAGTCTTGGGCAGATATGACACACTAACACCTGAAGTTTCAACTGGGAGATCATATTTTCTTGAAGATTTGCTTGATCGTGATTTCATCCGTTTTTGTCATAGAGGAAAACTTAATTCACGGTACATCAGACTTTTCAACGTATTGAAGCAAGTGGGAGAAGTGTTGTATCGTCTTGCAGTGACCTATCCTTGGAAGGAGTGCATGACGTATTTCATATCTTAATGACGAAAATACATGGAAGATTTGAGTCATGTAATGGACCATTCAGAGATCTCCATACAATCAGACTTGACTTGTGACCAACATCCTGTAGAGATTTTCAACTTGACCACAGAAGACTTTCAGAGCAAGAAAATAAATTTGAAGGTAATGTGACATCGTAACTCACTTGACAAGTCTACCTATTAAAAGAGGAGATGCATGAACGTTACCCACATGTATTTGATGTATCCTAACTTAAACGAATCCTGAGAACAAAATTTTCGTAAAGAGAGTAAAATGTAATGGTCTGAATTCTTTGAAAAAAAATCCTCAAATGTACATAAATTTATGTGAATTTTGTTTTTTTTAATTTTTCTATATTTTTCTGTGCTTGTTTTATACTAAAACACAGTAACCCTTTAAAATCTAAACCTAATAGCCTAACTCAACCCCGACCCATTTCATCCTTTAAAACATCTCTTCTTCTCAATTTTTTCACTCTTTTTCTTTTTTCTTCCGTTTTCCTCGAGTGGTGACTCTATCTACCCGTACATGTTGCACGATTTCCTATGCTAGTAGGTACATTGGACTTAACCGGCCGTGCCCCTGATCTTCTCATCAACCATTTCATGTAACCTCTATCTTTCTCTCTTTCTTCATATTTCAATTAAAACCATAGCCCTAGCCCTAGAGGGAATGATCGGATCTCTATCTCCTCTAATCTCACCAATTACTTTCCCTCCAACCATCCTATCATTCTGATAAATCCGACACTCTTTTTATGGGTTTTAGGCCGATTAGGGGCATTTTGGGTCTTTTTGTTATATTTTATTATTGTAGGGGCTTTGGTGTAATTTTGCAAATTAGGATTAGTATTTAATCCCCATGGTGCAGCCGGCCCTAGGCAGCATATTTTGAGAATAAAATTAATAAAGCGAGGAGAGATCCTTGTTCTACGGGAGAGTGTGAACGTCCTCTTTAATCGGCGTCTTGGAAGGACGATCACCCCTATAATTGTGATCAATGGTACCCCTATTATTTTCAGTTTTAGTAATAAAATTTCAGATCTTGTTTGGTCCCTATCAATTTGGTATCAAAACAACATCGATCCATGGCAGTGACAACAAGATCCAAAGATCGCATCGACGCGATGGAGGAAAAATGTAAGGGGGAGATTGAAGGAATAAAGAAAACCCTAGTGAAACATGAAGATGTCCTAACGAAGCAAGGCGAAACCCTAGAGAAACATGGAGAAATCCTAGCACAAATCATTCTACAACCTATAGGGATTTCGGCAAAAAGTTAAACGGCGACGGCACAAACCCTAATCCAACGAAAAAGACAACTTTGGAGAAGAGAAAGGGAAAGATGGAAGCTTTTGAAGGGACGCTTTCCGATGCTGACAACTACTTCGAGGAGGAAGAGGAGCACAGGATGCAAAGCCGCGATCTACGAAACCCGAGGACGTTAAAAAGCGAGATCCGGCTCTTCGGCAGTAACACAGGGGCACCGCCCCCTGTTCAGAGTTCTGGAGGGGCGCCCACCCCTCCAGCAGGGGCGGCTGGCCCCCCAGATGCCTGGACATGGGCCGCTGCCCTTGTCCGGCCATATGGGGGCCGCCAAGACCTCCAGGGGGCGACTAGCCCCCCAGGCTGCCGTACAGGGGCCATCGCCCTTGTCCGGCAGTTTGGGGGGGTACCAGCCCCACCTGGAGGGGCAACAGGCCCACCAGGCCCCTGACAAGTGGCTGCCGCCCCTGACCAGTGGCCTGGGGCGCCATCCCCACCAGCATGGGCGCAGGCCCCTAGGTTCAGAACAGCGTCACTTGGGCCCCACAGGACCCAGATCCAGGAGTTTTCGCCCTACAACAGCGACGATTCGAGCCACAGGGGCAATGGGACAAGTCCGATGCACATCTTAGTAGCCGACGAGGGCCCCGAGGCCCCCCGGGGATGCGTTACGACGACGACGAGCCTCCAGGGTACTTGTGGGATCCTGGTGACGATGGTGATGAGTTTCGAGAGCCCCACAGCCCTCGACATGCTACACAAACAAGACGACGACCACCCTGACTTATGAGTACACAGGAGACTATGTTGGAGAGGGGGACATGGAGTAGTATGATCAGGGTTTATATGATGGCGACTAGGGCTGGGGAGACTACGGAGATCGAGATGGGGGCCCACGGAGGGGATTTGAGCGGCACGGGGAGAGTGGACAGCATTACCATCAGCCCAAGCACGTAGGGGACGAGCAGACTATGGGGCCTTTGGGCCGGACAGCAGGATCCAGAAGCTGAAGATGCACATATTTGAGGGAGCGGATCTGATGGCATGGATTTACAGGACTGAGAAGTTTTTCAGGGTGTCCCGTATGACAGAGGAGCAGAAGCAGGAGGCGGCATCAGTGTATTTAGATGGGAAGGCCCTCGCGTGGTACCAGTGGAGGGATGAGAGACGGCCATTTCGCTCATGGGATGAGATCAAGGATGGGTTGGTGAGAGATTCCGTGACGCTCCCTTGGGAAACTTACGAGAGCAATTACTTTCCCTCGGGCAGGATGGTACGGTGAGAGACTACAGAGAAAAGTTCGAGGCACTGTAAGGGCGAGTGCGTGGAGTTTCTAATGAGATAATGGAAAGCGCCTTCATGAAGAGGCTGAAGGCTTCCATCCGCACAGTGGTTCGCATACAGAAGCCTCAGGACCTGATGGAAGCCATGGAGTATGCCCAGATGGTGGAGAATCGGCTGGTGGAGACGAAGAAATCTGGAGGGACTGGAGGTGGTTCGTCTTCTAACAGCTAGCTCACGGGTGGTGGACAGCAGAAGATGATGACAAGAATGGGCATCGTCTAGCCAGGAGAAGAGCGGGGTGCCACCGCAAGGCAGTTCAGAAAAATGTCGAATGTGGAGATGCGAGAGGAGGCAGAAGGTGTTGTGCTTCAAGTGCGATGAGAGGTTCACCTCGGGGCACCATTGTGGAGTCGCAAGCTCTAGCTGCTGTTAGTGGGGTGAAGAGGACATCGTGGAGGATGAAGTGCCCGGAGGAGATGAGTATCCCCACTTGGGGTAGGACCGTCGTGCACTTCATGCACTCTTTTTATGAGTTTTAGGCCCATTATGGGCATTTTGGTTCGTTTTGTGATATTTTATTATTGTAGGGGATTTTGTGTAATTTTGCAAATTAGGGTTAGTATTTAATCCACATTTTGCAAATTAGGGTTAGTATTTTGAGAATAAAATTGATAACTTGAGGAGACAATTCCTCGTTCTACGAGAGAGTGCAGACGTCCTCTTTAATTGGCGTCTTGGGAGAGCGATCACCCTTATAATTGTAATCAAGGTACCCCTTTTATTTTCAGTTTAATTAATAAAATTTCAGATCTTGTTTGGTCCCTATCACATTCCTTCCTACGCTAGCAAGAGGCAAGTCACAACTGCAACTTGACGCCGAGGTAAACAACCAGTTTTCAGTGTTCGAGTGACGAACAGTGAGCCCTTTTTCCCTGTTATATGGTGACAAGTATGCTCCATTAACCCTTTTTTAGTCTTAATAAACACAGACATCGATTGTTTTGCCTTATTCATTGCTTGTGATTGTTTGGCTGGGGGCCTTGTTCAATTATCTACCGTAATTAATTTCTTTGGCTTTGTTCACTTCTTGTGGTTTGATTTTGGGGACTTGTTCAAATTAATTGCAGCTGTTCTAGGTTTGTGATGGTGATATTTACTGGCTTGTGCTCTTTTGCTAAGGCTCTGGATTTACTTATGCCTCTACCAGTCATGTCCCTTAACTGTGGCTTTTTGTTTGCCTCTGGAATTTATTGTGGCTTCGTGTTGCTGCTTTGCATTTTCATCCAAGCTTTGTCTGTCTCTGGAATTTGTTGCGACTTCTTGCTCTGGATTTTACACCCCAGCATTGATTGCATCTGGAATTTGTTACGTCTTCTTGCTGATGTTTTGGAAATTCATCCAAGCATTGTTTGCCTCTGGAATTTTCTTGCAGCTTCTGTTGCTGCTTTGGATTTTCATCCAAGCCTTTCTTGGCTTTGGATGGTGCTGGTGCTGCTGTTCTTGATTTTTATCCAGAGTCATTTGTGGTTCCTCTTATTACTAATTTTTTGGCTGATGGTCATCTCCCTTGACTATGGCTATTTTGGTTGCTATCATTGTTCCTATTTGCGGCTGATGTCACTTGGCTTTATCCTTTCTTCCTGAGGCTTGATTTGTTATTGTTGTGCATGGTTACCTTGACGGCCCTTCTTTGGCTCTGATTTGTGCACAAATGACCTGGTCATGGTAGTGTGTTAAATGATTCGATGATGATTCCATATAAGAATATTATGTGTGATGAAAAATATGCACAATTGCGGTTATTTCATTTTAAGTGTCCTAAATTTGGTTTATGGGATATACATGGGAACGTGCATAAATGATCATATGATGAGATTGATAATTTTAGTTAATATATGTAGTTATGTGTTGGACCATGCTAGCGTTATGACATTCATTGTGTGATGTTGTTATTGGTCTCTGTTGGCATGAAAAATAATGGTTACTACCTCTTAAGCAAGCCTAATTCATGACTACAAAGAACACATGGTTATACCTTAAAAGGGTTGAACTCTATACCTTATAAGGGTTGAACTCTGATACTCTATCTAATATATTATGATATGCACGATGTTGTCCCATAAATTAAGTTATTTTATCATAGGTTAGATGTTTCGGTTTCAGTTTCAGTTTCGATCTTCTAGAATTTTTAGAATTTTTAGGTTTTGGTTAAGTTTTGTTTCCTTGGTTTCGAAGTTTCATTTCGTTTCGTCTGTATCGATAGTTTCAATAGTTTTAAGTGCAAATATGAAATATTATAATGCAAAATATGTAAAATTAAAGTGCAAAACATTATTGCTAAAATTGTAGACACAAGTGTCCAACTGTAAATAAGAAAAATTTTAGTTAAAATTGCAAAATATTCAAGGGGTCTGTGTGCGGCACGTGCCCGCACGCATGGAACACGCGTTGCTCCCAGTCATCTTTACACAGTTTGCCCACATATATAAATTATTTACATGTTTGACATTCACTTTAGTAAGTAAAGGGATAACATTCAATGACACACTAGTAAATATCTATAATATGTTGAGCTAATTGTGAATGTGTGTTACTCACCATATACAGTTTGCTCAACATATTTGATTTATTTACAGGTTTACCATTCAGCTTTATTAAACGGCTCAAAGATAATAGCAAACTTGTAAATAATAGTCATATTTGAATCAGAATGTAAACTGCGAAAGGAGCCATCATTATTAACGTGGCAAGGGATCATTAACCTCATCAATCAATGAAGGGAGAAAAATTTAAGCGGAAAAAACCTAAATATTTTCATCGAGCTTTTCCTTAAATTTAAACCCTCACCTCACCATAATTGTTATACTCACCAATTCATTGCCTTTTCATTGACCGCGTTCCCTTTCCCTCCTCCGAGCTTCAACCTTTAAGTAGATGGAGATCAACGACTATTTTCATGCAAGTGAATAATACCTCTTAGCGATGGAGATCAATGGCCGTCTTCGAAGATCTGAGTTCATCCGAGCCTTCGACCTCTCAAAAAAGATAATTTTTATTTCTAAAATTATAATTGAGTTTTTATACTTCTCTCCATCAACTTCTCTTGCACATTTATAGGATAAATTTAACACTATTTTCTGATTGGTGTTATTCTTTAATAATGGATTTAACTGTGGATTCACATGAGCTGCTCTTGCATTATATGATTTTTTATAATTTTAATCAATTTATATTTTATGTGAAAAATGAATGTTTTCTCACTTTTCTACCTATTTCTTCTTTTTCTATCTTGGTTTCGGTCAGAATCATCGCATTCCAGCCAGTATTGGCTCAAATTGACGGAACACGCCGGTTCCAACCAAAACCGAGATACTGCTACATTTTTGTACCGGTGAGGTTCGAAACATGTATGCAGCGTCGGGTAAAACCTATATACATGGTTATATTTAGGAAAGCAATTACCTGATTACATCTTGATGAATGTTTCCATACGTATGATACTATACTACACATGATCACCGGTCTTGATTAACACTGCTTTTGTGTGTGTGTGTGTGTGTGATACCACACTTGATACTATCTCATACAAGATTATTATATATGATGTTGAACTAAATCTGAACACGACAATACTAGTACTGAACATGAAAATATGAGCTGCAATTCACAACGCACCATACATGATTATACGGTTTGCACTAGATTACTAGGGTTTGGGAATGGTATTAAGAGTATGTATGCCATATTGGGGGTGCACCATTTTATTGTCTTGATCGACTCTGGTTCTGTACTTAACTGAATCTGTTTCATGTACGTGATTTTATTTGGCCTAGGTGAGTGCCTCCCGTGGCAATGATGAGTTCGTATGTTGCATATTGTGACTCAGATATAAGTACATCACTAGATTAGGAGCAATATATAGTTATACATTCTAACGTACCCATAGTTAATGTAATTTATTGATATTCTGATCTTGCCTTGCATGTTATACCATCTGTTACCAGTGTTCTAAATATCGGATATCGGTCGTGTATCGGCTTGGAAATTTTGATATCGGATTGCGAATATCGGAGATATATCGGGGATATTGCTAAATATCTTAGTGTCATATCGGAGGCTAAAAATAATGTCATATGCAAGCATAAGTGTATCTAAGAAGATGTAAACTATATAACTCAAATGTGTATACTTATCTCACTAAACGTGAATATCAACCATTCACCTGGTGAAATATTTCTTTAAGTAGTCACCAACTAAGAGAGTACAATACCTACAAAATATGATTTTATATTACATTACTCAAGTATGATATCATTTAATAACATAACTATGTTGTTTAACTATTAAGAAAAAATTAATTAACACTTTAACAGCTATTACACAAAACTCCTATTCACATTACATTAATCGGAATCATGAAATGACAAATTTTGATTAGCTGTTGTAATAAATGAGTCATGACAGTGAGTAAATATCATAATAGAGCTATAAAATCAATTGAAAGTCTAAAAGTTAGGAAAAACAACATGATACTATCATCAAGACATATAATATTGTTTGCTAGCATATATATCATGTATCATTTTTTGACAGTTAAAATTAACTGTAGAATTGAGAGTGAAAGAGCGGGAAAGCGTCAAACAATCGAAGAGAGAAAAGAAGAAGTCGACTGATTCACTGATGCATCGACTACAAACTGAAGGCTAAAGCAAATAAAAGAGCGACGTTAAAAAATTGAAAAAAGGAGCCAATCAATCTTATGCAAAGACTGCAAACTGAAGCCGATCAATCCTCACATTTGGACGTAGATCGAAGAGAGAGTTGTGTCCTCGGTCGAATAGATAGAGCTACGTTGTCGATCGAAGAGAGAGGGTCGAAGAGAGAGGAATATCTGTGTTGTCGGTCAAAGAGATGAAGAGCTACGTCGTCGGTCGAACCATCAAAGATCTGCGTTGTTGGTCGAAAAGACAGTGGTACGTCGTTGGTCAAAAAGAGAGGGAGAGCAGCGGTGTTAAAGAGCGCACGACGTCGTCAGTTGAAGAGAGAGGAATAGCGATGAAACCGTTGCTCGAAGAGAGAGCGTGCGGACGTGCACGGTGAAATCAAAGTGAGAAAATTAGGGCTTTTGGCCATCACGCTCACGACTTTGCCCCTTTATTTGCAAGTATCAGGTCAAGTCGGGTAACGAATTACAAACACAATCCGTCACCCAACCCGTTAACCAAAAAACCAAAAACCGGACAATATTTCGAAGCGAAATAATCGGCCACGCAACCGATATTGCGGCCATATCAGCGAAAAATCGAAAAACACAATTTATCGTCCTATATCATATCACTCAAGTCTAATTTCTGACATTGTGATCGATATATTGGATATCGGTTCCGATATTTAGAACACTATCTGTTACTCAAGTATATATATATAACTTCTTCTATTGTTTTGCATTTATTATTTTATGTTAATCTTATGTTTTTGTTCATGGTTTTAGGAACCTACAACCTACTTTAACGGTTGCTTTGTGACCGTTAGGTATGAAAAACAATTACCTAGAAATTATTGGAGCAGTATCCGAAGTACGAGTAGCCAGATTGTTTTAATATTTACTTCAGTGTTCTAGCATATGAATAGTGTAAGGCAGTCTCTCTAAACAGTTTCATATCCAATGTTTGTAATTAAATAACATTTGTTAAAATAAAATGTAGTGACTATGTAATTCCTTGGTATCAGTGTGTATATTTGTGAATGTTGGTATCAGTGTGTATATCTGTATCATTCACATGTAACTTGCAGGACATGTCAGTTCGTATGCTTAATGTATACTAAACCAAAAAAATGTACATGTATTTATAGTGGAAGCTCGGTTAGTGGAAGCTCGGTTTATCATTTTTGGTTTAGGATACTGATAGGCTCCGAAAGAAAGATCTGATTTTTATATAAAATAATAGCAAAATGAAGATAATTGGATGCAAAAGTAGGTGTACCCTCCTCCCAAGACGCCGTTATGAGGACGTCCACACTCGTCTAATCTAAGATCTACCAGGAACTCTCAATAACAATTTGATAATCAAGCATGCCCCTCAATGACGGCTAGACCTAGTTTAAATAATAAACTCATAACCCCCTAATTACTAATTTGCCATCCCAATATAATTAAAGCTAGGTGCGGCCTCCCCCCTTGCGCACGAATCTTCATGGGTCTCCTCCTCTGTGTGCGCGCGGATCTACCATTACTCCGCCCCTGAAAATCCACATTGTCCTCAAGGTAGTGCATGAAGCTTCTGGCGGTATTACTCCCCGTGGGAGTCGTCTTTCCCTCCGATCCCCTCATCCTCTATGACATCGCCATCTGCCTCTGCTATCAACACTCACAGCTTGTGACCCCCACAGTGGTGTCCGGGGGTGAAATACTCATCGCGTCTGAAACAGAGCCATTTCTGCCTCTTCTCTCTCAGCTCGACGTCGGTCATCCTCCGGAATTGGCCCCCAGCTAGTGGTGTGCTGCTCTGCTCTGCAATCTTCTCAGTACTCGCCTGATCTGTCCCAGTAATGGCCTCCATCCCTCCGGCTCCAGACGATGTGCCCCGCTGTACCTAACCACTGTACCCGCTCATGGCTCTCCTTTACTCTGTCTGGGCATCCTCTACCATCTGTGCCATCTCTATGACCTCGGACAACCCCCTGGGCTTGTATGGTCACACTGCGGATCGAAGACTAGGCTTCAAGCCCTTCATGAAGTTGCTCTCTAGTGACTCATCGGTGACCCCGTGTACTCGTCCCGACAAGGTCTCAAACCTCTCAATGTAGTCTCGCACTGATCCCTCCTGCTTGAGGGTGAATAGCTGCTCGTGAAGGTTTCCCAGGTGGAGATCCCTAAACTTCTCCAGAATGATATCCTTCAGCTCCTCCCAGCAACGAATCCGTTGCATCCTCTCCTTCCACTGGTACAACCCCAGAGCTCTCCCCTCCATACAAATAGTCGCTGCCTCCATCTTCTGAGCATCTGTCGTGTGATGTGCTTGTGATGTGCTGTAAAGTATCTCTCCACCGTGAACAGCCAGGCATGCAGATCTTTCCCTCTGAAAAGTGGCATCTCCAGCTTCCGTACCCTGCAGTCCCCTCCAAAGTACCCCTGGTCGGACCTACCCTCTGTGCATCGGGGCTGATAGTAATGCTGCCACCTCTCGTCCTGTGTCTCAAATCCTCTAGGTGGCCCTCTCCGCGACCACCATAGTCCCCTCAGGGACCTCCACGCCTGCCCTCGAAGTCATCCCATGCTGCATCATTGCCAAACTCAGCCTCATAACCTCCTCCTCCATCATCATAATAGGTAACCCCTCCCTGCCGAGGTCCCACGAACTCAGACCTGTCCTGGAAATGCTCCGCGGGGCCACGTCGCTGTCCGAAAGACCCGAATGGTTCAAATCTGCCCTGATGCCCTTCGAGCCCTTGCCGCTGCCCCGAAACCCCCGAAAAGCCCTCGTGGGGCCTGCTGCGCTCGTCGCCCCCGGCGGCTGCCGGGGGTCGCCTGGGCCTGCCGGTCCTCCGACGGCCTCACCGAGGCTGCCGGAGGCCCGCGGGTCCTCCCGCTGCTCCGACAGGGCCGACGGGCCCTGCCAAGGGTCGGCCGGGTTCCGTCGACCCTGTCGAAAGTCACCAAGGGCGGGGGAGGGTCCCCCGCCCTGTTCTGGCGGCGGTCGAGCCCCCGCTGATTTTGGGGGTTCGGCTGCCCTTCCTCTCCTTGCCGCGCCGCCTGAAAGGGGCGGCTAGGGCCGCCGCCCCACCCTTGGGCTTCAATCGCCTTTTGTCGCACCTACTCGCGATAATCAATCCTCTCTGGTTCCTCGTCTTCATCTTTGTAAAATTCTTCCTCCTCCAAGAGACAATCCGGGTCAAACCCCTCTTATTTCTTCTTCCCCTTCTTCAAAGGTGTCGCCTTTGATGCCGATTTAGGGTTCCTTCGCCTTGGTTGCTCGCCGACCATTGGAGGATGAACTTCGTTAATTGTTCTTCGTGCCGTGATTGATTCGCCGCCAATTGTTTAATGGAATCCGCTTGATTTTCCGTCAATTGTTTGATGGAATCCCCCAACGATTTTATCGCCTCCTCGTTTCCCATCAATGATCTTTTCAACCCTTCGATTTCGCCGTTAAATTTCTCCTCTAAGGTGTCAAACTTGTCCTTCGATCTCGTCGTAGTCGACATAGATCGTCACGTGCTCTGATACCAAAATGATAGGCTCCGAAAGACAGATCTGATTTTTATATAAAATAATAGCAAAATGAAGATAATTGGATACAAAAGTAGGTGTACCCTCCTCCCAAGACGCCGTTATGAGGACGTCCGCACTCGTCTAATCTAAGATCTACCAGCAACTCTCAATAACAATTTGATAATCAAGCATGCCCTTCAATGACGGCTAGACATAGTTTAAATAATAAACTCCTATCCCCTTAATTACTAATTTGCCCTCTCAGTATAATTAAAGCTAGGTGCGGCCTCCCCCCTTGCGCGCGGCTCTTCATGGGTCCCCCCCTCCGTGTGCGCGCTGATCTACCAGATACACTGTGGCTTGTCACATGTCCCCTTGGATTTGGTTACAAAGAAGAAAAAACAACAAAAATGAAGGAAGATAATGAATAGAACAGAAGCTTTGATAACATTAAGGAACAGTTGAGCTGCATACTGCGTTCTACTGCAAAAGGAACTCCGTGCAAAGATTAAACTGCACATATAAGAAGCATATAATTTAGCAGTTTAGCTAATAGCTTAACTAAATAACTTACTTGGATCCAATTGTCGGCAGTACAGCAAGCACGATCATGAGAAATAAAACGACGCCATAGAATGGGATTTCTGATAGTCAAACAGAGTGAAAAAAGTAATTATTACAGAAGTGGTAGTAAAAAATTCAGATAACTGTATGAACATAAAAGAAAAGGATTAGAAGAATGAATAGATAAAAAAACTGAAAGCCTGGTAACCGCAGCAGGCACTAGGTTGAAAAGGCATACATCAAGTTTCAATAAAATTTGATAATCTGTAAAGAAAAATCTTGTTCAGAACTGCTAATCTGTAAGTACTATATGCATGTCTTATGTAGTGTCTCCTAGTGCAATACCAGGGATTCCTCCATCCCTAGCATACTGCAACGTATTCCGTGCAGAGTACATTGCAGTTGTTAATTGTATAAATTTGGACATGACCATAACCGTCTAAATTAAAAACAATTTCTTAGGGTATCATTACAACAAAAGCTTGGATCATTCAACTGTTTAGCAAACTTTATGGAGGTTTATACCATTAAGACAGCAGAATACCCATTGAAGTGATGGAACAAGACATTGTCGCATATGAAGTACACAAAGTCACCAGCTTTCTTAGATAATACATGGTTTGATATTAATTTCCAGCTCAAGTTCAACAATGCTACAAACCGGACACCACAAGACTTGGCTATTAGAAAGTTCAATTCAGTTATGTATCTTTTAGAATAAAATACATTGAAAATTCTCTGAATTATAAGAAGGGAGATAACTTTGCTTTTGAAAATGTGAATAAAAATGGAAATAGAAAAGTAGACATTGACAAAATAAAGTAAATTATTACGTACACCAAAAGAACAATAATTACATTAAGGGTAAATCATAGAACAACATTCTCCACCTACTTACAGAGAAATGCCTTGTAGTGCTTTTTTTTTCTGTGTATATGGTTAATGTCAAATGTACTCCATAGGTACGAGTCTATGCTACAGTGAACCCATTGAAGGCGCATTATCTGCCCTAGTATATATATTCCAACTTACACTCATTAAAAAGGTAATTTTGCAGAAGAAAAAATGTACTATACATTATATGTAAACGTTGTCAATCGTCTTTGTAAAAAATTTTTGCCATGTAGAATCAAAAAATGGACAAATTGGAAAGTTAAAAAGTAGTTCAAAAGTATCAGAATTTTCAACATGAACAAAATACTAACGAATATCACATAAATACAGTAGAAATTACATAGATATAAAAAAAAGAACCCATAAGCCAAGATCCAGAATTTCTGCTAACTATATAGTAAAAAAGCTTCAGCTTATAGCTATAACATACACGAATCATCTGTTAATCCGCTTGTATTGGCTGTGAAAATATGAATGATAAATATAAAGTAGCCTACCAGGAAGAAAAGGAACCCAACTTAAAAGGGGAATAGATTTCCTAAAATCTTGTGCCCACCATTCAGCTCCTGAAAGAAATTCAATGCATGATAAGGCTGAATCACCCACAAATGCTTCAGACTGAAAAATTAAATGGAAATAAACATATTTGTCCAAAGAAAAATAATAATAATACACCTAGAAAAAATGTCAGAAAATGGCAAACATAGATCAGCATCAGGCCTTCTGTGGGTCCATTAATTACAGGGAGTATGAGTGTATTCGTGAAGAAGCTGCATTAATGAAAGAAAGGCGTCAATAATAGGTTTAAAAAAAGATGCACAATGAGATTAGTGAGGAAAGGCAAATTAATTGTGGTACAAAGATTGCATATGCAGTAATCAGCAGCAACAATAGGAAAGGCTATAGTGTTGGGAAGAAACATAATGCGATAGAAATTAACTCGGCATAACCGTGACCATAGGTCACGGGACATTCAAAATATTGTCCTGAAAAATTTCAACCCATTAAAAATTTTCCCACCCCCAAAAAAATTTACAGCCTCTTCAAAATTACCCCATAAAAATTTGGAGCCATCAAAATATTCACCCCTCCCTAAACAAAATTTTTTATCAACATTCAAACTAAAAATTAGTTCCCCCAGAGAATTTAGTTCACCCCAAAAATTTTAGTTTCATCTAATGCATGGTTCCCTCCAAATTTAGTTCCCTCCAAAATTAAAAATTTTAGTATACTTTAGATTTAAGTTTTCCTCGAAATTTTAAATTAACATTTAGTTCCCACAGAGTATTTACTTCTTCCAAAAAATTTAGTTCCCTCTAAATTTAGTTTCCCCTAAAATTTAAAATATAGTTCCTTCAAAATTTAGTTCCCTCCATATTTAGTTTAACTCAAAATTTGAGAATTTTCCCTCCAAAATTTTAAGATCTTCCCTCCAAAATTTTCATAAACTCTCATTCTATCTCTTGATTCGTCGAGATTCAATCTCAACCATCCTTCTATCCACCCTTTTGTCTTAGTCAGCAACCAATTCAAAAACATCACTCAATTGTATAATAGATAATACAACACTAATGAAATTTCACAACCGGCAAAATCAATCACGGCTAAAGTTTTGTCCATAAATAATGCTTGGGCCTAGGGTATGAGGAACCTGGAATGTGACCACACACACTACCACAAATAAATGGAAGAGAACCTTCCTCTAAACCCCCTCACCTGGCGCCAAAAAATGATCACGTCGCCGCGTAGGCATGGGAGTCAAAACACGTTATCCATTGAGAGGTATATTACGACTTAATTAACAAGCATCAAAAGCACGCCCATAATCTGTATGAACAATAGGTGGCAATACTGACCCGACACCTTACACAGCCCAAACCTAACTAAAAGCTCCTTGTTGTGGATAGCATTTAATCAGATACACATCACAGTCGACTTGACACATCTACACACATCTACACGAACATTAAATGAGTAAAGCTAGGTCTAAACCATCACACGTGGTTGACCCAACATACCAAGGCAGTCAAACTAAATTTTAACTCACACAATTAATAAACGAGCCAAACTCGTGCGCAAATTTGAGCTCGAATAAATAAATGATGAACGATTTTTAAAGTTGGGTCGATCATGTTCGATTTATATAAATATGATATAACTATGCATGTGTGTATATATGTAAGAGTATTTAGCATATATTTAATTTTGTAAGTTTCCATACATTATTAGCAATTTTTAATAATCAAGCTCCCCACAAGCACCCCGCAAGTCGAATCCCCTCGCACACCATTGATTAAAAAGTTTCGAATCAACAACCTACCAAAGGGGGGGATGTGTCGCATGTCGTTTGAGCTAATCTTAGTTGGCACATTGTTAGTTATTAACTAAAGCTGAGTGCCATATATAAAAATCATTTAATTATTTAATCCAAATCAATGGTATTTATATAACTAATACAAACCTTTTCATCTCCTCTTTCAAATTGTCTCTATTAGATTAGAAACTTATCCTTCTTTTCATCTCCCACTTCCTCTTCAACGCCCAAGCACCCAACCTCCACCCTCACATCTTTGGTCTCCCAATCATTTTATATTTCCTATGAAATAAAAAATTGATCTCTCAAAAATAATATTCCAAAAATCCAATTTTTTAACTCTCTTCATTGGGAAGATGAATTCGACATTTCATCTTGGGTTTCTCACCAAAGATATGATCTTTTCACCAATCTTATTGGGTGTTATGCTACAAAGACCAATATCTGGACTTCTTAATTCAAGGGCCGATATTTTCAATCTAATGTATTATCCTTCAAGATCAAAATCTGATCTGTTAATTCAAAGATCCGATCTTTTCAATCAAGAATTTGCATTTTTATTCTAATCTGTTCTAATAAAAATTTCATTAATTCCATAATTCATGTGCTATTTTTGTTGTAACAATTAATTGAATTTGTTCTTACTAATCACTATCAAGCTAAATCTATCTCATTATAACAAAACAAACAATTGTCTTGACTATGGCTCACTTATAAACTTATAATAATTTAGCTTTAACGAGCCAAACTCGAATATCCGAAATTTAAAGCAATCCAAACTCAAGCTAATCATCTAAGGTTCAAAATATAAAGGAGCCAAACTAGAGCTAGCTCGTTTAGATTTCAAATCGAACTAGAACAGAACTGGCTCACTCAAGTTTGGCCAGATTACACCCCAAGACATGACCCACTTAGTAAAACATTAACAAAACATCAACTTAATTCGTCTCAAAAGGGAATTGAAGTCACACCATAGGCCAAATGTTGCACAAATAACCACGAACAACTGAAAATTTGTATGTTGTGTTGGATTACTACATTCAACTTCTATATTCAAACTTTTACACTTAATAAATAGTTAAAAACACTAGAAACTTTTTCATTTGTGTCATCTTTCATGTAACTCCATTCTTCTCGCTTCCCGTCCACTATCAACATTCTTCATTATACTCCCTTCCCCAATGTAATTAGCAAGCTCTCGTACACCCTCTCCCTATAGCCATCCTAAATGAATATACCGTGTCCATTTCATGTATATTTTTTTGAGACTAAGTTGGGTACTTCTAGTAGGCATATTTTTCTCTTCAAAGAGAATGAAAAACAGCTGTCGATGTGAAGTCAGGCATAACAGGGTTCAGTAGGGCATAACGGGGTTCAGTCATAACTGACCTATCTCACCAAATTGCCACCTGAGTATCCATCTTTCCCTCATCACCATGTAAAACTAAGTTGATGTCATTTACACGATTTGAGTAGAACTGCACAAATATGAAATTTTTTAAAATAAATCACAATGCTTATACATAACTATCCAAATAGTATATTCAGATTGAACACAGCTCCATATGCTGATACATTGGGAAGAAAAATGTGCTTGACCAGATCCGGGTTCCGCTGAATTATTAAATACCTAGACCTAAGTAAACAACACAGTTATATCCCCGCCTGTGCATATACAAATATCAAAATGGAACAATAATACAGTAAGATTATAAACGAATTTCAATGTCCAGAAGAACAAAATAAGGAAAGAATGTCCTGCCTAGTTTAAAATGTTTTGTTGGCTTTAAGTTTCATAACTTATGTTCCATGGCTGACTTTGATGGCAAGGCCTGTATGAGATGCCAATCTGCCAGAACGTACACGAGTGATATGATTGGGGATAGATGTGGGACAAAAAGACAAGAGTTTTATTGATTTAGGGTTTGTAACTACAAGAGTTGATCTCAATTCGAAAGGAAGACCACTCTTCTAATATCCTAGGACTAACTAATCTAGATAACAACTAATATTCTCTCACAATTTTCTTCATATCCCCTCATGAACTCTCCCCTTTTATTTATAATAAAACTCTCTCTAATAATCTGCCACCACGAAATTATCAAACTGCCCCTGGCCTAGGGTTTGAGCCGCCGTCCAAAATTAGAGAACTGTCACTTGTTCTGAAATTATATAATTACATCACCTTGAAATTATAGAATTGCCACTCGCCTTGAAATTACAGAATTACCACTCATATGGCTTTTGAGCCGCCGCCGCATCTTCTTTGACTTGTGTCGTCATGTATTACTTCTCTTCCAATGAGACACCTTATCCTCAAGGTGAAATTCCGAAAAGAGGTGATGCATTGCACATGACCTCGTCGAAGCATCGATGGCCTCCTCCGTCCTCGTCGACGCATCGCTAACCTCCATCGACCTAGTTATAGCCCCGTCAGCCTTCCCGCCGTCGTCGAAGCACCATCAGCCTCCCTCGGCTTTGCCGCTGCCTCCCCAGGGCCTGTCGTCTGCCCAAAGTCCTCACATGACGTCACACGACGTGGATCAGGCCGGATCTAGTCGGATCATGTCTCCCCACGTGACATCGTGCGCAGATCTGACCGGATCTGGCTAGATCCTTGGCCTGGGCAATATGCCGCCATTTTTTCCATCGTCGGTCGCGGAAAGATCTGCTATCATTTGTTCTTTGTCGTCGCCTCAATCGTACAATGGCTTCTTCCTTAAGAATTGCTCTTTCCGTCATTGTGTCGTCATCTCCCGCATCACCCCCGCTTAGATCCGTCTCTGCAAAGACAACCGCCGATGGTGGACGGCTATTCATCTCCAGTAACTGCTTCATCATGCCTTCCGGAGACAAAAACCGTTCATCCATCATTTCGTATAGCTCCTCCATCGTGTTCTTGAGGATTTTCACACTTTTCTCCATAATTGGTCCCAGATCTGAGTGCTATGATACCAATTTCATACCAATTTGATACGATGCTATATTTGGAGCAAAAAGACGAGATTTTTAATGATATACGGTTTAGACATACAAGACTTGGCCTCAATTCGAAAGGAAAGCCACTCTCCCAATATTCTAGGGCAAATTGATCTAATATAACCAATACTCTCTCACAAATTTCTTCATATCCCCTTTATGATGTCCCCCTCTTATTTATAACAAAACTCTCTAATGAGATCGCCGCCCCGAAATAACAAAACTTCCAATGGCCTAAGGTATGAACCGACATCCCGAAATTACCAAACTACTTGGCTCAAAAATTGCAAAATTGCCACTTGCCCTGAAATTACAGAATTGGCACCCTAAGGTTTTAAGCCGCTGACGCATCTTGTTTGACTTGTGCCGTAGCATTATGAGTACACATGGATAATACAAAGAACATGATATGATCGCAGTAACAATGGCACTTTCGTAATTTCAGGTGAGTGACAATTTGGTGATTTCTGGACGCAGTGGCAGTATGGTAATTATTGGGCACAAGGGGTAGTACAATAATTATGGAGTTGCGGCTGAAACCCCTATGTAAGGGACATTTTGGTAGTCACTGGACAACGAGTAATTAGGATGAATTATTATAGATAAGAGGTGAGAGTTCTATCAAGATCATCGAAAAATATTGTGAGAAATATTATTAGTATTATTAGATTAGATTAGTTTAGCCCTAGGTTTAGTAGTTGTTCTCCTCTCGAATTAAGACCAAAATCATTGAAGTTCCACTTATTATTAATAAAAATCCCGACTTTCTTTCCTAAATCCCATCTTTTGCCCTACAAATCTTGTCTTTTCCCAAAATCCATCACCAATCCTATCAAAATTGGTATCAGAGCAATCGATCCTGATGACGACAAGAAAAGTTGAAGCTTTGAACAAAAAATTGGAAAACGAAGTTGAGATCCTCAAGGAACAATATCGAGCGATGGAGGAACAACATAAATCGGTGGAGGAAAAGCTCTCGTCAATGTAATTCTTATTCAAATTGTCGATGGAAGCCATGAGATGAAGAAAATATCGGAGACGAATAACCGCCTTCCTTCGAAGGTGGTGGCCAAGGCTACAGATCTGAACAAAGACGAGGACAACGACGAAAATCCAAGGAAAACGAGGAATTTTGGACAAGGGTAAGAGAAAAGCCATCACCTTTGAGGAAGAACTCCAACCGAAAAACGGATCACGTGCATGGGGTGAAAACCCTTCCCTAAACTCATCGGGGGAGCGGTCGAGGAAGGACAGTGTGCCCAGGCCTTGCAACAAACCCCAGGGACGGCCCCCGGGGCAACCACCCAGAATTTGGAGATCTCATAGCCACACAACAGAATACATATCAGTAGTTCCAGTACGGGCTGGCCAGTTGAAGAGCAGGACATGGGCATTTAGGCGTTGACAATAAGATCCAAAAGCTAAAGATGCAATGTTTGAAGGAGATGACCCTTATGGATGGGTATACTGAACCGTTTGACAGAGAAAAAGAAGCTGATGGCAACATGTCTATATTTGGAAGGAAAGGAATTCGTTTGGTTCAAATGAAGGGGGTATAGGCGCATGTTCGCTCATGGGAGGAATTTAAGAATTGTGTATTAAACCGTTTCCGTAATACTCAAGGCGGTGACCTACATGAGCACATTCATACACTCAAGCAAGAGGAAACGGTCCGAGAATACATGAAGAGTTTTGAGTTGCTTTTGGGCTGGGTGAGAGGTATGTCTGAAGCAGTTCAAGAAGGAAACGTTATGAAGGAGTTTAAGGCGAGGATCTGAGCCGAGCTACGTCTGTTGAGGCCAAGGGGGAGATAGCCCAAATGGTAGAGGGCAGGAACACTGCGGAGCAGACTGCCAAGGGAACGTTGAAAGGGTTCACCTCCCGCACTAATGCTACGAAGGAGAAACAGAAGTCACATCCAAGAGAGGGGTTTAGACAAACCAAGAGAACAACAGTGAGCCCCAACCCAAAACAAGTTCAAGCGCCACACGAAGACTGAAATCCAGAACAAGAGCGCTAAGGGACTCTGCTTTCACTATGACGAGATGTTTAGTCAGGTTCATCGTTTCCGGGATCGCGCTCTACAGGCTTTGATTGTTGATGATAATGAAGGCGAGGGCATGGCAACTGAGGAAGAGCCAAAAGGGAACGAGAACTCTAATTTGGAGTAGCATACCCCACTGTTTTTCGAATTCCCACCTCAAGGACAAAATGTCTCATTAGAATGGGAATAATGATACGATCGCATGTAGCAGTGGCAGTTTCGTAATTTCTGGTGGCAATGATAATTTGGTAATTGACATGCACAGTGGCAATATGGTAATTTTTGGATGCAGTGGCAATATGGTAATTATGGGGTGGTAGCTGAAAAACCTTAGGCCAGGGCATTTTGAAAATTCCAGTATGACAGGTAATTAGGAAGAATTGTTATAGATAAGAAGGGAGTGTTCTAGAGAGGATCATCGAAGAATATTGTGAGAAAGATTATTAGTATTGTTAGATTAGTATCAATAATTGAGTCCAAAACCATTGTAGTTCCACTTATCATTAATAAAAATCTTAACTTTCTTTCCAAAATTCCATCTTTTGCCCTAAAAATCCAATCTTTTCCTAAAATCCATCCCCAATCCTATCAGAACATCATACCGTTAAAATTATCATATATCCATTTTGGTTCCTCCTTAACACGTGGCATAGAATTCATGTGTGTTTGGTAAGCTTTCTAGACATAATAAAGGTTTCAACATCAAGACATAACTTTCCACCATCTGAAAGTTGACACTAAATGTTATGGTGTCCTTAAGGGGGAAAAAACCACATGAAACCTAAGCCTCTACATATTTCAAACCAATACTTGAACACTTCAAGCACCAGAGAACCCAAGAAGAAAAGGCCAGAGGGTGGGTCCAGGGAAGTCCTAGTATCAAGAACGACTACAGCCTCTTTCAAAAAATAAAATAATAAACAATAAACAATGTAAAATTCGAATATTTCAGCATCACAAATCCATATTGAGTATTGCTTTACAACATATCATCCAAAAATCCACAAATGTAAACAATAGTGCGTCTTACGTGATGAAAAAACTACCTGACTAAATTTGGAAATGGATAAGGCATAAAAGCAGGGGAAATGTATGCTTTGAGTTCCAACAGCTTTGACATCATCAATTTTTTCATGTGGTCATGATTACAATAACAACAAAACATGAACTCGATATTGTAACAGCAAATATAAATACTTCATGAGATATAGGAATGTTAAATAAAACTTCAGTATAGTTTCTCAGGAATGCAAAAAAACATTAGCAGAACTCACTGTTCCCATGTAGCCAAGTAAAATGGAATAGCTGAAATTACCCAGAACCAAAAAGTAGTCCTTCCACACATAGCAGTGCTTCCAAAAGCCAAGCTTTCTAACTAATAAATTGCAAAAAAGAATTAGCTATAAAGATGAATTGATGTCAAAATTACAAAACAACTTCAAAATACAAGAAATAGGTACGTACAGCACATGCAAGTGCGTCACATCCTGTAATTAACCATTTCTGGGAGGATCAATAGATTGACTTTCATTGTAGTAATATGCAATAGAAGATTCCATAGGATATGAAGTTACCATGATCAAAGAGCTCTCCTAGTGGACTTGATGAATTAGTACGCCTTGCTTGTTTGCCATCAACTGAATCAAAAGTCTGTGCACGAGGAACCTTGTCACATCAGAACATCACCCACTTCCAGCAACAAAGGTTAGCACATGTTATGCCGGTATAAATATTCATGTAGAACTTTCAAGTCATTTACATCATAGACGAACTAAGAATGTCATTAAAAGGGTTGGGAAACAAATTTAGTTGCTACTTTTAAAGAGTTGGCAAAAAAATTTATAACCTCAACCAGAGTGTGATTCTAAATTGTACATCATGGAATTTGTTGCACCTTTTGGTAGTTTGCAATAAGATGAGCAATTAAAAAAACTTACTCCAGAAAATCCCCCTGAAGAAAGTAATAGAATCTGGAAACCACACTTTATTTTTTTAACTGATCATCCCTTCATTTTTTAACTGATCAGTAGACCCCGGGCTTAACAGCATGAACAAAATTTCTCAAACTGTTGTACTCCTAAGCTTTTAGAAAAGTCCTAAATTTCTTTAAATCCAAAATTTTCTTTATTTTCTTTTCTGCTTTAAGTTCTACAAGCTTCTTTCCTCTTCACGAGATGAGTTTGCGGATTGAATTTGGAAAAAAAGCATTACCTTGGTGATTATTTAAGATGGGTTTCCCCTCCTTTCATCATGGAATTTGAATGGATATGGGTATTCATCCTATTTTAAATATCAATGAAATTTGAGTCGGTCTGAAATTCATTTACCAAAGATGAGAAGACATTAAAGGATGACGAGGATGGAGAGAATGGAAGAGAGTGGGATTAAAGTTTAATGGGTTTGAAACACTAACCCTCAGTGTTATAAAAGGCGGTTTCATTATGCGCGCGGTCTAGGAGCGCATAGCGCATAAGTGGATTATGCGGCCGATTATGCGGTTTATGCGAAAATGAATATTTTAGTAAAATAAATAAGCAATAAGTTAATATGTATGTGTTTTTGTGTATATTAAATTAAAAAATCTTAAAAGACAGAAATAAGGAAACAACCATATTAAAATTTAAAAATATGGATTAATTCATACTAAAACATCAATTATCAAGACGATCTATACACAAAATAACTAAAGTCTAATGTATAAAGCAATCTACGCACAAAACATAAATATTAAGTTTTACGTCCAAGTCAAAAGCATGTCAAATATAAGTACTTTGAAATTAAAAATGATTTCTATGCTTAACGGGTCGGGTTTCTTAATGGTTTGAGATTTTCTAGTCGTCAATTATGCGCCCGCATATGCGAATATGCAGACACATAACATTTATGAGGCCGATTATGCGGCCAACCGCATAATTCGGCCACATATCTAATTTTTCATGCGGCCAAAGGCCGCCTCCTTATATGCGGCCTTATATGCGGCCGCATATAACTTATTTTAGAACACTGCTAACCCTAGCTCCTAGCTCCAAACTCAACCCAAACACTACCTCCTAAATTTCAGGCAATTATATTTATCTTCCTATTTTTTCCTTCAATGATTCTGAGGTTTCTAAAAAAATTTGTGTCATTTATTATAAAGGTCTAACAAAATGGTTTTAAACACTAACCCTGGCTCCTAACTCAGCCCAAGAAGATGATGGGTATATTCCCATCATAATGGGTCAAAAGATCAATAATAATAACCCTAGCTGGCAATAGAGTCAGTGTGATTAAAAATATGTATCAGTAAAGGGTTTATTGATTAGTTAAAAGGTAACAAGGAGGATTTCTGATTTTAGGGATTACTTCAGGTGATTCTGAAATTAAGCCTTAAGAAAAAGACCATTATATTTTTCTTCCCATTTTTTTCTTCAATGATTCTGAGGTTGCTAAAAAAATTGTGCCATTTATTATAATAGTCTAACAAACATGGTGTATTAAAATAACAATAACATTAAGCATCTTTTACTATTATGCTATTATGCTTGACCTTTATGTCATATTTAGTATGTCAATCAAATCGCCACGTTAGATCACCTAATACTTTTAAACATGTACAGATGCACGAGCTTCAAAAGATTCACAACAACTATCATAAAAAGATATTCCAATTGAAAATTTGATCAATGATCTTTCATTTTTTTCGATACATAATGATCTTTCATTTAATAGACATGTTAACTCGTCCCAAACCATGAAAATGTTGATAGATTTGTCTATTCTTAAATTTTAAATTCAATTTATTCAACCATTTTATTAGCAACTATATGAAAACGTACCAAGGTACATAATTGATAGGAATCAAAATTGTAATTTTTAATTTAATTTTTAGTTTGAGTCTTTAGTTTATTTTGAATGTTTAGGAGTTTGTCATTTGAGTGCGTTTAGTACCACATCGAGTGGAACAAGAAAAGTCTTGGTTTGTAAGCCTATATAAAGGCTAAACTTGTTTTATTTTAAATCATTGAATGAATGAAAAATGAGAAAAAATTTCAACACATGTCAATGCTTCCCACACCCGTCAAAGGTCCCTCTTCCTTGGTGCGAAGTCTTGGAATCCTTGGTGCAGAGCCCAGGAGGGACCCTAGCTATCCAATTTCATCACTCAAATCCTCCACCAAATCCATAAGATCCAACCACGTCCGTCATCAATTTGATATCAGAGCCGAAGATCCCATCTTTGCTCTTCCCAATTTCCCCGAAAAGGAAACCCCAAAATCTCAAACCCTAACCATACTTCTGCGTTGCCACCGCCGTTCTGTTCCACCCTTAGGCCGCTCGCCATCCTCCGGTGAGGCTGATCCCGTCAATAGCTTCAAAATCTCGTTATGATTCAGTCGTCCATATCACCAGATCGTGTGTCGCCGTCCATGCAGCTTCATCACCCGACGATGGCGCCTCCATCGAGATCCACAGCCTCCAGGAACCTCACCAAAGTCTGGAAATTCCACCGACATCAAACAGGAGTGCAAAGGTCGTCGCCGATCACACTTCCGCAGTACGCCGACGCTATCCGAGACCGACGACCTCACCATCGTCTTCCTCACCACCGGGCAACCCACAGAACCAAGCCACGCAGCAAAACACCAATGGATTCGTCAAAAAAGGGTGTTGGCACCGATCGAGAGCCGATGTAACTACAGTGTCAGCTCGGTTGCACCGAATTCGTGCCCGAGCCGACCAGTAGCCAGCTCGAGCCGACTGAGCCGGCGAGCCGACCCCGAGCCTGCTCAGCCAAGCCGGTCATTCTGGTCAACAGCTCGCCCAAACCGTTGACCCGGTCAACAGCTCAACAGTGAACTGTGGTAATTTTCGTCCATTATCGACGGGTTGTTTTCTGGATTTTCTGCATAGCCTTAGTAATTTGACGCTTTCGGGTCCATTTGGAGTCCAAATTCTGTCGTTTACACCAGTGGATAGTTGACTCAGGTAACTACGCATCGGTATCTTACGTGCAAGTAGATCAGCTCTAAATTATGAGATATTATGATGACTACGAGGATAATTACTGCAAGGGTTATTCTCCACGCACAATGTACGATAAGGTCCCATACTTTTATGGCTTCGAAGACATGTACAGATATGATAATTGGGAATCCCGTCTAAAAATATGTATCAATAAAGGGTTTATTGATTAGTTAAAAGGTAACAATGAGGTTTTCTGATTTTAGGGATTACTTCAGGTGATTCTGAAATTAAGCCTTAAGAAGAAGACCATTATATTTTTCTTCCCATTTTTTCTTTAATGATTCCGAGGTTGCTAAAAAATTTTGTGCCATTTATTATAAAGGTCTAACAAAAATGGTGTATTAAAATAACAATAACATTAAGCATCTTTTACTATTATGCTTGACTTTTATGTCGTATTTAGCATGTTAATCAAATCGCCATGTTAGATCAAATAATACTTTTAAACATGTACAGATGCACGGAGCTTCACAAGATTCACAACAACTATCATAAAATGATATTCTAATTGATCTTTCATTTAATAGACGTGTTAACTCGTCCCAACCCATGAAAATGTGGATAGATTTGTCTATTCTTAAATTTTAAATTCAATTTAATCAACCATTTTATTAGCAACCATATGAAAACGTACTAAGGTACCTAATTGATAGGGATCAAAATTGTAATTTTAATTTAATTTTTCGTTTGAGTCTTTAGTTTATTTTGAATGTTTAGGAGTTTTAGTCATTTGGGTGAAATTAGTACCACATCGAGTGGAACAAGAAAAATCTTGGTTTGTAAACCTATATAAAGGCTAGACTTGTTTTATTTTAAATCATTGAATGAATGAAACATGAGAAATTTTTTCAAAACATGTTAATGCTTCCCACACCTGTGAAAGGTCCCTCTTGGTACGAAGTCTTGGAATCCTTGGTGCAAAGCCAAGTGACCATAGCTATCCAATTTCTTCCCTCAAATCCTCCACTAAATCCATAAGATCCAACCACGTCCGTCATCAATTTGATATCAGAGCCGAAGATCACATCTTTGCTCTTCCCAGTTTTCTCGAAAAGAAAACCCCAAAATCTCAAACCCTAACCATACTTCTGCACCGCCGCCGCCGCCGTTCTGTTCCACCCTCAGGCCGCCCACCATCCTCCGGTGAGGTTGATCCCGTCAATAGCTTCAAAATCTCGTCGTGATTCAGTCGTCCCTGCCACCAGATCGTGTGATGCCACCCCTGCGGCTTCATCACCCGACGTCGGTGCCTCCAACGCCTCCAGGAACCTCACCAAAGTCTGGAATTTCCACCGACATCGAACAGGAGTGCGAAGGTCACCGCCGATCACACTTCCGTAGTACGCCGACACTATCTGAGACCGATGACCTCACCATCGTCTTCCTCGCCGCCGGGCAAACCCACGGAACCAAGTCACGCAGCAAAAATCCTACGGATTCGTTAAAAAGGGCATTGGCACCGATCGAGAGCTGATGTAACTACAGTGTCAGCTCGGTTGCGCCGAGTTCGTGCTCGAGCCGACTGAACGGGCGAGCCGACTGAACGGGCGAGCCGACCCCAAGCCTGCTCAGCCAAGCCGGTTGATCCGGTCAACTGCTCGCCGAAGCCGTTGACCCGGTCAATGGCGTAACAGTTCACTGTGGTAATTTTCGCCTATTATTGACGGGATTTTTTCTGGATTTTCTGCACAGCCTTATTTATTTGAAGATTTTGGGTCATTTGGAGCCCAAATTCTGTCGTTTGCACCGGTGGATAGTTGACTCAGCTAACTACGCATCGGTATCATATGTGCAAGTAGATCAGCTCTAAATTATGAGATATTATGATGACTATGAGGATAATTACTACAAGGGCTATTCTCCACACACAATGTATGATCGGGTCCCATACTTTTATGGCTTCGAAGACAGGTACAGATATGATAATTGGGAATCCCATCTAAAAATAAAAATATGTATCAGTAAAGGGTTTATTGATTAGTTAAAAGGTAACAAAGAGGTTTTCTGATTTCAGGTGATTCTGAAATTAAGCCTTAAGGAAAAGACCATTATATTTTTCTTCCCATTTTTTCTTCAATGATTCTAAGGTTGCTAAAAAATGTGTGCCATTTATTCTAAAGGTCTAACAAAAATGGTGTATTAAAATAACAATAACATTAAGAATCTTTTACTATTACGCTTGACTTGTATGTCGTATTTAGCATGTCAATCAAATCGACATGTTAGATCACCTAATACTTTTAAACATGTACAGATGCACGAGCTTCACAAGATTCACAACAAATATCATAAAAAATATTCCAATTGAAAATTTGATCAATGATCTTTCATTTTTTTGATACATAATGATCTTTCATTTAATAGACGTGTTAACTCGTCCCAAACCATGAAAATGTTGATAGATTTGTCTATTCTTAAATTTTAAATTCAATTTAATCAACCATTTTATTAGCAACCATATGAAAATGTACCAAGGTACCTAATTAATATGGATCAAAATTGTAATTTTTAATTTAATTTTTAGTTTGAGTCTGTAGTTATTTTGAATGTTTAGGAGTTTTAGTCATTTGGGTGAGTTTAGTACCACATCGAGTGGAACAAGAAAAGTTTTGGTTTGTAAGCCTATATAAAGGCTAGATTTGTTTTATTTTAAATCATTGAATGAATGAAAAATGAGAAATTTTTCAAAATATGTCAATGCTTCAAACACCTGTGAAAGGTCCCTCTTCCTTGGTGCGAAGTCTTGGAATCCTGGGTGCAACGCCAATGGACCTTAGCTATCCAATTTCTTCCCTCAAATCCTCCACCAAATCCATAAGATCCAACCACGTCCGTCATCAATTTGATATTAGAGCCGAAGATCACATCTTTGCTCTTCCCAATTTCCCCGAAAAGAAAACCCCAAAATCTCAAACTCTAACCATACTTCTGCGATGTCGCCGCCATTCTGTTCCACCCTCAGGCCGCCCGCCATCCTCCGGTGAGGTTGATCCCGTCAATAACTTCAAAATCTCGTCGTGATTTAGTCATCCCTGCCAATAGATCGTGTGTCGCCGTACGTGAGGCTTCATCACCCGACGTCGGCACCTCCATCGAGATCCACAGCCTCCAGGAACCTCACCAAAGTCTAGAATTTCCACCGACATCGAACCGTCGGCGTGCTGCGGAAGTGTGATTGGCTGCCGATGGTGAAGTCTGGAGTGCGAATGTCACCGCCGATCACACTTCCGCAGTACCCGACGCCATCCGAGACCGAGAACCTCATCATCATCTTCCTCGCCGTCGGGCAAACCAACAGAACCAAGCCACGCAGCAAAACTCCGACAGATTCGTAAAAAAGGGGCGTTGGCACCAATCAAGAGCCGATGTAATTACAGTGTTAGCTCGGTTGCGTCGAATTCGTGCCTGAGTCGACTAGGAGCCAGTTTGAGCCGACTGAGCCGACGAGCCGACCCCGAGCCTGCTCAGCCAAGCCGGTCGATCTGGTCAACGGCTCGCCCGAGCCGTTGACCAGTCAACGGCTCAACAGTGAACTGTGGTAATTTTCGTCCATTATCGACGGGATGTTTTCTGGATTTTCTGCACATCCTTAGTAATTTGACGATTTCGGGTCCATTTGGAATCCAAATTCTGTCGATTACACCGGTGGATAGTTGACTCAGCTAACTACGCATCGGTATCTAACGTGCAAGTAGATCAGCTCTAAATTATGAGATATTATGATGACTACGAGGATAATTACTACAAGGGTTATTCTCCACGCATAATGTATGATCGGGTCCCATACTTTTATGGCTTCAAAGACATGTACAGATATGATAATTGGGAATCCCGTCTAAAGCATTTCTTCTTATGTTTTAAGTTTTCAGAAGAAGAGAAATATACATATGCTTATCACGCATTCAAAGGAGAAGCAGGATCCTGGTATAGACGACTTCCACATCATAGTCGTCAATGGTTAGTCTTCAAATTCTGTCTTCAAGATCGTTATTCTTCCCAGAATCAACATACTCCACAGGCATCCCAGTAATCTTCAAACCTAAAGATAAAGATGTGGTCAAAAGAAGAGTTAAATGCGAGCAACAAACGAATTCTTCAAGCGATCCAACAATAAGAGAGAGCAACAGAGTAAACTACAGCTAGAGCATTCGCTAAAGATCGATCCAACACCTAAGGCACAGTATGAGTTTAAACAAGAGCTGAAGCCAGATCTCGATCCAGAGATTGAGACACATTTGGAGTCTAAACCCAAATTAAAGTCCAAGCCTGATTGGGAACCTGAGCCAATATTAAGGCCACAACGAGAGCCCGAGCCCGAGTTAGATCCTGAACCACAGATTGATCGTGTGCCACAGTAAGACTCAGAAGCAAAGTTTGATCTTGTGTTGCATTTTGAACTTGAGCTAGAACCTTATCTAGAATCCATCTGTTGAGCCTATTCTAGACCTGTCAAAAAATGCCACTTGAGTCGCTTTAACACATTGAATTTGTGATTACAGCTCCTCTTTCCATAACCAACAAACATGTGCTGAATGTTTTTCTATCTTTCATCAGTTGGGAGAAATTTTTAGAAGACACCCTTCGACAAGTCTGTATCCTACTATACTTCAGAGTTCGTGAACGTGTCTTTCCAACTGCATAGCACTAGTGATTTTTGCCCAGCTGTACTACTTTTGTCGTCCTTCACAAGAGGTGAAGTTTTCAAGCTGGGGAGAATGATATGGATCAAAATTGTAATTTTTAATTTAATTTTTAGTTTGATTTTTAGTTTGATTTTTAGTTTGAGTGTTTAGGAGTTTGTCTTTTAGGTGAGTTTAGTACCACATCAGATAGAATAGAAAAAGTCATGGTTTGTAAGCCTATATAAAGGTTCGACTTGTTATATTTTAAATCATTGAATGAATGAAAAATTCCTCCAAAGGCTATGAAAGGTTTCCTCCCCTGTGAAAGGCACCATCTTCCTTGGTACGAAGCCTTGGAATCCTTGGAGCGAAGCCTTGGAATCCTTGGTGCGAAGCCTTGGAACCCTAGTTACCAATTTCTTTCCCCAAACCCTCCACCAAATCCATAAGATCGCACGTCGATCGTCACTAATCCAAAGCACTTTTGACCGCATAGGCCATGCAAAAGTGTGAAACAAGGTGCTATAGGCCCGATCATCCTGCAACATTTTGGGTGTCATCACTTGACAAATGAGCATCTCTCACCACAAAACCCACCACACAGAGATAAAAATTAAAGAAAATAGCAAAAGAATTGTTACTTTTCCCTCTTTTCCATTCACCCCCCCCCCCCCCCCCCCCCCCCCCCCCCCCCCCCCCCCCAAAAAAAAAAAAAGCAAACCAAATAGAAGAAAAAAAGAAATATGAACTTTAAAGCTATATAGCATTTAAATTCAGGTAAGACCTTCTCCCAACTAATACTAATTTTATTGTGATTATTCATAGAAGAATCGGCCGATTTGCAATCTTTTCCCATGCTCGATCTTTCCAAAATTTGAATTAAAATTTTATGACTATCAATCATGTACTATTATTGTGTGCTTTTTCCCTCGAATATACTCTTCTTGTTTCACACATTATACCTTGTTCCCCGATATTCAGAATTCTGAAATGGCTAATTGATACAGAAAAGGAATAAAAACACATCATTCAGAACTTAGAGTTATGGATGTGGCTATGAATCTGTAAGCAAGCAAAATTATGTAGAAGAATGACCTTTGCATCCGAAGACTGGTTCAACAAGATGCTACCATTAACTACGGTGAAGTCAAATAACACTAAGCAGCATGGCACCTCCTGCCTACAGACATTGCATTAAGGTGTGCAACTAATCATGTAAATCTTGACACGTTTCCTTCTTTTATTTTTATCATTTCCATTGTCTTAAATAACCCTGCATGTCAACCGACGTGTCAATCTGACCATTTAACACCGTGATATGAAGGTAGATTATCCTATATTAGTCAAATTCCCCAATATGCCAGGTTTCAATCCAACACATCCCCGATATCTTGCCCAATATATCCCCGAGACCCCGACATGGTGTTATACATGTTAATTATATTAGTGTTGTGATAGTGCAATTATTTTTTTACTTAAGTTTAACGTTTACAAGTTATAAGTTATATATACTCTATTCTTTGTTTGGTTTCATAATACATATATGCCTTTAAAAAGTTTTTACACATTGGTTTAACAATTTTACTAAATATATCATAACTATTTTACTAGATATAGCAGAACTAGGATGTTACATATACGTTAAATTTGTGAATTGCTAGTGTACAAAAAATATATCAATATTTCATCTATGATGGTGCTCGATATTTTATTTACCTGATGCCTGACATGTCACCAGATATTCACTATCCAACGTGGAATCCCTTTGTGCCATAATGTTCCAATGTGTCACACTGTCACCTGATATTTGCTACCTGACATGGAATCCTTTTGGGCACTGTGAATCCAGTGTCCGCCGTTTTGAACCTTTATCATTTCTATCATGGACTTTTTTATCATTAAGATACTGATAGATCCGGCCTACTTGGAGCAAGTTTATTGGGTTTTGTGTTATTTTATTATTGTAGGAGTATTGTGGTAATTAGACTTTTAGTTAGAATTACTATAAATAAGAAGGGAGGCTGGCCAGCCATAGCATGAAAAAATTGTGAGTGTTTTGATATTTGAGATGAGAAGATTCCTCAATCTAGGGAGGGTGCAGACGTCCCATGTAAATCGACGTCTTGGAAGGTCGATTGCCCCCTTTAAGTGTAATCAATCTATCTTTATTTTCAGTTTATTCTAATATATTTCAAATTTGCTTTTGGGTTCCTATCATTTTGGTATCGGAGCATCTACGATCCATGGCGGCATCGACGAGATCCAAGGACAAGTTTGAGACTTTGGAGGAGAAATTCAATGACGAGATAGAAGGTGTGAAGAAAACTCTAGCGGGACACGATGAATCAATGGCAAAGTTGACGACTTCCGTTGAACAGTTAACGGCTAAGCAAGATAAACAAAATGAGGCTCTCGCACAAATTATTTTTCAGCTATCGATTCTCACGGGAAAGGAGGGCAAATGTGACACAAACCCTAAAACAGTGACAAAGGCGCCACCTTTGGACAAGGGGAAGAACGCAATGAAGGATTCAGAGAATTGGAGGTACACGGATTAAGAGGACAGCGATCCAGAGTTGAAGAAAGCTCGTCAGGAGGTCGAAGGCCCCACCCGCGCATACCGACGGCTGCGGCAGCACGCAGGAGGGACGGCGGTCTCCTCTAGGAAGCCGTGGCCCCAGGGCACCGACAACCCTGTAGGGCCTTCCCACGGGGCCCTGGGGCTTGTCGAAGCAGATCCAGGGCCCTGCTGGCCTTGCCGATCAGCGGCCCTGCCGCTGGGCCCCGGCAACCATCAACAGGGCCCGACGGCCCCTTTTCAGGGCCACCGAGGCCTCGTCGAGCATGGAGAGCCCTCCTGCGGGGGGTATGAAGCTTCACATGGGGGAGGGGAGTACATCGGAGATTTTCAGCCCTATTCGGAGGACCCAACGCATGGTTACGATGATGGTTTTTACCCGGGGATGTTTCAGGAATATGGTGATAATGGTGGGGGGTTTCAGGACCCTTCCGACCTTCGGTATGGTGATGACAGAGAACGACCTCCACCCCGCACCTATGAGGGGCGTCCTGGAGAGCTCGAGGGAGGCTACAGGGACTTCCAGGAGGAGCACGAGGGCAGATTTAGAGGCGACAGCGGAGGACATGGGGGTCGAGGAGGCCCACGGAGGGACACATTTTCCAGGATGGAGGCCCCCGTGGGTGATATGAGCGGCACCATGAGAGGTGGTAGCATTACCACCAGCCTAGACATGGCGGGGGGCGAGGAGACCAGTGGACATTCAATATGGACAGGCTGCGGAAGCTGAACATGCATGTCTTCGAGAGAGAGGACCCCAGTGTCATGGATCTACAAGGCAGAGAAATTTTTTCGGGTCTCTTGCATGACAGCGGAGCAGAAGCTGGAAGCAGCGGCGATATGTCTGGATGGAAAAGCCATCGCTTGGTTCCAGTGGAAGGATGTGATGCGTCATTTTCGCTCGTGGGAAGAGATCAGGGACCAGATGGTAGAGAAGTTTAGAGATCCCCATTTAGGAAATGTGAGAGCTGCTATTGTCACTCAGGCACAGTGCGGGATTATCTGGAGAGATTTGAGGCCCTATCAGGACAGGTGCACATGGTGTCTGACGAGATAATGGAGAGCATCTTCATGAAGGGGCTGAAGGTTACTATTCGAGCAGCGGTCCGCATGCAGAAGCCTCAGAGCCTGATGGAGGCCATGGAGTATGCTCAGATTGCGGAGGACTGCCAGTTGGAGGAGAAAAAGGCGAGAGGTGGTTGGAGTTGACCAGGTTTCCGCAGTGTTCCGACCATGAAAGGAGAACAGAAGACAGTTACAGGGACGGATCAGGCGAGTATTAAGAAGACTATGGAGAAGAGCAACGCACCGCCAGCAGGGGTCAATTCAGGAGGATGATGATGCGACGCGCGGGTCATATGGGGCGCACGGTGGTAGCGAGCCAACGGGTCCTGTTCGAGTATATCAAAGGAGCAGGAGACTTGGGTCCACCACGGACCCCATCCCAAACTTGTAATTTCTCAACCACAAGGGAGGGCCGTTTAGTAATTCCACATCGACTAATCCCTCCCCTAACAAGGGCCGGCCGGCCCTAGCTTGGTTTTCATCGAAGAATTGTGAAGGTAATTAATTTTTCCTAGAACCCTAGATTATTTCCCTTCGGTAATTCTCTTGCACTTGATTTTAGATTAATTGTTCTAGGTTTAATTAGTAATTTCAGATCAGTTCTTCGCATTACAACCCTAGAATTAGTAGTCCAAAGCCATAAAAATCCCACGTTTATCCCCACAAAAGCCCTAGATGCATCAATTTGGTATCAGAGCACGCGATCCATGGCGAGCACGCGATCTATGGAACGGATCGAGACGTTGGAGGAGAGGGTGGAAAGGATAGAAAGCCGGATCAGTGAAGGGTTCCATGAGGCCCAAAAAGAGGACGCGGAGATGGCATAAAAGATCAGAGGGGAAATAGCCGCGATAGCTGAGAATTCAGCGAAATCTGAAGCGCGATTAATGGAGACAGTAGCGGAGTTGTCCAAAAATCTCACCCCAAAGGTAGATCCGAGCAAAAAGGAGCCGCATTTGACCACGGACAAAGGTAAAAATGTGATTTTTAACGAGGAGATGCAGGAAAATGAATAAGACGGAGGATTTGATCACTACAACCAGTGGTGGGAGGCGTCCAGGGCATCCATGCGCCGCGGGATGGCGAGAGGAGCATCGGAGGGGGGCGACCGCCCCTCCGACATGGCCTGGGGGGCCCGACGAACCCGCAGGAGGGGCGGCAAGGGCCGCCCGCCCCTCCTGGGGGTGCGCCGCACCCCTGGGGGCTGGGCGGAGCCCCGCCGAACCCCCAGGGGCGGCGACAGGCCCCTGGGGCTTTGGCGGTGCCCCGCCGGCCCAGATTTTGGGCCGGCTGGGGCCGTCGAGCCCCTGGGGAGCAGCAGGAGCCAATTTCGGGGGGTCCCGACCCCCCGGATGTTTCTATGGGTGCTGCGAGACAGGGGGAGGCCGACAGCCGTTTTCGAGCACTTCCGGGGCCCGAGGGCCCAGCACGGGTACCGAAATGTACAATTTCTAGGTTTTCAGCCATCTATGGGACCCGGTGGAGGATTTCAGCAGCCGGGGGCGCCACCAGTTTTCAGGAGGCCCGTCGACTCAGCCCCCACCTTTCGGGGGAGTGACGAGTGATTGGAGAGCATGCCAGGGCACTTTTAGGGGACATCAGATCGAGTATGGATACCCATCGGGGGATGCGAGAGGTGACAGGCAGGGGATGGAGCAGATGGAGGTGCCCGAGATCGTGTCGATGCATTTTTCCAAACAGACCACCGGGGTATCAGCCGAGGGGAGGATTCACTCCGCAGGAGAGAGCTGGATTTGTTGGGGAGAGACCGTTGAGGAGGCTGGAGGTGCCTATTATACCGGGTGGAGAGGTATTTTGAGGTGGCGGGGGTACCCGGGGAGGACTGCCTTCGAGCGATAGGGGTCTGTTTGGAGGGAGAGGCATTGGGGTGATTCAGGTGGACTGACCAGCAGCAACCTTTTCAGACTTGGGAGGAGTTTACGTCGCTCTTGGTGGAGCGCTTTGGTGCAGGGCAGTTTGGCGGAGTATTTGAGAGGCTTTATTCACTGAAGCAGGAAGGGACCATAGGAGATTACATCAAGAAGTTCGAGTCGCTCTGCCACCGAGTCCAAGGAGTATCGGAGGAATCATTGGAGGGCTGCTTTATGAAGGGACAGAAGCCCACTGTTAACTGAAACAGCTACAGCCAGTGGGTCTGTGCGGGATGATGACATTGGCAAGATAGGTAGAGGACCATCAGGAGACGGAGCGGAGAGCACGCGGGGTGTGGGGAGGTACCACCTTTCGGGGACAGATGTCTGCTACCGGACAGAGGACTGCGCCTACACCAGGGGCCGCACCTGCCCAGGGAGTTACAGCCATTACTGGGGGCAACAGGGACAGTAGACAGGAGCCCCGAGCAAGAGGACATGTACAGAGGATGACAGATGCAGAGATGAGGGAGAAGCGGACGAAGGGATTATGCTTCAGATGTGATGAGAATTTTACCCCAGGACGCCGATGTGCGGATCGGACTTTTCAAATACTGTTAGTGAACGATGATGAGGAGGACGATGTCATCATACTAGAGGCAGGAAAGGATGAGGAGGAGACAGAGCACCAGCACTTGGACTTGGCAGAGGTATCCCTCAATTCTGTGGTAGGGTTCACACCGAACCACACCATGAAATTGGTGGGACAGGTGGACGGTCAGGAGGCGATCGTATTAGTAGACAGTGGGGCCACCCACAACTCCATATCCAGCAGGTTGGTGGGAGAGCAGGGATTACAACTGAGTGGCACAGGAAGGTATGTAGTGATGCTGGACACGGCGCAGGTGACACACAGCACCGGTGTCTGTCGCGGAGTATTTTCTTCCCTTGAAGTTAGGGAGCACCGATGTCATTCTGGGGATGAAGTGGCTACAGACACTGAGGAAGACCAGGACGAACTGGAAGATGCTGAGGATGGAGTACCAGGATGGGGGAAGACAGTGGTATTACATGTGGATCCCAGCCTGAGCGATCCACACATCAGGAGGAGGTTTTCTGGTTGAGCTACAGGCAGTGGCAGCATCATTACAGAGCGAGGACCAGGCACAGACGGTAGCACTGAAGATCGAGCAGTTGTTCGTTCAGTATGAGGAGGTGTTTCAGACACCACAGGGGCTGCCACCGCACATAGACCACGAGCACGCCATCGTCTTGCGGAAGGGCGTATCTTTCATTAGTGTGTGCCCCTACAGGTACCCATAGATGCAGAAGGACGAGATAGAAAGGTTGGTGGTTGACATGCTGCAGGCAAGGGTGATTCAGCCGAGTACTAGCTCGTTCCCCAGCCCAGTTTTATTAGTTTAAAAGAAGGATGGCAGCTGGAGATTCTGTGTGGACTACATGGCCCTAAATAAAGAGACCGTTGCGGATAAGTTTCTTATCCCGATGATTGATGAGCTTCTGGATGAACTTCACGGAGCAGCTTGCTTCTCGAATATCGATCTCAAGTCGGGGTATCATCAGATAATGATGAGGGCGGCTGACGTGCCTAAGACTGCTTTCAGGAATCATGAAGGGCACTATGAGTTCCTTGTCATGCCTTTTGGCCAAACAAATGCCTCGGCGACATTTTAGGCGCTGATGAACAAGGTGTTCCGACCTTACCTCCGGAGATTTGTGCTGGTATTTTTCGATGACATCCTCGTGTACAGTCGCAATGTGGATGAGCATGTGGGACACTTGCAGGCAGTGTTGCATAAGTTGCAGGAGCAGCAGCTGTGTGCTAATAAGAAGAAGTGCTTGTTTGGTCGGGTTCAGGTGGAATACTTGGGACATATTGTGTCAGCTGAGGGGGTGGCGGCAGATCGGGCCAAGATCGCAGCGATGTTGGATTGGCCGGTACCTACCACACTACGAGTTTTGCTTGGCTTCTTGGGTCTGACGGGATACTACAGGAAGTTTGTCCAGGGGTACAGTTTGATTGCTTGGCCACTCACAGAGCAGCTTAAGGACAGCTTCCACTGGGGCGAGGAGGCCACCAAGGCGTTTGAGGCCTTGAAGCAGGCGATGAAGACAGTGCCCGTCTTAGCGCTACCGAATTTCAGCAGGCCATTTGTTATAGACACCGACGCATTTGGACACGGGTTGGGCGCAGGGTTGATGCAGGACCAGAAGCCTATTGCATATTTCAGCCAGACTCTGTCAGCACGAGCGAGCTGAAGTCAGTATACGAGCGGGAGTTGATGGCGATCGTTCTGTCATACAGAAATGACGGCATTATTTGTTGGGAAGGAGATTCATAATAAGGACAGACCAGCGAAGCCTGAAATACCTACTGGAGCAGCGCATGGTCACGAAGGAGCATCAAAAGTGGCTCTACAAGTTAGTCCACTACACCTTTGAGATACAGTACCGGCCAGGCCTAGAGAACAATGCGGCCGATGCTTTGTCTCGCCGCGAGGAGCTCGCAGAGGTGACAGCCATTTCTGTACCAGTACTTCTAGACTAGGAGCCGTTGGGCAGGAAGATTGAGGCCGACGCAAAGTTGGCAAAGATACGAGAGGCACTGCAGCAGGGATCAGCAGATTTTCCGGGATACACCATGAGCAGGCAGCGACTTCTATATCAGGGGAGACTGGTGATTCCCAGGGGCTCCGCCCATATTCCGTTGATTTTTCAGGAGTTCCACGACAGTGCCATCGGAGGTCATTCAGGTATACAGCAGACCTACATGAGGATGGCTAGGGGCTATACTGGCCAGGGATCAAGAAGGACGTTGTCCAGAGGATAGCAGAATGTGACGTTTGTCAGCGTCACAAGTATATGGCAATGGCACCCGCAGGACTTCTACAGCCGTTGGCTTTACCGGAGAGAGTCTGGAAGGATATCAGTATTGACTTCATCGAGGGGCTTCCGCGATCAGAGGGCTACAATTCTATATTGGTGGTGGTAGACCAGCTCAGTAAGTATGCACATTTCGTGCCACTCAGGCATCCTTAGTTCCTTACACAGCAGTGATAGTGGCTGCAGCATTCATACGGGGAGGTGGTTCACTTGCATGGTTTCCCCGCTTCCATAGTGTCGGATCGCGACAAGGTCTTCCTGAGCAGTTTTTGGCAGGAGCTTTTCAAGTTGCAGGACCGTGCTCCTTCTCATCTTCACCCACAGACAGATGGTCAGACGGAGGTGGTGAATAGGAGCGTGGAGACTTATTTGATGTGCTTTGCGTCAGATGCACCGAAACAGTGGGCCAGGTGGTTAGCATGGGCAGAATATTGGTACAACACCTCATACCACTCCGTCGCACAGAGCACCCCTTTTCGGATTTTGTATGGTCGGGACCCGCCACATTTGATAACTACAGCAGAGGGACCACTCTCGTGTCACAAGTAGAGGAACATCTTGGAGAGCGGGACAGATATTTGGAGGAGTTGAAGAAGCATCTGCTGCGACCCCAGCAGATCATGAAGACCAAGGCGGATGCGCACCGAAGAGATGAGCAGTTTACGGTGGGTGACCAGGTTTATCTGAAATTACGATCCTACAGACAGAAGACTTTAGCTCGTCAAAGCAATGAGAAGCTGGCAGCCCACTACTACGGTCCATTCGAGATCACCGCTCAGATAGGGAAGGTGGCATATCGTCTTCAGTTACCTACCACCTCCACTATACACCCCGTGTTTCACGTTTCGCAGTTGGGGAGAGCCATTGGGAATCATACTCTATCCCCGACCTTGCCACCCACTTTGACTGAAGACATGGAGGTGCTTCTTGAGCCTCAAGAGCTGACTGGGGTTAGACATGCCACGGACGGGAAACAAGAGGTGCTGATCAGATGGAGGGGCCTTCCGGACTATGATGCTACCTAGGAGCCAATGGCGATGATACGCAATCAATTTCCTGATTTCCACCTTGAGGACAAAGTGGCACTTTTGGGGGAGTTGTGATGCGGCGCGCGGGTCACATAGGGCGCACGGCGGTAGCGAGCCAACGGGTCCGGTTTGAGTATATCAAAGGAGGAGAGGACTTGGGTCCACCACGGACCCTATCCCAAACTTATAATTTCTCAACCACAAGGGAGGACCGTTTAGTAATTCCACATCGACTAATCCCTCCCCTAACCAGGGCCGGCCGGCCCTAGCTTGGTTTTCATCGAAGAATTGTGAAGGTAATTAATTTTCCCTAGAACCCTAGATTATTTTCCTTCGGTATTTCTCTTGCACTTGATTTTAGATTAATTGTTCTAGGTTTAATTAGTAATTTCAGATCAGTTCTTCGCATTACAACCCTAGAATTAGTAACCCAAAGCCATAAAAATCCCACATTTATCCCCACAAAAAGCCCTAAACGCATCAGATGACTGACGCCGAGATGAGGGAGAAGGGGTAGAAAGGGCTGTGTTTCAGATGCGATAAGCGGTTCATCCCAGGGCACCATTATGGGGTGCGCAAGCTGCAAGTACTGATAGCCGGAGAAGACGAGGAGGATGACATGGAGGATGAAGAGGTCGGAGTGGAAAACGACTCCCACTTGGAGTAGGCCCGCCAGAAACTTCATGCACCACCTTGAGGACAATGTGGATTTTCGGTGGCGGAGTAATGATAGATCCGGTCCACTTGGGGCCTGGTTTATTGGGTTTTGTGTTATTTTATTATTGTATGGGTATTTAGACTTTTAGTTAGGATTATTATAAATAAGAGGTGAGGCTAGCCGGCCCTAGAATGCGAAAATTGTGAGTGTTGATATTTGAGAGGAGAAGGTTTCTCGATCTAGGGAGGGTGCGGACGTCCCATATAAACCAGCGTCTTGGGAGGGCGATTACCCCCTTTTAAGTGTAATCAATATATCTTTATTTTCAGTTTATTCTAATAAATTTCAGATTTACTTTTGGGTTCCTATCAGATACATATGGGAATAATGGTAAAAGATTAAAAATGTGGGTAGATAGATATGAATATTTCTAGCGTAGTATTTATTTCAGTGCTATCACATTCAAATAACATTTCCCCAAATTTATTCCAATGTAACCAGTAAATTCATTCAATTCATTGATTTAATTGAATTTGTAATTGTATAAGTTTCTCCTTCACATACTTTTGCATTGCTCTTGATCTCCGCAAGCCAACTATGACAAGGCTTCTGACACCACTATCTAGGTCGCAAACCCTCTCAAGGAGTTTATCATTTTCCCTCTCGGTATTACAGTGTATATTCTTTCTCATCCCATAAGCTCAAGTAGCAACAAAATGGTTATTCGTTGCAATTTAATTGCTTAACATGTCACAACAGAAGAATGTCCCCTGGAATGAAACTGGCAGTACACGTGCATATAGAAGCATAGTAGTGCCATTGCTAAATGTTTACATACATGACACTAGACTGAGAATATAAACACTACTATATTCCTTAATAAATAAATATCAAACCTGATAAAGAAAAAGCAGCAGTCCATGGGCCAAATGAACCCATCTTGGGGGAGCCGTGTCTAAATGAGGTGAATATATCTGCCAAAGCAACATAGACTCATTTTCACATTAAAAAAAATACATGTGAGATACATCAAAACTTCCAACAATACTGGCATTTGAAATAAAAAAGGAACATTAAGGACTCAACGGCAGTAATTTTAATTTCAAATGAAATTTACCTGTCTACATAAAAAATGAAATCAACTATGTGTGTGTGTGGATAAAGGAAAGCAAATTGCACCAGACCAAATTTAGCCATGCACTGACGTGGGCAATCATTGACCTCCCAAAAAGCAACACACATTGGTTGCTTTTTTAGGCGGCCAATTATGTCAGCACACCTAACCAAATTTGGCCATGTGACATCTAACCCCATTAATATATCTATCATATAATTGAGGGATGTTTTTGAATGTGATTGCTGACTAGGACAAAAGGATTGGTAGAAAGACGGCTGAGATTTAATCTTAAGGAGTTAATGGTTATGATGAGAATTTGTAAAAATTTTGGGACAACCCCTAAAATTTTGTGTGAACTAAATCAGAAGGGAACTAAATTTTAGAAGAACTAAAATTTTAAATTTTAGATGGAATTAAATCTAAAGTGAACTAAATTTTGGAGGGAACTAAAAGTTTTAGTGAAACTTAAACTTTAAAATTTTTAAGGACCTAATCTTGAGTGAACTAAATTTTCAAGTAACTAGCATTTTAGAACTAAATTTTTGGAGGCCTAAAATTTTTGAACTCAATTTTAGTTTGAACGAAGTTAAAAAAATTTGTTGTGAGAAATATTTTGGAAGTGCCTGTAAATTTTTTTGGGGGAGATTTTGAATGGAGTTGAATTTTGGGACATGATATTTTCAATGAGAATTTTTTGGAGAGATTTTGACTGGGTTAAAAAATTTTGAGGGAATATTTTGAATGCTACATGGCCTATTATCATGGGTTATGACTAGTATATATATTAGAATAATGTATATGTAGTGTCAGCCAAAACAAATTCCTGCATTAATGCATATATACACTATTTTGTTTTATTTTTTATATTTTTCGGATGTGTTCAACGTTATTTGAAACTCAACGTTATTTGATCAAAAAATCAAGTGAGTTCAACGTTATTTGAAACTCGATCCGGTTGTTACAAATTTAACGGTTTCAAAATAATAGAACCTTTTGTAATGAGCCGATCAAGGTCAAATCCTTGTCAGATTCACACATATACTTAAGGTTCTGAGGTTTTGGACTATGCACAACCTCAGAAAAAAGTTTCAAAAATCGGGGTTAATATCTTTTTAGTGCTGTCAGCACGCATTTGTATAAACACACACACATATATATATGTAAATTTTCAAGGCTAACCTCACCAAGTGCTTCCACGCAGCCGGCCTAAAACATGATTAAAAACTGTTTTCAAATCTTTTTGGATGCTATCTATATATTCTAAAACTCTAAACTACAAACTTTGCGATGATTCAAATGGTATTAAGCCATTATTAAATTTAACACTTCCAAAAATTTCCTCGAAAAATTTCAACACATTCAAAATCGACCCCTTAAAAAATTTGCCGCCAATAAACAAAAAACAATTAAGCATATTAAAACTAAAATTTAGTTTTTTCAAAGAATTTAGTTCCCCCAAAATTTAGTTTCATCCAGATTTAATTTTTCTAAAAATTTAAAATTTTAGTTCCCTACATCTTGAAATTTAGTTTAATCCAGAAAGTTTAGTATCTTACAAATATTTTAGTTACCTCCAAAATTTAGTTCCCTCCAAATTTAGTTTTTCACCGTACTAAAAATTTTAGTTCTCCCAAAATTTAGTTCCCTCCAAGTTTAGTTTTCATTAAATTTTTAGTGTTTTCCCTAAAATTTTAGAGTTTTTCCAAAAAAATTCAAACTCTCATCCTATTCATTGATTCATCAAGATTCAATCATAACCGTCCTTCTATCAAACCGTTTGTCCTAATCGGTAAACGCAATCAAAAACATTACGCAATTGTATAATAGACTAATCATAACCTGTGACCATAGGTCACATAACATTCAAAATATTTCTCCGACAAATTTCAACCTATTAAAAAATCTCCCTCCACCGAAAAAAATTTGCAACCTCTTCAAAATCACCCTAAAAATTTAGTGTCACCTTCAAAATATTTCCGCCCCAAAAAAAATTTGTAACCACAATGAAACTAAAATTTTGGTTCCTCCCAGAAAATTTAGTTCCCCTAAAAAATCTTAGTTTCTCCTAAAGTTTAGTTCCATCTAAATTTAGTTCTTCCCAAAATATAAAATTTTAGTTTCCTTCAAATTTAGTTTTCCTCAAAATTTTAAATTAAAATTTAGTCCCCCAGAGAATTTAGTTCCCCTAAAAATTTTGGTACCCCTAAACTTTACTTCCATCCAGATTTAGCACCTCCAAAATTTAAAGTTTTAGTTCCCCTAAAATTTAGTTCCCACCAGATTTAGTATCTCCCAAAATTTTAGTGTTTTTCCCCAAAATTTTCACCTTAAAATTTTCACAAACTTTCTTCTTACCTATTGATTCCTTAAGATTCAACCACAGTCATCTTTCTACCCACCCTTTTTCCTAGTCAGCAACCACATTCAAAAACATCATTCAATTGTATAATAGATATGCAAATGATCCTTTGCAAAAACTTTCTATGCAAACACCGGAAGAAAAATCTATTCGAAATTTGTTCCAATATCTAAACTGTTGGATGTTATTTACATGTCCTAATACCCTCTTAAATCAAAAATAAAAAAATAAACCTCTATTTACCCCCCGATCAGATCTGCTTAAGATGTTCTATTGTTTTGAAACCATTAAATTTTTAACAACTTCATCGACGGTCGAATCCCCTTTAAGTCCATCCATTATTTTTCCTGGTGTGTATGTATGTATGTATGTATATGTATCTATATATTAAAAGACAACCAGTGCTGACTGGGACAAGATGATGTCAGCATGATGTATAAAGAGGTTGTAGAAGGATGGCTAGGATTTAATCTTGGTAAGGTTGTGGTGGGGATTTGGCCACCTCATCACACCTTTTTCCTTTTGCAAGAAAGCCCCCCCCAACTTGCTCCTATTTACCCCTGGACACTCCCAACACTCACACCCACTCTTGCTCACTTTTCCCCTTAGTGTTTCTTCGAATTGTTTTTTTACCCCTTCGAATTTTTTTCCCGTGCACCCGTGCACGGGGTATTTTCTAGTATATGTATATGTATATCTATTATACAATTCAAGACCTATTTCAAACATTTGTCTTACGTGGTAATTCTGTCCTACGTGTTACCAATTTGTCCTACGTGTCTCCAAAATATGACTAGGACAATCCACTTGGCCAAAATCTAATTTGTCCTGCGTTTTGAATAGAAACGGCTATTGTCTCACTCATTTTCACGTTCTCGTACGTTTTGGAGAGAAACAGTTATACAAACTGCCTAAAACCTGTTGTCCCACTTAAAGACATTTCTCTTCGACCCCCATCCCAAATCACGACGTCCTCTGCGACGTTCTCAAATCACGACTTCCTCCGGTACTCTCTCTCTCTCTCTCTCTCTCTCTCTCTCTCTCTCTCAATTTCTCTGGGGTTTCGTTGCTTTCTGATCTCTGGGGTGTCGTTGCTTTCTGATTTCTGTTAATCAACGTTTCGTTGGAATCAATGTTTCAAGGTATAGCAGGCCAGTAATCAATGAAGCCCCAGAGAAATTGTTTCTGATTTCTGATTTCTGATGGAAATTTCGTTGAAGCCTCATTCCATTGTTTCTGATGGAAATCTTGGTCAAAACACTTAATCAATTGAAGCCTCATTCAATTGTTTCTGATTTCTGATGGAGAGGGCAGTAATCAATGTATAGCAGGGGATCAATGTTTCGTTTGCATAAATGTTTTGACATGGGAATTTCGTTGGAAACAAATGCTGATTTCTGATCTCTCAATTGCTGATTTCTGATGGAGAAATGTTGTCTACTTCTAAATGATTATGTCTACTTCCAAATCACCTTCATCGTGCCCTTTCTAAATGATTATGTCTACTGTGCTCTTTCTTTTTATTCTTTCTATTTCATTAACTAGCACGGGTTATGTGGCAGTTTTCTGATCCCCATTTTATTTTTTTCAAACCGTAATTATGTGCATCATTCAAAATTAATTAAATTAAATGACTCGCCCACGGATGGGTTGCGACAATAGGATATGGGTACTTTGACAGTCTTGGCTCCTGCTTTTAAATCTCCCTCTCCTCGTGAGTCTTTTAAATTTCTTGTGGGATGAAGGATGTTTATCAATATAACACGCGTGACCATATAATTTCTTTTAAATTTACTGTTTCTTTCTCTTGCTTTTAATTTGAACTAGCAGTAACAGGTTTCAATTATCACCCAATTAGTTTCAAGTTGCATTTCATTTCATTAACAGGTTTTTTTAGCATTAACATGTTTCAATTTCATTAATTAGTTATCTACCTTAATACCCCAGGTTATTTCAAAATTATTTCATTAATTAGTTTCAATTTCATTAACAGGTTTTAATTGCATTTCAATTAGCAAACTTCAACCAGCATTTGATTAACAGGTTTCAATTTCATTAACTATCATTCCCCAGGTTATTTCATTAATTAGTTTCAGTTTGCACTAGCATTAACAGGTTATTTCAAGTTGCAGTTCATTTCATTAACACGTTTTTTTCATTAACAATTTTCAATCTGAACTAGCATTCCCCATGTTATTTCATTAATTAGTTATCTAGCTTAATTCCCCAGGTTATTTCATAATCATTTCATTAATTAGTTTCAAATTCATTAACAGGTTTCAATTTCATTTCAATTAGCAAACTTCAACCAGCATTCGATTTACAGGTTTCAATTTCATTAACTAGCATTCCCCAGGTTATTTCATTAATTAGTTTCAATTTGCACTAGCATTAACAGGTTATTTCAAGTTGCAGTTCTTTTAATTAACACGTTTTTTTTCATTAACAGGTTTCAATTTGAACTAGCATTCCCCAGGTTATTTCATTAATTAGTTATCTAGCTTAATTCCCCTGGTTATTTCATAATTATTTCATTAATTAGTTTCAAATTCATTAACCGGTTTCAATTTCATTTCAAATAGCAAACTTCGACCAGCATTCATTAACCATGTCGTCATTTCCCCCGTTTACTGACTGTCCTCGGTTTTGCACCCAGGAAACGACTGACTCAGGTTTCCTTTTCGCCGTCAATATTGCCCCCGGGAGACGACTTCCACGTCATTCTCGCGCCCGGTAGACGACTACCATGTCGCCATTTCACCCGTTAACAGACTTTCCTCCTCGGTTTCGCACCCGGGAGACGACCTTTGTCGTCCCCTACGGGCACGGGTTATGTCGCCATTTCACCCATGAACTGACTATCCTCCTTGGTTTCGCACCCGGGAGACGACCTTTGCCGTGCCCTACGGGCACGGGTAATGACTAGTATATTATACAATTCACGAACTTTGTCCTACGTGGCAGTTTTGTCCTACGTGGCAGTTTTGTCCCAGTCATATTTTTGATTGCTGACTGGGACGCCACGTGGGAGTTGGGTGTAATTCTGGACTTGGGTTTAGGATGGGTTTTTGGTTTTGTTGCGTTTTAGTCCCTGCTTTTCCTCTTTTTGCCCCCGACCCTCTTCTCTCACACACACCCACGCTTTTTTCACTTTGGCGACCGCTTCTCTCTGCATTTGCACCCGGACGACGACTGCCTCCGTGCCCTCTGGGCACGGGTTATGACTAGTATATATGTATATATATATGTATGTATGTATGTATATATATATATCTATATTATAAAACAGGGATGTTATCAAGAGAAATTGGATAAGAGTTTTTGGATAAGAGAAATTGGTTATGTGTATTGTTGTATGTGGATATGTGTATTGTTGTATAAGAGATAATGGATAAGAGATAATGGATAAGAGAATTTGGTTTTGGTTATGTGTAATTGGGTGTGATGTTTATATAGATGTAATGTTGGGTATGAGAAATTGAGATATGAGATATTGGATATAAGAAATCACATCACATCACCTCACAAATTGAGATATCAAATTTTTTAAATTTTGAAAACAAAACTTGTGTTTCCTCTCATCTGCTTTTTGATCACATCACAAAATGGAGGGAAAAAACTTGCGTTGCTCTCATCTGTGTTTTGATCACATCAGAAAATGGAGGGAAATTTTTTTTCCTCCGCCATTTTTATCTCATCACAAATTTGTGAGACTTTTACTCTCCTATGTAGTTTGAAATCAAAATTTACTCTCACTCTCCTCAAGCTCGCGCTGCGGGGAATTTTGCCCGCCAAGCTCCAGCAGACCAAAGGGAGAGCACGAAGAGCAAGGGAGAGCACACGTTCCTCCTCGCCATCTTCTTCTACCTCCAGCTCAACAACGAAGAGCAAGGGAGAGCACGAAGAGCACCCTCATCTTCTACCTCGGTTAGCTCTTCCTCTTCTCCTCAATTTTTTTTCTTTTACTTTATTTCACCCTCATCAAGAAGAGCACCCCCATTTCAGCGCTTTGAGCTTCATCACGGCCTCAGCAACTCAACCCTTGGTGAGCTTTGTGAGTTTGCTAGCTTCATCACGTCCTCTTCACCTCAACCCTTGGTGAGTTTTTGCACCTCAACCCTTCATGCAACTGTCAGGTTATTGAGATAATTTTTTGTGGTTTTGCAAGTTGAATGTTGAGAGAATTGAGTTTGAATGTTGAATGTTGATGTGGTTTTGTTAATTTTGCATAAGCTCTTCTTTTTGATAAGCTCTTCATTTTCATTTTCATGTTGATAAGCTCTTCATTTGTTAATGTTGATAAGCTCTTCATTTTCATTTTCATTTAGCTTGATTTTGTTAATTTTGCATGAAAGTGTCCTGTTGAAAGTGTCCTCAAAATGTTGCGAAATTTTAATTTTAACTTCATGCAACTCAACATGATTAATCAACATGAAGTTAACAAGAGTATTTGATTCCTCAAGAGAGCTTGATTTTGTTGCACCTCAACTCTATTTTTTGTTAATTTAATTCTATGCCATGGTATTTGATGATATAAGAAAAATGTTGAACTTAACATGAAATTATCAAATGAAATGTTGATATAATTTTTGAGAGAAAAATGAAGTATGGTGTTGAAATTGAATTTAATTTTGAAATTGAATTTTTCTCCTGACCAAATTTAAGTTATTGAATGCAGTCTACTCTTCTGAAATTTGAGTTATTGAATTTCAATAACTCAAATTTCAATAACCCAAATTTCAATAACTCAAATTTCAACATAGTTCATTTGATATGGATATGTGTATGCAGTATACTCAATAGGACATTTGATAAGGATATGTGTATACATTATGTGTGTAAAATTTGAAATTAATTGAGAAATGTCTGTCAATTGATTGAGAAATGTGTATACACTCAAATTTGCAATCTGTGAAATTTTACAGTGTCAATTAATTATTGTTATTACTTCAAGTATAATTGATTGAAATTTCATTGATTGAACTATGGTCTCAAATTTGAAATGCTGTCATTATATGTCAAGTATCAACATTACAGTGTAAATTTCAATATATTTTGAACTATGGTTATGTGTAAACTCCCTTGCTGTATCTCATTTGGGTGTTTTTGAGAGAATGAACTATGTTGAATGCAGTATACATGACATTTGAAAATTTTGGTGTGTAAACTATGGTGTAAACTATGTGTAAACTATGGTTGAGAATGAACAATGTGAGAGAAGAGAGAGCTATGTTGAGAGAAATATGAGCAAGCACCTCTATAAAGAGTATACTGGATTTCATATTTGAAATCCAATACACTGAAAAAAGCTTTGTTGTAAATTCACATTTTTAGGTGTAAACAATTTATGATATAGAGGTGCTTGCTCTTCATAATCAAATTTCATTGTCCTGTTAATTTGGTTGGACTAATATTTGCTTCACTCAATTGAATTGCTCAATCTTCACTCATTTTTATTCATATGAATTGCTAACGAATTAGTCCAATTGTTTGCATGTGTAAATTCTAACTATTTTGGTTTAACTATTTGCAGGACAAATTAATCATGGATAGAACCCTCCACTAACTGAGAAACTTTTGCCATTTTCTGAAGAACTCAACACTTTTCTTTGAAAATACATCAAGCTTGCAGGCCAAGGTATTTCTCATCAGTCCTCCTCAATAGTTTGAAAATTTATTGAAAATACATCAATCTTGCATGCCAAATTCAATTTATTATTGACATTACACAGTTTCTATAAATAATATTTATGGATAATAACCTTGGTGAGTTTGAGTTTGAGAATATATGCAAGTAACAGGACAATGAAATAAATTTATTTCCATGTGTATTTGCTATACTTGCAAAAATATAGTTGAGCATGTTATAGGGTATTGCTATACTTGCAAGTATTCAACAATTTATTTCCATGTGTATTTGCTTGAGCATGTTATAGGGTAATTACTTGACACTTTAAAATATAATTAACGGGACACAGTATTCATTTATACAAATTTGATATACTTGCTTCAAAATTTCATTAGCAAATGAATACTGAAATGAGTTAATTAAGAAGAATTGTGAAGTATTTCTATTCTGAGTGGAATACTTCAAGTTTGCTATTCCAGTTTTCAAATTTGAAGTATTCCATTCAGGAAACTTGAAGTATTCCACTCAGAAAACTAATTCATTCATTATAAATTGCTATTTGAATGAAGTGTGCATTCCATTCAGAGAATTGAGAGAAATATATGTAAGTGTTCAAGTAAAATTGGGTAATTAACAGGACACTGTCATTGCCAACTCCACTGAACTATGTTGAGAGAATTGAGTTTCAAAGTTGAATGTTGAGAGAATTGAGTTTGAATGTTGAATGTTGATGTGCTTTCAGTGTCCTGTTGAATGTTGAGAGAATTGAGTTTCAAACTGTGGTTTTTGAGATAATTTTTTGTTTCTTTGATTTCATGGCACCTCAAATAACAATGTTAAGAACTATGGTTATGTTTGATTCTATGCAACTCAAAATTCAAGTATTCAAAATTCTGTTGAGAGAATTCTATGCAACTTGAATTTTGAATTATGTTGTTGAGATGTTATTCAAAATTCAAGTATTCAATGAACTATATTGAGATGTTATGTTTGATTCTATGCCATCTCAAAACTCAATTCTCTCAAAATTCAAAATTTTGTCAACAGGACACTCAATTCTCTCAACATTCTGTTATTGCAAATTTGAGTTTGAGTTATTGAACTATGTATTTTGAGTTATGTTGAGAGAATTGAGTTTGAGTTTGATTTTGCATTGTTATTTCAAAATGTGAAGAGTATACAATGTTATTTCAAAATTTCAAATGGCAAAATTTGAGTTATTGAAACTTCCCTTGCTCTTCAATGTTGAAATTTGAGTTTGAGTTTGAGTTTGAGTTTGCAATGTTATTTCAAAATTTCTCTCTATACAATGTTGAAATTTGAGTTATTTCAAAATTTCAAACTGCAGTAAAAATTTGAGTTTGCGTTTGCAAATTTGAGTTTCATTGCAAACTCAATTCATAACATTGAAAATGAGGCCAGTTCTGAAATATTTTCATGCAGCAAATATTCAAATACTTGAATACTTTGATATGCAAACTCAATTTGAGTTTGAGTTTCAATTCAATGAAATATGTTTGAAATGGAATACTTCAAATATAAGCACCCTGCAGCAAATATTCACTTATCAAATGGACTACTTCAAAAACTAATTGAACTTGAATTGAATTGGATTGAAATTGAGTTGAATATTTGCTAAAACTAATTTGCTGCAGGACATTAGTTTGCATATCAAAGTAATTCAAACTCAGTTCTTGATGAGGATATGATCAAAATTGAATTGTATTTCATATATGAGCAAACTAATGTCCTGCTCAGTTCTTGATGAGGATATGAGAAAAATTGAGTATCCTCATCATGTAAGTATTCAAATAGCAAAATTCAAATTTAAGTATCCTCATCAAGAACTAATGTGGAGTATTTGAATATTGAGTATTCATTATTCAAATTAATGAGAATAATTTCAAATTTGAGTATATCAAATAGAAAATTCAAATACTAATGTGGAGTATTCACATCCTCATATTTTGCTATTTGAATATTTTGCTATTTGATATACTCAAATTTGAATTTTATGAGGATACTCAAATGTGAATTTTGCATTAGCTATTTGAATAATGGACTGAGCAGGACATTAGACATGAGTATCCTCACCAAAATTCAAATTTGAGTATCCTCATAAAATTCAAATAGCAAAATTGAGTATCCTCATCAAGAACTAATGTCTTGCTCAGTCCATTGCAAAATTTCAATTCATATATGAGCAAGTATTCAAACTCACCAATATCAAACTCAGTTCTTGATGAGGATATGAGCAAAATTGAGTTTGAGTTTGAGTTTGAATTTGAGTATGAATTATTTAAATTCACTGAAATTGCATTAGGATTTCAACCCTAACAATTCTAATGATGCAGTATATCAAACATATCAAAGTATTCAAGTATTGGTTATGTGAGTTTTTTTATATTCATTGAAATACTTCAAGTATCTCACATGCTGGAATTTTTTAATATTCATTAGCAAATAGAAAATTTCTCAAACATCTATGTGAGTTTGATACTGGAATACTGAAATTTTGTGAAATACTTCAAGTATACTGGATTTCAATGAAATGGACTACTTCAAATTTGAAAACTGGAATGGAATACTTCAAACTCCCATGCTCAAGTATACTGAAATGGATGTCAACCTCACATGCTGAGTTTGAAGTATGGATTTCAACCCTAACAACCCTAACAATTCAATGAAATTCCAGCATGTGAATTTGAAGTATTCCATTCCAGCATGAAATTCCAGCATATTGAGCTTTTATTCCAAGATTAGAGCTTGACGGGCTTGATATTACATTTTTGTCCATGTGCTTATGAATAGAGCTGTTTGCAAAAATGAGATAATTGCTAAAGATTGAGTGTGAGAGAAATGTTTTATCAGTCAATTTTATATTCCTAAAGAGTGAGCTTGCTGAAAAATGAGATAATTGCTGAATGAGCTTGCTACTATGTGAGTTTCAAAGATTGCTACTAAATAGAGCTGTTGCAATTGGACTAAATTTCAGTCCATTTCAATGAATATAGTTGTTTGCAATACATAATAATTGCTAATGAATAGAGGTGCTGGATATGAGCAAAATTGTTGTAAATTCACATTTTTAGTTGTAAACAATTTATGATATAGAGGTGCTTACTCTTCATAATCAACTTTCATTGTCCTGTTAATTTGAAACTATCAGTGAATTCTCAAAATGTGGTTTTTAGCCAATTTAAATTTTTTGTCAATGTTGATATGGTATTTGCAAATTTTTACTTACTTCAAACTCAATTCACTGATTTTTAGTCAATTTTTAAAATTTTGATTATGAGCATTCACTGATAACTGTTAGTTTAAAATGCAAATTTTTAGAGAACTCATAAGCAATATCACTAATAGCTTTCACTAATACCTCACTTCACTGATAGCTCTTCATATGCAAATTTTTAGTAAATTCAAACTCACTGTAGGTGAGAATACAAAATTTTGACTGTTTGCATTTCTTGGAGTATTAGGATTTACTGTTAGTTTCAATACAAAATTTTCTCATTCAAAAATTGGAGTATTAATTGTATTGCTTAACTGGGAGTGAAAATTTTGACACGAACTGGGAGTGAGAATACAAAACAGTAAATGTTTGAATGAGAATACTGGAGTGTATGTTTACAGGACACTCAAAAAATTTTATTTTCATGTACATATTAAATTGATGAGGGTATGTTTAAAATGCTATCAATTGTTGATGAAAATTTTCAATTGTTAGGGTATGTTTAAAATTTTCACTCCTACTACTCAAAAAATTTCACTCCTATAACAGTTATCAAATGTTGATGAAAATATAACAGTTATTTACTGTTGATAGCATTAGGATAGCTTTTACAAATTTACTGTTAATGAAAATCCTAATGCTATCAATTGTTGATGTTTAAAAGGTACTGTTGAAAATTTTCATGAAACATTGGAGTATTAGGAGTGAAAATTTTGAATGTAACTGGAAGTGAGAATACAAAAGAGTAAATGTTTGAATGAGAATACTGGAGTGTATGTTTACAGGACACTCAAAAAAATTTGAGTGTCATGTACATATTAAAATGATGAGGGTATGTTTAAAATGCTATCAATTGATGAGGGTATAGCCATACCCAGGATATCAATTGATGAGGGTATGTTTACAGGACACTCAAAAATTTCATTCTCAACTCATTATAATGAATACTAAATGAGTTCCGAAATTTGAATACTAAATGAGTTCCAAAAATTTGAATACTAAATGAGTTCCAAAAATGATATCAATTGATGTGGGTATGTTTAAAATGATATCAATTTCCTATCCAATACCCAGGATGATGAGGGCCATACCCAGGATATCAATTGATGAGGGTATGTTTACAGGACACTGAAAAATTTTCAAGATATATCATATCATTTTAATATTTACAGGACATTGAAACATCCCCTCATCAATTTCCTATCCAATACCCACGATATAGCCATACCCAGGATATGGCTATCAAATTTCATATCATTCTCAATTTGATTGTTGTCCTGTAATGCTAAATGAGTTGAGAATGAATTTTCAAAATTTTCATTCTCAACTCATTATAATGAATACTAAATGAGTTCCAAAAATTTGAATACTAATTGAGTTCCAAAAATTGGTTATCAATATTCAAATTTTTGGAACATCAAATTGTTGTGTAGTGCTCAATGCTCCAGTTTTGAGTAAATAACAGTTATGATATGTCAAAAAAATTCATTCAATGTTCAAGTTATTTGAGTTTTTAATATGAATTTTGAGTTATGTGAGTTCTGTTCAAGTTATGCGAATCATATGTACATAAAACAAATAGCTTATAAGTTTTTTTAAACTGTTTGAAGTTTGAGGGAGCAGTGAAGGAGGATGGAAGGGGCGAGAACGTGTGAAGTTGCATGAATTTTAAAGATTGAATAAAACAAATAGCAATTATCCATAACATTTGCATGATTTTGGTTTAAATATTTGCAGGACAAATTAATCATGGATAGCACCCTCCACTAACTGAGAAACTTTTGCCATCATGGATAGCACCCTCCTGAAGTTCAAAAGTTCAATTTTTACTGTTTAACTGGGATATTCAAGAGTTCAAGTTTCAATTCTGGGCTATTTGGTGATTGGATATTCAAGCAACATCAGGTAACTAATCCATACTCTTGGTGTAATTAAAAAAGTATGTGTGAATGAGAAAGATCATGTTAATTAAAAAGTATGTGTAATTAAAAAAAGTATGTATGGATTGTCATGTTAATAAGAAAGATCCATTATCAAGAGTATTGCCCTGTTTTTTGTTCCTGTTTTTTGTGTTCTTCATTTTTTTGAACTTATTTCATTATGGGTTTGATATGCTACTGGTATGGTTTTGAATTTCAGAGAATGTATATACTTAAATTTCAGAGATTGGAAAATTATGTTTGGAATAATTTTGGCTTATTATACAAAGATATTGGCTTCCCACTATGAGATATATAAATAGAGCACCATGGCTTTAGCTATGGTGACTTATTCTTAGCAATGAAATTCTCTCTCTATCTCTCTTGAGTTCATTATCATATAACACGTTATCAGCTCGATTGCTCTAAAATTCTTTGAGCTTTTCATCCCGTCTCCCCTCAAAAATTAAACCCGTACGCGCAAAGGAATCTATTGTTGCGGCGAAGCTTTGCGGAAATTTTTCTTTGGAGCGTATCGGGAGCGGAACTATCTACGGATTTTTATTATCACGATCTTCCCTAGATCTTTGATCTAGAGGTAATTTCTTTTCGATCACGTAGATACCTACAAAATATAGTAAACTATGATTTTACAATGCTTCTTTTTATAGGCTTGTATAAATCTGCACTATTTTGTTTAATATCAAAATTAGCCACATAAAAAGTTAGTCAACTGAATAAAAACCAGTTGCAATCTCCATGCATGTTGTAAAAAAAATTTCCTTAAGCAAAGAATGTACACAAGACTTCTGAAAAATATTGGAGAACATGAATCACACATGTTGGCAGTAAACCAAACACATGCACAGCCACTATGGAACTATTCATATAGCCATACAATGGGAACATGTGTTAGTGAGGCCATCCATCCTAATTTAGTGTGATTATCAGGGATAATCAACTTCATGCAGTCTTGGTCATGCAATCAGAAATAAGACATTTAACTCCAGTTGACTATAAAGATCACCACAAATCCAGATCATTACAGAAGATACATAAGTCTATTAAAAGTGCACAAAAATAAAAGAAACTTACTTTTCTGCAACTGCTCCGGTGTCAAGACCTTAGCAGACAGGTTAATTACCACATGATATCATGCTGGTACATGGTCAATATTTAAGGTTCTTGAGGATTATTTGTATTCCCTAATCCAATAGTAGACTTAATTTAATTAAAATTGAGAGTTGGGCCTGCAGCCCATTTATGACTATCAAATATTTTAATTGGGCCTGCAGCCCCTATTACCTAACGTTATATATTTTAGCATGGCCTTATGCCAATTCCTTAACGGGACTCTCCCCTAAGTAAAATCAAAAATAATTTATATATTCCATGTTGACAAATTGTTTTAAACATCCCTCTTGCATATTATAATCTATGGTTTACTAGGACTCTATTTTTCAAAATATAATTATCTTAAAGATCCTGAGATCGCTCTGCCGTTAGTCAACTAACCTAACGGTGTATGACGTTTCCACGTGGTCTACAAGATATTTATATTTTCTAGTTTCCCTTATCATATGTTTTTGCTTGAGATATATGCGTGGTTGTTTACTTTTATGCACGTAGCATATTTAGAACTGCGTGGATGTTTAAATCAGTAAAAATGTGTTTTTCGGGATCGGCCATTGTATACCTATTTACTTTCCTTGCACTTTTATTTTCTTTTGAGAGAATTTGTAAGTGAGGAAATTTGTATTTTAAAGCCAAAGCTCGATGCAACAGCACATAGAAGTGATGAAAACTCCTTCAATGGATCATGATGTCGGTCAATGTGCTTGGCTAAGTTTGCTGGACCAACCTAGCTTGACTGGGTAACAAGTGGTCCTGGCTTAGTCAATTCCCTGGCCACGTCCGCTGGACCGCAAGGAGTCGATTCATGACTGTGTAAGCCAAAGCTCGATGCAACAGCATATGAAGACGGAGATATAGGGACCCAGTTCAGTTTGGGTTTCCAAAGTTGTATTATTTTTTATGGACTTTAAACGAACTTTGGACTGTGTACTATTTTGGGTATCTGGCCGATCCCCGCATTTTTACTTGTTTATTTCTTTATGCATGAATTTTTGAATTTTAATTAATTCATGCTCATTTTAAAATACGTAGATAAATGGCAAAATTGGCAAGCGTCGATTTCGAGGTCCTCGATTCTGCAGGGACAAATTACCTGAGTTGGCGAGTGGACCTGAAGTTTCACTTGCGTTCAATGGCCCTCCTTGGGTCCATTTTGGCTCCTTCCTCGGCCCCAGCAGCGGCCGAAGCTTCTGCTACAGCTAGCAGCAGCCCCACAACCACTGTATCCGATATAGATAAGACGAAAGCCATAATCTACATTAGGAAGCATATAGATCGGACCTTAAAGGCCGAATACTTAACGGTTGAGGACCCGAAGGACCTGTGGACAGCACTGGAAGCACGGTATAAACATCAAATTGATGTTATATTACCCCGTGCCAGTTATGAGTGGGAAAACCTCAGACTTCAGGACTATAAGTCCGTCGCTGAGTACAATTCTGCACTTCATAACATCACCTCACGCCTGAAGTTGTGCGGTGAAGAAGTGACAGAACAGCGCATGTTGGAAAAGACATTTACCTCGTTTCACGAGAAAGATGCAATCCTCATGCAGCAGTATCGTGAACGCAATTTCACGAAATTTTCCAATCTGATCTCATGCCTACTTAGGGCAGAGCAGAATCGAGACTTACTGCTTGCAACTCATAACTTACGTCCAGCTGGCACTGCCCCTATCCCTGAAGCCCACCACGTTTCTCCCCAAAAGTGGAAAAATAAGAGGAAGGCTAAAAACACTAAAGGGAAAGCTATAATGAAGCAACCAAGAGGTGCAGCTCCACAGACAAACAAAAACAATAAGGGAAAAAGAAATTTCACTTGGAAGCGAAAGAACGCCGAGCAAGTGTCACTTCCAAAGAAGAACTGGGAGGATAAATGCCATAGATGCGGCATGACTGGCCATTGGTCCAGAAACTGCCGCACTCCTCGCCACCTCCAGGATCTATACCAGGCGAGCCAGAAGTCTCTACCTGAAACAAACTTGGCGGCTGTTCAGCCGCCAACAATGTTTACTGCAAAAGATTTCGAGAACGACGACCTTCTTGATTGAGCATCATCGTTTATCTATGCTTTTTAGAATTAAATGTATCTTCATCTTTTATTTGCTTAAGTACGAACTTTTATTTTCGAATGAATGTTTACATTTTCGCTCAAATAAAATTTCGTTTTTGCTTATATAGATGATGTCTGAGTGCCTAGTGGACAGTGCCTCAACGCACACAATCCTTCGCAATCATTGATATTTTAATAGCGTAAATAAATATGACGGTCCTGTTATCACAATTTCAGGACTGTCCCAAATAATCGAAGGATCTGGTGAAGCAATTATACTGCTCCCAAATAACACAAGACTTCAAATAAAAAATGCATTATTCTCTCCTAAATCAAATAGGAATCTCGTAAGTTTCAAGGATTTCCGTTTAAACGGATATCACTTAGAAACCAGAGATGAAAATACGGTTGAATATCTGTATGTAACTCGTCAGAAAGATGACCGGAAGATCATCTGCGAACGATTCAAGGGACTCCCGTCGGGTCTCTACCAAACATACATTCAACCAATAGAAGCCAATATGACTGAGCACCAGACGTGCCAATCACTGCCAGAGTTCGAACTCTGGCACAATAGACTTGGTCACCCTGGAACAGCAATGATGCGACGCATCATTTCTGAATCCCGTGGACACAAATTGAAGAACCTGAAGATTCTTCAAAAGGGTGAATTTCCATGTCTCCCTTGTTTCAAGGGAAAACTTATAACGAGACCATCCCTCCTGAAAGTGGGATTAGAGTCTCCTGGCTTCCTTGAGAGAATTCATGGTGACATTTGCGGGCCTATTCACCCCGCAAGTGGTCCATTTCGGTACTTCATGGTACTGATTGATGCATCAACCAAATGGTCTTATGTGTGCCTATTGTCCACCCGCAACCTAGCTTTTCCAAAGCTATTGGCACAAATAATAAGATTGCGTGCTCATTTCCCCGATAACCAAATCAAGAAACTACGTCTTGATAATGCGGGAGAATTTACTTCACAAGTCTTTGAAGACTATTGCCGGGCAACTGGTATTGAAGTTGAACATCCTGTAGCACATGTTCACACCCAAAACGGATTAGCTGAGTCCCTTATAAAGAGACTCCAATGGATTGCACGTCCATTGCTTATGCAATCCCAGTTGCCTGTGGATGCTTGGGGGCATGCTATTTTACATGCTGCATCACTTATTAGGATAATACCCTCTGGAGGTCACACTTTATCCCCGATGCAACTAGCATATGGCGCACCTCCGGATATCTCTCATTTGAGAGTATTTGGTTGTGCGGTATATGTCCCAATAGCACCACCTCAGAGGACCAAAATGGGTCCTCAGCGTCGTCTAGGTATATATATTGGGTTTGATTCGCCCTCTATTATAAGATACCTTGAACCCCTGACGGGTGACGCATTCAAGGCACGTTTTGCTGACTGTGAATTTAATGAGAATTTTTCCTAAACTAGGCACAGTCTAAGAAGCCAGAAGCTTCTGAGACCATTAGTTGGGACCAGAAGTCTTTGTCCCTATATGATCCGCGTACTAATCTGTGTGAAGATGAGATCCTGAAGATCCTTCACATCCAGAATACAGTACATCTTTTACCGGAAAAATTCACGGACAACCAGAAGATTGTCTGTTCACACGTCCCTGCTACCAATACGCCAGCTAGGATTGACATCCACATAGATGGATGCAGCCCAACGGCAGCAGAATTGGTTGTACCTCAAATGAAAAGAGGACGCCCACCAGGTTCAAAAGATAAAGTTCCTCGAAAGAGGAAGACTCCTGGCGATACTAAGATTATCCCTCCACAGGATGCTGAGCTCAGACCAGCTACTTCTCCCCTCCTGATTTCCCCAGCAGAGGAAACAATAGGAGAAACATCATTAAATTTTGTACGTACTGGAGAAGTACTGGACAGAAATAGCATAGTCGTTGACGACGATTTTGCGTTCGATATTGCCGTTCACGTCACTGAATATGACAATGACGTCGAACCACGATCTCTAGCGGAATGTAAACGCAGAGATGATTGGCCAAAGTGTGACGAGGCAATAAGAGTAGAGCTGGACTCACTCTTGAAACGCAAAGTCTTTGGACCAGTAGTCCAAACACCAGTAGGTGTAAAACCTGTGGGATATAAGTGGATTTTCATAAGAAAACGAGATGAAAATAATGTGATCGTTCGCTATAAGGCACGCCTTGTAGCCCAGGGATTTTCCCAAAGACCGGGGATTGATTACGAAGATACGTATTCCCCGGTCATGGATTCGATCACCTTCCGATTTTTAATCAGCCTAACTTCTCTGGAAAGCCTAGAAATGCAGCTCATGGACGTTGTGACTGCATATCTATATGGCGATATAGATAAAAATATCTATATGAGACTTCCTGATGGGTTTAATCTACCCCCAGAGATGAAAGAGATACCTCGGGACGTATTCTCTGTAAGGCTACATAGATCATTATATGGTCTAAAACAATCGGGCAAGATGTGGTATAACAGACTAAGTGATTTTCTTGCACAGCAAGGATTCACGAATAACGAAGTCTGCCCGTGTATCTTTATCAAAAGAACGGGAACAGGATTTGTCATCATAGCTGTATATGTAGATGACTTAAATCTCATAGGATCTCCTGCAGAGATCAAAGAGATATCTGAAAGCCTTAAATATACTTTTGAAATGAAAGACCTAGGCAAAACAAAGTATTGTCTTGGCTTACAGATAGAACACCTAAGAGGTGGAATCCTATTACACCAATCTAATTATACAAAGAAACTTCTACGCAAGTTTCATATGGATAAATGTCATCCTTTAGGTACTCCTATGGTCGTAAGATCACTAGATGTACATAAGGACCCCTTCCGGCCACTGGAAGAGGGGGAGGAGATACTGGGTCCTGAAGTACCCTACCTCAGTGCCATTGGAGCACTTCTATATCTGGCTAACTGTACGCGTCCCGATATAGCGTTTACAGTTAATCTACTAGCCAGACACAGTGCTGCGCCCACAAAGCGTCACTGGAACGGAGTAAAGCATCTTCTGCGATACCTTCAGGGTTCTATTGATCTTGGACTTTACTACCAGAGAGGTGCCTCCCCCAAATTGTTTGGTTATGCTGATGCAGGTTATCTCTCTGATCCGCACACGGCAAAATCTCAAACAGGTTTTGTATTTACCTACGGAGGTACTGCTATCTCTTGGAGATCGGTAAAACAAACCACTACTGCTACATCTTCCAACCATGCAGAGCTCATCGCGATCCATGAGGCGAGCAGAGAATGTTTTTGGCTACGCTCCGTCGTCCAACACATCCTCCAATCCACTGGCCTGAAGACCAGTGATCTGGAGCCTACTGCCCTATTCGAAGACAACGCCGCATGCATTGCTCAGTTTCAGAAGGGCTACATCAAAGGTGACAGGACAAAACACATTTCTCCCAAGTTTTTCTGGACGCACGAGCAGAAGAACGACAAGCAGATTGAAGTTCGACAGATCCAGTCATGCAACAACTTAGCTGATCTTTTTACTAAGGCATTGCCTAAATGTACTTTTGTAAAGCTTGTAAAGAACATTGGTATGCGACAGTTGAAAGACCTGCAAGCCTGAAGCTTGTACGGATCAGGGGGAGTAATATGTGGGTTGCACTCTTTTTCCTTAAGCTGTTGGGTTTTCCCACTGGGTTTTCCACAGCTAAGGTTTTACCGAGGCAAACACACTTACTCTGGATCCAGAAGTATCCACCCCTTGCCTCAGTAGCTGAGACCGAAGTGATGAATGTGTAAGGGGGAGTGTTATGAATGAGGGAGGCCTTTGGCCTCCCCTCCTTCATTACCCATTCATTAGGCCCCCATTACTTAGAGTAATGGGGACCCTTGGTCTCCTAGAGGCTTTTGGCCTCCCCACTATGAGATATATAAATAGAGCACCATGGCTTTAGCTATGGTGACTTATTCTTAGCAATGAAATTCTCTCTCTATCTCTCTTGAGTTCATTATCATATAACAGGTCTAGCATTATATACTTCAGTGGAGGATATGGATTCAAAGTCATTAACTAACACCAAAGAAGCATCTACCATGTTATTTTTGGGTGTGTAAATTGGATTATTGGGCATGTAAATGAAATATTGGGCATGTTATCAGCAAATTCAATTTCTGGGCATGTAGCATCTGCCAAATACCCGGGTGTTTGTAAACGCATGGGCGATAGGACGAGATCCTAGAACATGGGATATTGCTGAGGGATTCATCCCTGAAAGATTTGTTGACAGCACTATTGATTTCAGAGGCCACGACTTTCAGTTCATTCCGTTTGGTTCAGGCCAGATAATTTGCCCGACATTGTTCACTGGAATCCTCACGATCGAGCTCGCACTTGCTAATATGTTGTGCTTATTTGACTGGAAACTCCCTGCTGGGGTGAGGGAGAAGGACATTGATATGAATGATGCTCCAGGAATTACAGTGCACAAGAGATCTGTTCTTCGTATTGTGACAGTGAACCATGCCATCATAGAATAAGAGTATTTTTGATTGATATATGTACATGTGGGATGTTATATATCCATGTTCAATGTAAATGCAAGTTCATAAACAATTGACACAGATACTACAAATGGCAACAGCAGGTGAAATTTGAAACAGGAATATAGCTGACGGCATATGTTTGGCATCTACATGCAACTGCAAATGAAGGAGTGGAAGAAGTCGTGTGTTTTGATGGAGTAGTTACAATTAGGTACTTAGAATAATGAGACATGGCCAATATCATGCTAAGACTTTTAAGGAGGGGAGAGAGAGAGAGAGGTTCGTATGGCCAGCAAATGTTGTGCGTGTGGTGTGTGTTTCTGATGTGCGTGCGTGTTTTATGTTTGTCCTTCTCTTTTAGCTAAATGAAGAGAGTCTCTTTGGTTCAACAATCTATCTTCATTTTTCATTTCATTGGATTGGGTGTTTTGTAAATTTTTGTTCAACTGAATGGCCTGCGTCAGCTAAATTTTCATGAAACAATTTGTTGTTTCACGCTGAAGGCGGGTGCCCGCTAAATTTTTTTTCGCTACTTTGTATTTTCGTGACGAAGGCGCCCACGATGAATTTGTTGTTTCGCGTCGAAGACGCTCGTGTCGAATTTGTTGTTCCGCGCCGCTAAATATTTCTATGCTAATTTGTTATTCTTTTAAATTTTGGCTGCGGAAATAATTTTTTGGGATCAAAAATTTCGCGGGAGAAAATCTTAACTGAACCGTGCCCGCGGGCACGGGGTATGACTAGTGTATATATATATGTAGGATTTAATGTAGAAAAGATGGCACCTGATCCATTGGATCAGGTGCTTAGACACAAAAAAGGTGAGAAGTACAAGCCCCCACATGTGCTTGTACTCGTGGGGCCCCACCTTTTTGTCTTGCACCTGATCCAATGGATCAGGTGCCACCTGCTCTACATTAATCCCATATATGTATATATATGTATGTATATATATGTATGTATGGATTAAACATTGAAAAAAATTCAAAAAATTCAAAAAAAATAAAATGTTTTTTGCACCATGTTCATATGCAAAATGTTTGCATGTGCCTCATGAAAAATAAATTTAGTTTCCTTTCATAGCATTCAAAAACATGTTGATTAATCACTTCACCTCACAACAAGCTACCCACCAAAGTTCCATCAATTTGCTGGTAAGAATATAGTTAATCTAGTTATACTACACTCCCACAATCTTTGTATTTCAGACACCACTCGTACAGTCGTACCTTAGACATGTGATTCAATTTGGTATTTGGGTCAATTGTACGCATCGGGTTAAAATGTGAACCGCTAATATGATGTGTCATATTCCCAACCTCTGAACGCTTTCCTACTCAAGGATACATTTAGAGTTGTTTCATCTGTGTATGAGCTTAAGATAAGACTAAGCAGCACTGATACAGCTATGGGGCACATTTAATGTATTTGGAAGACTTTTAACTGTTAAAGAAACGCAATAGCTCAAATACTATATAGTTTTTTCGAGTTACATACATTTTCGAAATCATCATTCTATATAAGAGAATGGAGAAATAATATAAATGCGTCTACAAATTCAATGAAGTTCTGAACCATTCATTCCATGCAATAGAATATGCAACTCTTTATAGCACCAGATGCATCTTCAATAAGTCTAGTATACATTATCCATTTTAAACACGTCAAAAGAAGTATTCGGCCATCCAAAGTATCAGACACAAGTCGAATACATGTATTGCTCCTTGATTAAAGTCTCCATGCAACATATGTTTAAACTGCCTGAGGGCATGCAAAAGTTGGCGAAACTACCTGCAATGTGGTATTCATGGTGTAACGGCAGTGGTGTTGTGTATGATTGCCACAGGTAAATTTTCACAGAGAAATATTGGGTTGACATTTGAACAAACTGACCGCCAAATTTCCCTAAACCCTAGGCGACCCTCCATACATGCCCTGACGTGGTAGATACATGGAACTATAAATTCAGTTCAAGGTTTAAAATGTCGGAATTGGCTTGTTTTATGGCATGAAAGTGATACATGGGAATGTTTCTACAAGATTCCTAACTGGTATCTTTTAGAAATAACCAAAATTAAAATGCAGATTAAAGTATGAAGTATGAACAGCGCTTGAGTAAGATTTTCTACAGGTTAGGTAAGTCAATCTTTGCACAAAGTCACGAGGAATCAGCAAAAAATAAATTTAAAAGGGGGGGCTTAAAACATATAGTTTCCACGAAATAACAGACTTATTCAAGACTAAATAATAGGAAATATGCAGCTTATTAAATATGCAACCAGTAAGTTGAGCTCAAAATTCTAACTTTTTGTGTATGTACGGGTTTATTTCCAATTAGACATTAGTCCTGGGGTTCTTTTCCAACATTTGGGACCTTTATGTTGTTCCATGATAATCTTCTAGCAAGTTAGTTGAGTTAGAACATTAAGTGAAGCTTTAACAAAATTAGAAGTTCTAAATGGAAGACAAAGAAAAATACAAAATATAAAAGCTATGTCGTCCTTTACCATCGATGTGAGCTGCGGATAAATAACCAGTCCACCTGGGAACCTTTGAACATTTCATTATTTCACGTTAAGTCAATAGGGCCAAGTTCCATCTTTTGTATTTCACGTTACTCGAATCCTACTAAAGAAGTTGCAAGGTGAGAAATCATAGTGTTCATCACATCACAAAGAAGATTTCCAGAAAAAATTTAATTTTAGTATATATTTTGTTGGAAGGTAAGTTAGCAACAAGCGGACTGTATGGGTGCGAAACGGAGACTTCACAGGATGTCACCCATCCTAGTACTGCTGCTCTAGCACCCTTAACTACAGAGTTCGGATGGGATCCGGTGACCGTGCCAGATATTGACGCACCCATTAATTTTAGTATGTGTGTGTGTAAACATATATAGAAGACAAAATTTCCAAGATCACCTTCAGATAAGGAAATTAAGGAAGAAAAAATGGCATCACAAAATCTGAGATATTTATGGAGTAAAAATACTTACATAACCAAGAAATGCCGATATGACAAGAAACATGAAACCCATCAATGTGATCTGCAATGATTACAAAATATGACTAACCTTTTAACAGAAAAGTAATGCATGTCTGCAGAAGGCATTAGAATAAGAAGACACACAGGATAGATTTTCTTACCATGTTTGGTCTGGAAGTTGTGCCCAGCATTCCGCGAAGAAGGCAGTCAAAAAAAGAAAAAGAAAAGTCAGATGTATCAATAAAGAAACAATTGTAAACATGCTACTACACAGTCATTCCAATTTTCACACATCATTAAAGCATGTTTACGCAAGTACAATCCCAAGGATTATAACTGTAATACATTTTTCCAATGGATTTGGGAAATCTTAAAGAATATTGTTTAGTTGCCACTTTCCAGTAAAATCCAAATGATTACAATTCAAAATATATATCCCAACCCCTTGGATTAGAAAAAAGATGTTAATACAGCTTTCTTCAAACCCCAAAAACTATTCTTGGCTATAAAGAAACTTTTTGAGTAAAATTTAACAAGATACGCAATGACGTTAATAGAATATGAAAACAAACATTCCCAATTGTGATAAAAAAGATTCCTGCCATCTAGAGATCAGGCATATTACAATGAATCTTCACCTAAAATAAAATCTAAAAGAACCCTTACAAGCGATGTTCCTAAAGCATCCCTAACAACCAAGAAAGAATATGCAGAGTTCAAGATAAAGGTATCAAAATAAAATATCGCATAATTTTCAGAATCTTTGAAGGTGCTTGCCAAAACGCCAAGTGGTCCCTACATGGCTATAGGCGGGATCCCCAAGTACCCTGATAAACGTATAATACTTTCTATATTGATGTACCCTTTTGCTACCATAAAAAGGCACACCTCTTAAAACCATAGTATGAATATCATAAGAAATAATCATTCTCATATAGCATAAAGTTATAGTAAAGAGGCTACAGATGGTCCTATTTTTCTTTGGAAATTGATAGATATCCAATTTGAAAATGAAAGAGTTCTTTTTCATTTTATTTTATTTTAGATGGAGAGAAATTTTGAGTCTTTTGAGTCTTCTAGTTGTTTTAAGTCTTTTGGTTATTTTATTAGGAATAGATCTTTTATTTATTTTTGAGTTTTTATCCCACATTGGATATGGTTTTTGAAAGACAAGTTGTAAACCTACATAAAGGCCACAAACATATTTTTTGATAGATGAATGAAAAATAGGAATTTTTAATGACACTTTTAGTTCAATAAAAACTAAATCTTTTGCATTGATGTACAAGGTGGGCTTAGTTGCATTAGAGATGGGTCCGAAAAATCTCCACGTGCAAGGCCTGCGAATTGGTGATCATGAGATTCTCGAGATGCGAAGCCCAAAAATTTATCAAATTCTCACTCCTCTCCAAAAGCCCACCACATACCTTCCTGCTTTCGTCCTAACGTCAAACGTGGTATCAGAGATCAAATTCTGATTTGTCTTCTTCTTTTTCATTTTTCTTTCCCTCGTAAAAAATTCTTTTTTTAAGTTAGGGTTTTAGATTCAAAAAACCAAATTTTTTCTTCATATTTTTCCTCATTAAAAAGAACTTTTTCCATTTAGTTAGGTTGAATATCAAAGATCAAAAAACTTACATTTTCTTATCTTTTTTCTTTTTCATCATCTTCTTCTTATTTTTAATATTTTAAAAAATCCTAACTTTTCATCGTCTTTTTCCCTCATAAAAAGACAATGTTTTCCTTTTTTATCTTTTTTCCACTTAGATTTAGATTCTTTTTAAAAAATAAATAAAAATAAAAAGATCAACAAAAGAAAAAAATCAAAGAGATATATATATATATAATAAATAAATAAGATAAAAAATTCAATAAAAAGAAAAGAGAGAGAAAAGAAAAATAAATAAATAAAACATTTTATTGTCCCCGTCACCCCAACCCTAGCTCCGCCACTGCCAACGTTCGTCATCACCCAAAGACATGTTCAGCTTCCATGTGGTTCAATTTAAAGGAATGATTAAAGAAGTTTGCGCACCTAAAAGTCCCTCTGATGCTAATAAAGATCTATGTGAATCTGATACTCATGTCAATATCATTATGTATATGCCTACAACATTTGAAGATGAGGAAGATTGGCAAAGAACCAGTATCTTCCGTACATATGACACGTCATGATACGTGATAAGTCATACAAATTAACAATTGATGAAGGTAGTTGTGTTAATGATATCCCAAGTCAGCCTTAGAAAGAATAGGTCTAACAATTGAGCCTCACCTATATCTATATAATGTCAATTGGATTGATAAAACTATCCATTTCATTGACCAGCGATGTTTAATACCTCTCCAGTTTACTAGCTACTATGATCAATGTTGGTGTGATGTTATATCCAAGAAGACAGCACACGTTTTGCTAGGATGACATTGGTTGTATGACCTAAATGTGACAAGTTCAAAAAGGTCAAACATACACACATTCATATTTAAAGGAAAAAGGAATTGTGTTGAACCCCTCCCAACCGAAAATTCAAGTTGCTCAACAGAATAGGTTGAACTCCAATGAGCCAAAAGTTGAGTCCAACATCACGTTGAAAACTGAGTCTACATCCGTACCAGAAAATAAGTTTGAGCCCGAACCTGAGAGAAATCTACAACCATGGGTAAAGTCCACGGCATATCTTGATTATAAACCAACATTTAGCTTGGAGAACCGCTTAAAGAAATTAAACACATTAAGTTTGTCGTCCCAAATACTCCACATCCTACCAACAAAAAGGTTATATATGCTTCTATTTCTTTTATAATTTGGAAAAAAATCCAGAAAATATTTACCTGCAAATCTACGTCCTACTATGCTTCAAAGTTCATGTATGCATCTTCTCTAATTACAATCCAATTATATTATTCATGTCATCATTTACCATGTGATGAAGTTCTCAAGCTAAGGAGAATAATATAGAACCAATTTGAAATTGAGATAGTCCTTTTTATTTTATTTTATTTTAAAGAGATAAAATTTGAGTCTTTTGAGTCTTCTAGTTATTTTAAGTCTTTTAATTATTTTATTTAGTATAAAGTTTAAGTCCTTTTGAGTCTTTGATTTATTTTAAGTCGTTTCGTCATTTTAGCGTTTTTATCTCATTGGATGTGGTTTTTGAAAGACAAATTGTAAACCTATATACAGACCACAAACCTATTAGTTATTATAGATGAATGAAGAATAAAATTTTAACTTCATAAACATTAAACCTTTTGCATTGTTGTGCGAGATTGAGCTTGGTTGCCTGGGCAAGAAGTCCGAAAAATCTCCGCATACGATGCTTGTGAGTCGGTGATTACGAGATTTCCGGTGTGAGGCCCGAAAAGTTATAAAATTCCAAACTCTCTCTTCTCCAAATTCCCACCATATCTCTTCCCGCTTCCGTCCTGCGTCATAAATGTAAGAATAACATAGCATTTATTTTCCCCGAATATTCAATCTGTTTTCCATTTGCCTTCAAATTAGAAAGAGAAATGAAACAAAGGGATAGAATAATCTATCTTCTGGTGCCGACAGCATCACGCATGTGGCGAAAGCACCACTTTCAGGGTTTGGTGAAAGGTATTTTTCCTTTCTTTGTTTTTTTGTTCTCTCCCAATATCCTTTCCAATCCCATCATTTTCTCGAACATCATCTTATTTCTTCTTTCAGATATCTTAATATTGCATTCAAGATTGTCAAAAGCAAAAGGCGGAGCAACACAGCAAGACATCGTTCAAGCTTTTAAGGTTTTAGCATGGCTTAAGCGAGAAAAGTGTCATGATATTTTATAAAACTAGTCAAAAATCATAACTAAGTAAATGAAGGAAAAACTACAAGAAATGTCAAGAAAATTCTAAAAATATTATCTTGATTATTGATGCTATTGAGTTATAGAATTGATATGCAATAATTCAACATTTTAAAATGGTTCTTGCAATATGAAATTATTCAAAATCTTGAATTATGGATTTGCTTTGTGCACCTACCATTTTACTCGCGCGCACAACCAGAATTCCACTTATTTACAAGTTTGTCACTCAAATTTTCTCACTGCGCACAACAAATTTAAATTCCAAAACTGTCTCGTTGTGCACAGTGAGTAAAACGACCAACCCACCGACCCCCCTTTGCCGACCTTCTTCATCTTCCTCAGCCCCTCCGCCATCTCCTTTCCATCCTCCGCAACATCCCTTCGACCTCCCCAGCCCCTCCATCACCAACTCCTCCGACTGCCCTGCCCCCTCTATCGACCCCCATCCACGGATCCTCTTCATCTTCCACAGCCCCCACTGCCTCCCCCTCCCCCTCCTCCGACAACCCTTTTCCCTCCTCCGCCCCCTTCTCCGACTACCTAGCCCCCCGCTGTCTCCCTCCACCGACCGTATTCATCTTCTCCAGCCTCCTCCTCCGCCCCTCCCCCTCTGATGTCGCATCCACCGACAACTCCGGCCCCTCTCCCCACACCGTCCCCTCCTCCGACAACACATCCACTCACTCTCCCCCTCCGTCGCCACTCTTCACCACCGTCCAAACCCTAAAAACCCGTCGTCGTCGGTGGGGGCGACGAGGGTAAAAGAGGTGTAAATTTTGAATGGCAAACTTGTAAATAAGTGGTTGTGCGTGCCAGTAAAACGGTAGGTGCGCGAAGCAACTCCGCTTGAATCAAGGTAAACATTCCAAAAAGCTAAAGGTAAAGCTAAGGCTTTGAACAACAACGATTGCATTTTCCTCCTCCTTCTCCGCTTACTCACCTCCTGTTTGAATTTCTGAGTTTCTCAAACTAAATATGATTACATCGTTTGATGCTGCCCACACAGCTCTGGAACAAATATTTGAAATATCTCAAAAATAGCATGCAGTATATTAATATTAAAAGAGATGCTTGATATATGCACTTTCCATTGATTTGTTGCTCTTTCTTTTTCAAAGCTTCTTTCATGGTCGAATTAGTTAATCGCTATCCATCATTACCATGTCTCTTACAAAAAGAATATATAGGACAATCACTCAACTTTTCTTTCCATGCTAGTTAGTGATCCCATTATCTTTCCCTTGCTTCTGGATTTTGAACATTTTCTGCAACCACATGTATCTCCACATTATCACATCAACAATCCATATACTATATAAAGTTTTTGATCAAAAAAATTCATCATTGCTTTCTAATCACATTTTGTGAATTCACTGTCCTTTTGGTACTAAACTACATTTCCTTCATTTATGGAGGCATGTTACTTGAGGCTATAGATTATTTCAGCACTTTCTTATAAATGAAATAATTTTATCCTGATTCCCATTTGGAAATGCCCACTCCAAAAAATCCGATCCATGATCTTTTAATTTGGATAATTTCACTTAAATTTCTGAGTTAGTGTCACCACCTTATCCCGTAGTTGCAATTGCAATCAAAGCAATAAACATTTTAGCAAAAAGTAAATATATCAAGAACAAAGCTCATGCGGGTGGAAAGTTAGGATTGCATTTTTCCTCCATTCTCTCTCTCCTCTTTGCTGACTAAGACTCAAAAGGAGAAACAACTGGAGATTTAAAAAATAAAAACGCTCACACCTACAAACAAAACAGTAGTATTGCATTTGATCCACTTTTAACTTTAGTGCTCATGTCATATGAGATTATTTACATAATATGATATGTATACTCTGGTTTAAAGTTAGGTCTATCCTTTACTCAATTAAAGGTTACAACAATATCGAAAATATGATAATTTAAACACGGTGCCGATCTAACTACATAATATCCTATATCTAATAGAGATACTTACCAAATGCACTGTATTTACATTGCCAAATGTCCAAAGACAAGTAGGAGTATTAGACTGACATTATTGAATTAGCACCAACATTAAGCAAGTGATCAAAACATGAAAAGGAACAAAAAAGTAAGGCACACGCGGAGACATAGAAAACATGATTTAGCCCTGAGGTCTCCAATCACACCATGTCTTAGAAAAGATCATCAGATTTCAATGACATATAATTATTATCTATTGAAAAGCAATACCAATAAAAGGATACGTTGTCCTTGTTCTATTGGATCTAGGCATTCTTTATCCTGCAAAAATATATACTACCATTTGCCTCTTAATATTCTTTCAAAGTTCAATAGGGCTCTTAATTCTAATTACTAAGAAATAGGCACACTACTTCAGCCACTTCTTCCCCCACAAATTCAAACCAAATGACTCAATTCTTTTTTTGGTTCTCTGCATCTTGTGTACCTCTCTGAGTATTTCTATGTATTTTTCTCAGTCCTCATGTTTGGAATCTTTGGTTCATTTCTTTCAGCATCCCCCTCCACGCACATACATGTACATACATTCACTTATGTGTGTGCACGCATGTGCATCTGTGAATGTACATATATCTGACTTTAAGCAGACTCCTACAACCTAGAGGAATTCATTAATCCAAATTAGGCCATTAAGCAAAGTATTTTTAGAATCCTAATTCTATATCCGGCAATTCAGACTATGTATATCACATTTTGTTCAAGAGACAATGGAAAAGTATCTTTCGAGTGCAGCATGTAAGACATATCAATTTTTAATTCCCTTTAAATTACCACCATTATAACCCTGTAAAATCATAGGCATTGCAATGAAACTAGAAAAGGAAACTAGATCATAGAAAGTCATTGGCGCATAATATGTAAGATGCATCAAGTGTTAATACAATAATGTATTTGTTTTTATTAGAAAAGATGAACTTTTATACTAACCCAGTGCAACCTCAACTATCAAACCTCTTAAGGCTTTGTCAGCTTATAATAAAAGGAGATTAGAGTTTCTAAACCAACAACTTAAGAAGAACAGAATCTAGATACGCACTTGCAGTAGCTTGCTAGACAGAATTTGATTTTATTTCCTCCAATATTGAAGGTTATTTTTCCAACAACTTTAGGAAACCCAACATTTTAATATTTAAGGTTCCTCAAAAAAGGGAAGGAATTAACAATAAAATATTCAACCTTAATCTTTTAGCTCACCTCAAGAGTTGACTTTGTCAAAACTCATTCTTCATTTTTATTAAGCACGGCCCTCATTAAATTCTCGTCTCATTTCCACCATGTAGAATCATGTTCACATGTTCTACCTTGTCATCCACCATTCTTCTCACTGATCTAGCATTTATTTGGCCAGATTTCATGATCCAGCCAGCTTTCTATCAGTCTTTTAGTTCTTCAACACATTACTCTCCTGTCACCTACTCCATAACCGGGATATGTCTCGACTTCTGTTCTAACTGCTAAATCATGACCGAGAATCTGATAGCATATCGCCTTTATTAATCCAAAAACCACTGACATTCATATGCATAGCTCAGACTCACACGATGCCTTCATATTTGACATACCCAAGTAAGTGTGCTCCAACTTGAAATATACAATGAAACAAGAAATAAAAGCTCTCACCAGTTTCAGACTTTATGTTGGATTGGTAGCTCTCGACATTACAAATGGCATTCAACAAGCTTAAAACAAGTCAAGTAACAACACAATCCAAATGGCTCAATGCATCCCTACGAAGAAACATACTGAAACATCTGGCAGTGCCTTCTGGTGATATGCAAACATTAAAATTTAGCACCCGAAAAGGGTATTTGCATCATTATTATTTCTGCAATATGACTGAATCAAACGTTGCAATTGGATGTGATACATAAGCAAATGAATAAATTCTAGTAATATAAATCAGCAGTGATCAACGTATAAGAACTTACGGCATCCAAAGAGGGAACAAAGTGACGCATTTTGTCCAAAAGGGCTGCAACACGTATTTAGCGAGGAGCGAATTGTCCACCCCGCTGTATTTGTATTTGTGCAGTGTCGTGATGCCATGGTGCCCAACGTAACCCATCCGCTCTAACAAAAAAAATCCGATCTCCTTCAGCCAAACCCCAGAAAAATGATTTCACCTTCGTCGTCCCATTAGAGATAAAAGTGCATATTCAAAGGGAACACAGGAATAAGATGCCGAATAATGGCACTGCCAGTAAAAAATTTAGAAAGAGGTGTTAACTTAATTTGCTTTAAACCACAAAACTGAAAATCGTTATCAAATGAATGGAACTAACAATATATTTTAGCATTGGAATGATGCGAGAAACTAAAAGATGGAAATAAAATTAATTTAATTCAAATCACGGGGGCAATTAGATTTTTTTTTCACTTTTTTACCCGAACGAAAGTTTATAAATTTCGGATCTAAAAGAATGATAGCTAGGGTTTGAGCGAGATTAAAGATTGGAACCTCAAGACTGGTGAGCGGTCGATCGGATTGCTCCCGCTTTTCTTGGAAGAAAAATGAAGAGAGATTAGGGAGGTTGAGGGGGGGGGGGGGGGGGGGGCAAGTCTGTCAAAGTTACAACCTTTCCTTTTTGGGCCCAAAGAACGTGGAGAGAGACAGGGAACTAGGAAGTTGAAGGGAAATGGAGAGAGGGGTTCAACAACACCGTGTCCGAAATGTCCGAGCTGGGAACAAACGGATCGCATTCGGGCCGGATGTAGCTTTTACCAACACTATGTCCGAAATGGGAAAATTCGGCTTAATGCAGCATGCAACGAAATTTCTTTTCTTGACGGGACAAAGTTTCGAAGAAGAAGCTTAAAATTATAAATAATTCCAAAAGTTCTGCCAGTTTTAAAAACCAGTGAAGTTTGGATATGTCAGTGATCAGGGGTAATTGGGTGCTGACCAGGCGAACTTCGATTTTGGCCGAAGTAGTCAACTACGGTCAAGTCGTAAGAGAATTTTATTGGGTAATTTTTAGATTTAGGATAATTTTTAGAAATAATATCAATTTTCGACCAAAAAAAAATTATTCTCAAAATTCGACTAAGTTTCGACACGTCAGCGGCGAGGCGCGTGGCCGCGCGGGCTATGGAGGATAATACCGCACTTGCCAAGTGTGGCATTTTTGGCCGCACTTGGCAAGTGTGGCATTTTTGGCCGCACTTGCCAAGTGCGGTCAAAATGCTGAGGCCTATACTTGCCAAAATATGCCAACTAAATCACTAAGGCAGTGGAAAAGCTTTTTTTGGCCGCACTTGGCAAGTGCGTCCAAAAATGTCGCACTTGGCAAGTGCGGTATTGTCCAATCTGCGGCTCCTCGCCGCTGACGTGGCGAAACTTGGTCGATTTTTGAGAATAAATTTTTTTTTGGTCGAAAATTGATATTATTTCTAAAAATTACCCTAAATCTAAAAATTACCCAATTTTATTAAGACCAATTGTTTGAATTGAAAGGTGGCAACTCCGCCAATTGCATGAGGCCATTAGTTTGTTCTTAATAAAATTCTTTTATTATTATTTTTTGGTTTCGGCTTTAAAGATGTTTCCGAAAAATCCTCTAAATTAACACAAGTCTCAAAATATTGAAAAACTAATGAAAATACTTTTTGCTTAATTTTATGGATAATAGAATAGCACGTTTTCATGCTAAAATTGTTTACAATTAATTTATGTTGTGAGTGAGTGAGGCTTTTGGCCTCCTCACCACTTTATCCCTCTATTACTCTCCACTTATTCGAGTAATGAGGACCTTTGGCTTCTATGCCTCTTCATATTCCCTATGAGATTATAAATATAGAACCATGGTTCTTTGCTATGGTTACTCTTTTCTCTACATATTATAACACGTTATCAGCACCGAAGCTCTCATCTTTTGAGCTTTTCCTCCCGTCTCACCTCAAAATTTAACCTCATATGCGCTAAGGAATCTATTTGTTGCGGCGAACCAACTTGCGGCGAACCGTTGCGGCGATTTTTTTAAGGCGTATCGGGAGCGAGATTACGATCTATGAATTTTTCTTATTACGATCGTCCCTAGATCTTTGGTAACTTTTTCTATCCCGTAGATAATTACAAAAAAGAGTTTGCTATGATTTTACAAAGCTTTTCTATAAGCTTGTATAAATCTAATAAATTCTGATTAATATCAAATTTAAATATAAAAAAGCCAAGAACAACCCTACCCCTACCCCTCCCCGAAGGGGGGGCTCTCTGCCCCCCCCCCCCCCCCCCAGGGACATGGGGGCTCTGTCTGCAACCCCCCCCCCCCTTGGCACGGGGGGGAGGGGTATCGTCTGTCTATGCCACCCCCCCCCCCCTCCGACGGGGGGGGGTTCCCCCGAGCGCCACCCCCCCCCCCCTCCGACGGGGGTTCTTTGTGTGTCGGGCGCCTCCCCCCTCCGACGGGGGGCTCTCTGCCGGCCACATCCCCCCTAACAGGGTGATCCTCCTACTTGCACCGGCGGCTACTGCAATTTTACGTAGATATGGGAGAGTGCAGGCACGATCTGTAAAATGAAGGGTTTTGGGGACTTTTCACATTCTTTAACTAATACCCTAAAGTTTGTTTTTTTAGGGCTTATGTTAAATTAAATTTTGAATATTACAGCCCATGGGCCTGCAGCCCAAATCTTAATAATAAATTAGTTGGGCTGTTTATTGTGCCTGAAGCCCAGTTCGCAACAACGACAATTAAAATGAGTTTTATTTTGCTTATGGGCCTGCAGCCCCAGTCAGAATAATAATTTTTTTTGTCTTCTTATTTGGGCCAGAAGCCCAGTTAATCAAATTGCAAATTAATATGATTATTATTTTTTTGCAATCGGGCCTGTTGCCCGCCTCTAACCCACTATAATTGCAGATTATGTTATCTATCTGTTACTTTTCAATTGTTAAATCTCGTAAGCATTGGATAAAACATTTATTTAAGTTAAATTGGTTAAACAGATCCTGAGACCGCTGTCTTTAGTTAACTAACCTAAAGATGAATGACGTTTTCCTGTGGTCCAACTAATCCTTTTAACTTAAATAAAATCATTTTATCCAATATTTGGGCTTGATGATTTTTGTAATGTCTGTGATATTACGCTATTATTATTTGCATGTTGCATATATAACTGCGTGGATGTTTAAATAAGTCAAAATGCATTTTTAGGTATCAGCCAACTTTTAGATACCATTTTTATTATATACCTTCTATTTGTAATTTCTTTTTCCTTTCTGAGAGAAATTTGTAGTGAGGAATTTATGTATAATGCCAAAGACCGGTGTTACTACCAATGAAGATGGAGGAGATTGCATATATCTGGGACCCAAATAGGGTTTCCAATTTGTATTTTTCTTTTTCTTCTTTATGGACTGTAATATGGACTTTGGACATTTTATGTTTTGGGTATCTGGCAGATCCCCGCATTTTTTCAAGCATGATGTTTAATTATTAATACATGCTTATTTAAATTGCATAGGTTAAAATGGCAAAATTGGCAAGCGTCGATTTCGAAGTTCTTGATGCAGCAGGAAAGAACTATCTTAGCTGTCGAGTTGACATGAAGTTCCACTTGTGTTCGATGGCACTACTCCACTCGATTCTAGCCCCCGCAGCGGCTGAGACACCTGCTAGCTATGCCCCTGAAGTGGCACAACCATCTAGCAGTTCTCCTACCGTTGTCTCCGACATATATAAGGCAAAAGCCATTATCTATATCAGGAGACACATGATCGGACTTTAAAGGCCAAGTACTTAACAGTAGAAGACCCTTTGGAGTTGTAGCAAGCGCTGGAGGCACGTTATAAACATCAAATTGATGTAATATTAACACGTGCCAGTTATGAGTGGGAAAATCTCAGACTTCAGGACTATAAGTCCGTTGCTGAGTATAAATCTGCACTTCATAATATCACCTCACGTCTGAAGTTGTGCGGTGAAGAAGCGACTGAGTATCGCATGTTGGAAAAGACATTTACCTCGTTTCACGAGAAAGATGCAATCCTCATACAGCAGTATCGTGAACGCAACTTCACGAAGTTTTCTGATTTGATCTCTTGCCTTCTTAGGGCAGAGCAGAATAGAGATTTACTGGTTGCCACTCATAATTTGCGCCCTGCTGGTACTGCCCCTATCCCTGAAGCCCACCATGTTTCTCCCCAGAAGTGGAAAAACAAGAAGAAGGCTAGAAAGAACAAAGGGAAAGCTGTAATGAAGCCAGCTAGAGGAGCACCACCCCAGACCAACAACAACAACAAAGGAAAGAGAACCTTCACATGGAAGCGTAAGAACACTGATCCAGCGTCAATTCCTAAGAAGAACTGGGAGGATAAATGCCATAAATGTGGCACGACTGGACATTGGTCCAGAAATTACCGCACTCCTCGGCACCTCCAAGATCTGTATCAGGCAAGCCAGAAGTCTCAGCCTGAAACAAACTTGGCAGCTATTCAACCGCTCACCAAGTTCACTGCAAAAGATTTCGAAAATGAGCCCTACCTTATATCTATGCATTTAAATTTCTGTAGCTTCATCTGTAGTTTGAATTGAAAGCACTTTTATTTGAATGTAAGTTTTTCATTTACTTAAATAAACTTTCATTTTGCTTATATATAGATGAAGTATGAGTGCCTAGTGGACAGTGCCTCAACGCACACTATCCTTCGCGATCCATGCTATTTTAATAGCTTAAACAAATATGACGGTCCTGTTATTACGATTTCAGGACTGTCCAACATAATCGAAGGATCTGGAGAAGCAAACATATTGCTCCCAAATAACAGAAGACTTAAAATACAAAATGTATTATTCTCTCCAAAATCTAATAGGAATCTCTTAAGTTTCAAAGATATTCGTTTTAACGGATATCACTTAGAAACTAGAGATGCAGAAAACATTGAATATATGTATGTGACCCGTCAAAAAGATGGCCAGAAGTCCATCAACGAACGATTTAAGGGACTCCCGTCGGGTCTCTACCACACGTATATTCAACCAATAGAAGCCAATATGACTGAGCATCAGAAGTGCCTTTCATTGCCAGAGTTTCAGCCCTGACACAATAGACTTGGTCACCCTGGATCAGCTATGATGCGTCGCATTATCTCTAAATCCCGTGGACAAAATTTGAAGAACCTGAGGATTCTTCAAAAGGGTGAATTTCAATGTCCCCCTTGTTTTCAGGGAAAACTAATAACGAGACCCTCCCTCCTGAAAGTGGGATTAGAGTCTCCTGGCTTCCTAGAGAGAATTCATGGCGACATTTGCGGGCCTATTCACCCCGCAAGTGGCCCATTTCGGTATTTCATGATACTGATTGATGCATCCACAAAATGGTCTTATGTGTGCATATTGTCCACTCGCAACCTAGCTTTCACAAAGCTATTGGCACAAATAATTAGGTTGCGTGCTCATTTCCTCGATAATCATATCAAGAAATTACGTCTTGATAATGCGGGCAAATTCACTTCGCAAGTCTTCGAAGATTATTGCCGGGCAACGGGTATTGAAGTTGAACATCATGTAGCTCATGTTCACACCCAGAATGGATTAGCAGAGTCTATTATAAAGAGACTCCAATGGATTGCACATCCATTGCTCATGCAATCCCAGTTGCATGTGGATGGTTGGGGTCATGCTATATTGCATGCGGCATCGCTGATTAGGATAAGGCCCTCAGGTGGCCATATATTATCCCCGATGCAGCTAGCATATGGTGCACCCCTAGATATATCTCATTTGAGAGTTTTTGGTTGTGCAGTATATGTCCCAATAGCACCACCTCATAGAACCAAAATGGGTCCTCAGCGTCGTCTTGGTATCTATATTGGGTTTGATTCGTCCTATATTATTAGATACCTGGAACCTCTTACGGTGGACGTATTTAAGGCACGTCTTGATGACTGTGAATTCGATGAGAAAACTTCTCCAAAACTGGGCACACAGTCTAAGAAACCTGACGCTTCAGAGACCATTTCTTAGGACAATAAGTCTTTGTCCCTTTATGATCCGCGTACTAACCTGTGTGAAGATGAGATCCTGAAGATCCTTCACATTCAGAACACAGTGCACCTTTTACCGGATAAATTTACGAACAACCAGAAAATTTTTGTTCACACGTCCCTGCTGCCAACACGCCAGCTAGGCTTGACATCTCCAAAGATGGATGCAATCCACCGACAGCAGAATTGGCTGCACCTCAATTGAAAAGAGGACGCCCTCCAGGTTCAAAATATAAAGTTCCTCGAAAGAGGAAGATTCCTGGTGATAATAAGATGATCCCTCCACAGAATGCTAAGCTCAGACCAGCGACCTCTCCTCTCCTTATTTTCCCTGCAGAGGAAACAATAGGAGAAACATCATTAAATTACGTACGTACTGGAGAGGTACTAGACAGAAATAGCACAGTCGTCGTCGACGATTTTGCGTTTCCTATTGTCGTTCACGTCGCTGAATACGACGATGACGTCGAACCACGATCTCTAGCGGAATGCAAACGCAGAGATGATTGGCCAAAGTGGGACGATGCAATAAGAGTAGAGCTGGACTCACTCTTGAAATGCAAAGTCTTTGGACCATTAGTCCAAAACACCTGTAGGTGTTAAACCTGTGGGATATAAGTGGGTCTTCATCAAAAAAGAAATGAAGAAAATGTGATCGTACGCTACAAGGCACGTCTTATAGCAGAGGGATTTTCCCAAAGACCGGGATTGATTATGAAGATACATATTCCCCGGTTATGGATGCGATCACTTTCCGATTTTTGCTTAGCCTATCATCTCTGTAAAGCCTAGAAATGCAGCTCATGGACGTTGTGACTGCTTATCTATATGGAGATATAGATAAAGAAATCTATATGAGACTTCCAGATGGGTTTAATTTACCCCTAGAGATGAAAGGGAGACCTCGGGACGTCTTCTCAGTAAGGCTTCAAAGATCATTATATGGTCTAAAGCAATCAGGAAAGATGTGGTATAACAGACTAAGTGTTTTCCTTGCACAGCAAGGATTCAAAAACAATGAAGTCTGCCCATGTATCTTTATCAAAAGAACGGGAACATGATTTGTCATCGTTGCAGTATATGTAGATGACTTAAATCTCATTGGATCTCCAGCAGAGATAAATGAGATATCTGAAAGCTTAAAGCATACCTTTGAAATGAAAGACCTAGGCAAAACAAGGTATTGTCTTGGCTTACAGATTGAACACCTACGAGGTGGAATCCTGTTACACCAATCAAATTATACAAGAAAACTTTTAAACAAGTTTAGAATGGAACATTGTCATCCTTTAAGTACTCATATGGTCGTGAGATCACTGGATATTCATAAGGACCCCTTTCGGCCGCTGGAAGAGGGGGAGGAGTTACTAGGTCCTGAAGTACCCTACTTCAGTGCCATTGGAGCACTTTTATATCTGGCAAACTGCACACGTCCCGATATAGCATTCTCAGTTAATCTACTTGCCAGACATAGTGCTGCGCCTACAAAGCGCCACTGGAACGGAGTAAAGCATCTTCTACGCTACCTCCAGGGTTCTATAGATCTGGGACTATACTACCAGAGAGGTTCCTCCTCCCAGTTGCTTGGTTATGTTGATGCAGGTTACCAATCTGATCCTCACACAGCAAAATCACAAACTGGTTTTGTGTTTACCTATGGAAGGACTGCTATCACATGTAGATCGGTAAAGCAAACTACCACAACAACATCATCCAATTACGCTGAACTCATTGCGATCCATGTAGCGAGCAAAGAGTGTTTTTGGCTTCGATCCGTCGTCCAACATATCCTAGATGCCACTGTCCTGATGACTGGTGATCTTGAACCCACTGTATTGTTTAAAGACAACACTGCATGCATAGCACAACTCAAAAAGGGCTACATCAAAGGCGACAGAACGAAACACATTTCTCCCAAATTCTTCTGGACGCACGATCTACATAAGAACGAGGAGGTCAAGATTCAATAGATCCAGTCCTGCAACAACTTAACTGATCTTTATACTAAATCTTTGCCGAGATGTATTTTTGTAAAACTTGTAAAAGGAATCAGTATGAGACAACTGAAAGACCTACAAGCCTGAAGCTTGTACGGATAAGGGGGAGTAACTTGTCTGTTGCACTCTTTTTCCTTAAGCTGTTGGTTTTTCCCACTGGGTTTTCCACAGCTAAAGTTTTAACGAGGAAAACACGATTACCCAGGATCCAGAAGTATCCACCCCTAGCTTTATAAGCTAAGACCGAAGTAATGGATGGATAAGGGAGAGTGTTGTAAGTGAGGGAGGCTTTTGGCCTCCCAACTACTTTATCCCTCCATTACTCCCCACTTATTGGAGTAATGGGACCTTTGGCTTCTATGCTTCTTCACATTCCCTATGAGATTATAAATATAGAACCATGGCTCTTTGCTATGGTTACTCTTTTCTCTACATATTATAACAATTTAAAAATAGTTACCCCCATTAAGAACTTTAGCATTAAAACATGTTATTCTATTCGCAAAAAAATTGACAAAATTATTTTCATTAGTATTCTAAAATTTTAAGATTTTTAGTAATTTTTAAAAAAAATTCAAAAATTGTTTTGGAGCTGAAACCCAAAAATAATAATGAAAGAGTTTTGCAAATGTAAAGTAGTGGCCCCATGCAAGTTGGTTGGGGTTGCTAACCCGGCCAATTCAAAATAGTTACACTTTGACCGAGGTTTGCAACCCTGGCCACTTTAAATTCAACTTGTATCTCATGATTTGGTCGAGATTGGCAACCACGGCCGAATGGAACTTCGCCCTATCAGTGCTCAGTCACCCCCACGTGGCTAAATTTGATCGATTTCTATAATTATTTTTAAACTTGGTGGCTTTTTGGAATTATTTTTAATTTTTGCCCTTTTTGAAAATGTGTCCTTAAAAGGGATAAATTAGTTAAACATGTATATATTTTCAAGAAATCTAATTTTATATTATTAATTTGTAGGATAATCTTTTTTCTGTTCAAGAATAATAAGTGTTAAATTTAATAGAAAATCTATTACAATACTAGATGCTAAATTAAATATTTAGATAGCATACAATGTGTGTAACTAGTTTTCTTGAAGAGCATATTTTAATTTTAACAAATTTTCTATGGAACATCAACTAGGTGGGGATATCCTAGAAACTAATGGTATAAAGGATGTTAAACTAGATTCCTCGAAAATACACAAGCTGTGTAAGCTAATTTACCCAAAAAAAATCCACTACATGTTCTTGATTTAAACTTCAATCATACATGCCATCGTTTATGTAAATTTTCACATCATGGGGTATACATAGGCTAGATTTCCTAAATAAACTTAGCACTCTTTTGTAGTGAGTTTGAGAATGGAAAAAAGTTTATATTTTTTTAATAAAAGAATTTTTGTTGTTAAAAAATTGTTAAATTTCCAATGATCCGAATTTATGATGGAGGAACCTCTTCTAGCCCAATTAAGGCCTCATGGATCCATAGCCTCATTTGGCACCTTAAATCCTTAGAAATCATTGGTGGGGACCAAGCAATATACATGTTAGATGACAAAACGAATGATTCCAAAAATAAAGTGAAATAGTTAGAATATCATTGTCATCGGTGATAAAATCCCACTTCAAAAAGAAAATGTTTGTAATATCTTTACTCATTGCTCTTGTTCACATCAGAGTTTTGATGGTGATGGGTGATACCCATATTTATATAAGATAATGAATATTCTAGAAAGAGTGGATAAAGAAAATACAACTGTGTACCAACTCATACAAAATTCTAAATGTAAGAAAGGAAAATACAACACATACACATGTGATCATATGCCATACTTGTCTATATTTTAACACAACTCATCAAACTCGCGACGGGTCGAAAACAAAGCGATTGGATAAAAAATATGACTGTGCTTGAGCTTTAGTGAAAAGATTAGCCACTTGGTCTTTAGAAGAAGGATATGGAAGAGATGTCCGATAAGTATTAAGTTTTGGAAGAATAAAGTGGCAGTCGACATCGATATGCTCACTGCATTTATGGAACACATGATTATAGTGATGTGTAAGGTGCTTTGAATGTCGTGGTATTACAAAGTGCAAGTAGGTACCATTACATTTATATCTTGCAATAAACCATACAACCATTTAATTTTAGTTGCAGTATCAGCCATGTTGCAATACTTGGGCTCATTGCTAAATATGAAATATTGTCTTGTCTCTTACTTCGCCAAGTGATAATGAAGGAGCCAAAAATATACAATAGCCATGTTGGATATTGGCAATTTAGGCCAATATTGTTTTGATGATGATCACCATATTATGTAGTTGTTAATGAATCTACTTGTTTTAGTCTCGGTTTATCATTGATTATATTGATGAGGAGACAAAGGATTCATGATGGGATGATGGATTCAAGGCTATGGAACAAAGGCATTGCATGAAGATAAAGAATTCAATTGTAATTTTATATTTATTCTTCATGTATTTTGCTTTTCTTTATAGAATATTTATTAAGCCTTGAATAGATGCACACACACTCATATGCATCATTTACATCTTAGGGTATCATAGAATTAGTCTAGAACCCATCCCATTTGATCCCTAGACTAAAACACTCTTTATATTATCTGTGGAGCAGGAACAAACGTCTGGTATATGGTCACCCGACATCTGGCGTGTTTGATACATTATTCTTTAGACACATCCATCTGTCAGCTGTTTGAAGCTCATTAACCAGACTGAATAATCGATCAGACGTCTGACTAGTAAACTCCAGACGTCTGTTCACTGGGTTGAGTTTTTGTGGCTCTCAGTTTTTCTCACCGACATTTTCTCATTCGCCAGATAAATGTGTAAGGATCATGTCTATGGGGAAAACACTAGAAGGGGGGTTGAATAGTGTTTATGCAATTTAAAAAGGTAGTTACACCAATTTAAATTCAAACCAACAAAATAATGCAGAATAGAAACTAAACCCAAAATGAAACACATGCAAACGCAGAGATGTTTCAAGGGTTCGGATTACCCAAGTCACTTCCCGACTAGTTCCCGGTAATCATACGTCCCTTCCACCTCATTCGGGTCCAACGCACAATGAAAAGCGTTCATTGCTTTTGCGTTGTTGACTTCGGCGGATTTTTTGGAAGACGTCCTTTTCTCGAAATCCTCTTCGGTGGGCTCGACGTACTCTTGTGGAGGGTTCTCCAAAGTGAAGCACTCCTAAGGAACGTCTCCATCCTACACTTCCAATAGCCAAAGTTAGTGCCATTGAAACGTGAAGGACGTACCGTAGATTGACCTTCGAAAAGTGTGGACGCTCCATAACGATCGTGATTGTTGTACGAAGTCGGCGGAGGAACATTGTTGTTGTTGGATGCCATAGCTATAACCTTGTGCTTTGATACCAATTGTAAGGATCCTTTTTATGGGGAAAACACTAGAAGGGGGTTGAATAGTGTTTATGCAATTTAAAAAGATAGCTACACCAATTTAAATTCAAACCAACAGAATAATGCGGAATAGAAATTAAACCCAAAATAAAACACACACAAACGCAGAGATGTTTCAACAGTTCGGATTACCCAAGTCACTTCCCGACTTGTTCCCGGTAATCCTACGTCCCTTCCACCCGGATACATTCGGATGCTCAAGTTAGAGCCCTAACTTGAGGTTTCCTTAAAACCCACTTGTAGCAACCCTACAAGTGAAATCGAATACAATCGATGTCCTTGACTCCCATAACTTGGGAGCAATCAAACCGCTCTCACAACCCGAGAGCAAATTCAAATAACGAAAGCTATGACACAATGAAAGCAACACTTACAATTACCTATGCCTTGAAGTAGAACTTGAAGGAGTGGTGTGTTGTGTGTTGAAGACTCTCTTGGAAGAGAGGAGAAAGCCCTTTCTCTTGACTGCACCAAATACCTAGAAGATAACTCTTTGGTTCTAGGTTGGAGAGCAAGAGATCAAAGATAGGAATTCTTAGGGCTTTGGATTTTAGAGCTTTAAACTTTAGAATGAAAGCTTGAGGGATTTTGCAATAGCCTAGGTAACCTTTCAATGGAACAGTAGAAGGCCCTTATATAGGTTTTTCAAATTCACAAAACAGTTTAGGCAAAAACCCTTTAGGAATCCGTGAGAAAATTCTCAACGGATAGAATATACGCTCGAGACAGTCGACTATTGAGGAAACCACAATCGACTGTTGCACAGTCAGCAAGGGTAGGTGAGAATTCATAATGATAACTTACCACATGGACAGTCGACTAATGAAGCAAAGGCAGTCGACTGTTGAACCAACATGCGACTGTAAATCCTTCTACAGGCGACTCGCTGAGAGATGGGTAAGTTGAATGAAATCTGGAAATCTCGTAAGATAACAGGACAGACGACTGATGCAGATAATACAGTCGACTGATAATCACAACAGGCGACTGTAAATCCTTATACAAACGACTGTCAAATACCCTGAGAATTTCCAGAGAGCTGAGTCAATGAATTGGCTCACAGACAGACGACTGTTGCAGCATAGGCAGTCGACTGATCCAAGGGACAGTCGACTGCATATTCAACATTAGTCGACTGGCCGTAAAAGTCAGATCAACAAAGTTTGGACAGAAGATAGACAGTCGACTGATTTACAAAACACAGTCGACTGTCACTTGGACAGGTGCCTGTGAATCGTTCATTAGTTGCCTGTGCAAAATAAACAGAGAGGCCAAAAACTAGATTGTAAAAGTTTGTGCATAACAGGCGACTGTAGAACAAAACACAGTCGACTGTTTTGAGACAGAGGACTGTAAAACGTTTAGCAGTCGATTGTTATAAACAATCCAAGCACAATCACTAAAGAAATGAATTGGAGTCTAAGGACGAATGATCTAATGATGTCCTAAGACTGAAATGATGATGTGTGTGAGTGCTCCATCAAAGTTCTACTTCTAAGCTATATACTAGAAGAGATAAAAGAAAATTACATTGACGAATTCTCTCTTCTATCCATCGTATGAGCTGAAGACTTCATGGAGCTTCAATCATCATCTACGATCATCCAATCCATGTCATTTGCCTTCAATCAACTTTGAGTGTCATCCATTGCACGTAGATCTTTATAGTAAGCTTAGGCAATGGATTAACTGCAAAATAGGGGATTAGTCATAAGTATTTATGTTTGCTCATCATTAACACCAAGTAGGGAGAAGTCCAATACTCAACATTCTCCCCCTTTTTGATGATGACAAACAAACATAAACAAAAAGATAAATAATTGTGCTTATGAAAACTTACTCCCCTTACATAGATGCCAATCAAGTTAGTCAACAAATATTAGGGCATCTACATATCAATTGAAGCAAATGAGTAAGATACGTATGATTTAAATTCAAGAAATCTAGGAATTAAAATCCCTATTCATTGTAATCTTACTCCCCCTGAATCTAAGGCAACTTCAATCTTAGATTCAAAGTGTTAGAACATACTTAGCACATTCATTATGAATCTTGTATGTTTATTTCTCTCCCCCTATGGCATTATCCAAAAAGGTGGGAGTAAATAACAGCAACAATAATCGTGCTAAATACTAACTAACAACAATCAAGGAGTATACAGATATAAGGAATCAAAAACTCATAAAAGCACATCACATACTTATGTGAATAGAGGAATTGAAGTCCAATATCAACATTTTAGATATACGAAACAAAAATAGTTTCAAAAATGCAGCACATCAGAGATAGCATGAATAAACCAATATCAAATCCTATATTGTCTCACAAGCACATCATAAGAGAATAAATCATTCATGGAGACAATATGGCAAACATCACACAGATAAGATAATCAATTATACAAGGTGTGACACATGATTAAACAACAACATCATATATATATATATATTTGAAGGGTAAGTAAGATTAATATTAAATATACACAACAGTACAAAGTGGTATACATTCAGGATAAGCACAATAGAGGGAGGAGCGGACACAGACGTCGTCACTCCCTACTACATGCCCGTCCCTATGCGATACCAACTTAAGATACAAAAGGGAATTAGAGAATTCAACAACACAGCCAGCAAATATGAAAAAAACGAAGGCCGGCAATAGAAGCACACCATGAATCAACCGTGATCAAGGATTTCCCAGTTCTCCAGAGCTTTTGCCAAATTGATATCCGCTGTTTCTTCCCCATCATATTTCCGCATAGCAAGCCGCACATCAGCACCGACGTCTTCAAACAGCGCAAGTTTGGATCTCGCTGATTTGTCGATTGTACGCCTGTTACGTTCTCCCCATAAATGCCATACCAATGCCGAAAAAATTATCTTCGCAAGGTGACTGAGACCTCCATTGTTTCCGAAGGTAGCAGCAAAGTGCCGACTTATAGCATTCAGCGAGAGATCCTGTGGAATGCTAGTACCCAACTTAAGCATAGCTCGCTGCAACATGTAGGAAGATAAGTTACATTGGAAAAAAATGTGGTCTATGCACTCCAATTTTCCTTCCTCACATAGGCAGCAATCGGTAGAGAGATTGAGCCCCAATTTTGCTAATGTGTCACGTGTAAGAAGCTTGCCTCTGAAAGCTCAGAGTAGTGTCAGGGACACCTTTGGAATATAGTTTTTATACCAAATAAGCATATAGTAGGGGAATGGTGCACCTCTGGAGCGGATATTATCCCAAGCCTCTCTGAATTTGAAATGCAGGCTAGACTTCCAATGCCATAAGTAAGGTCCTGGCTTCAATTTCATTGTTTGCAACATTGGCATAATGTGTCGAATAGAGTCATCATCCCGCCAGCAACCTCCATCCCAATAATCACGAACCTGCAATCTACTAGCCCCACTTGGAAGCTCAAATAGATTTTTAAGAGGCCCACACGGTAGCTAATTATCATGCCAAAAGAGCGTTTCATTACCATCTCTCACCTTCCTCATAATAAGTTTCTGTGAGAAGCTTCTGCATTTTAGGAGGAATTTCCATGTTCCAAAATGTAGAACCGACCCTGTTGTTTCATAGAAATATTCCACGTCATTATATTTACCTCTCATATAATCAGCCCACAGGCCCTTGGAATTCAGCAACCGCCAAGTGAGCTTAACACCTGAAGCTAGGTTTAGCTCAGATAAGAGCCTGAGTCCAACTCCCCCTTCAGTCTTTGGTTTGCAAATTTCATGCCATGCCCAAGTTTTAATAGAACCCCAAATGAATTTCCTACATAGTGAGTTGAGGGCCCGTAAGACAGTAGTAGGTATTCTATAGACCTGGGACCAGAAGGCAATCATCCCATAGATCACAGTTCTTACCAGCTCAATCCTTCCTACAATCGATAAGGCTGAAGAAGTCCATCCACTCATCCTCCTTTTGCATTTGTCAATCAGCCTGTTGTACGTATGTGATTTCGGATAATTGGAAGATAGAGGAAGACCCAAGTAAGTGGTTATGGTAGATGACAGCTTGACTCCAATATAATCATCAAGGGAATTAGGGTCTTTGACTCCTTTACTAAACATAGCCATACTCTTGCCCCAGTTTGTTTCCAAGTTTGTGAAGTTTTTGAAATCTTCCAACAAGTTTTTCAGCCCCGCAAAAGAGTTTCTATTAGCCCGACAGAAAACAAGCAAGTCGTCTGCAAACAAGAGATGGGAAATAGAACCAGCCCTCCTCATTGGTTGAATGGAACCTTTAGTAAGATGTTTTGCCAGCAGGAGAGAAAAGGCTTACATGGCAATGACAAATAAGAAAGGGGAGAGAGGATCACCTTGCCTCTGGCCTCTATTACCCGCAAAGAAGCCTACTGGGGAGCCGTTAACCATCACAGAGTAAGTAGGTGTAGATATGCATTCCTTTATCCATCTGATGAAGGTATACCCAAAACCCATCTGGTGCAGGATGTAGTAGACAAATTCTCTGTTCACACTATCGAACACCTTTCTAAGGTTGAGCTTAATGCATGTCCTGGAGCCCATGGGGTTGCTGAAATCTCTGATCTGCTCATGGGCCAAGAGGGTACAGTCAGAGAGAAGTCTTCCTTGAAGAAAAGCCACCTGATTAGGGGAGATTAAGTTGTGAATAATCAATTTTAATCTGTTGCAGATGATCTTGTTGATTATTTTGTAGACAACATTGCAACAAGCGATTGGCCTGTAGTTCCCGAGGCTGGAAGCATTAGAACTTTTGGGGACCAAAGTAAGAAAGGTATGGTTAACCTGGTTTAGGATGGAACCTGATTTGAAGAAAGATTGGATGGCTGCCACCACATCATTCCCAACAATCCCCCAGTGATGTTGAAAGAAGAAGCCATTAAACCCGTCTGGCCCAGGAGCTTTGGTAGGTCCAATTTGGAATACAGCTTCCTTAATTTCATCTCAAGAGGCCATTCTTTCTAGCCAATTCACCGCATCAGAGGTAATCTTCCTTTTAGGCACCATCTTAGGGAATATCTGCCAGTAGTGAGACTGGTTATATAGCTCTTCATAGAAAGTAGTAGCTTCTGATTTCAGCTGGTCATAAGATTTGCTTTGTCCTCCATTAACATCCACCAGGTGGTTAAGATTGTTGTGACAATGCCGGGCTCTCATTGCGTTGTAGAAGAATTTGGTATTCCTGTCTCCCAGTTCTAGCCAATCTTGTCTGCTCTTTTGGCGATACATCTCCTCTTCTGCATCAAGAAGATTGCCCAACTCATGTGAAAGAAGCCTTTTCTTGTCCTGCAGCTCACGGTCATACTGGATTGAGCTATTTGACCTGACTTCTTCAAGGAGACCCCTACAAAGTTGGATCCGATTGCCAGCAAGATTGTGTCTAGCCCAATGCCGCAACTCATATTTAACTCAACTCAATTTTTTAGTCAATATGTACATACGGGTTCCATGAAAAGACTCTCTCCATACAGCTTCCACAATTTCATTGTATCCTGTCATATGAACCCAGTGATTAAAATATTTGAAGGGCTTCGGGTCAGTATGTACCTGGGTATGGAGGTGAACCATCATAGGAGAGTGATCGCTGGTGAGTGGATCAAGGTATTCGAAGTAAGAGTTAGGAAGCTTGTCGATCCAAGTTACAGTGCTCAAGACCCTATCAAGCTGCGACGCAATACACTCCTTCCCTACACGCCTGTTACACTAGCTGAAGCGTGAACCTGTACTTTTGAGCTCCTGTATATGGGAATCACTTGCACAACAGTTGAAGTCATTTACTAACTTAGAATCCAGCTTCCGCCCTCCGAGCTTGTCCTCAGCATGCAATACACTATTAAAATCACCCCTGACCAACCACGGAACATTTGAGACACTTGCAGCAAAACTTTTAAAATGATCCCATAGCACTCTCCTATCAGCACTGCTATTAGACCCATATACTCCAGTGAGGACAAACTCAAAACCCCCTACATTAGTACATCGCACAGTAATATGTTGAGAGGAGGAAGAGATAGTGGAAGCTTGCCAGGTTGTAAGATCAAATCCCATTAGAATGCGACCGCCACTATGATGTATGAAGTTATCGATTATTAGCCAATCCCTGGGGAAACATGATTTATTCTTCACAGAGGAGGTCTTCAATTTAGTTTCCAGTAGCACAACCATTGTCGGCTTCAACGCCCCCAGCCTGTCCCTCAAATGCCGACACCTCACAGAGTTATTTAAACCTCTTGTATTCCAAAAAAAATAGTCATTGATCAGATGTGGGGGAGGGTGTCTGCCCAGCTTCCTTTAGCCGTGCACTTTTGCGCGTTGATACTACAATTTTGGGGGTGGGCGCGTTGATATATATCAAAGACGATATGAGTACACATCAGATGGACATCACCATGTCTAACAAAAATACATACATTATGATATCAAAAAAATACATCAGCATCAAATAACCATCACACAGATGAATCACTCAACCCAAACAAAAACAGACCAAAACAGAAACTAGGTCTCCGAGTGAGTGAACAAAAAGTAACAGTAGCAACTTCAGTCAATGTGAATGATGGAAGGGTCCGAAGGACGTCCAGAAGAGCATAACATGCGCCTGGCAGAGCGTCGGGTAGGGTAAGCAGAAGTCTTCCTCTTGTAAGACGATGCACGAGCGGCAGCCGATTCTGCAGGAGCAGGAACAGGGGTCTGGACAACAGGGGTCTGGACCAAAGAAGGTACATGCACAAAGCCTGGAGGAGGAGGAACATGAACTGGGGCAGTGTCCTCAGACTTGGAAACCAGAGCCTGAAGCTCAGCAGGGATGTGAAATCCATGACGCATAAAGGATTTGTACTGAAGCTCCAAAAGAAGATTGAGCTTCTCGTCCATAGAAGTGGAAAGTTTCTCTAGAGCGGTGACACGATCACACGGTCGACCAAGAAGAAAATCCTCGAGGGGAACAGAAGGTGGAGAACGAGGAGGATGATCAGCTGGTTGAGAAGTGTGTTCAGCAGCATTTTCAGAAGGGATGGGGTCACCGACTATAACATGAAGAAATTCTCCAGAAGATGGACACGAGGTCGGAACCGGATCAGCGGGTTGAGACGAAGGAGCAAGGATATCAAAAGATTCTTTAGGAAACAGACGACTAAAAGGATCTATGATCTCACTCGAACGATCGAAGGCTAGGTCAAGCAAGCTAGGGCACGATTCCGGCGAGAAATCGATCAATAGGCGAGCAACACACGAACAACCACACGAAGGAGGAAGATCGAGTTGCCACGAATAATATCAGAAGAGAGATCTACTGGAGATTTCGAGCGAGAAGTCGATGCGTTTCAATCGAAGGAGAGAGAAACGACGAGGGGGAACTGAATCGTCTCGAAGTATATAAGAAAAGGGGAAAATAATCTGGGCCGTTGGATCAAAGAATCGATGGCTCAGATCAAAACAGTGAACCGTCACAAAAGTAGACAGTCGAGTGATGAACAATATTTAGTCGGCTGGATGAAGTGATAAGAATTAAGCTAAGGATGACAGACAGTCGACTGTTGAGTAACATACAGTTGTCTGTCCGATGGACAGTCGACTGTACTATACACATCAGTCGACTGACTGAGAATCAATAAACTTCATCAAAAAGACAGAGAGCACTGTAAAATTTCGACAAAGAGAACAGTCGCCTGATGACTAAAATTCAGTCGCCTGTTAAAATAACAGTCGACTGGAAAACAGTCATCAGTCGTCTGTTCGAAAGATACAAATTTCTGACTGAGAAAAGTAGAGTAGGGCAGTCGACTGTCGAAGGAAAGACAGTCGTCTGTCCTGGTCCAAAAATGCAAAGTGAGATAGAAATCCAAAGAATTAGAACACTCACCCTAGGACCTATACTCTAATCACAAACTCATCATAAAAACAATGTAATACGATAAATCAATTGAAACATAAATCTCTAAGATCAATCTCAAAGAAATCATGAAATCACATAAATCGCAATTGCCTTTCTTAAACACATATATATGATAAATCAAATCAAGATAAGCGACATGATGATATGAGCTCAAAGAGTGTTATAACAAGTATGTTGAGGTTCAAGATTTCTGATTCACCCATAATTCCTTCTCCACACAACCTCACAAATGAATCTTCTCTAAGAGGTTTTGTGAAGATGCCGGCAATTTGTTTTTGGGTTTCAATGTACTCTAAGATGATGTCCTTCTTAGCTACATGATCATTTATAAAATGGTGTCTCACATCTATGTGTTTGGTACGGGAGTGATGTACCGGGTTCTTGGAAAGACATATAGCACTTTGGTTATCAACCATGATAGGGCAAGTATCACAATTGACACCATAGTCACTAAGAGTGTGTCTCATCCAAATGACTTGTGCACATGCATGACCCGCGGTAATATATTCTGCTTCAATCGTGGACAATGACACCGAATTCTATTTCTTAGAAAACCAAGAAACTAAGGAATTTCCTAGAAAATGGCAAGTGCCACTAGTACTTTTTCTGTCGGACTTACATCCAGCAAAGTCGGCATCACTATATGAGATTAACCCATATGTACCAGATTTAGGATAAAGTAACACATAATCTAGAGATTGATTGAGATAACGAAATATTCGTTTAATCGCAATCAAGTGTGACTTCTTAGGTCTAGCTTGATATCTAGCACACAAGCATACGAAAAACATGATATCGGGCCTACCAGCGGTTAAGTAAAGTAAGCTACCAATCATACCTCGATATAGACGAACGTCTACATCTTTTCCGTTTTCATCTTTGTGCAGATGGGTAGTTGTACTCAGTGGAGTCCTTTTGCTTGAAGACAATTCCATCCCGAATCGCTTTATAAGCTCCCCTGTGTACTTTGTCTGATGTATGAAGGTGACATTCTCCATTTGTCGAATTTGCAGTCCAAGAAAATAAGTGAGCTCTCCCATGTGGCTCATCTCGAATTCATCCTTCATTGACTTAGAAAATTCTTGACAAAGATTAATGTTAGTAGAACCAAAAATTATATCGTCTACATAAACTTGAATCAAGAGAATGTCATTTTTGTAGGGATCGTCTAACCCTTGCAATACTAACAACACACACTAGAGGGGGGTGAATAGTGTAATGGCAATAAAATTGTCCAAATAAAATTTAACTTGCAAATGCGGAATTATAAATGCAAGAGGAATTAAATGGCACAATCAATCCAAACGTAAACACAAAGTTTTACACTGGTTCCCCAAACTTGGGTACATCCAGCCACACCAATATTCACTATATTCCCACACAGAGAAGTGAATACAACTCTCACAAGGAGATACCCCACAAAGAGGATTTATGCCCTACACAAGGACCAACCAATCCTACACAAGGATCAAGACTCCTACACAGAGAATCACTAACTCCCACTCAGAGAATTAGGGTTAGCCCTACACTAGGACACTCGAACTCCCACAAAGAGAGTTAATTCCCTCAAAGAGAATTCCCTAGTCCCACAAAGAGAGAACCTCTCACAAAGAGAGAAACTCCCACAAAAAGAGTATCCTAATCCCACAAAGAGAAATAGGAAAACAAATTACACCATGTAAAGTAAATACTCTTACCTATGCCTTGAGATGCTTACTCATGAATGAATGCAAGGCATGGAAGAGGATCTCCAAGTGTTGGAATATGCTTGAGAGCACTTGGATTATTTCCCTTGAGCTGGACTTCAATGCATGAAGGAAGATGAATGCTCAATAGGGGGAAATGAAGGAGCTTGAGAGTGGCTTAAAGATATCTTGAGATTTTCAATAGAATCAAGAGTAATCAAGAATCAATCGAGAAGTTTAAGCATAGGCAGTACACTCATATATATAGGAATCCTATATCAAGCCCAAAAACCCAAAGAAACAGCCAAATAATCAAATCTGCAACGGCTAGAAACTGGGTGAAAACGACAGGAACAGTCGACTGATGATCAAGAAACAGTCGACTGATCAACGACTAGAAAATATCCAACGGCTATAATCTGAGCCAGGACAGTCGACTGACGAAGTCAATACAGTCTACTGATAAACAGGACAGGCGCCTGTTAATCCTTCAGCAGACGACTGCTACAGGGGATGGATCGAAACAGAGAGCTGCACTCTTTCTCCAATTCTTCGCACATGCGACTGATGTTAATACTACAGTCGATTGTCAAATAGTCAGGCGACTGTACATTCTTCATCAGTCGACTACTGTAAAGTATGGAGAGAAGACATAGATATGCAGAGATTGCACTTATGCTAGACAGGCGACTGTTGGCCAATATCCAGGTGACTGTAAATATACAGGCGACTGGAAACCGATCGACAGACGACTGTGCGTAAAGCTCAAGTTTGAGTCAATAGAAATGTTGACTTGAGCAGTGCATATCAGGCGAATGTAGAAGGAAATACAGGCGACTGAAAATCACCCAGTCGGCTGTGTTTCCCTCAACAGGTGACTGATGGAAAGAGTGAACCTATTGGGTTGGATTCTATGATAATCCTAAGGTTCACTAAGATAGTTAAATGCATGTGCATGAATGAGCAAACCATCTAGCAAGGCATTACATCAACCCTAAACTCAAAAGAGAGAGAAAGCAATAAAATAAATTACATGAATTACAATGCTTTCTTAAGAGTCTAAGTCTTCAATCTTGATGCCTTGAAAGCTCTCCATCATCTCCAAGCTTTGGCACTCCTTGAGTCCAAACTTTGGCACTTCTTCACATGATGTCCATCCTTACACCAAGTGATTAGTCTCCAAGAAGGATATCCTTGAAATAAACTGAGAGACTAAGACATGAGATTCATTAGCAACAATATATTATTGTGATCATCATCAAAATAAGATTGGTATGAAACATCAATACTCAACGATTTTCATAATCTTTAATGAAGAGTGTAGAATCAACTTCTCCCATTTTAAAACCTAAATTCAAAAGAAAGGTCTTGAGTTGATCATACCAAGCTCTAGGAGCTTGTTTCAACCAATACAACGCTTTTTTAAGTTTGAAAACATGATTTGGAAATTTTTCCTGAATAAAACCGGGAGGTTGAGAAACATATACTTCTTCATTGACAATCCCATTTAAAAATGCACTTTTAACATCCATTTGAAATAGTTTAAAATTCTTATGGGATGCAAAAGATAAAAACAACCTAATAGCTTCTAATCTAGCTACGGGGGAAAAAGATTCTTCGAAATCAATACCTTCCTCTTGCCGGTAGCCTTGAGCTACTAACTTTGCTTTGTTCCTTGTGATTACCTCATTCTCATCCGTCTTGTTCTTGAAGATCAATTTGGTCCCAATAGCTTGGTGACCACTTGGAAGAGGAACGAGTTCCCAAACTTCATTTCTCTCGAATTGCATTAGTTCTTCTTCCATTGCCACTATCCAAGAGCTATCCTCACAAGCTTCTTGGATGTTCTTTGGCTCAATGGTAGAGACAAATGCGCAATGAGAGAATTCTTCAATCCTCGACCTCGTTCGAACACCCACACCAATATCTCCAATAATTTGGTTATGGGGATGATTGCGAACGGTCGGATAAACTTTGGGTATTCCTGCATCACTAGGAACATCTTCAACAATTTCGTTAGTATTGTTAGTCTCAATAATCGAATCATTAATCTTAACATTATTAAGAGTATCACACATAACATCTACACTATCATCAACAACACGAGAAAAATCAAAATCTTCATTAAATGAAACGTGTAGTGATTCTTCAATCGTTGAAGAAGTTTTGTTGTATATCCGGTAGGCTTTGCTACATGTAGAATATCCAACAAAAATTCCTTCATTGTATCTTGGCTTAAATTTATCTAGGTTACCGAAAGTGTTCTTGATAAAACATTTTGAACCAAAAACACGAAAATATTTTACTTGAGGCTTTTTGTCATAAAACAACTCAAAACAAGTTTTGTTTGTTCGGGGTCTCACTAGGATCCTATTGAGCACATAACATGCCGTGTGCACCGCCTCTGCCTAAAATTGTAGTCCAAGATGACTATCATGGAGCATAGTGCGTGCACACTCAATAAGAGTCCTATTCTTTCTCTCTACAACACCATTTTGTGGTGGTGCCCGAGGGAAGGAAAAATTATGAGTTATCCCGGTGTCATCACAAAACTTAGTAAAAGATTCATTCTCAAATTCTCCTCCATGATCACTATATATAGTGATAATGGTGGATCCTAAGAGATTCTGAATCTTCTTTGCAAATTTGGTAAACTCTTCATAAGCTTCATTCTTATTAGTTAAGAATGCAACCCAAGTAAATCTAGAAAAGTCGTCAACGACAACTAATCCATAATGAGCATTACCTAAAGAAGCGGTTCTAGTTGGCCCAAACAAATCTAGATGAAGAAGTTCTAGGGGCCTTTTAGAAGTAATCCATTCTTTAAGCTTAAAAGATGATTTACTAAGTTTACATCTTTGACATGAATCGCAAAAGTTTTTCTTATTAAAAGCAATTTTAGGAAAACATTTGACTAGATCATGCTTAGCTAACTTATATAAGTGCTTGAAATGAATATGACCAAAACGGCGATGTCATAATAGTTGTTCACTTGTGTTAGCAATTAAGCAATGTTCTACGGTTTTAGGCAAGCCCAAATAATAAATATTTTTATGCCTAATACCGAAAAATAAAACATTTGAATCACAATCAACTATAGTACACAATCCTTCTCCAAAGTTAACCTTGTAACCTTTGTCACAAAGTTGACTAATGGAAATGAGATTGTGACACAAACCACTAACAAGAAATACCTTAGTAATTAAGGGTTTAGAAGGGTTACCGACAATACCTACTCCAATGATGGTTCCCTTTTGATTACCTCCAAAAGTGACTGTTGCACCATCCTTGATGCTAATCACTTCGGAGAGCAATGAGGGATCTCCCGTCATATGTTTGGAGCAACCACTATCGAGAATCCATCCTTTCTCTTTAGAGCTAGTTTGACCTTTATTACTCTTCTTCTTTCTCTTGGATACCTATATAATATACCATAAGCTCATGGTACCCAATGTTTGTTGGGTCCAAGGGGATTAGCCCTTTGGAAGCCAAGTCCAAGTGGACTTTGTTAGTTCTTGGTTGCAAGACTAACGTTGTTTTGATGATGATCAATACATTATGTTAGTGTACTAATCAATCTTATGTTTTAGTCTCAGTTTATCTTCATGATTATATGTTGATGAGACAAAGCATAATGCTTGGAGGATATTACAAGGGATATCTTAAAGACCTCCAAGAGTGATGGTGTGCTCAAGCTTGGATGAAGTCATGTAGATCATCTAATGAAGCCAAAGCTTAGAGCATGATGATGGATGGACATCTAGAGGAGCATTGCCAAATCTTGGAGATGATGGGGAGCAGCAAGGTATAGTGAGCTTGAAGACTTAGACTCTAGGAGATGCAATTTGTAATCCATGTAATTTCATTTACTTGCATTTCTCTTTTTGAGTCTAGGATTATTGTAATACCTTGATATATGGTCATACTCTCTTGCATATGCATTTAACCATCTTAGTGAGCCTTAGGAATATCATAGAATCCAACCCAATAGGTTCATCTTGCCCAAAGACTCATTTGGAGTCTCTGGCTCTCCTGTAGTCGCTTGCTGAAGGGTTTTACAGTCGACTGGGTGATTTCCAGTCGCCTGTCGAGCCTTCTACAGTCGACTGTGATGTACAGCTCAAGTCAACTTTTCTATTGACTCATCTTTATCTTTTCGCATCAGTGGACTGATGTTCAATTTACAGTCGCCCGTATTCTTACAGTCGCCTGTGAATTGGTCGACAGTCGTCTGTGCGCTTCTTGCATTTTTTGGGCTTCATCCCAATTTGCAAGACAGTCGCCTGTTGCTGTTTTTACAGTCATCTGTTTATTTACAGTCGCCTGTGAAATGGCCTTCAGTCGTCTGAAAGGCGTAAGTGAGAAATATGCATCTCTCTGTGTCTTTTCTCCATCTTATACAGCTGACGACTGATGAAGGAATTACAGTCGCCTGACTATATGACAGTCGACTGTATTATTGACATCAGTCGCCTGTCTGCTTATCTGGAGAAAGAGTGCAGCTCTCTGTTTCTTGTCCATCCGAAAGAGTGCAGCTCTCTGTTTCTTGTCCATCCCTACTGCAGTCGCCTAATGAAGGATATACAGTCGACTGTCTGTTTTTCAGTCGCCTGTGTAGTCTTCTACAGTCGACTGTCTCGACTCAGATTATAGCCGTTGGGATATTTTCTAGCCGTTGATCAGTCGACTGGCTAATGATCATCAGTCGAATGTTCATGTCGTAAACTGCCAAAATCTAGCCGTTGCAGATTTCTTCCCTTTGGGTTTTTGGCTGTGTTTATAGGCTCTTCTTGGCTTCCTTTATATAGGGATTGGCTTAGTTCATTTAGAACTCTTGAAAGGGTTATGAAATCATAGAAGATCATTGAATCTCTTCTCTAAGCCACTTCCTCCCTATTCCCTCATTAGAGCTTCAATCTTATGCTATAGCATCTAAGCTCTAGGGAATTTCTCCAAAGGATTTTAATCTCATTCCTTTTCTTAGAGAACATCTTTCTTCTCTTCATTTCTTACACTCAAGTGAGAAGTGTTAGGATTCATTCCTAGAAGAGAGAAAGATCATCAAGTGCAATCAAAGCTAATCTCAAGCACTTGGTCATTCACTTGCATGCCTTCTTCTTCACATTGGTAAGATCATAACAAGGCATAGGTAAGTGTTGTTTCGTTTTATTTTTGTTTCGAAATCCCTATTTCTCTTTGTGGGATTAGGAAACTCTCTTTGTGGGAGTAACTCTCTTTGTGGGAGTTTAGCGTCCTAGTGTAGGGCTAACCCTAATTCTCTGAGTGGGAGTTAGTGATTCTCTGTGTGGGAGTCTTGATCCTCATGTAGGATTGGTTGGGTCCTTGTGTAGGGCAAAATCCTCTTGGTGAGGTCTCTCTGTTTGTGGGAATGTATCCCTCTGTGGGATTTGTATTCACTTCTCTTTGTGGGATTATAGTGAATACTGGTGTGGCTGGATGTACCCAAGTTTGGGGAATCAGGGTAAAATCCATGTGTTTGCGATTGTTGTTGTTGAGCACTCTGTTTAATTTCCGCTGCTTATTGTGCTGTAATTTTAGTAACTTTTAATTAAGCACTTTGCTTGCTATTACACTATTCACCCCCCTCTAGTGTATGTGTAGCCCCGTAGGGTCCCTTACAGACTTTCGCTTCCCAACATAATTACCATTATTAATAACATCATGAAAATAGGAATCAACATAAGCATTCCTATCATTTAGGCTAGTGTTCTTAGGACCCCAAATGGTGTATGTTTTGGGAGTCCTGTTCCTAGTTGCATGCATACTTGTTGGATTTCTATGTGGTGCATGCTTCTTAGAAACATGGTTTCTAGCATAAATATGCGGTGGTGGATATGTATTGAACATACGAGAATGATATGTATGCTTGGGAACATGCATGTTTTATGAAGCATATGGATCAAGCATGACATGTGGAAGATAAGCATACATATAGGAATGATGCGTATGTGCATACGGGTGTATAAGAGCACATACATGAGTATTTCTCATGTGTGGTTTTGTACATGTCCGTGGGTGTGGAGCATAAAAAGTGTCATGGTTATCCACTTGTGAACTAGGGGGTTTCCTACGTGGATGAATGTTAGTGTACATGTAAGCATGGCTTCTTTTTTGGTTTCCACCCTTAGTGGGTTTCTTGCTGTAACGCCCCGCTTCCCAAAACACGACGGAAGCGAGAGCGTTACTGGGCCCGCTTGAACTAGAGCGGTGAAACTCAAGTTCAATAAGCGTCTGTGGTAAAAACACAGGAGAGGTCCTTACATGCTTTTCAGAAACAATAAAAATATTCATGCATTACAAGCCAAATCCAGAATTATAAATGTTCGTACACGCAATACATCAACAAGCCACAGCTGGGCCAAAGTAAAGACGTACTCTCAACAATAATTGAAAGCAAACTAAAGTAAAGCAGCAACGGCAAAGTCCACTAGTCCTCCGTAGGGAGAGACTCGGCGTCAACAGCGAACTCCTGACTCTCCAAGTCAGGTGTCTCGTAAGGAACTTCCTGGTACTGAAGCTCAGAATCTGACATACATCCAAAAACATGAATGTATGTCAGCAAGGGTCTGCAAGTAAAGGTTAGACCCCAAGGCAAGAAATATACAAATTTATACTGCATTTAAGAGGCATTAATCATTTAAATGAGATAGCGACAAAATGATTAAACAAACTGATTATAAAATGAATTAAAGTAAATACATCCTAACATGCAGTTCTAAGCAGTGTAGTACGAAAAATAAATCTTTTCTTGGTTTCATTAGCATGTCAATTCAATTGAGACAATAATTTCAAGTTGCAAGTTTCACGATGTTAGCATTGTCAATTCTACAATAGGGTTCTCGCCCTTAGGACGTGATGAGTGAGTCCTTCTTCTCACGGGGGCTTACCGTGATTGGCGCTAACCCACCGCCTATGGGTGGTGCCCTTGAAGAGAGTACTCGTTCATACGCCTAGCAGCCGCTCAACCCTTACCCCACCCAAGATTTGTGCTGGAACATGAGCCAGCCTAATTCACGAATTACAAGCACGAATTTTGTCAATTCAATGACAGCACGAAAAATCACGATTTCGCCTTCGAGGCGTACGATCTCACGATGTCACTCTCTAATGACCAAGCAAGATATTCTTTCAATTTTAGTCGTCAACGTTTCACCATTAATTTACAACATTCACAATAAATGAAAGAATGGCAACATGTTGGTTTGATGAACATTTTGCAGAAAATGAATTTTCTTTGTTATCATTAAAAATTTAGCATATATCAAGTAAAAGACCAATTGAGCATCCAATTTCAAAAATACATTATAAATTGTATACTTGCCTGATTTGACGTTTTGGGTGTCCAGGTACTCGTAGGAAAGGCACGACGTATCTGCGTAATTTAGGCATAAGATATTAAGCAACCCGATCTTAAAATATTATTAACCTAATAGTAAAGTATCTATTCACTAATATCTAACTAACTGATAACATAATACTAGCATGGTGAAATCAGATAGAATCTTAATAAATCGTTATTTAAATTAACACTAACACTAATTAGCATTAACAACTTACCAATCAATTCTACTAGGCTAATTATAAGGGTGACATGGCGTTTATAGGGCCGCCTACAAACTTTTGACTATGTGATAATAACGTAACATGTTAAAATTATAACCCTAACATGTTTAAAATTATAACCCTAACATTACTCAATACCCAAATAAATATTTCTCTCTCATTCCTTTAAATTATTAGTCTACATGCTGTCAACTACCCCTAACATCATCTCTTTAAAGCTGTACACATCACCAACCCCTCATATGTCTCTTTCTGTCATTCAATTATCAATAAGGCTGAAAAAAAAACTCTTTTATAAGATGTCACCTAATACTCTATAATATTTAAGAGGCTAACATCCCAAAATACACATACTGTCACACTCTTTATCATTATTTAAAGCCATGTCACTTCCCATTACTTCTTTCTCCCCACTGACTCTGTCTCTTCCGTTCCTACTTTGTTTTCTTCCTTTTTTTTGTTCATTCCATCAGGCAACGAAGCAATGGGTTCATGCGCCAAACGAATGGGAGGGGAGATTTCTCAGCTGCGCGCGACGGGAGGAGGGAGGACAGGCGGCTCGGGGGTCCACGGCGGCGGCGCGCCTGGCGTTTCCGGCGGCGGCGGGCTCCAGCTGGCGGCGGCGCGGCTGAGGTGGGTGGCCGGGGGGTCGGCGGCTGGAGCTAGGGCGGCGCGCGCGGCTGACAGCGAGGGTTAGGGGAGGTGGAGGCCTAGGGGAGAGAGATGGAGGAGGAAGAAGATGAAGGAGAGGGTTTGTGTTTTTTTTGTAAATCTGAATTTGTTTTCAGTTTGATTCTGAAAATGGTTTTTGGATCTGGAAATGGGTTTGATTTTCTTGTAGGAATCTGAAGTTGTTTCAGATTTGATGAATTGTTTTGGGAATTGGGTTGATTGGGCTTTGTTGGGGAAGATTTGTTCTTGGGATGAATCTGTTTGAGGGTTTGGGGAAGAAGAAGAGTAGGTTTGGGTTTGGAATTTGTTGTTGGTTTTCCTTTGTTTCTGTGCCTTAAGAATTTGCAGGGATGGTTTACGGGCTTAAGAAGATGATCGGGGAAACATCCTTTTGCATTTGTCAAAGGAGATTTTAATTGGATTGGGACTGAATTAATGGCTAACTTAGACTATTTGGGTTTGTAGAGACGTGTTGTCTGCTTAAATGAAATGGAACGCCAACTTAGACTAATTTTTGTGAAACGTGTTCATTTGATTAAATGGGAAATAAATGTTAATCTGATATGAGAATGTGTGTGTGTTGTTTAGGGAGGGGTTAAGGTAAGTACGTAATTAGTAAAATAAAAAGTAATTTGTGAACGTAATTAAAGCAATTAGTAATTTGTAATTAGTGAACTTAAGATGTAATTAACAAGGTAATTAGTGAAAGTAATTAGCAGGATAATTTAGTTAAACTTGTTGGTAAATAATGATGACACAGTAAAAATGAAAGCAGTGACGCGCTCGCGTCGACACGTACGGACGAAAAGTTAACTGGATGACAAAAGAAAAAATACCGATATTGAAAAAAAAATTGAAAACACGCCTAAAAATACTGGCCGTTACATTCTACCCACCTTAGGAAAAATTCCGTCCTCGGAATTCTCATCAACTAAGGAGTAGAAAACAAATACGGATACCGCTCTCGTATCTCATCTTCCCGCTCCCAGGTAGACTCTCCTGGCGAGTCGCGGCGCCACATCACTCTGACTAGATCAATTGTCTTGTTCCTGAAGACTTTCTGACGTCGATCTAGGATCTCCACTGGTTGCTGTTCGTACGTCAGATCAGGTCGAATTGTAATCTCCGAGTAGTCCACAGCATGAGAAGGGTCGCTGATATAACGACGGAGCTGGGACACATGAAAGACATCATGAACTCCCTCCAAGGACGGTGGCAAAGCTAAGCGATAAGCTACTTCTCCAACTCGCTCTAGCACATCGAAGGGTCCAATATATCTCGGACTAAGCTTTCCTCTCTTCCCAAAGCGAATCACTCCTCGATTTGGTGAAATCTTCAGAAACACATGATCTCCTGGCTGAAATTCCAGAGGACGCCGTTTAGCATCTGCCCAATGTTTATAACGGTCCTGGGCAATCCGAATCTTGTCTCTGATATCTCGCACAACATCAACTGCTTCCACTATCATCTCTGGCCCCAAGAGCTCTCTATCACCTACGTCATCCCAACTTAGTGGTGATCGACATTTCCTCCCGTAGAGAGCAGCAAAAGGCGCCATGCCGATGCTCGCCTGATAGCTGTTGTTGTAGGAAAACTCCACCAGGTGTAAATGATCTTCCCACGAACCCTTGAGATCCAACATGCAAGCTCTCAACATATCCTCCAGAATCTGGATAGTGCGCTCTGACTGTCCATCAGTTTGCGGGTGATACGCAGTACTGAACTTTAGACTGGTACCCAGATTCGTCTGCAAACTCTTCCAGAATTGAGACGTGAATCTCGTATCACGATCTGATACGATGCTCACAGGGACTCCATGCAGACGCACGATCTCCTACACGACATAATTCACATCACGACTAGTACTAGAAAGAAATTATAAAGGCATGGGTTAGGTCATTACCTCCATATACTTCCTTGCTAATATCTCTGTGGATTGGCCAACTCGGAAAGGTATAAAGTGCGCGGACTTGGTCAATCGATCAACGATGACCCAGATCGCGTCGTTCTGCTTGGTGCTCCGAGGTAAGCCAGTCACGAAGTCCATCGTGATGTGCTGCCACTTCCATTCGGGAATCGACAGAGGTTGAAGTAGTCCAGCAGTGCGATGATGTTCAGCCTTCACTTGCTGACACACGAGACACTTGGCAACGCTACACGCCACACTTCTCTTCATCCCATGCCACCAGAAATTCTGACGAAGATCCTTGTACATCTTAGTACCCCTAGGATGAATAGAATAAGGTGAACTGTGAGCCTCATTCATTAACTCCTCTCTGATATCTCCTGCAGGCACGCAGATCCTACTACCATATCTCAAGGATCCATCCGCGTGAATCAGGAAATCTGTCCGAAGTCCTGCTTCGATTTGTTCTCTGATCTTCTTCAATTTAGCATCTCCAGCTTGAGCAGTCTTGATCCGATCCACAATCGTCGATTGAATTTGCATGTTCATTAATGACGATGTGACTCTAGGTAGGACAGCTTCAACATCTATTTCTCACAGATCCTGCTGTAATCTCCACTGAGCTGTGAGAATCATCACTTCAGGCAGTCGACTCAAAGCATCTGGTACGACATTCACTTTCCCTGGATGGTACTGAAGATCGATGTCGTAGTCCGCCATCAATTCCAACCATCTGCGCTGTCTCATATTCAGCTCCTTCTGAGTGAATATATATTTCAAACTTTTGTGATCGGTGAAAATTTTCACTTTCTCACTCAGTAAGAAATGCCTCCAAATCTTCAAAGCAAAGATGACGGCAGCTAACTCCAAGTCGTGTGTCGGATAATTCTTCTCGTGGATCTTCAACTGTCGATAAGCATAAGCGACTACATGACCGTGCTGGTGCAGAACGCATCCAAGTCCCTTGCCTGATGCGTCGCAGAAGATTTCGAAGCCTCTGCTTTTATCTGGAATAGCCAAGACTGGTGCGGTAGTCAGCCTCTCCTTCAGAGTGCTAAAAGCCTGCTCACAAGAATCTGACCAACTGAACTTAACATCCTTCCTTGTCAATCTCGTCATCGGCTCAGCTATCCTGGAGAAATCCTTGATAAATCTGCGGTAGTATCCAGCCAATCCAAGGAAACTCCTGATATCCGATGCCGATCGAGGTGTAGGCCATCCACTGACTGCTTTGACTTTCTCCGGGTCCACTGAGATGCCAGCTCCTGATACTACATGACCAAGAAATGCAATTCTATCCAGCCAGAATTCGCATTTGCTATACTTGGCATATAGTCTATGGTGACGGAGCGTCTCCAATACTATCTTCAAATGTTCTGCATGCTCTTCCTCGCTCTTCGAGTACACCAGGATGTCGTCGATGAAGATCACTACAAACTTGTCGAGGAATTCGTAAAAGATAAGGTTCATGAGATTCATGAACACAGCAGGGGCGTTGGTCACACCGAATGGCATGACAACGAACTCATAATGTCCGTACTTAGTCCGAAAAGCGGTCTTGAGTACATCTTCCTTCTTGACTCTGTCTTGATGGTATCCGCTCCGGAGATCCAACTTCGAAAATACTCTCGATCCACCAAGCTGATCGAAGATATCATCAATACGGGGCAGTGGGTACTTATTCTTCACTGTGACATTGTTCAGCTCCCGATAATCCACACACATCCTCCTCGAGCCATCCTTCTTCTTCACCAGTAAAACGGGTGCACCCCAGGGAGATATGCTGGGATGAATGAAACCCTTCTGTAGTAGCTCGTCCAACTGCTTCCTCAGCTCTTCCAACTCCGCAGGAGCCATACGGTACGGCGCCTTTGAAATTGGTTGAGCCCCTGGCATGAGGTTGATGCCGAACTCCAACGCTCGATCGGGCGGCAGTCCAGAAATGTCTTCAGGGAAGACGTCTTCGAAGTCTCTCACTACTGCAGGCTTCTCTGGCTCGGCTATCAAGGATGCAACGGTCAATTGGTACGGCTGGGCTCGGAACTTGACGGGTCCAAGCGAATGTCCTCTGCTGACAAACTCGAATACTGGGTGGTCAGGAATTTCGAACACCACTTTCTTCCGATGACAGTCGATTGTGGCGTAAAAAGTTCCTAACCAGTCAATGCCGAGAATAGCATCGAAATTGGATAGGTCGTGGACAATGAAATTAGCATATAGTTCGTGTCCACTAACCACCAATGGGCATGGTCTACATCCCAGTGCAACCTTCACCACACCATTCCCAGTTGTAATATTCCAACACTTGGGAAGTGTATAGGTGGGTATCGAGTGTTCGACTACGAACTTCCGAGATAGAATGCACATGGAAGCTCCAGAATCGAACAGGGTCAAGGCCGGTTGAGATGAAACTAAAATGACACCTAAGGGTAATATACAACTAAATTAACATGGATCTAACTAATCAAATATAATGCATAAATAAGAAAGACTAGTCTAGAGGTTACCTGCAATCACGTCGTCCTCAGCTTCAGCCTCAACGGCTGTCATATTGAATGCACGACGCTTAGGCGGATTGACCTGTTGGAAAGCTCGTTCCTGTGGAACCAGAGGTGGTCCACGCTGTCCAGGTGCAGGTGCGGTTCGCTGTGCAGGTCCAGGTGGTCGAGAACCGTGGGTACAATCCTTTGCAGCATGAGTAGGAGATCCACAGATCAAACACTGATTCAGCATCCTCCTACAGTCTTTCTTCATATGACCAAGCTTGCCGCAGAAGTGGCAAGTCAGCTCAGCTCGGTTAGGGACAGGTGCAGCTGGCCTTTTGAACTGGGTGGTCTGAACAGGACGAAAACCAGGCCTAGGTGCACTCCTCTGTAGCTCCATCGGCCGCTTGCCCGTCTGACGTGCCCTCTTCTGATAAGCTACCTGCTCGTGCTTCTTCGCAGCTACTAGGACTTGCTCATGAGTGGTAAAGGTGTGCCCGGACAACACACCCTGTATGTCCAGATCTAAGCCCTGTAGAAAGCGGTGTGCACAGTCCTCCTCATCTGCTACCAGTGTAGGGGCGAATCGACTCAGCATGGTAAATTCTGCCTCATACTCATCGACTGTCCTGGTGCCCTGCTCCAGGTTGATGAAGCGCTGCTGCATCTCCCTCTTTGCAGCCTTCGGGAAGTACTGGGCGTCAAACCTCTTATGAAAGGTAGCCCAAGGAATCGGCTTGATCAGCCTAGCCTCTTCAGCATCCCACCAGTGACGGGCATTATCGGTCAGCTGTTTCTTGGCGAGTTCCACCCACTCGTTTGGATTGACTCGGGCAAGACCCAAGTTATCCGTAGTGTTGCGAAGCCATTCCTCGGCCGCTAGTGGGCCCTCTCGTCCAGAGAAGTTCGTCGGATGCATCTCTCGGAACTGTTTGGCTCCAGGCTCATAGCGAGGTGGTGGAGCAGCTGGTGCAGCCTGACGTCCTTCTTGGACCAAATGGTGCTGAACCTCCAGCATTTCTCTCATAACACTAAGCATCTGGCGGATGTCGTCCTCTCCGCCTCCAGCAGCTCTGGGTCCATTTCGGGCGTTTCGTCTCCCAGCCATTCTGAGATAAGAAAATCCCAAGTCAAACTCACGTATGTGATCTTTCTAGATGTTTGGCCGATGAAAATATTCTCATTGTTCTGAATTCGCAAATGTATGGACCTGCATGGGCCACCACTAAAACCTGTAACGCCCCGCTTCCCAAAACACGACGGAAGCGAGAGCGTTACTGGGCCCGCTTGAACTAGAGCGGTGAAACTCAAGTTCAATAAGCGTCTGTGGTAAAAACGCAGGAGAGGTCCTTACATGCTTTTCAGAAACAATAAAAATATTCATGCATTACAAGCCAAATCCAGAATTATAAATGTTCGTACACGCAATACATCAACAAGCCACAGCTGGGCCAAAGTAAAGACGTACTCTCAACAATAACTGAAAGCAAACTAAAGTAAAGCAGCAACGGTAAAGTCCACTAGTCCTCCGTAGGGAGAGACTCGGCGTCAACAGCGAACTCCTGACTCTCCAAGTCAGGTGTCTCGTAAGGAACTTCCTGGTACTGAAGCTCAGAATCTGACATACATCCAAAAACATGAATGTATGTCAGCAAGGGTCTGCAAGTAAAGGTTAGAACCTAAGGCAAGAAATATACAAATTTATACTGCATTTAAGAGGCATTAATCATTTAAATGAGATAGCGACAAAATGATTAAACAAACTGATTATAAAATGAATTAAAGTAAATACATCCTAACATGCAGTTCTAAGCAGTGTAGTACGAAAAATAAATCTTTTCTTGGTTTCATTAGCATGTCAATTCAATTGAGACAATAATTTCAAGTTGCAAGTTTCACGATGTTAGCATTGTCAATTCTATAATAGGGTTCTCGCCCTTAGGACGTGATGAGTGAGTCCTTCTTCTCACGGGGGCTTACCGTGATTGGCGCTAACCCACCGCCTATGGGTGGTGCCCTTGAAGAGAGTACTCGTTCATACGCCTAGCAGCCGCTCAACCCTTACCCCACCCAAGATTTGTGCTGGAACATGAGCCAGCCTAATTCACGAATTACAAGCACGAATTTTGTCAATTCAATGACAGCACGAAAAATCACGATTTCGCCTTCGAGGCGTACGATCTCACGATGTCACTCTCTAATGACCAAGCAAGATATTCTTTCAATTTTAGTCGTCAACGTTTCACCATTAATTTACAACATTCACAATAAATGAAAGAATGGCAACAGGTTGGTTTGATGAACATTTTGCAGAAAATGAATTTTCTTTGTTATCATTAAAAATTTAGCATATATCAAGTAAAAGACCAATTGAGCATCCAATTTCAAAAATACATTATAAATTGTATACTTGCCTGATTTGACGTTTTGGGTGTCCAGGTACTCGTAGGAAAGGCACGACGTATCTGCGTAATTTAGGCATAAGATATTAAGCAACCCGATCTTAAAATATTATTAACCTAATAGTAAAGTATCTATTCACTAATATCTAACTAACTGATAACATAATACTAGCATGGTGAAATCAGATAGAATCTTAATAAATCGTTATTTAAATTAACACTAACACTAATTAGCATTAACAACTTACCAATCAATTCTACTAGGCTAATTATAAGGGTGACATGGCGTTTATAGGGCCGCCTACAAACTTTTGACTATGTGATAATAACGTAACATGTTAAAATTATAACCCTAACATGTTTAAAATTATAACCCTAGCATTACTCAATACCCAAATAAATATTTCTCTCTCATTCCTTTAAATTATTAGTCTACATGCTGTCAACTACCCCTAACATCATCTCTTTAAAGCTGTACACATCACCAACCCCTCATATGTCTCTTTCTGTCATTCAATTATCAATAAGGCTGAAAAAAAACTCTTTTATAAGATGTCACCTAATACTCTATAATATTTAAGAGGCTAACATCCCAAAACACACATACTGTCACACTCTTTATCATTATTTAAAGCCATGTCACTTCCCATTACTTCTTTCTCCCCACTGACTCTGTCTCTTCCGTTCCTACTTTGTTTTCTTCCTTTTTTTTGTTCATTCCATCAGGCAACGAAGCAATGGGTTCATGCGCCAAACGAATGGGAGGGGAGATTTCTCACCTGCGCGCGACGGGAGGAGGGAGGACAGGCGGCTCGGGGGTCCACGGCGGCGGCGCGCCTGGCGTTTCCGGCGGCGGCGGGCTCCAGCTGGCGGCGGCGCGGCTGAGGTGGGTGGCCGGGGGGTCGGCGGCTGGAGCTAGGGCGGCGCGCGCGGCTGACAGCGAGGGTTAGGGGAGGTGGAGGCCTAGGGGAGAGAGATGGAGGAGGAAGAAGATGAAGGAGAGGGTTTGTGTTTTTTTTTGTAAATCTGAATTTGTTTTCAGTTTGATTCTGAAAATGGTTTTTGGATCTGGAAATGGGTTTGATTTTCTTGTAGGAATCTGAAGTTGTTTCAGATTTGATGAATTGTTTTGGGAATTGGGTTGATTGGGCTTTGTTGGGGAAGATTTGTTCTTGGGATGAATCTGTTTGAGGGTTTGGGGAAGAAGAAGAGTAGGTTTGGGTTTGGAATTTGTTGTTGGTTTTCCTTTGTTTCTGTGCCTTAAGAATTTGCAGGGATGGTTTACGGGCTTAAGAAGATGATCGGGGAAACATCCTTTTGCATTTGTCAAAGGAGATTTTAATTGGATTGGGACTGAATTAATGGCTAACTTAGACTATTTGGGTTTGTAGAGACGTGTTGTCTGCTTAAATGAAATGGAACGCCAACTTAGACTAATTTTTGTGAAACGTGTTCATTTGATTAAATGGGAAATAAATGTTAATCTGATATGAGAATGTGTGTGTGTTGTTTAGGGAGGGGTTAAGGTAAGTACGTAATTAGTAAAATAAAAAGTAATTTGTGAACGTAATTAAAGCAATTAGTAATTTGTAATTAGTGAACTTAAGATGTAATTAACAAGGTAATTAGTGAAAGTAATTAGCAGGATAATTTAGTTAAACTTGTTGGTAAATAATGATGACACAGTAAAAATGAAAGCAGTGACGCACTCGCGTCGACACGTACGGACGAAAAGTTAACTGGATGACAAAAGAAAAAATACCGATATGGAAAAAAAATTGAAAACACGCCTAAAAATACTGGCCGTTACACTTGCCAAAAGGAAGAGAAGGTGAAGTGGTGACTTTCTTGGTAGGTATGCTACCTATAGTGTCTTTGACACCACTTGTGAATGCACCGGAGGAAGGCCTCACAAAGTCTATAATGACACGACTATAGGAGGTGCGATCATTGGATGCATTTGCTTTTACAAAACCAAGACCAACACGATGTGTGGCCGGAAATTGGTTTGCAAGCAATTCATCCAATTGTCCTTTCCATTATTGAATCTCACAATACGGGAGGACATGAGCTCATATTTCTCCTTTAGAGAAGAAATGTTGGTATCCAAGGTGGACACCCGTGCTTTGAGCTCGTGCACTTGGGTTTTAAGAGAATCATTCTCTAAACCCAATTGTGTGTGACGTGTGACTAGATCACTATTATCCATTGGATGTGTTTGATCTAGTTGAGAATTGAGATTATTCATCTCATCTCTCATGGTGACATTTTGAGAAGCTAAATTTGCTTTCTCAAGAGTTAAAGTATCAACAATGGTGTCATTGTTGATAATGCATGGAATGGATGACTTGCTAACATTTGATTTCTTTAAGCTAGTATATCTAAGCATTAAATATTGATATTTAGCAAATAATTCTTCATTAGCAATACAAAGTTCATCCATTGTTACCTCGGTATCATCCGTGTCGGAATCACTCTCATCGGAGAGTGGATCCTCTCGGGCCATGAAGCATATGTGAGTACTCTCACCCTTCTCATCATCCGAATCACTTGATGATTCTTCACTTGAGTCATCGAATGTACCTACGAGTCCTTTCTTCTTGTCTCTCTTGTTCTTGTCGGACTTGTGGTACTTCGGAGCTTTCCACTTCTCTTTGTTCTTTAGCATTGGGCAATCCCTCTTGATGTGCCCTGGCTTATTACACTTAAAGCAAAGAGAGGAAGTAGCATTAGTAGACTCAAAACATTTGTTGGAGGGAAATTTACCTTTGCGAAAGAAGCGTTGGAACTTCTTCGCCATTTGGGCCATTTCACCCAAATCCATCTCATCTTCTGAATCTTCGCTATCGGAGGATGATGAATTGGCGTTGAATGCCAAAGCCTTCTTCTTGGCCTCCGAAGGATGTATCATATCTCGAATCTTTAGTCGATTCTCTCGTCTTACCTCATAAGATATGAGAGTCCCGATAAGATTCACAACTGTGTAATTCTTCAAATCATTGACCTCCTCGATGGCGATTGCTCTCCTTTCTCATTTGAAGGTCATTCCCATGATGATCTTCCTTACATTGTCGGGTTCGGTGTATGTTTGGCTAAGGGCTTCCAATTCATTTGTGATGTCGGTAAAGCGTCCGTACATCGATGTAATGCTCTCATTTTCCTGTATATGAAACAAATCGAAGTTTTGCACGGCAACATATAACCTTGAAAGTTTTACCTTGTTCGTTTCCTCATGGGTAACGATGAGATGGTTCCAAATTTGATATGCACTCTTACATGTGCATATCTTGTTGACCTCATTCGGGTCCAACGCACAATGAAAAGCGTTCATTGCTTTTGCGTTGTTGACTTCGGCGGATTTTTTGGAAGACGTCCTTTTCTCGAAATCCTCTTCGGTGGGCTCGACGTACTCTTGTGGAGGGTTCTCCAAAGTGAAGCACTCCTAAGGAACGTCTCCATCCTACACTTCTAATAGCCAAAGTTAGTGCCATTGAAACGTGGAGGACGTACCGTAGATTGACCTTCGAAAAGTGTGGACGCTCCATAACGATCGTGATTGTTGTACGAAGTCGGCGGAGGAACATTGTTGTTGTTGGATGCCATAGCTATAACCTTGTGCTTTGATACCAATTGTAAGGATCCTTTTTATGGGGAAAACACTAGAATGGGGTTGAATAGTGTTTATGCAATTTAAAAAGATAGCTACACCAATTTAAATTCAAACCAACAGAATAATGCGGAATAGAAATTAAACCCAAAATAAAACACACACAAACGCAGAGATGTTTCAACAGTTCGGATTACCCAAGTCACTTCCCGACTTGTTCCCGGTAATCCTACGTCCCTTCCACCCGGATACCTTCGGATACTGAAGTTAGAGCCCTAACTTGAGGTTTCCTTAAAACCCACTTGTAGCAACCCTACAAGTGAAATCGAATACAATCAATGTCCTTGACTCCCACAACTTGGGAGCAATCAAACCGCTCTCACAACCCGAGAGCAAATTCAAATAACGAAAGCTATGACACAATGAAAGCAACACTTACAATCACCTATGCCTTGAAGTAGAACTTGAAGGAGTGGTGTGTTGTGTGTTGAAGACTCTCTTGGAAGAGAGGAGAAAGCCCTTTCTCTTGACTGTACCAAATGCCTAGAAGATAACTCTTTGGTTCTAGGTTGGAGAGCAAGAGATCAAAGATAGGAATTCTTAGGGCTTTGGATTTTAGAGCTTTAAACTTTAGAATGAAAGCTTGAGGGATTTTGCAATAGCCTAGGTAACCTTTCAATGGAACAGTAGAAGGCCCTTATATAGGTTTTTCAAATTCACAAAACAGTTTAGGCAAAAACCCTTTAGGAATCCGTGAGAAAATTCTCAACGGATAGAATATACGCTCGAGACAGTCGACTATTGAGGAAACCACAGTCGACTGTTGCACAGTCAGCAAGGGTAGGTGAGAATTCATAACGATAACTTACCACATGGACAGTCGACTAATGAAGCAAAGGCAGTCGACTGTTGAACCAACATGCGACTGTAAATCCTTCTACAGGCGACTCGCTGAGAGATGGGTAAGTTGAATGAAATCTGGAAATCTCGTAAGATAACAGGACAGACGACTGATGCAGATAATACAGTCGACTGTTAATCACAACAGGCGACTGTAAATCCTTATACAGACGACTGTCAAATACCCTGAGAATTTCCAGAGAGCTGAGTCAATGAATTGGCACACAGACAGATGACTGTTGCAGCATAGACAGTCGACTGATCCAAGGGACAGTCGATTGTATATTCAACATTAGTCGACTGGCCGTAAAAGTCAGATCAACAAAGTTTGGGCAGAGGATAGACATGCGACTGATTTACAAAACACAGTCGACTGTCACTTGGACAGGCGCCTGTGAATCGTTCATCAGTTGCCTGTGCGAAATAAACAGAGAGGCCCAAAAGTAGATTGTAAAAGTTTGTACATAACAGGCAAGTGTAGAACAAAATAGAGCCGACTATTTTTGAGACAGACGACTGTAAAACATTCAGCAGTCAACTGTTATAAACAATCCAAGCACAATCACTAAAGAAATGAATTGGAGTCTAAGGACGAATGATCTAATGATGTCCTAAGACTGAAATGATGATGTGTGTGAGTGCTCCATCAAAGTTCTACTTCTAAGCTACATACTAGAAGAGATAAAATAAAATTACATTGACGAATTCTCTCTTCTATCCATTGTATGAGCTTGAAGACTTCATGGAGCTTCAATCATCATCTACAATCATCCAATCCATGTCATTTGCCTTCAATCAACTTTGAGTGTCATCCATTGCACGTAGATCTTCATAGTAAGCTTAGGCAATGGATTAACTGCCAAATAGGGGATTAGTCACAAGTATTTATGTTTGCTCATCATTAACACCAAGTAGGGAGAAGTCCAATACTCAACAAACTGATGATCAAACGATTGAACAGTTGATCATCCGTTTGATACTCCTTTTTTAGACGTTGGTTGCTGGGAGATTGGACATCATTTTCCCTTCTGTCCAACTCCATTACCAGCCATCTGATGTAATGTTTCCAAACATCTGAACAATTAATCACCCGTCTGGAAACACTACACCAGATGTCTGATGACTCAGCAAATCTGTCTGTTTATTGCCGTTGGATGTGATTTTTTTGGGTTGGTTTTCTTGGATTCAGTGCAATTTTGAGGCCATATTTAAACACATTTGAGCTGCATTTTTGGCACCAATGCTCATGATATAGAACATCTTTTATAGCCAAATCCAAGAGTATTTTCTTTCTTTCATTCTCTCATTCACTCTTTAGTGTTATGCAGTGATCTTGCATCAAGGGGAGAAAGTTACCAAGTGCACACAAGCTACAACTTCAACACTTTGGTTGTTTCACACTTCATATCTTCATCTTCATAATAGGTAAATCTATTCAAGGCATAAATACGTGTGTTATTGTTTTTACAATTTCGTTTTAACCTAGTCTCGGTTTGTGAGAGCACTATGTAGGGTGTACTCCACTTGGAGGGTTTACTCCTTTGTAACCTTGGAGGGTTTACTCCTCAGTATCCTGGTTTAGGGATTGTATTTTGTTTGAGTTTGTTGCCCCGGTTTAGGGACCATTAGTGGAAATCCACAGCTCGGGTTTACGAGGGTGGGACTGGAGTAGGATCAGTGGTAGAGGGATCCGAACCAAGATACATATCGTGTTTGCAATTGTATTCTCTATTTATTGATGTGTGTTGCAAAATTCTTCCGCAATTGCTTAATTATTTTAATTAGCATTTTTAATTGTCAATACACTATTCATCCATCATCTAGTGTGTTGCTTAATGTTCAGGGATCCTACAATTGGTCTCAGAGTGGGTTGATTATGCTCCAGCAACCACTATGCCGTTTAAAGCTTCATCACTATTCCACGAGGAATTGTTATCAACCGTTCGACCTCCACTCTTCAATGTGACAAATTAACCATCTTGGAAGGTGAATATGATGAATTGGCTAGAGGGTCAAGAGCTATGGGACATCACCGAGTCTCCATTTGAGAAGCTCGAAAAGACCGCGACAGAAAGAACAAAGTCGGAGAAGGACTCAATAAAGTACAATGATATGGCAATGACGAAGCTTCATTATGCTCTTGATCCGAACGAGTTCAACCGCATATCGATGTGCAAATCAGCATATGAAATTTGGCATCTCTTGGAGGTCACACATGAAGGGACCTCAAAGGTAAAGAAATCGAAACATATTGTTTGTATTTATAAATATGAGTTGTTTGAGATGCATGAAGGAGAGAATATCTCCGAGATGTTCACTAGGTTCACCAAGATTATGAACGCTTTGGAAGGCCTATGGAAGAATATCTCACAAGAGGATAGGGTGACAAAGATTCTCGGCTCACTCATACCTCAATGGGAATCCAGGGCCAACGACATCGAAGAGTTCAATGACATGAGTAAGTACACAGTGGAAGAATGCATTGGAAATTTGATTGCCTATGAGGTGAAGATGCAACACAAGAAGGAGTCATCAAAATCCGTAGAGAAGAAAAAGGAGATTGCTTTCAAGTCCGTTGATGAGTAGATTGAATGGAAAAAGAAGTTCAACGACATGTATGAAAAGCTCAAGAAGAAGAAGAAGCACAAACACATCTCCAGCGATAATGATGGAGATGATGACGAAAGTGATGACGAGGAAGGGGCAGCCAAGGATCTTGCAAACAAGCTCTTGAAAATAATGGACCCCTCGCAATGAAAGAAGTCTCTAAAATTATTTTCAAATACTAACAAAGCATCTATTATTTGTTATAAATGTGGCACGATAGTCAATTTTGCGAACAATTGCCTAAAGAGAAAAAATGAGGAGTATAATGCCAAATGGAAGAAGCAGTTGAAATGGATGAAGAAGATGAATTATGCATTAGCTTGCACATGAGATGATTCGTCCTCCTATGATTCGAGTTCAAGCGATGATGATGAAGAGCGCACATACACTTACATCGTAGATGATGTCTTCGATGATTTGATTAAACCATGTGGGAAAGACAACCAAAAGGACACAAATAATTTGTGCCTTATGGCGATTGGTGACGATTCTTCATCCTCAAGCTCAAGTGAAGAGGAATATATGGAGTGTTAGTTCTTGGGTTCAAGACTAATGTTGTTTTGATGATGATCAATACATTATGTTAGTGTGCTAATTAATCTTATGTTTTAGTATCAGTTTATCTTAATGATTATATGTTGATGAGACAAAGCATAATGCTTGGAGGATATTACAAGGGATATCTTAAAGACCTCCAAGAGTGATGGTGTGCTCAAGCTTAGATGAAGTCATGAAGATCATCTAATGAAGCCAAAGCTTGGACCATGATGATGGATGTACATCTAGAGGAGCAATGTCAAAGCTTGGAGATTGATGAAGGGAAGCTCATCAAGGAGTGCCAAATCTTGGAGATGATGTGGAGCATCAATGTATAGTGAGCTTGAAGAGTTAGACTCTAGGAGATGAAATTTGTAATCCATATAATTTCAATTACTTGTATTTCTCTTTTTGAGTCTAGGATTATTGTAATGCCTTGATAGATGGTCATGCTCTCATGCATTTGCATTTAACCATCTTAGTGAGCCTTAGGATTATCATAGAATCCAACCCAATAGGTTCATTTAGCCCAAAGGCTAAATTGGAGTCACTGGCTCTCCTACAGTCGCATGCTGAAGGTTTTACAGTCGTCTGGGTGATTCTAGTCGCCTGTCAAGCCTTCTACAGTCGACTGTGATGCATAGCTCAAGTCAACATTTTTATTGACTCTTCTTGAGCTTTTCGCATCAGTCGACTGATGTTCAATTTACAGTCGTTTGTGTTTCTACAATCGCCTGTGAATTGGTCGACAGTTGACTGTGCGCATCTTGCATTTTCTGGGCTTCTTCCCAATTTGCAAGACAGTCGACTAATGATGTTTTTACAGTCGCTTGTATATTTATAGTCGCCTGTGAAATGGTCATCAGTCATCTAGTGCGAAATATGCATCTCTCTCTGTTTTTCTCCATCCTATGCAGCAGTCGACTGATGAAGGATAAACAATCGCCTGTCTATTTTACCGTCGACTGTCATTTGTTCATCAGTTGCCTGTATGCATACTGGGAGTTAGAGTGCATCTCTCTATTTTTCTCCATCCCCTGCAGCAGTCACCCGATGAAGGATATACAGTCGACTGTTTGTTTTCAGTCGCCTGTGAGTCTTCTACAGTCGACTGTCTTGGCTCAGATTATAGCCGTTGGAATTTTTCTAGCTGTTGAACAGTTGACTATCTTTTGTTCATCAGTCGACTGTCTGTGTCATAAACTGCCAAAATCTAGCCGTTGCAGATTTCTTCCGTTTGGGTTTTTGGCTGGATTTATGGGTTCCTTTGGGCTTCCTATATATAGGAGTTGGCTTAGTTCATTTAGAACCCTTGGTTATTATTGAATATCTTTGAGAATCAATAGCCACTCCTAATCTCTACCATTTTCCTCTCATGAGCATATTTCTCTTCATGTATTGAAGCTAGATCATAGGGAAATTCTCCAAGGGATCTAATTCTCATTCCTTTCTTGGAGAACATTTTTCTTCTCTTCATTTCATACACTCAAGTGAGAAGTGTTAAGATTCATTCTTAAAAGAGAGAAAGATCGACAAGTGCAATCAAAGCTAATATCAAGCACTTGGTCATTCACTTGCATGCCTTCTTCTTCAAATTGGTAAGATCATATCAAGGCATTGATAAGTGTTGCTTCATTTTGTTTTTGTTTCGAAACCCAAATTCTCTTTGAGGGAATTAGTTACTCTCTTTGTGAGAGTTTGGTTCTTTCTGTGTGAAAGAACAAAATCCTCTGTATGAGGTCTCTCTGTGTGAGAGTAAGGATATCTCTTTGTGGGAATTCAAAATCCTCTGTGTGAGGTATCTCTGTATGAGATTGTATTCACTTCTCTGTGTGGAAATATAGTGAATACTGGTGTGGCTGGACGTACCCAAGTTTTGGGGAACCAGGGTAAAATCATTGTGTTTGCGATTGTTGTTGTTGAGCACCCTGTTTATTTTCCGCGCTTATTGTGCTTTAATTTCAGTAACTCTTAATTAAGCACTTTACTTTCTATTACACTATTCACCCCTCCTCTAATGTGTGTAGCCCCGCAGGGTCCCTTACAATTGGTATCAGAGCCTTGGTTTGGTGGGTTTTGCGAGCATGACTTCTAAGTCTCAACAACCCCATTCCCTTCATCCCGTCTTCAAAGGCAAACACTTCTCAAAATGGAGGAAGAACATGTTCCACTGGCTTGATGTGCATGAGGAGTCAGGGTATATTACCTCGGATGCTCGAGTTTGGAATTCATTGCTCAATGCTCTCTCTCCAAATATTGCTAAGAAAGTAAGTGATTTCAAGACGGCCAAGAAGATATGGAATTATCTTGATGAAAAGTATAGTAGAGAGGAATCTTACGATGATGAGAGCAACGCTGGTAATGCGGTATCTCGTAACTCTCTCGTTCAACGTGCTAATTTTATTGAAAATGATAATGCGTTGTTTATGAACTCTCTCAATGCGAATAATAACAAGCTTGAGAGAGATGCTTGTACACACACTTCTTTATCATCCAAACATCGTGATGATACACAAACCATTGCATTGAATCAAGAAAAGATTGCTCTTGATTCTCATGTGTGCATGTTGAGCAAAGAGAATGACTCTCTTAAAGCTCGTATTGAGTTTGATCGTGATTTTCACAAATCTGTGAAAGAGAGTCTGTATGCATCGCATAGTGTTGAACTTAATTCTTTGCATACCGAGAAAGATACTCTTCTTTCTCAATTGAGTGCCTTGAGAGATGAGAATGCTTCTCTCAAACTCCAAATGGAGAAGATGCACTCGGAGAGTGACTACAACATTTTGAGAGATGAGACATTGGCTCTCAAGTCAAAATGTTGTGAGCTTAGCTCATGTCTATCCAAGAGGGATGACAACATGTCTTCACTTTTGAAGAAATGTTAGCTATTGTCTACTCAAATTGAAAATTTCAAATTGAGCAAGGACATGATTTTGGGATCCTCTTCATTGAAGGTGAGCAAACCAAGCTCTTCTCTTAGAAGCACCCAAGTAAATTTTATGGGGGAGCATTCTAATGAGAAGTCACATCCAACTCTTTTGGCCTAAAATCAACTAATATTTCTAAGCCAAAGAGAAATCATGCATTTTTGTATTCCGGTCTTGCAATTATTAAGAAGCCTATTCAAAAACATGTTGATATGAATGCTTCTTCTTTGAATGCTATGCATGATGTTTCTACTCATAGGAAATCTCATTATTGCTTGCATGCTAAAATTGATGATAAACTTTTGCATGCTTTACATGTTCCTATGCATGGTAGAAATGCTTGTGTGAATGTTCCTAATGCCAATTTACGTGTTTCACACACGGGGCACGCCAATGTTTATGTTCCACCTCAGAAGCATGCACCCTCACCTCCTACTCATGCCTTAACTAAACCTCTTCCTAAGAATCCCAAATCACTTTCTTTGTGGATTCCTAAGAATGTTTCTAGGCTTGATAGGAATTCGTATATAGATTTATATGTGCATAATGTTATATTTTCATATGACTATATACGGAAACCAAACTCCACTTTTGTTTGGTTTCCAACTTGCTAGCTCACTCACATTGTTATTCATTGTTTGGGTACCATGCTTGTATGTTTACATTTTGTACCCACATTTTTGTGAGTGTGTTCATTACTCCCATGTTTGCATGTTTTGTTTGATTATGGGGGAGTATGAAATTTTTACTTACTAGCATTATTTTTCCATTCGTATGGCACATTGTATTTCATTTACATTATTTTTGTGCATATGTGATGGTTATTTCTCTTGCCCTTGCTTTTCATATTTGGCTATTACCCATCTTTTTGATATGCCAATGGGGGAGAGAAATAGGTCATGTAAAAATATACCTTGTGCTTGTTTATGCATTATTATCTATTTGTATGTTTTTGCATAACAACCATCAATATGATTTGTGCTTTATATGTTTATATTTTGTGCACGTTTGCATATTGATTGGGGCAGTTTGTTAGCACACATTGTTTATTTCAATGTTTATTATATTTTAACATAATGGATTGTCATCATCAAAAAGGGGGAGATTGTTAGTTCTTGGGTTCAAGACTAACGTTGTTTTGATGATGATCAATAGATTATGTTAGTTGTAATGCCCTACAAGCTACTGCACAAGTACTAGAGGGGGGTGTGAATAGTACTTTAAAAATAACAAGGAGTATAATTCCAAATTATAGTGCAAACAACTACCAAGTCAATTTGCGGAAGCTTAAATTGAATGACAACAACAAAATTAACAATGCTAACAAAAGATGTTAATGGGTTCGGATCCACCCAAGTCTCCCCGACTTGTTCCCGGTGATCCTACGTCCCAACCACCCGGATCCCCTCCGGATACTTAGGTTAGAAACCCTAACCCAAGATTTCCACTATGAATATCTTGTGAAAAACCTTCACAAGATCAAATCATACATGCAATGGCAATAGTGAATCCCACAACCCGGGATCACAACCTTCTCTCACAACCGAGAGAATCAACAAGCAATATAAACAAGTTTATAATGAAATAAACAATCTTACCACAAAATCCTATACCTTGAGTTTTTCTTACCCAAATAGGTGAAAGAAAGGATTTGAGGAAGATGAAGTCACCAAGACCTAGCACCAAGGAAATGACCAGCAATAGGTGCCTAGGAGAGATTTGGAGACTTGATTCAAGCTAGAGCTTGAAGGGCTCACCAAGAACAAGCTTCTCTCAATATGGATTCTAGATCTAGAAAGTGAGAGAATGGGTTTCTTGTGAGGAAGAGAGCTTTGGAAATGAGTGAGAATGGCTATCTCTTTCTATCTCAATGAATCTCTTAATGGCAGCTCTAACCTAGAGAGAAATGACCTAGGTTCGTATTTATAGGGTCCCATAAAAACAAGTTAGGTCAATTTCCAACGGATAGAAATCTGAGGCAACTAGTCGGTCAAAGAACAACCACTGACCGACTAGTTCATCAACTAGTCGGTCAGTCAAACAACATGGACCGACTAAGAGAGGAACTGAGAAGAGATAGAAATTCAGACCTAGAAATCTAGTCGGTCCAAGAAGACATTCTGACCGACTAGTTTCACAACTAGTCGGTCAGTCAGTGAACGTAGACCGACTAAGAAGCATAATGAAATAGTCTGAATACAAATTGACTTAGTCGGTCCAAGAACAAAAGTTGACCGACTAGATTGTCAACTAGTCGGTCACCAAACATTCTTAGACCGACTAACGATAAACAGTAGCTTAGGAGAAATTTAGTATGAACAGTAAATCACAACTAGTCGGTCAAAGAAGCATCACTGACCGACTAGTTCACAAACTAGTCGGTCGGTGAGTCAACGTAGACCGACTAACTGTAAACGGTAAGTTGCAAGAAATTAAGGAAGAAAACTAGTCGGTCCAAGAAGCTTTGCTGACCGACTAGATCACCATCTAGTCGGTCAGTACATCTTCTTGTACCAACTAACATACACAAACAAGTCCGAATCGAAGCGCGACGCTTCGAGGAAGTTAGAATGAACTTGTACTAGGATCCTAGAGCTACGATATGAGCGTTATGAAGATAGAATCGTAAGATATACTCAAGGCTTAACATTCTATAGATCGAAGCAAAAAGACTATAAATATAACCTTAAAGAACGGTCTTCGAGAGCTTCGATTAATTCTTCATAACTTCCAAAACGGCGCAAGAGCTTCAACGAAGCTTTAGGCATGAATACGAGCTTTGAGAAGTGTTGAGATGTCGCTTTGATTGTTCTCGTGAATTTGGCGACGATCTCCAATACTGCGCTCACAAATTGTTAGTTCATGAATTATTTATGTTTGCTCATCATCCAAAACCAAATCCGGGGAGTCCAATATTCAACATTCTCCCCCTTTTTGGTGATGACAAACCAACATAAATAATAATCAAAAATAATGATTCAAATGAAAAATACTTACTCCCCCTGCATTGATGACACGTTAATTCCAAAATGAATATATATGAATTGCATCAATCAGACGAATAAGATAAATAAAGAGAATCGATTTTTGAAATATCGGATTTTGAAAATCCTTATATATATCTTAACTCCCCCTGAATCTAACATATCAAACTAGATTCATGGAAATTGAGTTAAATTTTCATTTGCCCTATTTATTATCATTATCTCTCCCCCTTTGGCATTATCCCAAAAAAGGGGGCATACAACGACAACAACTAGGAAATGAAAAATCCAACATCGGGAGTCGTAGACAATGATGATGGAACTAATTGACACCAAGGGAAAAGTGATGAAATCAAATCAAGGTGTGCCAAATTGTCTATTATCAAAAAGCGATAATCAAAATCATCAAAAATACCAAATAATTATTCATTTCTTGAATAAAGAAACATACTCTTCAATATTCAATATTCTTGGTTAAATTGGTGCATGGAAAACAATTCTATACAATTATAGAATTTCAATCTATTTAACCAAGTTTTTCAATCGTCGAGCGACGATTTCACATAGCATGGACATTGAATGAGAATTAATGTGCACGACGAAGAAAAACAAAGTGAACATCGATGTATATATATATAGAAACATCAGGAGTACATCCAAAAAGATATCACATCGAGGACATCGAATACAACATACCATGGATATAAACATCAAAAGATACAACATCATCATCAGAACACCATCATCAACATCCAAAATAAAAATACAACACATACACCGACATCCAAAATATCAAAATACAACAAATCAACATCCAAACTCCATCCTAACCCAAAATACGCTCAATAAGATATATCATCCAATGAGCAGTGGAGAGTCCTCGAAACTGACGATCACGAGGAAGTGGCTGGATCTGCAGTCTCCGTGGGTCCAGTCGACGGAGTGGACTCAGGCTCTGCAGGAAGGAGAGGCGTGTCAACAGACGGGATCGTCGGGGCAGGTGTGGAAACGACGACGGGCTCAACAGCTGGGGTCTCAATAGGAGTATCAGCAGGTAAGATAGGAGCAGGGTCGTCAACAGGATCAGCAGCAGCCTCAGAAGTCTGAACGACTGGTGCAGAAGTCTTTGGAGCATCGGAAGTGGTGCCAACTCCAGGAGCAGATGTGGTAGCAGCAGCAGCAGCAGTGGCCTCATCGCCACGAGCCAAGGAAGTGACAAGATCGTCAATATCCTCATCGTCCATCTCCTCGGCCTCAGAAACGGAAGGAGGAAGCTCAATGCCCATCATACAAGCCATACGGCAGACGACCTCCTCGGTACGAGCCAAACGCGACTCGTGCCGATGAAGAAGGCGTACGACATCATCTAATGTGGCAGGAGGAGTGGGGGCAGCAGCAGCTGAGGGAGTGGCCTGGGAAGCAGATGTGGTCGACCTCTGCATGTGACGAAGCGCTGCAAGAGATTTCTTAACGGCCGTCGCGTTCAGAGGAGGACCCAAAGGACGCTCATCGTCAGGAGGGAGAGGGACACGGAAATGACGGAAAACTAGGGTCAACAGACACGGGTAAGGGATATGCGCAGATTTATTGGTCTTGCGAATACACTCGAAAGAGTCCATCTTATCGAGTATAACGCGAGCCCAATTAATCTCGCAACCCAAGAAAAGAGCGTAAATCAGCTTGAGAAATGGCTGGGATGGCAGAGAAGATGAGCCGTACTTGGGAAGCAAGCACGACTTCAGAATGAGATTTAGCACCCATGCATTTGGTTTGAACGACTTCGAAGGAACACCAATGAAGGTAGGAGGGATCACATGGAAGATATCAGAAAGAATGGACTGATCCAAGGAAGAGATATCATCAACAGAAATATCCGACGGAAGGAGACCAGACGACGAACAACCAAGTACCTCCCCCAAGATTTCTGCCGTGGAAACTATAGGAGTTCCCAAGACAGTAGTCTCGATGGAGTGACTCTCATCGTAGTGGCCTCGGACACGATTGGCGTAGAATAATTTGACCAGGCGAGGATATGGTCTAGGGTTCGCCTTAGGGTCGAAGCGAAGGTAGACAAGGAGCCCACTATAGGAGAGGAGGTCAGCTAAGCCAAGGAAATCTGAAAACTGAACATATTGCTCCAATAGCATCGGGCAGTGTTCAATACGGTTGTAGGCCGCTAGACACATAGGGTCGTCACGACACAACGATATGTCAACACCACCCGCTGGCATTGGGCCCTTTCCCTTAGGCTGGCGAGTCCTAGGACGAAGTGGAGGAGTAGGTTCCCTATGGCCAGACTCATCCTCAGGTATAAACTCAGTATCGGAATCAGGAGGAGTAGAGGGAGTGTGGAGTATGGGCTTTCTAGACTTAGATAGTTTACCGGGTTTGACCGTTGCCGTCCTCTGCTTCTTCAGAGGAGGCGAAGACGGAGAAGCTTGGGTAGATTTAGCACGACGCTTGGGCTTAGACGGATTCCTAGGGTTAGAAGGCTCTACAGTCATAGGGGAAGCCCCAGAAGAAGTGATAGGGATCCTCGTCTTTGCCATGATCGTGGCACGACGAGAACAAGCAAGCGAAGCTACACAAACCTCAGAGCTGAAAAAAAATCGAAATTATCAAGCCCTAGATGCAAAGTCGACAAGCCCTAGGATTAAATTCGAAACCCTAGAAGTGAAATCAAGGTAGATCAAACCCTAGAATAGGAATCGAGACCTAGGAGGGGGAAATATACCTAGGAGGAGGAGTCGACGGCGGCGGACGGCGAAGATGGCCGGAAAATTGGCCGGAGAGACGTCGGAAGTCGAAGGGTCTCGAGAGGGTTTTGGGTTTTTGCGGGCGGGAGAAGAGAAGAATACCGACTAAAACAAAGTTTAGTCGGATAAAAATAAGTTAAGTCGGTCGGGAATGCTAAATGACACGTTTGCCCTATCACACTTAGTCGGTTACAGTTCAAGCACTGACCGACTAGATTACGATCTAGTCAGTCGGTCAATGAGCTTGAACCGACTAAGTCGAAACAGAGGCAAACAGAAAAATTCTAGGGCTAGAGTTAGTCGGTTGCAGTATACTCACTGATCGACTAGTTTTCAATCTAGTCGGTCGGTAAGTGTACTGTGACCGACTAAAGAAAGAAAAAGACAATAGATAGATTAAAGCTTGATCTAGTCGGTCTGAGTTCACTAGCTGACCGACTAGATGAGCATCTAGTCGGTTGGCTAATGAACTGAAACCGACTAGAAGAGTCCAAAAATTGATAAATGAGTTCTCTTCACAAACCACTTGGATGAAACATCTTAACTCTCTCATTAGTCATCTAAACTACCCCACAAAACGTCGAAATCTTAAATACGACATTCAAATAAGAATTCGAGCAAAAATTCAAACAAATCACATAAAATCCCCAAAAATTCAATAAATCTAGCATGAACGAAATATCGCGAAATATAATAGCATGCAAGATAATTGAATGAAATATGAATCCTATATCTCGGATTCACCCATAATCCCCAATTCTCGACGCAACCGCACAAAGGAGTCCTCCTTTAGGGGTTTCGTGAAAATATCGGTGATTTGCTTTTGGGTTTCAACGTACACTAATATGATGTCCTTTTTAGCAACATGATCATCTAAAAAGTGGTGTCGGACATCTATGTGTTTTGATCGGGAATGGTGCACCGGATTCTTTGAAAGACAGATAGCACTTTGGTTATCCACCATGATAGGGCTAGTATCACAATGAATACCAAAATCCTTCAGTGTGTGTCTCATCCAAAGAACCTGGGCACAAGCGACACCGGCGGCAATATATTCCGCCTCGGTGGTTGAAAGTGATACGGAATTTTGCTTCTTGGAAAACCAAGAGACAAGAGAATTTCCTAGAAAATGGCAAGTGCCACTAGTACTTTTCCTGTCGGATTTGCATCCCGCATAATCGGCATCACTATATGAGACTAACTCATACGTGCTAGATTTTGGATAAAGTAATCCAAAATCAAGTGTATAACTTAGATAACGGAAAATACGTTTTACCGTTACTAAGTGAGACTCCTTAGGTTGAGACTGATAACGAGCACATATGCATACGGCAAACATAATATCGGGCCTACTTGCGGTAAGATAGAGTAAACTACCTATCATACCTCGATATAGACGAATGTCTACATCCTTACCGCCCGTATCCTTGTCAAGATGCGTAGTCGTGCTCATTGGAGTCTTTTTCCCTGAAGCACTCTCCATTCCAAATCGCTTAAGCAACTCCACCGTATACTTCGTTTGGTGGATGAAGATTGCATCGTTCATTTGGCGAATTTGGAGACCTAAGAAATATTTGAGTTCGCCCATGTGGCTCATCTCAAATTGTTCCTTCATAACATTAGAAAACTCTTCGCAAAGAGTGAAGTTAGTAGCACCGAAAATGATATCATCAACATAAATTTGAACTAATAAAATATCATTATTCGCATGCTTAACAAAAAGTGTAGAATCGGCTTCGCCCATTTTAAAATTCAAATCCAAAAGAAAATTCTTTAGGCGATCATACCAAGCTCGAGGAGCTTGTCTCAAACCATAAAGAGATTTCTTTAGTTTAAAAACATGATTTGGAAATTTTTCATTTATGAAGCCCGGAGGTTGAGAAACGTAAACTTCCTCAACAACATCTCCGTTTAAAAATGCACTTTTAACATCCATTTGGAATAACTTAAAATTTTTATGGCATGCATAAGACAATAAAAGTCTAATTGATTCTAATCTAGCTACCGGAGCGAAGGATTCTTCGAAATCGATACCTTCCTCTTGGCGATAGCCTTGAGCAACTAACCGAGCTTTGTTCCGGACGACGACTTGGTTTTCGTCGGTTTTGTTCTTGAAGATCCACTTTGTCCCTATGACGGTGTGGTTCTTCGATGGCAAAGGAACAAGCTCCCATACCTCATTTCTCTCGAATTGAATGAGTTCCTCCTCCATGGCAAGGATCCAAGCACTATCTTCACACGCTTCAACTATATTCTTTGGCTCTATCGATGAGGCAAAGGCACAATTGGCGAAGTGGTGGACTTGCGATCTCGTCTTGACACTATCATGAATATTGCCAATAACTTGCTCATGGGGATGGTCACGGACGGTATGAAGCCGCTTGGGAATACCTTGATCACTAGGCACATTCTCAACAACTTCATTAGTCGGGTTAGTATCAATAGAATCAATTGAATCAATAGACTTAGAATTTTCAAACGAATCACATAAAACATCCATAGAATCATCATCATTTGAAATTCTAGAAATAGTAAAATTCTCATTAAAAGAGACATGAAGTGATTCCTCGATCGTAGAGGATCTTTTGTTGTATATCCGGTAGGCTTTGCTACGTGAGGAATACCCAACAAATATCCCCTCATCCGATCTCGGATCAAACTTGTCCAAATTATCATATGTGTTTTTAATAAAACATTTTGCGCCGAAAACACGAAAATGTTTAACTTGAGGCAATCTACCAAACAACAATTCATAGCAAGTTTGTTTGGTGCCGGGCCTCAAAAGTATTCTATTAAACACATAACAAGCGGTGTGTACCGCTTCCGCCCAAAATTGATAACCAAGTTGACTATCTTCGAGCATAGTGCGAGCACACTCCACAAGCGTTCTATTCTTCATCTCAACAACACCATTTTGAGGAGGTGCACGAGGGAAAGAAAACGTGTGAGTAATTCCAAGATCATCACAAAAATTTGAGAAAGACTCATTCTCAAATTCACCCCCATGATCACTACGAATAGTGACAATGGTGGTTCCGATGAGATTTTGTACTTTCTTCACAAATATTGTGAAGTTTTCAAAAGCTTCATTTTTATTACATAAGAAAAATACCCATGTAAATCTTGAATAATCATCAACGATGACTAGTCCATATCTTGCATTTCCTAAGGAAGCAACTCTAGTTGGCCCAAATAAATCTAGATGCAATAGCTCTAGTGGCCGTTTCGTAGAAATGCTTTTCTTAGGTTTAAATGAAGATTTAGGAAGCTTTCCACGTTGACAAGAATCACAAAAACTTTTCTGTTCAAAAACGAGTTTCGGAAAACCTTTAATGGAATTTAATTTTGAAAGCTTATAAAGTGTTCCAAAGTTCACATGTCCAAATCGTCGATGCCATAAGTGTTGTTCACTTGTGTTGGCAACGAGACATTGTTCATATGACTTAGGAAGATCCAAAATATAAATATCTTTATGGCGTGTGCCGGAAAATAATAATTTATTATTATCATTTGAAATATGACACAATCCTTTCGCAAAGCTAACTTTGTAACTTTTGTCACAAAGTTGGCTTATTGAAATAAGATTATGATTTAAACCATTAACTAGATAAACATCACTAATTAAGGGTTTAGACGGGTTACCCACTTTACCAACACCGACGATTGTTCCGCTCTCGTTGCCTCCAAATACGACGCGATTTCCATTTGCAATGGGAACCACTCCGGAGAGCAATTGAGCGTCACCCGTCATGTGTTTTGAACACCCGCTATCGAGTATCCAATTCCCTTTGGAGCTAAATTTAAATTTGTTGCTCCTTTTCTTTTTCTTTTCCTTGAGTACCTAAAGATAGAAACTTTCATATCATGGTACCCAAGGTCATTGGGTCCTCAAAAGTTAGACCTTTGGAAGCCAAGTCCAATTGGACTTTGACTTCCCCACATAAGTTCTACTATGCACAACATCCGAAAAATAAGCATTCATATATACTTGTTTTTCATCCATGCTTGTGTCCTTTGGGCTCCAAATAGTGAAAATCTTGGGAGCCCTCATCCTATTGGGTGCATGCATGTGACGTTGATTTCTACGTGATGCATGTTGTGGATAGGCATAAGGAACATGATGAAATGGTGCACGACGAGAATTATTCATATGATGAGGTGGGTGAACATATGCATGTGTGGGAACACGTGCATGAGGGTGTCTCACATGGTGTGCACGTGCCCGAGAATGTGTTGCATAAAAATCATCATATGTGTGAGACGGTGGAGTAGGACGTGTGTCCCTACGTGGCATGGTATTGGTGTACATATAAGCATGCCCCTTCTTTGGATGTCCACCCAAAGTGGGTTTCTTTCCGAAAGAGGGTGTGGACGAGGTGGAAGCACCATTGGTAGATGAACTACCAATAGAGTGTTTGCTACCACTCGTAGAGTCACCGGAAGTTGGCCTAACAAAAGTAGTGACCGACTTGGATGACTTTCCCAAAGTATACCCCAAACCAACATGGTGTTTGGCCGGGAGTAAGACACTTAGGATATTATCCAAATGGCCCTTACCCTTATTGAATTCATTGATTCGGCCTAATGTGTTCTCATATTTCTCGGTGAGAGAACGAAAAGAAGTATCTAAAGTGGATACTTGCGATGTGAGCACATAAACACGAGATTTAAGATTCTCGTTCTCAATACTCAAAGTCGAGTTTTGAGAAGTTAAATCCTCTATCCTATGTTCTTCCGGATCATCAATGCTAACATGTTCAAGTTTAGATTTGAGATTGACAATCTCATTTCTTAACTCTTCAACAACGGTGTCGTTGTTGGTGATGATAGTCTTAGGCGAGGTTTGAATGCTAGCTAGGTCATCTTTTACTTTAGTATATCTATTTACTAATTTAGTGTATTTAGACCATAAATGTGAGTTAGCATCCCTAAGATCATCCATAGTTACCTCCTTGCTTTCGTCGTCGCTATCATCGGAAGAGGAAGATCCTTGATCATGCTCCTCTCTTGCCATGAAGCATATGTGCGCTTGCTCCACTTTCTCATCGTCCGACTCTCCGCTTGAGGAATCCTCGGAGTCGGTGAATGTTGCTCCGACAAGTCCCTTTTTGTACCCCTTTTTGTACTTCTTCGACTTGTCGAACTTCGGCGCCTTCCACTTCTCCTTTTGCTTGTTTTGAGGACAATCCGCTTTGATGTGTCCTGGCTTATTGCATTTAAAACACAAAGGTGGAGAGGCGTTAGTAGAAGTAAATTTAGATTTTTGTTTGAAGTTACCCTTTCGGAAGAAGCGATTGAACTTCTTTGCCATGAGTGCAACGGATTCCATGTCCATTTCTTCTTCCGAGTCCTCATCATCGGTAGAGGTGGATGAAGCCGCCTTGAATGCAATTGCCTTTTTCTTAGGCACGTCTTGGTTCAAATAAGACTTCATCTTTTCTTGTAACTTCACCTTGCTATCTTTGCGTACCTCGTATGACATCAAAGTACACATCAATTGAACTACGATATACTTATTCATGTCATTACCTTCCTCGATGGCGAAGGTACGTTTCTCCCAAGAAGAAGGAAGTCCTTCGATAAGCTTCGAGCACTTCTCCTTTTGAGTGTAGGACTTGCCGAGGGCCTCTAACTCGTTTATTATGTCAACGAAGCGAGCGTAATATTCCTTCATCTTCTCGCCCTGTTGCATATGAAACATTTCGTAATCTTTGTTTACGACTACGAGTTTAGAGTCTCTTACCCTACTCGTCCCTTCATGAAGTATGAGGAGGGAGTTCCAAATTTGATATGCACTCTTACATGTGCATATCTTATTGAAGTCCTCGGGCTCCAATGCGCATTGCAAGGCGTTCATTGCCTTGGCATTGCTTACCTCCGCGGCGACCTCCGCGGTAGTCCATTTCTCAAAGTCTTCTTCTTCGGGTTCGATGTATTCCTTCATTGTAGTCCTCCATAAAGATGCACTCCGGAGGAAGGTTTCCATCCGGCATTTCCAGTACCCGTAGTTGGTACCGTTGAAGAATGGAGGCCTCGTAGAGGAATGTCCTTCCATCACCGAAGATGCTCCTTCACGGTTCCTGAAGGTGTCATAGTTGGAAGGTGGACGCACGGTCTTGTTGTCGTTGGCAGACATAACTAAGTATCTGGCTCTGATACCAAATGTAATGCCCTACAAGCTACTGCACAAGTACTAGAGGGGAGGTGAATAGTACTTTAAAAATAACAAGGAGTATAATTCCAAATTATAGTGCAAACAACTACCAAGTCAATTTGCGGAAGCTTAAATTGAATGACAACAACAAAATTAACAATGCTAACAAAAGATGTTAATGGGTTCGGATCCACCCAAGTCTCCCCGATTTGTTCCCGGTGATCCTACGTCCCAACCACCCGGATCCCCTCCGGATACTTAGGTTAGAAACCCTAACCCAAGATTTCCACTATGAATATCTTGTGAAAAACCTTCACAAGATCAAATCATACATGCAATGGCAATAGTGAATCCCACAACCCGGGATCACAACCTTCTCTCACAACCGAGAGAATCAACAAGCAATATAAACAAGTTTATAATGAAATAAACAATCTTACCACAAAATCCTATACGTTGAGTTTTTCTTACCCAAATAGGTGAAAGGAAGGATTTGAGGAAGATGAAGTCACCAAGACCTAGCACCAAGGAAATGACCAGCAATGGGTGCCTAGGAGAGATTTGGAGACTTGATTCAAGCTAGAGCTTGAAGGGCTCACCAAGAACAAGCTTCTCTCAATATGGATTCTAGATCTAGAAAGTGAGAGAATGGGTTTCTTGTGAGGAAGAGAGCTTTGGAAATGAGTGAGAATGGCTATCTCTTTCTATCTCAATGAATCTCTTAATGGCAGCTCTAACCTAGAGAGAAATGACCTAGGTTCGTATTTATAGGGTCCCATAAAAACAAGTTAGGTCAATTTCCAACGGATAGAAATCTGAGGCAACTAGTCGGTCAAAGAACAACCACTGACCGACTAGTTCATCAACTAGTCGGTCAGTCAAACAACATGGACCGACTAAGTGAGGAACTGAGAAGAGATAGAAATTCAGACCTAGAAATCTAGTCGGTCCAAGAAGACATTCTGACCGACTAGTTTCACAACTAGTCGGTCAGTCAGTGAACGTAGACCGACTAAGAGGCATAATGAAATAGTCTGAATACAAATTGACTTAGTCGGTCCAAGAACAAAAGTTGACCGACTAGATTGTCAACTAGTCGGTCACCAAACGTTCTTAGACCGACTAACGATAAACAGTAGCTTAGGAGAAATTTAGTATGAACAGTAAATCACAACTAGTCGGTCAAAGAAGCATCACTGACCGACTAGTTCACAAACTAGTCGGTCGGTGAGTCAACGTAGACCGACTAACTGTAAACAGTAAGTTGCAAGAAATTAAGGAAGAAAACTAGTCGGTCCAAGAAGCTTTTTTGACCGACTAGATCACCATCTAGTCGGTCAGTACATCTTCTTGTACCAACTAACATACACAAACAAGTCCGAATCGAAGCACGACGCTTCGAGGAAGTTAGAATGAACTTGTACTAGGATCCTAGAGCTACGGTATGAGCGTTATGAAGATAGAATCGTAAAATATACTCAAGGCTTAACATTCTATAGATCGAAGCAAAAAGACTATAAATATAACCTTAAAGAACGGTCTTCGAGAGCTTCGATTAATTCTTCATAACTTCCAAAACGGCGCAAGAGCTTCAACGAAGCTTTAGGCATGAATACGAGCTTTGAGAAGTGTTGAGATGTCGCTTTGATTGTTCTCGTGAATTTGGCGATGATCTCCAATACTGCGCTCACAAATTGTTAGTTCATGAATTATTTATGTTTGCTCATCATCCAAAACCAAATCCGGGGAGTCCAATATTCAACATTAGTGTGCTAATCAATCTTATGTTTTAGTCTCAGTTTATCTTAATGATTATATGTTGATGAGACAAAGTATAATGCTTGGAGGATATTACAAGGGATATCTTAAAGACCTCCAAGAGTGATGGTGTGCTCAAGCTTAGATGAAGTCATGAAGATCATCTAATGAAGCCAAAGCTTGGACCATGATGATGGATGTACATCTAGAGGAGCAATGTCAAAGCTTGGAGATTGATGAAGGGAAGCTCATCAAGGAGTGCCAAATCTTGGAGATGATGTGGAGCATCAATGTATAGTGAGCTTGAAGAGTTAGACTCTAGGAGATGAAATTTGTAATCCATATAATTTCAATTACTTGTATTTCTCTTTTTGAGTCTAGGATTATTGTAATGCCTTGATAGATGGTCATGCTCTCATGCATTTGCATTTAACCATCTTAGTGAGCCTTAGGATTATCATAGAATCCAACCCAATATGTTCATCTAGCCCAAAGACTCAATTGGAGTCTCTGGCTCTCCTACAGTCGCATGCTGAAGGTTTTACAGTCGTCTGGGTGATTCCAGTTGCCTGTCGAGCCTTCTACAGTCGACTGTGATGCGTAGCTCAAGTCAACATTTTTATTGACTCTTCTTGAGCTTTTCACATCAGTCTACTGATGTTCAATTTACAGTCGCCTGTGTTTCTACAGTCGCCTGTGAATTGGTCGACAGTCGACTGTGCGCATCTTGCATTTTCTGGGATTCTTTCCAATTTGCAAGACAGTCGACTGATAATGGTTTTACAATCGCCTGTATATTTACAGTCGCCTGTGAAATGGTCATCAGTCATCTGAAAGGCGTAAGTGCGAAATATGCATCTCTCTCTGTTTTTCTCCATCCTATGCAGCAGTCGACTGATGAAGGATAAACAATCGCCTGTCTATTTTACCGTCGACTGTTATTTGTTCATCAGTCGCCTGTATGCATACTGGGAGTTAGAGTGCATCGCTCTGTTTTTCTCCATCCCCTGCAGCAGTCGCCTGATGAAGAATATACAGTCGACTGTCTGTTTTTCAGTCGCCTATGTAGTCTTCTACAGTCGACTGTCCTGGCTCAGATTATAGCCGTTGGGATTTTTCTAGCCGTTGAACAGTCGACTGTCTTTTGTTCATCAGTCGACTGTTTGTGCCATAAACTGCCAAAATCTAACCGTTGCAGATTTCTTCCCTTTGGGTTTTTGGTTGGGTTTATAGGTTCCTTTGGGCTTACTATATCTATGAGTTGGCTTAGTTCATTTAGAACCCTTGGTTATTATTGAATATCTTTGAGAATCAATAGCCACTCCTAATCTCTACCATTTTCCTCTCATGAGCATATTTCTCTTCATGCATTGAAGCTAGATCATAGGGAAATTCTCCAAGGGATCTAATTCTCTTTCCTTTCTTGGAGAACATCTTTCTTCTCTTCATTTCATACACTCAAGTGAGAAGTGTTAGGATCATTCCTAGAAGAGAGAAAGATCGACAAGTGCAATCAAAGCTAATCTCAAGCACTTTGTCATTCACTTGCATGCCTTCTTCTTCACATTAGTAAGATCATATCAAGGTATAGGTAAGTGTTGTTTCGTTTTGTTTTTGTTTCGAAACCCAAATTCTCTTTGAGGGAATTAGTTACGCTCTTTGTGGGAGTTACTCTCTTTGTGAGAGTTTGGTTCTTTGTGTGTGAAAGAACAAAATCCTCTGTAAGAGGTCTCTCTGTGTGAGAGTAAGGATATCTCTTTGTTGGAATCCAAAATCCTTTGTGTGAGGTATCTCTGTGTGAGATTGTATTCACTTCTCTGTGTGGGAATATAATGAATACTGGTCTGGCTGGACGTACCCAAGTTTTGGGGAACCAGTGTAAAATCATTGTGTTTGCGATTGTTGTTGTTGAGTACTCTGTTTATTTTCCGCTGCTTATTGTGCTTTAATTTCAGTAACTTTTAATTAAGCACTTTGCTTGCTATTACACTATTCACCCCTAGTGTGTGTAGCCCCGCAGGGTCCCTTAAATGGAGCAGAGTGAAGAAGAAAAGGAGGAGGAGGAGAACATGAAGGATCTTCGGGAGAATAATAAGGAAATGTTCGCTTCCCTAAAGAGATTAGCTAAAGCTTTAACTTCCTTACCAGCCAAGCATGATAGTCTATTAGCTAGTTAAGGAAACACTCCCTCTATTGATGTTGATTCACCTATGCATGATACTCATACTCTAAGTGATAATGAGAAAAAAGCACTTCTTTCTCAAATCAAGGATCTTTGCAGGATTAATGAAGAATTGATGGACAAGAATCTTGATTTATAATCCCGCATTTCTACACTAACCTTGAACTGCGATGATGAATCTTAAAAACTTCAAAAGTTTGTAACATCCAGGAATTTCCTCAATGATTTTCTCAAACCACAACATCCGGTAAATCATCGTGGGGGTTTGGGTTATATCTCTAAGGTTGGTTCCTATCCCACCACCTCTTCATATGGAGCTAAACAACGATCTTATCAAGCTCCTAAGAAGATGCACCATGCCTTCTTGTATAACAACACCAACCTCAACAAGAAGCATGTAAGACACGACGTTGTGAATGAAAATCGAAATGATTTATTTTATGCCAAGAGGCCAGCCATTCTCAATAGACATGAAAAGAAAATATTTTCTATACCCAAGCATGTCTATCCCTCTAATTTTCATGCCTAGTCTCTTTCTAAGGTCACTTGTTTCAAATGCCAAAAGTTGGGACATTATGTGTAGCCTTGTCCCAAAAGGTGGCCGGACAAGAGAACTAGGAATGCCATGAGACGTTGGATTTCTACCAATGTAGGGTTGCATGCGAGGGATGCATATATTAGATCACTAATTAACGATTTGATTTGCTCTAGTGATTTCATTATGAAATCAAACTCAACTTGGGTTTAGTGGCCTAATGTGTAGATCTACACACACTTGATTTTGGGTTGAATGTGTGTTTATTGCATATTCTTTTGCATCCAATATGTGTTTGTGTTTTTCCCTTCATTTCGAAAATATTTTTCAAAATGTTCATTTCGGAATGGGATCTATGGGTTTGCATGTCATTTATGCAATGTTTATCCATGTATAAGACATAGTGGGAGTTATTTTATGCTATGTATTTTCAAAACCTATTTTGCAGCATATTTTCCTCCCTTGATGACTTTTTGGGATATCTCCAATCAATACTGTTGGATATTGTTCAAATTTCATAACTTGACATTGTTTATTTGAGGTGCGATTATTATTCAATAACAATGTTATTAATCAACGCATTTGCTTGATTTCTATCATCTTGAATTGATTTTGATATTCCATGTCTACATATTTGTAGTTAGTTCATTAAGTCAAGATTTGACCCATTCAATGATCTAGGGGGAGCATAGAAGAGTGAATGATACCCATTTTTATATTATACACTTGGTATCATACACTTTCTTTTCTTTTATGTCATTTTTCATATTTGGGGGAGAATGATTTTCATGTCATGGGGGAATGTTATTGGGAATGTTATTGTCATGTTCACCTTTTTAATAATGACAAAGGGGAGAGTTATTTAGGTTGAAAATGTATGCTTGTATGTGCAATGTGCAATTGGTATTTCATTTATTTGCAATTGCTATCTCATTTAGCATTGTTTTTAAATATGGCACTTATATGCATGTTTGTCTATTTAGTATTACATTTGGTATGCATATAAGTAGGGGGGCTTAGCATTGTTTAATGTTTATTATTATTATTTCACATAATATGTGTCATCATCAAAAAGGTAGAGATTGTTGGATATTAGACATTTAGCCCTGTTATGAATAAGGGAGGCCTTTGGCCTCCCCTCATCTTTATCCCCCCAATTACTCCCCATCATCCCTACTAATGGGGACCTTTGGTATCCCACGGCCTTTGGGCTTCCATGATTTTAATAAATAAAGAACCATGGTTACTCACTTTTCTTGATTATTCAACACGTTATCAGCACGTTTTGTCTCTACGTCTAGAGCTTCTCCTAAACACCCCCTAAAATCTCCCTTACCGCGCTAAGGAATCTATTGTTGCAGCGATCCGTTGCGGCAAAGCTATTGCGACATCGATTTTCAGAGCAGGGATTATTTTATCTACGGATTACAATTTTTCTTCCCTAAATCAACGATCTAGAGGTATAATTTCTTATCCCATAGATAGATAATATTCAAAAAAATTCCATACATTTTGCTCAAAATTTAGTTCATACAACAACTTTTCTTAGATTTTGGCGTTTTGTTATTATTATCATAATATAACAAATTTTAAAAAAAATTAAAAAAATAATTTTTTAAACTCTTCATCTCCCCCCCGAAGGGGGCCTGCCCCTCTACCCGCCGCCCCCCGGATGGGGGGCCCCGATGTCGCCCCCCGGACGGGGGGACCCTCTGGCCACCGCCCCCCCCGGACGGGGGGCTCCTCTGGCCGCCGCCGCCCGTACGGGGGGATCCTCTGTCGGCCGCCGCCCCCCTGACGAGGGGCTCCTCTATGGCATCGGCCTCGCCGGTCGTTTTTCGTAGTTTGGGGGACACGATCTGTAAGATGAAGGATTGTGGGCTTTTACACTCCTTAACAAGAACCCTAAACTTTGTTTTAGGGTTAGTGTACTTTTAAGATTGTTTTACTCCTTTTGGGCATTTTATTTTTAATTTTAAAACACAATTACAGCCCATAGGCCTGCAGCCCAAAACTGAATTATAAATAAATTATTTTGGCTGTTTTTGGGCCTGGAGCCCACTCATAATCCCAAATATACTTAAATATTAATTTAGAATTGATTTTTAAATCTGGTTTTTACTAAAAATTCCTTATTATTAACAGAAAAATCCAGAAAAATTCTGGAAAATTCTTAAATTTTTTTAATAATTTTGGAAAATTCCTATATATTATTTTTGACAACTTTTTAGTTGTTATTAACCATTTGCTACATATTACGTAGGGCTGTTGACGAACGAGCTTGAACGAGCTTGAACGGGGAGCTTGGTTTTGTTCATGAACAAAATCCATGTTCAAGCTCTGTTCGTTTACTAACCGAGCTTTAAAAGCCTGTTCAAGCTTGTTCATTAAGCTTACCAAACGAACGTAAATGAACAATTACCGAGCTTGTTCACGAGTAGTTCATCGAACGTTCTGTTCGTTAACAAGACTTATCGAGCTTGTTCGTGAACATGTTCAGGAACATGTTCGTGAACACATAATCAATCTGGTTCATGAACATATTTTAAAAAAACAAACAAACGTCAAATTTTTAATCAGGAATAATAATATTTAACCATAATTGCCAATGACTAAATCAATTAAATAAAAGGATTAAATATTTGCATGAAAAAACAAACAAATCCAACATAATAGCTCCATAAATCACATTACAAGCATCCATTCCCAGCATAGTAAAAAAATATAGTATTTGTCTAAATGCAATACAATATAAGGGCCCAATATTCCAACAATTCTACCATCAATGTATTATAATGAACATTTAACAAGCTTGTTCATGAACATCACTTAACGAGCTTGTTCACGAACACTTAACGAGCTTGTTCATGAACATAAATGAACGAGCACAGTTATGTTCAAGCTCTGTTCATTTACTAATCGAGCTTTAAAAATTTGTTTAAGTTTGTTTAATAAGCTTCCTGAACGAACGTAAACGAACATGTACCGAGCTTGTACACGAGTAGTTCGTCGAACGTTCTGTTCGTCAACAGCCCTAATATTACGTCATATTCCACAAACATGCAAACTTTATAAAAATTTGGATTTATTTTTATTCCTTCACGATTTAAAAATTACAAAGACCCTGCGACCGCTCTGTCTTTAGTAACATAACCTAAAGATGAATGACATCTCTGACGTCCCCCGCTTATGCGTGCTAGATGTGTGCAATAATACGATTGGGGGCGTGAGATTTAAATATTTGTAACCGCAAGCGCACGGTGTTGTAGTGTGGCTTGGGGGTCGAACTCAGGGAGGCGTGGATGTGCTTGTGTCAAAGAGGATCAAATTCACCCCATGGGCGAGCTAGCCCGGATCTAATGATGGGTTGTCACGGTAAATGGAAAGCAAGGTATAGACAATATAAAGGAAAACCCCGGGACTTTGGTTTCCACCCTATCGAGCGACTCTCGCTGATACGGCCTACGGGTAGGATAGCGATCAGAATTAGTGTCTAATGGTGAGATGTTGCCTCTAAGAGTGGTACCAGCGTCCCATGGGCCCGATATTCCGGTCGGTGCCCAGGATGATACGTCGGACTTCTCGGGTTCGATCAGTAGGCACTCCAGTGTCCATTAATACTGGTCGACTCCGGGAGCACCAAGCTCGCAACGATAACTCCCAATGTCTCATCCTGCCGCTCCCGCGTGCTAGGATTCGGCGTCTACGCTAAGGGCGTGAGCTATGGCTAGGGAGTCAACCGCCAAGTTTATTCCCCCTTGGCCCAACGGTCAAAGGCGGTCTTTTTTCCGCCGATGACAATAAACACCCCGCGTAACCGTTAGATTCCTAATCCCTATCGATTTCCTAGACCTATGGACGCATCGGGAAGAGCCCACGAAGGGGTTTCTGCCAAAATCCTAGATTTGGGAACTACTCACACATATTTAGTAAAAAGCGATCTAAACAGAAATCGACCGTAAAAATCATGATCAGACAATAGAAATGCAATGGTAGTAAAGCAATTAAGATAATACTAAAGTTTGACAAAGATCCGAAAACTTACAAAAACTGGGAAATTACAGCCGTCACAAAATGAAGAAAACAGTAAAAAATAACCAGCTCTCGTTTCTGGGAAACCTAGGGTTCAATATACAGAAATTGATATCACCCGATCGGTTGACAAGTCAACCGATCGGGTGATCTGCTTCACTCATTTACAGCACAATGCGGGACTTCACCCGGTCGTCTTCACCCGGTCGGTTGACATATGAATGTGACCGGTTGGATCTTGGTGCCGTCGGGTGAGGAGGCCGGTTGAGCTGACCGTGTCTTGGCTCTGGAGATTCGGCTACAGATGAACCGATCGGGTGAAGGTCACCCGATCGGTTGACAATCACAATAATAATCCAGAGACTTTGAGCTTTTGAACCGGCCTACGGACTGACCAGGTGACTTCTTGTGAGCTCCAAGCTGCGTCCAGGTGGTGCACGCGTGCATCACCCGATCGGTTGAAGATGACCAACCGATCGGGTGAGGGGCTGAAAGATGATATCATCGTCGTTTGACCCCCTGGATCATGTGTGACTCCTCCCGTTGCTCCGGGGACTTGCGATATCGTCGTTTTATGTCCCCTATGCCAGTAAACTCCTGCAAAATACGAAAAACACGGAAAAGTGAAAGAAAACAAGAAAACACGAGAAAATGAATATAAGACGGCTGTAAAATACGGAAAAAAACACGGAAGAAAACGTGCGCAAATATACGAAATATAAACGCACGTCAAAATCCCCCAAGCTGAACTCTTCCTCGTCCTCGAGGAAGACGAGTGAGAGTAGGAGTAGGAGCTCGGAGAGAGAAAACAGAGAGAAAGAGAGAAAAAGAAAACTCTATATCCTAGATCACCCGTCAGGGCCAACAAAATCAAAAACGACACACCAAGTAAGCAAACGCCAAATCACATCATTAAACCAAGGAATACGAGTCCAGACAAGTGCCGTGGGCCCACGCGGTGAAGCACGAGTGAGTGCGGTCGTGTGCTAGCAGACGGTGTCACTATCTATGATGTGCAATAAAGCTCCATATACACATACCAGGAAATGACCCAAATATCGATTCGAATTGAATAAAGAGGTGAATATATAGTTCAAGCATGCATGAGAATAGAGAGAGAATCGAAACGTATCATGCGTCAGGGACTCCACAACTAGGGTTAAGGAAATCACCACACTACAGCCTAGATAATAGCTAAAAAGTTCCTAAGCCAAGTGTTTTCGAAACCGATGGGGGTTGAGATGATGTGGAGTAGAACACTCGGTGCAAATTCTCGCCTTCCCTTTATTCTCGGTAAGAAGGAAAAAAATATCCACACGGGAATTTTTTGGGTTTTGGGTATTTGTATATATTTTTTGGATTTTTGGTTATACAATTTTTCTTTCTTTTCTTTTCTCTTCTTTTTGGGTTTTTCTTTTCTTTTCTCCTTTTTTTTTGGATTTTTGGGTTTTTGGCTATACACATGTGTACTCTCCCAAGTGGGAGAACGGTACACGACGAGGGGATTTGCACCAAGCAAAACAAAAAAGAAATCAGAACTAAACACTTGGGCAAATGAAACTATTCTCGCTAGTTAGAGCATGGGCTAAATGGGTTATCCTAGTCCTTAATTGTGGAATCCCGACACATGCGAAATAAAGTATACGATATATATATAGCATGCAGAAGTAGACAGGAGAAATAAATACCGCATATTCAAATCGAAGCATGATAATCTAGGGGTCATTCCTGAGCAGGTATATAAAGTAAAATCACAAAGTAGAAGTACACCACACAGCTAGGCACGACACACGACTCAAAAAAAGCTAAGTGGACCCACGATGCATGAAATACAAGAGGACTCGATATCCTAGGGCTAGTGAGTGTGATTATCGATGCCATGCTAGGTGTGTTTGATTTTGTGGCAATTCATCATAGGGTTCATCTCTAGGAGAAAGAGATAAAAAGAAGAAAAGAAAAAGAAAAAGAAAAATATGGAGAAAACGACTCAAATAAAGAAGAAAAAGAAACAAATGATGCATGAAGTGCGACTTCCCCAAGCTGAAACTTGCATTGCCCTCAATGCAATAAAATTAAATACGGGAGGGCAATGAATAAGGGGGGGAATACGCACAGACACAAAAACACACGAAAGAAAAGAAAATCAAACAAACGAAAATGAAAATAAGAAATAAAGATAAGAAGCACGCCACACGACATAAAAACAGAAAATAAAAATAAAAATAAAAATAAAAATAAAAATAAAAGAAAGAAATAAAAAAAATAAAAAATCACAAGATACGACAAATAAGCAAACACACAAAGAAAAAATAAAACACGATAGCACACAGAAAAAAGTTGACTCCCCTAAGCTAGACGTGACAGTGCTAGCAAAATGATATGATCGTGAAAATGCAGAGATATGCAAGGGGGATGTCAATAAACAAAAAGGAAATCAAAAAGCAGGAGAAGGGGAATCCTCGCCCTCCTTGGAAGAGGGAGTGGATGGGTGGTCGGGGGAGGCTGGGGGTGTGCGGAGAAGCGGGGAAAGAGGTGGAGGAATATGTGCAGTGGTGGTGTGAATGATGGGTGGAGTGTCGGTGGTGGTGGGTGGTAGTGGAAGTATGGCGATCAAGGCGGTGGTAGAAGGGAGGAGGTGGTGGAGGGGCGACAGAAGTGGTCGTGAGAGGAGAAGTGGATACGGGGATGGGAATAGATGTGGGAGGGGGGATGATCGCCTAGGTGGGGGTGATGGAGGTAGGGATGGGTGGGATGGTGGAGGAGAAGAGTGTGATGGGGGAGGTGACGATCGTCGAGGTGGTGAAGGTGGTGGTGAGGGGTGTGGTATGGGTGGTGGTGGTCCGTGGATGTGGGTGAGAAGGCGGAGGATGGCGGCCACGTTCCTCTCAAGTGCGAGGAAACGTGGGTGAGTGAGAAAGGAGGACGGAGTGGGTCCGAGGGGACAGAGGACCTAGCAAGGTCGCGGAGAGCAGTGACCTCGGCCTCGAGAGCAAGACGAGCCGAGGCCTGACGGTGACCAAAAGAAGTGGACTGACGTGAAGCGGAAGTGGTGCCGGCAAGTGATGTGGAAGTAGTGCCGGCGGCAGTGGTCATGCCGTCACTGGATACAAGGCCAGAGATGGCCGCAAAAAGATGCTCAGAAGTGATGGGGCCAGGAGCATGGGTGGTGTGACTCGGGCCAGCCCCGATATCTCTCCGGGACGCATGAATATCCTGTCCGCCTAAGTGGGTGGCAGGGGAAGGTGGTCTGCATGCGTCCAGGGGAAGGAAAGGAAGGTGTAACCACGCTAGAAACTCTGGATCGGGCGAAAAAGTCCAATCCACTACTACAGCAACAGTCATGCGAGCGGGGTTTGGGAGAATGGTGTAGGGGCGAGGGGGGTGACCGTAGTTAAATTCGAAACGACGATCAGGAAGGGGCTTAATCATATGAATATGCCGCAGGACGTCAAGATCTAGACATGAGGGTCCTGCGGCGACTGGAAGACCATGGGGAATGTTGATATTAAATAGGGGATAAGAGGCAATGACAGTGATAATTCCCCCACAACAAATCTTGCCCTTGCCGGCCTGACTAATCTCTAGGCGCTTATAAATAAGCCATTCGTCGGCATGGACGGGAACAGTGGGGGCCCTAAAGCTAATCACATCATCATCACGAACAAAAGGGAAAGTCATGGCCCAAATAATGAAAAGATCGGGGATAGTCACGGTTCCTGACTCATCCTACGGGAAAAATGCGGAGGATATGATCCTATGGGCCAGACGGAATATAGGATGGATGATGGAGGAGGCCTTGGCCTTACCTCAGGGATAGCGGGGGAGTATGGTGAGGCGGAACCAAAAGTTATCGACGTCAAATTCCCAGGGGTATCCGTAGTGTCGGATAGCGTCATTCCCTAGAATGGGGAAACCAAATATACCATTGATCGTATCCAGGTTGATGCGGATGGTTTTGTTACGCACTCGAAAAATGACAGTCAACCCCGACTCACAAACGAGTGAGGAAAGGAATTCAAGTGTGAGGGACGGGTAGGACACCGCGGTGGTGTTCAGGAAGGCTAACCAACCTAGGTTTGCGAAAAGAGTCTCGACCTCGGTGAATACACCGAGATCGATAAGTGATTGGGTGTGTGCAAACTTGGTTGATTGATGCCCTCGAGCATCAAGTCTATGGTAGAAGTCTTTATGCTCTTGGTTCCGAAATTGATACCCATGCGGGCCCAACATTGGGTCCTCAGGGGGGATAATAGGTGGGGGAGGGGCTAGTGTCAGTTCACGTGTGTGGGGAGGAGGACGTGTTTGTTTCCATCTCTTTCGAGACGGTTCCTCCTCCCACATGATACCCTTCCCCTTATCTCTATCCCGGGCCATGTGTGCGTGTGAGTGATGAAAATGAGTGTAAAATACTATCGAAGTGCACACACACAAACAATCAAGCAAATTAAATATCTAGGGTAAAAATTGAAATTTGAGAAGTGGAGCGAAGTTACCCAGCAGAGATTCGAGTTCTTCGCTTGTAGTTGACCCAATGCCGTGCAATGGGAGATGTGGAGCCGCGGCACTCTTCTTCAGCAAAAATTCGAAAGTAGGGGTGGATATTACGGATTAGGGCTAGAAAATTGCGAAATAGGAGAGGGAGAGAGAGAGAAAGAGAGGGAGAGATGGAAGGGGGAGGTGGAGAGAGAGGCTAATGGAGGATTGGAGGACGTGGGAGAGAAGTGTTTGGCCGTTGGGAGAGGGTGGGAGGTGAAACGATGGTGAGAAAACGCGATCGGGCGAGGGGATGTGAACGGGTGGGTCGGGGGCGGGGGGGGGGGGGGATTTATAAGGTTTAAGTCGAACCGGTCGGGTGAGTTGTCACCCGATCGGTTGACTTAGTGGTCGAAAATTTTGGCTGAAGAGTTGATACAGGTGACCCGATCGGTTGACATGTCAACCGATCGGTTGACCGCTCTACACATTTTCCCGAGAGTTTAGAGTTTCTCACCCGGTCCCTCAACCGGTCTTGCTTCTTGTTACCCGATCGGTTGACAAATTTTGAAATTTTCCCGAGAGTTTACCCCAGGTCACCCGGTCTGCCAACCGGTCTCTTCTTTCCTCACCCGGTCGTTCATTTAGTGGCAGACACGGCGTCTAACTGATACATCCCAACCGATCGGTTGAGTTATCAACCTTCGGTTGGGGCCTTGTTTTCTGCAAAAACCCACAAATCGCCTAAGTTCCACCACGGAAGTTCTTGCGGCTGTATTTATTTATAAAAATAAATAAAATAAAGTTAAAAAATAATCCTAAAAATTGAAACAAAAATTTAGAGCATGGGTTGCCTCCCATGAAGCGCCTTTGTTTAACGTCGTTGGCTCGACGCCCGTTGATGATGTTCATGGTGGGCGATACGGGTGATGTCCAAAATCCGGCATCTCTTCAGCTCCAGAGCTTGTGGATTTCGGTGTAGTCGGCAGCTGTAAGAAGATTCACTCAACTACCCTCCCTTTGTCGACAGGATCCGGGGGCTTCTCCCTCAAATTGGCGTCTACCGCCATCTTTTTCAGGATCCGGACCCCATCACCGGTGAGGTCCATGGGCTCTTTTCCCTTTCTCCTCGTAGGAGGAGCCTTAGGAAATCCGGGAGGGATCACATGTCGCGCGACCGCCTCATCAGCAACTTCCTTCTTTGGCAAGCCATCTTGCTCTCCAAGATCTCCCAAGTGGTCGGGGGGATTTCTCGAGAGAATTTCCCAAGAGCTTGCCTCCGCAGCTCTCTCTTCTTCCAGCTCCAGCGCATTGATACTAGGATCATCCGGAGGATAGGGATGCTTCATCGACAACCCTAAATCGAATTCGAATTTTTCTTGGCCGACATTGAGGGAAAGCTTCCCATTCTTCACGACTATCAAAACTCCGGCGGTTGCCATAAAGGGCCGTCCAAGGATAATAGGGGTATGCTTGTCTTCCAGCATGTCCATCACCACAAAATCAACCGGTACTTGTACTCCTCTCACATCGACAGGGAGGTCGTCTACTACTCCCACCGGGTACTTGACCGAACGGTCAGCAAGTTGTAATGTCATGCCGGTGGGCTCCAAGTCTCCTATCCCTATTCTCTTGTACAGCGATAGGGGCATTAAGCTGACGCTCGCTCCTAGATCGACGAGCGCCCTCTGAATTTTCACTTTCCCAATAGAGCAAGGGATGGAGAAACTTCCTGGGTCTTTGAGCTTGGGCAGATTTACGCGCTGAATGAGGGCGCTGCACTCCGCCGTTAACACGACCTTCTCCTTTCTGGATCCCCGTGTCACCAAGTCCTTCAGAAATTTGGCATATGAGGGAATTGTCTCGATGGCATCGAGGAAGGGGATTTGTAAGCTCAGATCTTTCACCATGGCAAAGAATTTGCCATACTTCTCATCGATCCTGGCTTTGGCAAGCCGTTGTGGAAAAGGCACAACGGGCTTGAATACTCTTAGGTTCCCTTCCTCATCCTTTTTCTTCTCCTCTCTATGAACTCCCTCCGGAGTAGTTAGCTTAGGCGATGAAGCACCGTCGTCATTTAATTTCTCAATTGGTCGTTCCACGACCAACGGTGCTTCCGGTCCTTCGGGGGGCACTCTCGTGGGTATTTGCGTTCAGCTCCTCAAGACGATGGCAGACACGTTCTCATGCTCATGCGTGAGCGCCAAGGTCCAATTTACCCCCCTCGGGTTCACCTCAGGCTGTGGCAGTAATAGATTCTGCGGTCTCTGAAGGTTCGCCACTTGTAACCCCAGCTGGGTCACCTGATCAGTGAGGACTCTCTGTCCCATCTCCAGCTTCAGATTTATCTTCTCCTGATTGGCGATGTATTGAGTCAAGAGGGACTCAACCAGAGAGATGGCCCTCTGCTGGCCATATTGTTGCTGGGTGGGCTGCTGATTCCTAGGAGCATACTGCTGATACTGTTGTGGAGGTTGTTGCTGCTGGAATTGCTGCTGCTGAAACTGCTGCTGGGGCCTAGCCGGCTGATATATCTGTTGTTGTTGCTGCTGAGTCGGCTGCTGATATGGTGCCCGGTAACTAAGGTTCGGATGATTCCGGTTGTTTGGAGAGTAGGCCAGGTTGGAGTTGGTTCGTGGTGGAAAAGGCGAATTCTATGTATGATTGTAAAATAATGCGCTTGCCTGATCCAACGGTGGTGAGATGTCACCACCGACGAACTCTTCAAAAACTTCGGATTCCACCGCAGCAATCTGTTGTGTACCGGCACCACCGGCGCCTACCATCAATGCCGAGATTTGGGTCGACAGCAAGTCAAACTTGCTTGACAATTTGTCGATGTCCTCGACCATATGGATGCCCCTAGATCTAGGTGTGGCTCTCTCGTCACACCACCGCTCATTGTTGGATGCCATATTTTCAAGAATCTGTCCGGCATCTTCTTCGCTTCTCGACATAAAGTACCCTCCAGCCGCGGTGTCCATGGAAGATTTCAAATCGTCCCTCAACCCATTATAAAATAGATTTATGATCTGCCACTTAGGGAGCTCATGGTGGGGACATCGTCGCTGCATCTCCTTGTATCTCGTCCAAGCTTCATGCAAGGACTCGTGGCTGGCCTAGGAAAAGGAGGAGATCTCACTCCTCAGCTTCATGGTCTTCCCCGGAGGAAAGAACTTCGGCAGGAAGGCATTTGAGAGCTTCTCCCAGGTGTTGAATGTATTCAGGTCCTTTCCCCTAAGCCACAACTTGGCTTTATCTCGCAGAGAGAAGGGGAACCGCTTCAGTCGGATCGCCTCAGTTGTGACACCGTTTATCTGGAAGGTGTTACATTTCTCCAAGAAGGAGTCCAAGTGTTCAATCGGGCTCTCCATGGGTGCACCCGAAAATTGATCCTGCTGGATCCACGTCACCAAAGATGGCTTAAGCTTGAAGCTTTGGGCCGTAATAGCTGGAGGACGGATGGCGGAGGTGGACTCGATGGAAGGCATCGAGTACCCCAGCAGGGACTTGTGAGGTGGGGTGTTCTCCCCCATGGCTTCAGGATCCTCTCTTCTTCACTTCTCGGCGGCCAAACGCCTTAGGGTGGCGTTTATCTCTGGATCAACGGGGATCAAGTCGTCGAGACTTCTTGAACTCCTGCGCATGAAAAACAACAAACACCCGTGAAGCGAAAAGTGGGAAAGAAACAGATAAGATAAGAAATAAAAATAAAAATAAGAAAATAAAAAGGAAAAACAAGAATGCGAAAATTATCGCGAGGTAGGGATGCGAGCTAGTCACTAGGGTTCATGAAATCCTAAAATAACAAGCACGTTGCCTCCCCGGCAACGACGCCATAAAGCTTGACGTCCCCCGCTTATGCGTGCTAGATGTGTGCAATAATACGATTGGGGGCGTGAGATTTAAATATTTGTAACCGCAAGTGCACGGTGTTGTAGTGTGGCTTGGGGGTCGAACTCAGGGAGGCGTGGATGTGCTTGTGTCAAAGAGGATCAAATTCACCCCATGGGCGAGCTAGCCCGGATCGAATGATGGGTTGTCACGGTAAATGGAAAGAAAGGTATATACAATATAAAGGAAAAACCAGGGACTTTGGTTTCCACCCTATCGAGCGACTCTTGCCGATACGGCCTACAGGTAGGATAGCGATCGGAATTAGTGTCTAATGGTGAGACGTTGCCTCTAAGAGTGGTACCAGCGTCCCATGGGCCCGATATTCTGGTCGGTGCCCAGGATGATACGCCGGACTTCCTGGGTTCGATCAGTGGGCACTCCCGTGTCCATTAACACTGATCGACTCCGGGAGTACTAAGCTCGCAACGATAACTCCCAACGTCTCATCCTGCCGCTCCCGCACGCTAGGATTCGGCGTCTACGCTAAGGGCATGAGCTATGGCTAGGGAGTCAATCGCCAAGTTTATTCCCCCTTGGCCCAACGGTCAATGGCGGTATTTTTCCCGTCGATGACAATAAAACACCCTACGTAACCGTTAGATTCCTAATCCCTATCGATTTCCTAGACCTATGGACGCATCGGGAAGAGCCCACGAAGGGGTTTCCGCCAAAATCCCATATTTGGGAACTACTTACACATATTTAGTAAAAAGCGATCTAAACAGAAATCAACTGTAAAAATCATGATCAGACAATAGAAATGCAATGGTAGTAAAGCAATTAAGATAAAACTAAAGTTTGACAAAGATCTGAAAACTTACAAAAACTGGAAAATTACTGCCGTCACAAAATGAAGAAAACAGTAAAAAATAACCAGCTCTCGTTTCTGGGAAACCTAGGGTTCTATATATAGAAATTGATATCACCCGATCGGTTGACAAGTCAACCGATCGGGTGATCTGCTTCACTCATTTACAGCGCAATGCGGGACTTCGCCCGGTCGTCTTCACCCGGTCGGTTGACATATGAATGTGACCGGTTGGATCTTGGTGCTGTCGGGTGAGGAGGTCGGTTGAGCTGACCGTGTCTTGGCTCTGGAGATTCGGCTACAGATGAACCGATCGGGTGAAGGTCACCCGATCGGTTGGCAATCACAATAAAAATCCAGAGACTTTGAGCTTTTGAACCGGCCTACGGACTGACCGGGTGACTTCTTGTGAGCTCCAAGTTGCGTCCGGGTGGTGCATGCGTGCATCACTCGATCGGTTGAAGATGACTAACCGATCGGGTGGGGGGCTGAAAGATGATATCATCGTCGTTTGACCCCCTGGATCACGCGTGACTCCTCCCGTTGCTCCGGGGACTTGCGATATCGTCGTTTTATGTCCCCTATGCCAGTAAACTCCTGCAAAATACGAAAAACACAGAAAAGTGAAAGAAAACAAGAAAACACGAGAAAACGAATATAAGACGACGGTAAAATACGGAAAAACACGGAAGAAAACGTGCGCAAATATATGAAATATAAACACACGTCAATTTCCCCGTGGTCCAAGTAATTTTTAAACCGTAATTTTTATTGCCATATATGTTGTAAATGTATCTCTTGCGTGCGTAATTGCATCAATTGATTTATATTGCCTGTAGCACTTATTAACTGCGTGGATGTTTAAATAAGACAAAATGTGTTTTTTGGGATCGGCCAGTATTGATATCCTATTATTAATTTCCTTAGCTTTGTATTTTTCTTTTCTGAGAGAAATTGTAGTGAAGTTTTTATGTATATATGCCAAAGACCGGTGCTACTACCTAAGAAGACGGAGTTGAAACTTGCATCTATCTAGGACCCCAATGGGTTTCCTATTTGTATTTTTCTTTATTTCTGCTTTATGGACAGTAATACGGACTTTGGATATTGTATGTTTTGGGTATCTGGCCGATCCCCGCATTTTTTCTTATTTACTTCTTTAAAATGAGCATGATTTTAAATCACCTATTATTAATTCATGCTTATTTAATTGCATAGATATAAATGGCAAAATTGGCTAGCGTCGATTTCGAAGTACTTGACGCGGTAGGAGAGAACTATCTTAGCTGGCGAGTGGACCTGAAGTTCCACTTGCATTCTATGGCCCTCCTTCACTCAATTTTGGCCCCAACAGCGGCCGTGACAACTGCTAACAAGGCCTAGAAGCGGCACAGCCAGCTAGCTGTTCTCCTACCGTAGTCTCCGACATGGATAAGGCGAAAGCCATTATTTATATCAGGAGGCACATAGATCGGACCTTAAAGGCCGAATACTTAACGGTAGAAGACCCTCTTGAGTTATGGACAACACTTGAGGCACGTTATATGCATCAAATAGATGTTATATTGCCACGTGCCAGTTATGAGTGGGAAACCTCCGTCTTCAGGACTATAAGTCCGTTAATGAGTACAACTTAGCACTTCATAATATCACCTTACGCCTGAAGTTGTGTGGTGAAGAAGTCTCGGAGCACCGCATGTTGGAAAAGACATTTACCTCCTTCCACGAGAAAGATGCCATCCTCATGCGACAGTACCGTGAACGCAACTTCACGAAGTTCTCTGATTTGCTATCTTACCTCCTTAGGGTAGAGCAGAATAGAGACTTACTACTGGCCACTCATAATCTGCGCCCTGCTGGTGCTGCACCTCTCTCTGAAGCCCACCATGTTTCTCCCCAGAAGTGGAAAAACAAGAAGGCTAGACAGAACAAAGGGAAAGGTGCAATGAAGCAAGCAAGAGCACCACCCCAGAACAATAATAACCAGAGGAAGAAAAACTACGCATGGAAGCGTAAGAACAATGGTCCAGTGTCAATTCCTAAGAAGATCTGGGAGGATAAATGCCATAGATGTGGCATAACTGGACATTGGTCCAGAAACTGCCGCACTCCTCGCCACCTCCAGGATCTGTATCAGGCGAGCTAGAAGCCTCCGCCTGAAACAAACTTGGCACCTATTCAACAACCAACCAAGTTCACTGTAAAAGACTTCGAGAATGACGATCTGCTCGATTGAGCCCTATCTTTATATCTATGCATTTAAATTCCATGTAGCTTCATCGGTAGTTTGATTTGAAAGTTTTTCTATTTGAATGACAATTTTTCATTTACTTAAATAAACTGTCAATTTGCTTATATATAGATGAAGTCTGAGTGCCTTGTGGACAGTGCTTCAACGCACACTATCCTTCGCGAACCATGCTATTTTTATAGTTTAAACAAATATGACGGTCCTGTTATCACCATTTCAGGACTGTCTAACATCATCGAAGGATCTTGGGAAGTAATCATATTGCTCCCAAATAACACAAGACTTAAAATACAAAATGCACTATTCTCTCCAAAATCCAATAGAAATCTCATAAGTTTCAAAGATATTCGTTTAAACGGATATCAATTAGAGACTAGAGATGAAGAAAACATTGAATATATGTATGTGACTTGGCAAAAAGATGGCCAGAAGACCATCTACAAACAATTTAAAGGACTCCCGTCGGGTCTCTACCACATGTATATTCAACCTATAGAAGCCAATATGACTGAGCACCAGAAGTTCCTTTCATTGCCAGAGTTTCAACTCTGGCATAATAGACTTGGACACCCTGGATCAGCTATGATGCGTCGCATCATCTCTGAATCCCGTGGACATAATTTGAAGAACCAGTGGATTTTTCAAGAGGGTGAATTTCCTTGTACCCCTTGTTTTCAAGGAAAACTAATAACGAGACCATCCCCCTTGAAAGTGGGATTTGAGTCTCCTGGCTTCCTAGAGAGAATTCATGGCGACATTTGCAGGCATATTCACCCGGCAAGTGGCTCATTTGGGTACTTCATGGTATTGATTGATGCCCCCACAAAATGGTCTTATATGTGCCTATTGTCCACCCGCAACCTAGATTTCCCGAAGCTATTGGCACACATAATTAGATTGCAGTCTCATTTCCCCGATATCCATATCAAGACACTACGTCTTGATAATGCTGGCGAATTCACTTCACAAGTCTTCGATGACTATTGCCGGGCAACAAGTATCGAAGTTGAACATCCAGTAGCTCATGTTCACACCCAGAATGGATTAGCAGAGTCTCTTATAAAGAGACTACAATGGATTGCACGTCCATTAATCATGCAATCCCAGTTGCCTGTGGAGGCTTGGGGGGAATAGCATGCCTCATTGCTAATTAGGATAAGGCCCTCGGGTGGCCATACATTATCCCCAATGCAGCTAACATATGGCGCACAACCAGATATCTCCCATTTGTGAGTATTTGGTTGTGCGGTGTTTGTCCCAATAGCACCACCTCAGAGGACCAAAATGGATCCTCATCTTCGTCTGGTATCTATATTGGAATTGATTCGCCCTCTATTATTAGATACTTAGAGCCTCTCACAGGGGACTGACGTGCGTTTATATTTCATATATTCATGCATGTTTTCTTTTGTGTTTCTCCGTGTTTTCCGCCGTCTCTTATTCGTTTTCGTGTATTTTCCCGTTTTCTTTCACTTTTCTTTGTTTATCCATGATTGCAGGGGATTGACCACGTAGGGGACGTTTAACGATGATATCCCAAGTCCCCGGAGCAACGGGAGAAGTCACGCGTGACCCAGGGGGTCAAACGCCAAAGAATTCATCTTTCAGCCCCTCACCCGGTCGGTTGGTCATCTCCAACCGATCGGGTGATGCACGCGTGCACCACCCGGTCTCTGCCGCAGCTCATAAAGAAGTCACCCGACTGGTTCACAAACTGGTTCAGCGGGGGCCTATTCTCTGTTTTCTCGAGCAAAATGCCAACCGATCGGGTGACTCTCACCCGATCGGTTCATCTGTAGCTGAAGAAGAAGAGCTGAAGACACGGACGTCGAACCGATCGATTCACCCGACTGCTCCAAGATCCAACCGGTCACTCAAGAACTCACCCGACCGGTTCATGTGATCGGGTGAAAGCTCGCCATTTTCTGTTATTAATTTGTAACGGATCAACCGATCGGTTGACTTGTCAACCGATCGGTTGATGCGAAGGTCTATAAATAGAACCCCTAGGGTTCTAGAAACGGGAGCTGTTATTTTTTCTACTGTTTTATCTCCTTGTGACGGCTGTAATTGTTACTCTTTTGTAAGTTTTCAGATCTTTCTAAAATTTTAGTATTGTCTTTATTACCCTATTACTTCCGCATTGCAATTGTCCGATTATGATTCCAACGGTTAAATTTCATTTAGATCGCTTTTTCATGAATTTTTGTGAGTAGTTCCCAAATCTGCGATTTTGGTGGAAACCCCTTCGGGGGCTCTTCCCGATGTGTCCATAGGGTTAGGAAATCGATAGGGAGTAGGAATCTAATGGTTACGCGGGGTGTTTCATTGTCATCGGTGGGAAAAAGACCGTCTTTGACCGTTGGGCCAAGGGGGAATAAACTTGGCGGTTGACTCCCTAGCCATAGCTCACACCCTTAGCGTAGACGCCGAATCCTAGCACGCGGGAGCGGCATGATGAGACGTCGGGAGATATCGTTGCGGGCTTAGTGCTCCCGGGATCGATCAGTGTTAATGGGCACGGGAGTGCCCACTGATCGAATCCGGGAAGTCCGGTGTATTATCCTGGGCACCGACTGGAATATCGGACCCATGGGACGCCGGTACCACTTTCAGAGGCAACGTCTCACCATTATACCCTAATCCCGATCGCTATCCATACCCGTAGGCCGTATCGGCGAGATTCTCTCGTCGGGTTGGAAACCAAAGTCCCGGGTTTTCTTTCTTGTTGTTCATACCCTTTTATTTCCTTTCGTGACAACCATTCACCGATTCGGGCTAGCTCGCCCCTCGGGGTGATTTAGGTCCTACCTGACCCAAGCACAACCTCGCCTCCCTGAGTTCGATATTCCCGCACCCTACACTAACCGTGAAACTTGCGGTAAACAACACCGCGCCGCCGTACTGTAAACGGGGCGCCGGTCAAGTTTATGGCGCCATTGCCGGGGAAGCAACGTGCTTGTTATTCTAGGATCTCATGAACCCTCGTGTCTAGCTCACATCCCTACCTCGCGATAATTTTCGCATTCTCCTTTTTCTTTTTTATTTTTCTTATTTTTATTTCTTATTTTATCTGTTTCTTTCCCACTTGTCGCTTCACGGGTGTTTGTTGTTTTTCATGTGCAGGAGTTCAAGGAGTCTTGACGACTTGATTCCCCTCGATCCAGAGATTAACGCCACCCTTAGGCATTTGGCCGCCGAGAAGCGAAGAAGAGAAGATCCCGAATCCATGGAGGAGAACACCCAACCTCGCAAGTCTCTGCTGGAGTACTCGATGCCATCCATCGAGTCGACTTCCGCCATCCGATCTCCAGCTATTGCGGCCCAAAGCTTTGAGCTGAAGCCGTCTCTAGTGACATGGATCCAGCAGGACCAGTCACCCATGGAGAGCCCGATCGAGCACCTAGACTCCTTCTTGGAGAAGTGTGACACCTTCCGGATTAATGGTGTCACGACAGAGGCTATCCGTCTGAAGCTGTTCCCCTTCTCTTTGCGAGACAAAGCCAAGCAATGGCTAAGGGGGGAGGACCCCAACACTTTCAACACCTGGGAGAAGCTCTCCAACGCTTTTCTGACGAAGTTCTTTCCTCCGGGGAAGACCATGAAGTTGAGGAGTGAGATCTCCTCCTTCTCCCAGGCCAGCCACGAGTCCTTGCATGAAGCTTGGACGAGATATAAAGAGATGCAAAGGAGATGCCCTCACCATGAGCTTCCGAAGTGGCATATCATTAATCTGTTCTACAATGGGTTGAGGGATGACCTGAAATCTTCTATGGACGCCGCGGCTGGGGGTTCCTTCATGTCTAGGAGCGAGGAAGATGCCGAACATATTCTGGAAAATATGGCATCCAACAATGAGCGGTGGTGTGACGAGAGAGCCACACCAAGATCCGGGGATATACACAGAGTCGAGGACGTCGACAAACTTTCAAGCAAGTTCGACTTGCTTTCGACCCAGATCTCCGCACTAATGGTAGGAGCCGGTGGGGCCGGTACACAACAAATTTCTACGGTAGAGTCTGAATTCTTTGGGGAATTCGACGGTGGTGACATCTCACCACCGTTGGATCAGGCGAGCGCACTATTTTATAACCCCACAGGAAATGCGCCGTATCCGCCAAGGACCAACTCCAACCCGGTCTACTCTCCAAACAACTGGAACCACCCCAACTTCAGTTACCGGTAACCATTTTAGCCCTCGCCGCCTTAGCAGCCGCAGCAACAAACTTATCAGCCGGCTAGGCCACAGCAGAGCCCTGTTCAGCAGCAACCACTTCAGCAGCAACCACTTCAGCAGTAATTTTACGCCCCCAGGAATCAGCAGCCGTTCCAGCAGCAGCAGCAGTATGGCCAACAGAGGGCCGTCTCTCCGGTTGAGTCTCTCTTGACTCAATATATTACCAACCAGGAGAAGATCAATCAAAAGCTGGAAATGGGTCAGCGGACCCTCACGGACCAAGTAACCCAGCTGGGGTTACAAGTGGCGAACCTTGCAAGGTCACAAAACCAATTACCGCCACAACCGGAGGTGAACCCGAGGGGAGCAACCCAAACATCGGCACTCGTGCACGAGCACACAAATGTGTCCGCTATCGTTCTGAGAAGCGGGACACAAATTCCTACTAGAGTGCCCCCTAGCAACACGGAAGCACCATTGGTCGTTGAGAGACCGACCGAAAAATCAAATGACGCCGGTGCTTCGTCATCAAATCCTATGACTCTGGAGGGAGTCTCTGAAGAAGAGAAGAAGAAGGAGGAAGAGAGCCCGAAAGTGTATAAACCCGTTGTGCCATTTCCAAAACGGTTGGCTCAGGTAAAAATTGATGAGAAATATGGCAAGTTCTTCGCCATGGTCAAGGACCTAAGCCTGCAAATCCCCTTCCTAGAAGCAATCGAAACAATCCCCTCCTATGCAAAATTCTTGAAAGATTTGGTGACTAGAGGGTCTAGAAAGGAGAAAGTAGTGCTGAAGGCGGAATGTAGCGCTCTTATTCAGAGGGCAAACCCGCCGAAACTCAAGGACCCGGGGAGCTTCTCTATTCCTTGCACGATCGGGGCGGTGAAGATTCATCATGCACTCGTCGATCTAGGAGCGAGTGTTAGCTTGATGCCCTTGTCGATGTATAGAAGGATAGGAATGGGTGATTTGGAGCCCACCGGTATGACCCTACAACTAGCTGACAGGTCGGTCAAATATCCGGTGGGAATTGTGGATGACCTCCCCGTGAATGTGAGGGGGGTGCATGTGCCTGTGGACTTTGTAGTCATGGACATGCCTGAAGACGCACACACCCCCATCATCCTGGGACGGCCCTTCATGGCCACTGCTGGCGTTCTAATAGATGTGAAGAACGGAAAACTCTCTTTGAACGTCAGCGGAGAGAAAGTTGAGTTTGATCTGGGATTATCCATGAAGCACCCCGATCCCCCTGATGACCCTCGGTGTAATTTGCTTGAGGTAGAAGAGGAAAAAGCTGCTGAGGAGAGCTCCTGGGAGATTCTCCTGAGAAACCCCCCCGATGACTTGGGGGATTCAGAAGATGGAGACGGCCCCGAGAACAAAGAAGCTGCTGGAAAATCGAGTGCAGCAAGAACGACCCCTCCCGGGTTCCCCAAGGCTCCTCCTGTGAGGAGAGCGGGGAAAGAGCCCATGGACCTCACTAAAGACGAGGTCCGGATCCTGAAGAAGATGGCGGGAAGCGCCAACACAAAAGAAAAGCCCCCGGATCCCAAGAACAAGGGGAGGGTAGTCGAGCAAGTATTTCTCCAGCCGCCGACTACTCCAAGTGCCTTCAGCTCCAATGAGAAAGAGATGCCAAACTTCGGGCATCACCCGTATCGACCACCATGAGCATCTCTTGCGGGCGTCGAGCCAACGACGTTAAACAAGTGCGCTTCATGGGAGGCAACCCATGTTCTAAACTTTTTCCCCAATTTTTAGCGTTATTTTTTACTTTATTTTATCTATTTTTATAAATAAAATCAGCCGCGAGAACATCCGTTCGGGGACTTAAACAAATCTATTGGTTTTTGTAGGAAACAAGCCCCAACCGATCGGTTGACAACTCACCCGATCGGTTGGGATGTATCAGATACATGCCGAGATCTGTCCCCATATGACCCGATCGGTTGAGTAATGAAGAGACCGGGTGGCAGACCGGGTGAGCTGGGGAGAACTCTCGGAAATTTTTGGGGAATATCAACCGATCGGTTGAGTTCGAGCGCGATCGGTTGACGTGACCGGGTGAGCAACCCTAAGTTCTCGGGAAAATGAGTGGAGCGGCCAACCGATCGGTTGACAAGTCAACCGACCGGTTCGCCTGTAGCAATTCTTCGGCAAGAATTTCGACCTAACCGTCAACCGATCGGGTGACAACTCACCCGATCGGTTCGACTTAAAACCCTATAAATACCCCAAACCGCCCTTTCGACACGCACTCGCCATTTTCGAATCCGGATCCGCCGTTTCACCTCTCCCTCGTGCGCCTGCCCTCTTTCTTCCCTTCAATCAACCTCAATCGCCTTTTCCCCCATCCCCCTACCCATCCACCACCGATTTCTCTCCATTCTCCTCGATTCCACCAACACACAAAACCCTAACCTCGACCCGTTTTTCCCCAATTTCAAAACTTGCTGAAGAGATCGCTGCGGCTTCACAGCGTGCTCCCAATCAGTAGCATCGGGGCGTCAACGAGCAACTATCTTCATCTCATTTGGGTAAACTCGCTCCTTTGCTTAATTTTAATCTTACCGCAAATATTCCATTTGATTGTTGGTCGTATTTCGTGTTTGTGTTGAATTCATTGTACGATTGCATACCTACGCACACGAATGACACCCACACAATGCCTCCCCGCCGTGTTAAGCCCACCGAGGACGGCTCTTCGAACCCTAGGCCCACCCGTCGTACCCGTCGCACACAACCCACCACCTCCAACCCATCCACCACTTCCCCACCCCGTGCTTACGATCCCGAATATGGGATGCAATTCCAAACCGATGACCATGCCGACCGATTCGCGGCCATGGTCCTCCTAGCTGGTCAGGGTGGTCGGATAACCGAGGAATTCGTCGACCGAGACCTCCCGTTTCTTCAAAGCTTCATTCGCCACATCCGTGAAGACCCACCCGGCATCTCCGAGCTCCACATTCCCCCCCCCACGACTCCTGGTCCTCAGCGCAGGCCCCCGTCACCACCCCCAGAGGGTGGTGCCCCTGCTTGATTTTTCTCTCCCACTTTTGCCCCCCCATATTTGTGCCCATCTGTCTTTTCGGGGCCCTACTTTGTCTCTGTCGGAGGGGGGGCCATTCGGGTGTCGCTGTCTGATTTCACCTCTTTTGTTTTTTTGACTCCCCCTTGCACATCTTTGGATTTCATTGATCATATCATTTCGCTAGCACTGTCTGGTCTAGCTTGGGGGCGTCTATTTTGGTGTGCTGTTGTGTTCTGTTTGCTTTTGTCATTTTTGTGTGTGTGCTTGTCTTTCATTTTTTGAGTGTCGTGTCGTGTTTGTGTTTTTATTTTTATTTCCGTACTGTTTGATTTTGATTTTGATCTTTCTTTCTTTTTCAGTTTCATCTATGTGTTTTCCTCGTTTTCATTTCTTCTTGTATCAGTGCGTATTCCCCCCCCATTTTCATTGCCCTCCCGTACTCATTCATATTGCATTGAGGGCAATGCAAACTTCAGCTTGGGGGAGTCGCATTGTGTGCGTCGTTTGAGTCCTTCTTTTTCGTTTATTTGAGTCGTTTTTCTCCGTGTTTTTCTTTTTTTTTCTTTTCTTCTTTTTAGCTCTTTCTCCTAGAGATGAATCCTATGATGAATTGCCACAAAGTCACACACACCTAGCATTGCATCGATAATCACACTCACTAACCTTAGGATTTCGAGTCCTCTTGCATTTCACGCATCGTGGGTCCACTTAGCTTTTTGTGAGTCGTGTGTCGTGACTAGCATTTGGTGTGCTTCTGCTTTGTGATTTTACTTTATATACCTGTCCAGGAATGACCCCTAGATTATCATGCTCCGATTTGAATATGCGGTATTTGTTTCCACTATATGCATGCTATATTTATATCGTATATTTCAATTCGCATGCGTCGGGATTCCACAATTAAGGACTAGGATAACCCATTTAGCCTATGCTCTATTTAGCGAAAATAGTTTCCTTTGCCCAAGTGTTTAGATTTCGACTTCTTTTTTGTTTTACTTGGTGCAAATCCCCTCGTCATGTACCGTTCTCCCTCTTGGGAGAGTGCACATGTGTATAGCCAAAAACCCAAAAATCAAAAAAAAGGGGGAGAAAAGAAAAGAAAAACCCAAAAAGAAAAGAAAAGAAAAATTGTGTATAGCCCAAAATCCAAAAAAAATACAAATGCCCAAAACCCAAAAAATTTCCGTGTGAATATTTTTTCCTACTTGCCGAGAATAAAGGGAAGGCGAGAATTTGCACCGAGTGTTCTTCTCCACATCATCTCAACCCCCGTCGTTATCGAAAACACTTGGCTTAGGAACTTTTTAGCTAGAATCTAGGCTATAGTGGCGTGATTTCCTTAACCCTAGTTGTGGAGTCCCCGATGCATGATACGCTTCTATTCCCACTCTTCTCATGCATGCTTGAACTTATATTCGCCGCTTAATTCAATTCGGATCGATATTTGGGTCATATCTTGGATTTTTGTATATCGAGCCTCATAGCACATTGTAGAAAGCATCACCATTTGCTAGCACACGACCACGCTCACTCGCGCTTCACCGCGTGGACCCACGACACTTATTTGGACTCGCTTTCCTAGGTTTAGTGGTGTGATTTGGCGTTTGCTTTCTTGGTGTGTCGTTTTTGATTTTGGTGGCTCTGATGGACGATCTAGGGTTTAGAGTTTTCTTTTTCTTTCTTTCTCTCTATTTTTCCCTTCCGAGCTCCTACTCTCACTCGTCTTCCTCGAGGACGAGGAAGAGTTCAGCTTGGTGGATTTTGACGTGCGTTTATATTTCATATATTCACGCACGTTTTCTTTTGTGTTTCTCCGTGTTTTTCCGCCGTCTCTTATTCGTTTTCGTGTATTTTCCCGTTTTCTTTCACTTTTCTTTGTTTATCCATGATTGCAGGGGATTGACCACGTAGGGGACGTTTAACGATGATATCCCAAGTCCCCGGAGCAACGGGAGAAGTCACGCGTGACCCAGGGGGTCAAACGCCAAAGAATTCATCTTTCAGCCCCTCACCCGATCGGTTGGTCATCTCCAACCGATCGGGTGATGCACGCGTGCACCACCCGGTCTCTGCCGCAGCTCATAAAGAAGTCACCCGACCGGTTCACAGACCGGTTCAGCGGGGGCCTATTCTCTGTTTTCTCGAGAAAAATGCCAACCGATCGGGTGACTCTCACCCGATCGGTTCATCTGTAGCTGAAGAAGAAGAGCTGAAGACACGGACGTCGAACCGATCGATTCACCCGACTGCTCCAAGATCCAACCGGTCACTCAAGAACTCACCCGACCGGTTCATGTGATCGGGTGAAAGCTCGCCGTTTTCTGTTATTAATTTGTAACGGATCAACCGATCGGTTGACTTGTCAACCGATCGGTTGATGCGAAGGTCTATAAATAGAACCCCTAGGGTTCTAGAAACGGGAGCTGTTATTTTTTCTACTGTTTTATCTCCTTGTGACAGCTGTAATTGTTACTCTTTTGTAAGTTTTCAGATCTTTCTAAAATTTTAGTATTGTCTTTATTACCCTATTACTTCCGCATTGCAATTGTCCGATTATGATTCCAACGGTTAAATTTCATTTAGATCGCTTTTTCATGAATTTTTGTGAGTAGTTCCCAAATCTGGGATTTTGGTGGAAACCTCTTCGGGAGCTCTTCCCGATGCGTCGATAGGGTTAGGAAATCGATAGGGAGTAGGAATCTAACGGTTACGCGGGGTGTTTCATTGTCATCGGCGGGAAAAAGACCGCCTTTGACCGTTGGGCCAAGGGGGAATAAACTTGGCGGTTGACTCCCTAGCCATAGCTCACACCCTTAGCGTAGACGCCGAATCCTAGCACGCGGGAGCGGCAGAATGAGACGTCGGGAGATATCGTTGTGGGCTTATTGCTCCCGAGATCGATCAGTGTTAATGGGCACGGGAGTGCCCACTGATCGAATCCGGGAAGTCCGGTGTATCATCCTGGGCACCGACCGGAATATCGGACCCATGGGACGCCGGTACCACTTTCAGAGGCAACGTCTCACCATTATACCCTAATCCCGATCGCTATCCATACCCGTAGGCCGTATCGGCGAGAGTCTCTCGTCGGGTTGGAAACCAAAGTCCCGGGTTTTCTTTCTTGTTGTTCATACCCTTTTATTTCCTTTCGTGACAACCATTCACCGATTCGGGCTAGCTCGCCCCTCGGGGTGATTTAGGTCCTACCTGGCCCAAGCACAACCTCGCCTCCCTGAGTTCGATATTCCCGCACCCTACACAACCCGTGAAATTTGCGGTAAACGACACCGCGCCGCCGTACCGTAAACGGGGCGCCGGTCAGGGACGCATTTAAGGCACGTCTTGATGACTGTGAATTCGATGAGAAATCATTTCCAAAACTAGGCACACAGTCTAAGAAGCCTGATGCTTCTGAGACCATTTCTTGGGACAAGAAGTCTTTGTCTCTTTATGATCCGCGTACTAATCTGTGTGAAGATGAGATCTTGAAGATCCTTCACATTCAGAACATAGTACACCTACTACCGGATAAATTTACGGACAACGAGAAGATTGTTCGTTCAATTGTCCTTGATGCCAACACGCCAGCTAGGATTGACATCCTCAAAGATGGATGCAATCCACCGGCAGCAGAATTGGCATTACCTCAATTGAAAAGAGGATGACCTCCAGGTTCAAAAGATAAAGTTCCTCGAAAGAGGAAGATTCCTGGAGATAACATGATGATCCCTCCACAGGATGCTGAGCTTAGACCAGCGACCTCTCCTCTCCTTATTTCCCCTGCAGAGGAAACAATAGGAGAAACATCATTAAATTACGTACGTACTGGAGAGGTACTGGATAGACATAGCACAGTCGTCGTCGACGATTTTGCATTCGCTATTATCGTTCACGTCGCTGAATACGACGATGACATCGAACCACGATCTCTAGCGGAATGTAAACGCAGAGATGGTTAGCCAAAGTGGGACGAGGCAATAAGAGAGTAGAGCTGGACTCACTCTTGAAACGCAAAGTCTTTGGACCAGTAGTCTAAACACCTGTAGGTGTTAAACCTGTGGGATGTAAGTGGGTTTTCATCAGAAAAAGAAATGAAGAAAATGTGATCGTACGCTACAAGGCACGCCTTGTAGCACATGGATTTTTCCAAAGGCCGGTGATTGATTATGAAGATACATATTCTCCTGTCATGGATGCGATCACCTTGTGATTCTTGCTTAGCCTATCATCTCTGGAAAGCCTAGAAATGCAGCTCATGGACGTTGTGATTGCATATCTATATGGCGATATAGATAAAGAAATCTATATGAGACTTCCAGATGGGTTTAATTTATCCCAAGAAATGAAAGAGAGACCTCGGGACGTCTTCTCAGTATGGCTTTAAAGATCATTATATGGTCTTAAGTAATCGGGAAAAATGTGGTATAACAGACTAAGTGTTTTCCTTGCACAACAAGGATTCACAAACAACGAAGTCTGATAGTGTATCTTTATCAAAAGAATGGGAACATGATTTTTCATCATCGCAGTATATGTGGACGACTTAAATCTCATAGGATCTTCTACAGAGATCAATGAGATATCTGAAAGCCTAAAACATACCTTCGAAATGAAAGACCTAGGCAAAACGAGGTATTGTCTTGTCTTACAGGTTGAACACCTATGAGGTGGAATCCTGTTACACCAATCAAATTATACGAAACTTTTAAACAAGTTTCGAATGGAAAAATGTCTTCCTTTAAGTACTCCTATGGTCGTGAGATCCCTGTATATTCATAAGGACCCCTTCTGGCCACTGGAAGAGGGGGAGAGATACTGGGTCCTAAAGTACCCTACCTCAGTGCCATTGGAGAACTTCTATATCTGGCAAACTGTACACGTCCCGATATAGCGTTCGCAGTTAATCTACTTGCCAGACACAGTGCTACGCCTACAAAGCGCCACTGGAACGGAGTAAAGCATCTTCTACGCTACCTCCAGGGCTCTATAGATCTGGGACTATTCTACCAGAGAGGGCCTCCTCCCAGTTACTTGGTTATGTTGATGCAAGTTACCTTTCTGATCCCCACACAGCAAAATCACTAACTGGCTTTGTGTTTACCTACGAATGGACTGCTATCTCATGGAGATTGGTAAAGCAAACCACTACAGCAACATCATCCAACCATGCTGAACTTATTGCGATCCATGAAGCAAGCAAAGAGTGTTTTTGGCTCCGCTCTGTCGTCCAATATATCCTTGATTCCACTGGCCTAAAGACTGGTGGTCTTGAGCCCATTACCTTGTTTGAAGATAAAACTGCATGCATAGCACAACTCAAAAAGGGCTACAGCAAAGACGACAGAACAAAACACATTTCTCCCAAATTCTTTTAGACGCACGATCTACAGAAGAACGAGAAGGTCAACATTCAGCAGATCCAGTCCTGCAACAACTTAGCTGATCTGTTTACTAAATCTTTACCGAGATGTATTTTTGTAAAACTTGTAAAAGGAATCGGTATGAGATAGCTGAAAGACCTACAAGCCTGAAGCTTGTACGGATGAGGGGGAATAACCTGTGGGTTGCACTCTTTTTTCTTAAGCTGTTAGTTTTTTCCACTGGGTTTTCCACAGCTAAGGTTTTAACGAGACAAACACAATTACTCAGGATCCAGAAGTATCCATCCCCTTAGCATTTACACTAAGACCAAAGTAATGAGTGGATAAGGGGGAGTGTTATGAATGAGGGAGCCTTTGACCTCCCCTCATCTTTATCCCCCCATTACTCCCCATTATTCCTACTAATAGGGACCTTTGGTATCCCATGGCCTTTGGGCTTCTATGATTTTAATAAATAGAGAACTATGGTTTTGTGCCATGGTTACTCACTTTTCTTGATTATTCAACAAGCCCAATATTGTTTTGATGATGATCAACACATTATGTAGTTGCTAATGCCTCTACTTGTTTTAATCTCAAATTTATAATTGATTATTTTGATGAGGAGATAAATCATTAGGTGATGGGATGATAGATTCAAGGATATGAAGCAAGGGCATTGCATGAAGATGAAGAATTCAATTGTAATTTAATATTTATTTTTCATGTATTTTGCTTTTCTTTAAAGAATATTTATTAAGCCTTGAATAGATGCACACACACTCTCTCTCTTATATGCATTATTTCCATCTTAGGGTATCATAGAATTAATCTAGAACCCATCCCATTTGATCCCTAGCCCAAAACACTCTTTATAATGTCTTTAGAGCAGGATCAGATGTCTGGTCTAGGGTCACCAGACTTCTGGAATGTCCGATACATTCTTCTTTAGACACAACCATCTGTATCAGCCATCTGAAGCTGATTGATTAGATGTTTGGATAGTCTATCAGAAGTTTGACTGTTGAACTCTAGATGTTTGTTCAGTGGCTTGAGTTTTCGTTTTCTCACCCACATTTTCTCAGCCGTCTGATGAAGGATGATCAGACGACTGAACAGTTGATCAGCCATCTAATAATCCTTCTTCAGACATCTGGTTACTGGGATATTGGACACCATTTTTTCCTTTTGTCCAACTCTACTATCAGCCACTGATGTTATGTTCCCAAACGTCTGAACAATTGATCAGCCATTTGTGAACACCACACCATACGTTTGATGACTCAGTAAATCTTCTTGTTTATAGCTATTGGCTGTGATTTTTCTGGCTCAGTTTTCTTGGATCCTATGCAGTTTTGAGGCCCTATTTAAGACTCACTTGAGCTGCATTTTTGGTACCAATGCTCATGATATAGAACTCATCTTTTAGAGCCAAATCCAAGAGAATTTTCTTTCTCTCATTCCCTCTTCCACTCTTTAGTGTTATGCATTAATATTGCATCAAGGGGAGAAAGTTTCCAAATGCACACAAGCTATAACTTCAGCATTTTGGTTATTTCACACTTAGGTAAATCTATTCAAGGTATATGTAAGTGTGTTATTGTTTTTACAATTTTATTTTAACTTAGCTCTCGGGTTGCGAGAGCATTGTGGAGGGTGTACTCCATTTAGAGGATTTACTCCACACTTAGGAGGGGTTACTCCTCTGCAACCTTGGATAGTTTATTCCTCGGTATCACAGTTTAGGGATTGTACTTTGTTTGAGTTTGGTTCCCCGGTTTAAGGAGAATTAGTGGAAATCCACAGCTCGGGTTTACGAGTGTGGGACTAGAGTAGGATCATCGGTGTAGGGATCCGTACCAGGATACTACCGTGTTTACGATTGTATTCTCTATTTGTTATTGTGTGTTGTAATTATATTCCGCACTTGCTTAATTATTTTAATTAGCCTTTTAATTGCCATTATACTATTCAATCCCCCTTTAGTGTGTTGCTTAGTGTTCAAGGATCCTACAAGCCAATAATCGAGATACAGTGTCTTAATTATTGACCTAACAAGTGTCAAAGTATTCTTGAAGAGAGAATATAGACTCAAAAGAAAACAATTAGGGTCGATGCTATGTGCTGTGGATATGCAGTAGCACATAAAGAAAAGCAACATAATATGCAAAAGTAGGATCACTGACAAACTAACTCAGTGAGTAATGTCTATTGGATGATGGTGAGCTAACTTATGATGCCTATCAGTTCTCATTAGCGTGTCGGATTAGGGATAGGATGATCAGTATCAAGCCATAGCTTCAAATCTAGCCTTATAAGTGTAAAGGAAAAATGTGGAAACTGGAAAAATCCTAACTAGTGGTGTGAACATGATATAATTTTGTTCAAAAAGATAATATCCCCATGGTAATACGCAACCTTAATGCCCAAGAAATTCTGAAGAAGCTCAATGTCATTCATTCAAGTTGATTCTAAATTGTCCTTTAAGAGATTTAATGGTAACATATCATCTCCTCTAATAAAAATGTCTGCTACATAGATTAGGAGAATGACATAACCTTGAAATGTTTTGTGATAGTAAAATCAATAACAAGAAGGAATTGACAGAATCTCTCAAACAAAGCATGCGGTGCTTGTTTAAGATGATTGATATCTCTATGAAGACGTCATGCAAGATTAAATGAGCTTAAACACCATTAAGGGGATGTATGTACACTATGTCTACCAAGTCATAAACATTACAATTTATATCCATCTGAAAGATACACCAATTTTTAGCTGCAACAGCCATAATAAGCATATGAATACATATCATTTTAGCTACTAAAGCTTCCTCATTATCAATGCCATACTACTTAGAGAATACTTGGGCAAAAGGCAAGTTTTGTAACACTCGACTCAGCCACCAAACATGGGCATGACCATGCAGGTCCATTTACAGCTAATAGATAGGACATCATCAGGCAACGTTATAGATCTTAAGCGTTGGCTTATTGAAAAGCTGCCAGTTCTTCTAGCATTGCTTGTTTTCATTCTAGAAATTTTACTACATTGGTATACAATCTTGAATAAACTACATAGCATAAAAAATAAAGTAAATCACATATAATAAAAAATCCAAAATGTTTCAGGCATAACGAGCAAGCATATATATATATATATATTGATTACAAAAATAGGTGCATCATCTGCTGGAAATGAAGGAGGAGGATATACAACAATGTGTGTACTATGTGGTGGATACAGTGTGTCCTATGTGGTGGATATCATGTTATACGGTGAAGAAAGGATAAACATGAGTCATGCATCTGTGCATAGTAAAGAACATTTTCAACGAGGTTTACATGACAAGCTATATCGTTCGCTGAGAAATACAATAAATTAGAAAAACATAATTTAAAGTGTGATGGGAGCGATTATCACACTTATGACATATAAAGATAGTCATAATCAAATGATATGGTCTATAGTCTTGAGTATGAACGGTTATCTTGTATGGCCTTTGAAGGTAAAGGCAGCAATTTGGCGTCTATAGTCTTGAGTATGAACGGTTATCTTGTATGGCCTTTGAAGGTAAATGCAGCAATTTGGCCAGGTTGGGTCAGGTTTGGCACATGTGACGTTTGACTTGACTCTACCTAGAAAAATCCAACTGGCTCATGCCTAATCTAATTGCTTAAGCATGTTAGGTATAGGTTATGTTCGAGTCATGTTCACCAGTAGGCTACATCGATATGGTGTTAGTTTAGCATTAGACATTTAAAAAGGTCTAATTTTTTTGTAAAGGATGTGAATCAAACATAAGACCAAGCATGACAAAGAATATATGCTTATCATTAATTTACCTTTTGCTTTTTTAAAAATGTAAATTAAAATTATATACATGCACATGCATACCTATGCATGCATATGTTGTTTTCAGGTGGATACAAGTTGGATCATCCAACATGAACCAATATCGTTACTAACCAGGTCAAGCTGGTTAGCCTGGATTATACAATACATGCACAATTTTATTTATTTATATTTGTGTTTGTACAATACTCATTTAGCCCACATGTTTGATATCTTTTGATATCAGGACTTCTGGTCTAAACACTTCACGTTTCATAAACGAGTCCAGCTCAACTTATTATTGCCTTGTTCCACATTTTTGGTCAATCTCTACGTTTGCTTCATGCAATGGAGTGTGGAACGCTATTTATAAGTATCACATTTAGTGGCAAAATGAAACATGAATAAGTTATCGACAAGTTTGTTTTTTTATCCAAACACCCCCATGTACGTACATTATACATTAATACTTCAATTTATTCCAGATTTATCTCTTCTAGAGGTTCTAGAAAAGAAGATGATATGGAGACGAGCTCACTTTTCTATGGTTGTATTGTTTTAGGGTCTCTAGGAGTATTTCTCTCTTTGGAGCCTCGTGGTATGTCCTTTCATTATAATTTAGGAACATCCACTTTTGCTGCTGGTAAATTGCATCCATTATTTTTGGTATGTCAATCCTAGCTGGATTTTTAGCAGTAGGAATGTGTGATTTTGACAATATTCGGTTGGTCAAAAATATGTATGAGAACTGTATAACAGTTTCATAAGTGTGTATCTTTAAGATCTCATCACGGATCATGTTATTTGAAATGGTCAACTGAGCTTTAGACTCAGGGATGATGGTAATAACCAAGTTGGACCTAATACTGGGAATTTAAAGAGACTTGAATGTGAAGGATCTTCAGGATCAAATCTTCACCATCGGTTCTTTATATGATTACCTATCAAGGCACAATCTATGAGATGTGCTCTAAATGCTTCCCCTGTTCGGAGTGCTCAGAATCCATTTATCTTTGGTAACTACTTCCAATAAATAGTTCTAAGACGACATTTTGATGGTTTATAGTGGTGCTATGTGTAAGGACCTGGGCTATGGGGAAAACACTAGAAGGGATGGTTGAATAGTGTTTATAAAATTTAAACGATAGTTATACCAATTTAAATTCCTAACCAATAATAAATGCAGAGTTATAAATAAACCCAAAATGAAACAATGCTAACACAAAGTATTTTTCAAGGGTTCGGATTACCCAAGTCAACTTCCGACTTGTTCCCGGTAATCCTACGTCCCTTCCACCCGGATACCTCCGGATACTCAAGTTAGAAACCTAACTTGAGGTTTCCTTTAAACCCACTTGTAGCAACCCTACAAGTGAAATCGAAACACAATCGATGTCCTTGACTCCCACAACTTGGGATCAAGTAAACCACTATCACAAACCCAGAGTAAAACTAATATCAAAAGATATGAAATAATGAAATAGCAAAACTTAAAATCACATATGCCTTGAAGTAGAACTTGAAGGAGCAAGTGTGTTGTATGTTGAAGTCTCTTCTAAGAAGAGAGGAAAGCCCTTTCTCTTGTCACCACCAATTGCCTAGAGGATATCACTTTGATTCTAGGTTAGAGAGCAAGAGAGAATGAGATTGGAAATCTAGGGCTTTTGAATTTGAGAGCTTTGAAAACTTGAAGATGAAAGCTTTGAGTTTTCAAGAGATGATCAAGTAGATGCATAACCCCTCAATGGAACAGTAGCTGCCCTCTTTATAGGCTCTCTAAAACTCTCAAACAGAATCCCCAAAACCCCTTTTGAAATCCGTGGAGAAACAGCTAATTGATAGAATTTACACATTCGACAGTCAACTGGTGAAGAAACCACAGTCGACTGCTGCACTGTGTCGACAATCAACTGGTGAAGAAACCACAGTCGACTGCTGCACTGTGTCAGAGGGTAGGTGAGAATTCAAACAGTAACTTACCACGTAGGACAGTCGACTGATGAAGAGTCTGACAGGAGCCTGTAAACCTAACATGCGACTGAAAACCCTTCTGCAGGCGACTGAGCAAAACATGGGTAAGTTGAGAAAACTCAGAAAGTTTTGGGAAGACAAGACATGGGACTGATGTGGAACCTACAGGCGCCTGTGCCATGGGTAGGCGACTGTGAAACCGACATAAGTCGTCTGTCCCTAATAAGTGAAACTTTTCAGAGAGCAGAGTTGCAGAGAAAGAATCGACATGCGACTGTTGAAGCATTCATAGTCGCCTGTGCCTTAGGTAGGCGACTGCCAATACAACATCAGTCGTCTGACCGTATGAAGAAGAAAATGATTTTTGGACAGGAGAGAGACATGCGACTGACTAACAAACCACAGTCACCTGTAATTTGGACAGGCGCCCGTGTTTCGTACAACCGTCGCCTGAATAAAGTTAAAGTTGAAAGCCCCAAAAACCAACTGATAAAGTATGTTCAAAACAGATGACTGTAGAACAAATCACAGGCGACTTTTTGGAGATATGCACCTGTAAAACGTTCAGTAGTCACCTGTTGAAATCCCAAAATGCACTTGCTTGAGAAATGTGAATTGAAGGCTTAGGAATGTGATCTAATGATTTCCTAGAACAAAAATAAAGATGTGTGTGTGTGCTCCAATATAGCTCTACTTTTAAGCTACATACTAGAAGAGAATAAAAAGATTACATCTTGAAATAGCCTCTCTCTATCCAACGAATGAGCTTAAAATCTTCTAGGAGCTTCATTCATCATCTTTGATCTTCAATCCACTTTTCACGCTTTGATTGATACTTGAGTGACATCCATTGTTAATTGATTCTCATGAAATATTTTGGCAATGGATTAACTGCAAATAGGGGATTAGTCACAAGTATTTATGTTTGCTCATCATCAACACCAAGTAAGGAGAAGTCCAATACTCAATATTCTCCCACCTTTTGATGATGACAAACAAACATAAACATAAAGATAAATAATTGTGCTTAACGAAAACTTACTCCCCCTACATAGATGCCAATCAAGTTATAAGGGCATCTATAGATCAATTGAAGCAATCATGTAAGATATGCATCAATGAAATGATTTTAATGCTAGAAATTCTGGATTTTATAATCCAAGTTCATAATATCTTACTCCCCCTGAATCTAAGGCAACTTCAATCTTAGATTCAAGTTTAGAATTTACTTAGCACACAATTATGATATGTTGTTTATTTCTCCCCCCTATGGCATTATCCAAAAAGTGGGAGTAGAAAAACAACCATAGTGCTAAATAAGTACTAAAACAATCATGAGAGTCTAAAGATGGGATATATATTTAATGTGATGCCAAAATAAAATCGAGAAAACACTAATGTGCATCATAATGATATATACCAAAAACTTATCAACACAAGAATTTTAGTTGACTAAAGGAATGAGAATCCAATATCAACATTTCAAAAACAAGAAAACGTCTCACATCACATCATGTATATAATAGAGCATAAAGAGAGACACAATTTCACAACACATGAACCTGGATCACAAAGGAGCACAATATATACGAAACAAAAAGAGATATGATATAATATATATATATTTGATATATATACATATATATATATATACATATATATATATATACATACATATATATATATATATATACATACATACATATATATATATATATACATACATACATATATATATATACATACATATATATATATATACATACATATATATATATATATATACATACTATATATATATATATATATATATATATATGAGTGAATACAAGGAGTACAAATGACAAAACAACTCCATATACATCATCATCCATCAGTACAATAAAAAAAATACAGACAGACACTCAAACTCTCAACCTTAGCAAAACAATAGGCCTAAAGGGGAGAAGTCTCCGTGAAGCGTCAATCCAAAACAGCTGCAGATGAGTGTACAAGAGTAGCCAACTCAACACGGAAGTCCTGGGCATCTGGATCATCAGAAATATCCTCGGGAAGAGGAGCAACAGCAACATCAGAGAAGTCATACTGAGGATCTGGAGAAGAAACCGGCTCAGAAGCAGTGTCAACAGTAGGCTCAGGAAGCTCAATGGTGATCGGGGGAGGAGGCTGAGAAGGCTGAGGAGATGGTACAAAAGACCTGAGATGGGCAAGGAAGGGAATGCCCTGATGCTGGAACATCAGATGGAACAACTCATAAAGACCAGAAACCTTCTCGTCCAACAGATCACGAGAGGGTACATCAGATGAAGAAGTCTGAATAGTAGGTGGAGCGATGGATGAAGACATGGCTGAAAAAGACTGCCTCTTCTTTGATGCTGTCTGCAGAGCCGAAGAGGACTTCGATTTAGCAGATGCATCAAGAGGAGGGCCAAGAGGCATGGGCTCATATGGGGACAGATCGATCCCGAAATGACGAAAGACTAGAGTGAGTAGTCCTCCATATGGAATATAAGAGGAAGCAGTAGTGAACTCGACCTTGTCCATTCGATCAAGGAGGACCCGACCCAGTTCACAGACATGCCAGAGAAGATGGCGTACATGCAACAGAGGATCTCTTGAGAAGGTTGATCAGAGGAGCCATATTTTGGCAAGATGTTGGACTTCACCACTAGGTGAATAGCCCAACCTAAAGCAGAAAACATGGAAGCCCCGACATTAGAGGAAAGATATGAGGGGATCACAGAGAACATGTCCTGAAGGACAGTCTGATCAAGATCAGCAACGTCAGAGAGTGAAATATCAGTGGGCAAGGAGCCAGAGGAAGGAATCCTAAGAATGGCTCCTAGGAGAATAGGGTCAAGCCTGATATGAGTCCCCTGAACAATAGTGTCAATGACACCCGTGTTAGGATATTCACCACAAATGCGCTTGGCATAGAATAGTTTGACAAGGAATGGATATGCATGAGGGGAGTCCACATGAGAGAATCAAAACAAATCGACCAAATAGGTCGACGTGAGGATCTCGGAAAGTCTCTCAGCAGTGAAGGACTGATAGACAATGAATCGCTCACGAAGGAGCTTGATCCCAAGTATAGCATGAAATTTTGCCAAACAATCATTGTCTGGACAAATAGGGACACGAGGATCAGTAGGAGGAGGCCTGGGTGGATTTTGGCCTTGGGTTGTAACGGGAATAGACTCTGGGTGGGTGTCAGCAGCCACACGAGTAGAATCAGCCCCAGCGGTAGGCTCATTGATATGAACACCAATGGGTCTATGCTGACGCTTCTGAAGAGGCTCAACGAAGTCTTCTTCTTCGGAGGAAGAAGAAGTAGAATCAAAAGCATCCGAAACATCAGAGAGGGGTTGCGCAAATTTGGTGTGGGCTCTATAAGTGGTTTTCTTGGGTTCGACAGCAATGTGTTTAGGATTCCTAGGCTTCCTAGGAACAACGGCTTCCCCTTTGGTCTTGGGAGGAGCCATCGCACGAATCAAGAGAAAAATGATAAAGATATAGCACGATCAAAAGAAAACATGAGAGATATACTAAATCCGCGACGAACAACGGAGGAGGAGAGACCCAAACTCTCGATCGAGTAATCGACGGGTAGGATCTTCGAATCGAAGAGGAAGACGAAGATACGGTTGACGTTTGAAGGAGGAAGACGAGGGAAATCGATCGGATGAGAGAGAAAAATCCGACGGCCTCATGAATATAAGTTGGGGGCAAAAGAATTTGGGCCGTTAGATCGTCAGATTGACAGCTTATATAGAATTAACGAACCGCCATAGATTTGGACAGTCGACTGATGTGTAATTGTCAGTCGACTGGCCGAAAAGATAGAGACCTGATTTGGGTAGATAGACAGGCGCTTGTTGAGTAACTCACAGTCGCCTGGCAAACTGACAGTTGACTGTAAATTACGTAACAGTCACCTGACATAGGGTCAAAAAATATGATGAATAAACAGAGACATTTCAAGATCAGGACAGGAGCCTGATGAACAACTTGTAGTCGCCTGTCGGAGAGACAGGCGCCTGGCAAATGTACACCAGTCTCCTGTGCAAAAAATTCAAAATTTAGATAAGAAAAATTAGAGTTGGGCAGGCGACTGTCGAAGGATTGACAGTCGTCTGTCCTGGTCCAAAAATGTATAGAGAGGCTGAAATCAAGAGGATTAAGACAACTCACCCTAAGACCTATACTTTAACAATTCTCTAAAGAAGTAATCATTATAAAAAATTATAGATAACATACAAATCACGTATTAACGCAAACAAACAAAATCATCAAAATCTCAAATACATCTCATTGAAATATATGTAAACATATGACATATCAAAACAAGAGAAGTGAAATGGTGACATGAGTTCAAAGAATGATTTAACATAAAAGTATGAACTCCTATAATTCAGATTCACCCATAATCCTTAATTCTCTACGCAATCTCACAAATGAATCTTATTTAAAAGGTTTAATGAAGATGTCGACGATTTGTTTTTGGGTTTCAATGTGCACTAAGATGATGTTCTTCTTAGCTACATGATCATTAATGAAGTGGTATCTCACATCTATGTGTTTGGTACGGGAGTGATGTACCAGATTCTTGGAAAGGCAAATTTCGCTTTGGTTATCAACCATGATAGGACAAGTATCACAATTGACACCATAGTCTTTGAGCGTGTGTTTCATCCAAAAAACTTGTGCACATGCAAGAACCGTGGCAATATATTCTGCTTCAGTTGTGGACAATGATACCAAGTTCTGTTTCTTGGAAAACCAAGAAACTAGAGAATTTCCTAGAAAATGGCAAGTGCCACTAGTACTCTTCCTATTAGATTTGCATCCGACAAAGTTGGCATCACTATATGTGATTAGCTCATATGTGCTAGACTTAGGGTAAAGTAACCCATAATCTAGTGAATGGTTGAGGTAACAAAATATTCTTTTAACCGCAATCATGTGTGACTCCTTAGGTCTAGCTTGATATCTAGCATACAGACATATGAAGAACATAATATCAGGCCTAATAGCTGTCACGCCCCGCTTCCCTAAAATGGAAGGCGAGACGTGATGAGGTCCGCTCAGATGTGGAGCTGTGAAGCTGCAGTCTGATAAGCGTCTGTAAAAATTTCAAATAGTAACAGATCCTTTGCATTGCGACAGAACAACAATGATAATAGTAAAGAAGTTATAAAAGAAAACATCACCAACATCCAGAATATTATTCCAACATCACAGAGCAGTCACAAAAAGTACAAGTTTGAAAAATAGGCCTAAAGCATGGCCGAATGGTGCTGCGCACCTAACAACCTAACAACAGCTACTAAGAAGGTAACAACAACTAAAAGAGAGTCACCGGCTGAGACTAAGGGTAGGACCGGTATCTTCGAACGTGACATCAGTAACCTGTTGACCTCTGCAACCTACTCAGGCTCAAACCTGACATGTGACACCCAAAGAGAAAAGGGCACATGTCAGCAAAAGTCTTCCAAGAGAAAAACAGGAAAACTTTTGTGCAAGGAAACATAAGTGCAAAAATGTACAACTAGCAGTTCTAAAGTAAAGAAGATGACATGGCATGAATGCAGCAGTTTAAACATGAGCATGAATGTAACAATTTAAAGATGAATATGAAAAGTAACATTGGCACGACACGTTGTAGATAAAGCTACTAAACAATATTCACGATTTTCACGATTAACTTGCATTCACGATGTGCACAGGGTTTACGCCTTACAGCTGAAGTTGCTGATCTGGCATACTTCTACACTGAGTGGTCGATTAACCCTACCCCTACACGTGTATCGAGCGTTGGTTTCCCAACAACATTGTGCTCGCTTCTGGATCACGAGCCAGGAAGTTTTTTCAATATGGCATAGGGTTGTGCCTGCAAAAGCAGGTGCCTAGCCTCAATAGCAATAACATTTGTAGCGTGTGCTACTCAATCACGAAGAAACATGATGCATGACATGACATGGGATAAGCAGTTAAAGTGCGTACCGTTAATTGAAATTTAAGCATGACATGGCAGCATGAAAGAAAGCAAGTAAAGGTGTCGGATCTAGCTTCGTTGTCAAGCTAGATCAAGTAGGGTGTCAGATCTAGTTTCGTTGTCAAACTAGATCAAAAAGGCGTCTAGGCAGCTATCATTTCACTGTCTAGTCTCTTTTACGCGATTTTGCAAAATGGCCTAAAACATGGCCTAAAACAAGTACTGTGCAAGTTTCACTTGCCTAAAAGAGATGTGCTGCAAGTCTCAGATCGATGAGTCCAAATACTTCCTATGTGTTCAAACCATCACCCAACCTACAGTCCCATATTATTATCTTCAATTAGTGAGTAACCAAGGCAATGAAAAACACAATTTTTATCTTGTTAACATGCGGGCGTGGGTTCCTACGGAGAGAGACTTACCTCAACACGACGCAAGAGCTACTCTGACGTCAGGTAGCGACGTCAGGGGTTGGATTCCAGTAGTGTGAACGATACGGAATGACGGTTTCTCTTTGATAAAACACGTGCACGAATAAGTTCGTAACGACAGACTAGAATTATTAGACAACCCTAAAACGTCTAATGAACCAATTTTAATTAGGTTTTCTAATCCAAGATAGGTGACACATCAATAATAACGATCGCTAAAATTATTAACATGATAATTACTACACATTGCTAGTATGGCAATTAAACAACGATACAATTAAGCAACCTAGGTTACAAGTAAACTAAAAGTCGTCTAGACAAGTTATTAACCTTATAATCATCATTATCATCGTTATAATAGATTACTAATAGATCAAGATCAATTTAATAGTCCACAAAATTATTGGCAAGCTAAACTTAGGGTATCAAGAGAACGTTTACTAGCCGTTGTGAAGAAGGGATCCCACAAAGTAACCGAAAGATCAACGCGAGTATCCACGGCTAGAGGGATGGATGAACGGCTCGAGGGAAGGCTGCCAACAGCCCCGACGCTACCGTGCATTGCTGCAGTGTGAAAGAGGCCGTTACAGCTGCGAAGAAGGGTGTCGCTGCCGCGCGGGGCCTGCTGTCGTGGATAGCGCCTGAGCAGCGCTGATGGTAGCGGTTTTCCGACGGGGTTGTCAGAGAGAGGGCTGACGGGGTCAGGGATCACCATGGGAGAGGCCTCAGGGCGACTGTCGTGCGAGGACGACATCAGGCGACGATGGGGACAGCGCCGGGCGGTGCTGTGTTGACAGCACTGCTGCTGCAGCGCCGGAGCAGCGTTTTGTGCTCTTAGTGGAGCACAGCCACCGGATTCGGTGGTCAGGCCGGAGGGTCAGTCGCTGGGAGGGGCTAGGCGACGGGGAACGTCCGACGATGGGTGGAGCACAAGGCGGTGCTGTCGGGGGTTTGAGGTCGGAGGAGAATGAGGGTTGATGAAGAGATGACGGCACGAGGAGGAAAAACACGATGAGAAAGAACCCCTAGGGCTTGCGGGCTGAAAAAGGGCTTGGGTTTGCTATTTAGTGCTAGTTTCGGGTTGCACTAAGAGACTTGAGGGTGCAGCTAAAGAAGGGTAAGATAGGATTTTGGGTGGTGAATAGAAGATGAGAGATTTCTTCTCATACGTAAGGATTGATTCCCTTTGCTATTCAACATTGGAGTTTGGGTAGTTTGAGGGTAAATGGGAGAGAGAATGTGAGAGGGTAGGGTATGGTTATGGGGGAAAATAGGGTGACACTAGCTTAGGGAAAAATATCATGTTAACTTAGGCCTAATAGCTGATTAATGGGAAATCTAGTGCACAAGTGGGTCAAAGGTACCCGATATTTACGAGAAACATACAGGGGCGACCGTGTCGATGAGAGAAACAAAACTAAAGAGATCGATCACAAGTTTGGCGACGAGAAACGAAACTAAAAATAAAAAGGTCTCACGACAAAAGTGAAAATCACGACGCCTCTTCAAACAAAGTTATCTTGTGGGGGAACGACCCGTGAAATAACGTTCCAAAATAATTCCACAAATTAATACCCTTCAAGAGGGTCACAACGGCATATCACACTATAGGGTTCGGATACAAGAAGGGTCCAAAATAATTACGTGTACGAATAAGAGTACGTACACGAATAAGTGTACGATCGAAAACAGACCGTGACATCCTACCCACCTTAGAATAAAGTCCGTCCTCAGACTTTCTAACTACAATAACGTATCTACTAGTCTTCTAGTAACTACCCCAATCACACTATAATTCAACCAGGTATAGTCACTCCAAGTGCTAATATTGCACTAGATAGTCAAACATTAATACTGTAGGAATATTATGCCCTTGAGGCCATTTATTCCTGTGTGAATAGCACAAACATCTTGTTCGAAATAACAGTAAGCTGTTTGGTAATAATTTATCTAAGTTATTTTATAATTAGATATCGACTTAGGTAAAGTCCTGAGACTTTATGCAAGGTCAAACGGGTATCGAGATGAGTATCTCGATCATGGAGAAACGTTTGACCGTCTGTAGCATAAGTCTGAAATGGTTCGTGGTCGTAGATGTTTCGAGACAAGGATATCGAAACATCGGATAGACCATTGTGTCTTAGTCTTCACCGTTTAGCGGTGGCGGTGATTCTCATGATCGCTAGACTTGGCGAAGTCGAAGACGAGACACAGGTGCTCATTAGAATGAGTTCACTGAACGATCCACTATAGTTATCATATGGTTATATTGACCAATCTGTCAGTGATAACTCTGAGTGATGATAGGATAGTTGGTCTTTTGACTTGAGGTCATTTTGACGGACCTGTGCGTGAACGGTGCCACTTAGATCAACTGACCTAGCTTCGAGGCGAGGCCTGTCGAAAGGTCTTTTGATTGGGTGTCACTTGAAACATACGAGGCGAGTAATGACCAAGAGAGGATTCGTCTCTCCCGGTCAATGGGAGTTAGTGTCGTAGAGTTAGTTCGGTCTTTAGTAAAAACTCTGCGCAGAGTATGTTGGAAGAAGTCCAACATTAGTTGACTAAAGATTGATCGAAACTAACCGGAGTCAAGTTATTGGGGTTGACAGTTTGACCGTACCCAGACTTGATCTACACGACACAGTTTAGACGAAAAGACTATAACTACGGAATTCATCACGGAAACAGTCAGGTGGTCCCGACAATACTCATGTCAATGAGTTAACCACATAATGATGATTCCTGAAGCAGGGACGGCAACCACTGCTCGTGGTCACTGCCGTATAGGGCTTCGAGCCCAACCTGTTGTAAGGGTCAGGCTGTAGGGTCTCACACAGAGTGTAACGCTTCGTCTAGTAATAGGTAGAAATTAGTTAGGGAGAATAATTGCATTTGATGCAAAAGAAGAGAAAATTGCATTTGATGCAATATGGCAATTTAAGCTCAGATAGGGACTATTTTGCATTTGATGCAAAGGCGATTAAATATGTATTAAATTGTTTAATACAATATTTAATAATACAAACGCAAGGAAATGGTTACCGGTAAGACGGGTTCATCCCGCTCTAAACACAGGTTCGAACCGCGTCGAAAACGGGTCCAAACGAGACCAATAAGTCTATTTAAAGTGTTTAAATAGAGAGCCCAAAACAGACCCAAACAATAAAGCCCACACCTTTAAATAAACTGTATTTGTTTGTGTGTGGGCCCGGCCCAAAGGCCGGGCTTCTCTCAGCCGCAAAAGGGAAAGGGGGGGCGCCACGTGGCGCCCCCCGGTTGGCCAAAACTGGCGCCCATGATGGGCGCCAGGCAGAATTGCGGGCCCGGGCTTTGCCCGGGCCCGGGCACGTGCGTGCCCGTGCAAATGCACGGGCACGCCGCCTGCACGCGGAGGAGCGTGCAGCGCACGCGCCTCGGGGCGCGTGCGCTGCACGCGCCTGGCGCAGTTGGCCCCGCACGCAGCCCTAGGGCTGCGTGCTTCGTACGGCGGCTGGGTTTGTGTTTTTGGGTGGGGTTTTTGGCATACTTTGACACTCAATTGGAGGGTCAAACGAACTCCGATTGACGAACGGTTTTTTCCTATGCGTTCACCGTTGAACGCTTGTCGTATTGATAGGTTGTATCAATCCTGAAGCTCAACGGGTGAGTGAGTTAAAATTCACGGAAGTTTGCACTTTGTGAAGTGCAAACTAACTTAATTTTAACTAACCCAATTATTTAGTCCCACATCGGATTTTGAGAAAAGGGGAGAGTCCGCCGCCTATATAAATAGGGGTCTCCCCCCTTTCTCAAAACTCGTCCCAAGCTCTAGATCTGAGCGGCTCTCGTAAATGTTGGAGCACGCTCGGATCTAAGCTTAAATAAATATTTCTCTATCTCCCTAAATTCTGCCTTACTCCTGCGGGCTCTGGCAAAGCCACAAAGGAGTTCGGATTCTGGATCTGAAATCTTGGCGGAGGTTTCACTCGCGTGAAACTTTCTTCGGCGCGTGGTTGGCTCGACGGCACGGGGATTGATCGCCTCGGGATGCGGAGCGGTTCGAGGAGCGGTTCGGGGAGCGGTTCAAGGAGCGGCTCGGCGTGGGACGGGAGCAGCTCGGAAGACGGCGCGGAACATCTCGCCTGCTCCAGGGCTGAGATTCCGGGTATGTGGTTAAAGTAGTATATTAGCATTAGTTTAGTTTAATCGCAGTAGGCTAGATCCTTCTTGGATGGTCAGACCCATCCCAAGTCGGCATAGATCTTGGCACAGGGTTTTGGACCTTAGGGCCAAGTTAAAATTGTTTTAACTTGCATGTTAATTTAGATTAACTAGTTTTTCCTTCCGCTGCTATGTTTTTCTGTCTATGTTCCGTCCGACTTAGGACGGGACTAGAATTTTTGTGCCCTAAGGGACCGCCAAAATCCCTACAGTGGTATCAGAGCTTGTTGAGCTTGAGTACGGGTTCTCGGGTTATGAGCCGACCCGAAGTAATCGCTCTTACCGTACCAAGTCCCGATAAGATGGGGATCTTATAATGGGTTGGGCATTGTCGAGAGGCTTGCCGTAAAACAAGTTTCTGAGGTATCTTGTGACGGGTCTAGGGTGCCATGGATGATGGGCCTTAACAGCGTCGCAATGATATCAGAGTGATACCCTACAGTGGTATCAGAGCCTAGGTTTGCGTAGCGATCTAGGTACTGCGATTTTATTAAACGTGTTTAATGCTTTTAAATACTTTTTTAATTTAAAATGTTTTAAAATTATGAGATAAATTTTAAAAATGTTTTAGATGTTCTAAAATTTTCCTTTGAAATTTTTGAACATGGAAATTTTTAAAATGACGTTTTAAAATTTATGTGATAACTCTTAAAACTAATTTTTTTTTTAAAAAAGTTTAAAATTTATTTTGGATGCCTAAAAATTTTATATGATAAATTTTTAAGCATGAAATTTTAAAATGATGATTTTAAGTTTATGTAAAATTGATTTTAAGGCTTTAAATGTTATGCGATAAATTTTTTAAACGTAGCATGCAAATTAGTGATTTTAAAATTAAGTTTTTTTTATGAGATAAAATAAAATAATTTCAAAATCATATTTTAAATTTAATTGTTAAATTTATGTTTGCATGCAGAAATAGTTTATGCGATAAACTTAGTATATTTAAATGTTAAATAGTTGTGCACTATCTTTATGCGATAAATTAGTGTAGCTTTATTTTTATGGCTTGTTAATCTTGTCCCTTATTTGATAACACAAGACAACCTCTTAGGTTAGCCATTAAAAATGATTAAAATTTATTACTTGAATTTTAATGACATGCTATGTTTTAATAAATCATTAACAACAATATTAAGACCTAATTCCTGATTAGGGTAGTCCTTTAAATGAATTTTCAATTCTAATTGTTATAATTAATTTTCATTAAAGGACTTCGCTTCTAGCGTTGTTAATAAAATTTATTAAAATCCTAATAACGATTAGGGTAGCACGTGAACCTTATAGTTGATAAGGACTTAATAAAAGTTATTAAACAATCCTAAAAATTTTGAATTTAAGGATTCAACTAGTTGATAGGATTAATTAGTTGTTAATAAAAGCTGTTAGTCTATGGCATACATACAAAAATGACAAGCTTCATTCAATGGACCATGATCCAGTCAATGTGCTTGGCTAAGAGTTCTGGGTCAACCCTTGCTAGTCCAAGGGGTAGTGATCCTGGCTTAGTCAATTCCCTGGCTGAGTTCCGCTGGACCGCAATGTCGCGAATCATGATTGTATGACACCCTGGACTATATCTAAGTCAAATACGTTAATGATCTTTTTCAAGATTAGCCGTAGCCCTCCTTGTTTTAGGGGTTAGCAACTATAGGGCCCGTGTTATAGTTGTTGAGATACACTCAAGCTGTGACACGGCAACCCTGTAGAAACTAACTCCTTAAATACATAAGATGAAATCTTGACTAACCCTAACCGTCGTCTCGTACCCCGAGCGCCGGCGTAAGTTAAGTCAACGATGTAGTCTGACTAGATGTAGTCTAAGACCTGACCCAAACCGACGTGTCGTGCATACACGAGCTGAGGGGCAAGTCAGGCTAGACATGAAAACAAGGGTCCGACTAGACTAGACATGGTGATTTGGATGAGCACACTCATGATCACGAATGGCTAGGGGCAAAAACCGATTAAGAGAGTCATATCCGATATGATCGATGAAGAGTCATCTTCCGATCGCAGAGTCAATCAACTTGTTGAGCTACACTCAAGGTTGTTTAGACTCAAGGTGATTGGAACTCTTACCCATTAATTTTTAATTCGATTAAATCGTTCGTTATTAAGCTTTAAAACGATCGTAAAAATAGTGGGAGGGTATAGATAGATAAAAGCCAATCTACCTATATTTAATATTGAACATATGCTAAAACTAGGGCAAGACTATGTTTTTCGTAGGAATTAAAATATAATATTTTAATAAGTTAATTGGTCAATAAGTTGATTAATTGAATATCGAGTTAAATTCTAATTGATAGAATTAAAACTATATTCTCATTGACATTAAATGACCTTCTAAAGAACAGACTTAAGAAATATGATTTCATTAAGTTCTGGGTCCAACAAATAAATTAAAAGCTACATGTCACTCGTCTCTATATGAGGCAGCTTGAACATATAGGACATTCAAAGTATGTTTCTCCCTACAACTTGTCGAGCTACCCTCAAGGTTGTATGGACAAACAATTTTGATCCGCAAAGTTCGAAAATTCGATCAAACCGTTTGACTCGAATACGAGTGCATGAGCGGTGCAAGACTATGTATCCCAACCGGATCTTGAGACTAGCAACTTCTTGAGCTACACTCAAGATTGCAAAGCTCAAGCGTTTGGATACATACGTTGCTTGCAAAGCTATTATTTATGTTGATATCTAAATATGATTTAGAAAAGGAAGAAGGCACTTCGGAAAGTCAATTGAGAAAGTTAGTTTAATTTATCATTAGTACATGCATAAGTAGGAGGAAATGAAAATGTGACATATTTTGATGTCACGATTTCAGAATGAATTGTTATACAAAAGACGTTTAACACATTTTGACGAATGTCGTCACATTGCTTCTGAAGTAATGTTTTGCGTTAAGTAATTTGTAAATAACTAAATATATATTAAATGTTAATATATAAATACACAAGATAGTAGCAAACTTATATGGTAAAATTAGACTAGGCCGTATCTAGAGATTAAGCTTCACAAGTCACATAAAGAGGGGTCTGACCTCTCGTATTATGAAGTCTACGGACACTTGTGAGTCTTAGCCTCTTAGATACAATGGCCGAAACCCATCTGTGAGACAGTGGGAGAATGAGTTGTCGAACTCAGTCTAGTACATACTGATGTACCTGAGTCTAGATTAACCAAAATAAGTTATTCGTATATTTTATTAAGACACGTGTTCTTGATGAAACACAAGTCTGATAAAAATAAAGAACGAAATGACTAAAGTATTTAAACTGATTCGATTAGATCGAATGGTCAAATACTTAGCTAAATAAAATCTTGTGTAATTAAAAGAAAATGTGATTTTCTCTCAGGTCAAGTCCGTTAACACATCAGTGTGTTAAAAGGTATAAATCACACTTAATTAGATTTAGTGTGATCCATTGTAAGTGACTCTGAGTTGAGTCCTCCCTCTGGGTTAAGTCCCAGATAGTAATGCCTAGGTTTTGATAATGTTCTATAAGGACATTATCAATAAGATATTCATTAAATCAATCGTAAGGAAGTTGTAAAATTACTCGAATCTCGTGAGACGGATTGTCGAGTTAGACATCATAACTGATGATGACTCAGTCAACTTCTAGGATAAAATTCGGAGTAGTAACTCCGATTTAAAACTTGATGTAGGTCCGTGTGCGTAAATAAATTTGAGAATTTAGTTTATGTACCCAAGGAAAATGTTTCCTCACTTTCTGCAAGTAAATCTTTAAGTTGAAAGATTGGTGCAGAAAGAAAATAGTGAAGTACAATCATGTTGGACGAGAACGGTTTTCATCCTAATTTCTTTAAAACGGATTATGATGAAACCGTTTTCGCCAACAGATGTGTACAGATCTACTCGGACCAAAGCCGATGTAAAACGCTTAAGTTGACCATGAAAGTTGGAGCATTCACTTATAAGTTCGTTTTTCTAAATATGATTTAGACGGACCAACTTATATGAATTGGCCAGATAATTTTCAAGGTCAGTGGGAGCGTGAAAATTACATGCGAGACATCAAAGAGATGGAACATATATTTTGATTAAGTAATCAAAAAGTTTGATTATTTATCAGAAATGAATATGAACCATTTGAAATGACCAATAACTAATTTGAAATTATTATCGTAAGATACGATGAACTGGATAAGATCCAGGGAAATAAAGTATTATAGATTCCGATAGACCAAGTGAATTATTTGAATGAGATTCAAATGGTTGGTCTAACATAAACATAGAAACTCCTTAAGTCTATAGTGTAGACGGTCTTAGCAGATCCACTCACGAAGGCTCTATCACATGAAGTCGGGAAAACTTATGTGTAAAACGATATTAGATATCGAGATAAATGGGCCTGAGTGCAAGTGGGGAGATGTAGGAATATTATGCCCTTGAGGCCATTTATTCCTGTGTGAATAGCACAAACATCTTGTTCGAAATAACAGTAAGCTGTTTGGTAATAATTTATCTAAGTTATTTTATAATTAGATATCGACTTAGGTAAAGTCCTGAGACTTTATGCAAGGTCAAACGGGTATCGAGATGAGTATCTCGATCATGGAGAAACGTTTGACCGTCTGTAGCATAAGTCTGAAATGGTTCGTGGTCGTAGATGTTTCGAGACAAGGATATCGAAACATCGGATAGACCATTGTGTCTTAGTCTTCACCGTTTAGCGGTGGCGGTGATCTCATGATCGCTAGACTTGGCGAAGTCGAAGACGAGACATAGGTGCTCATTAGAATGAGTTCACTGAACGATCCACTAGAGTTATCATATGGTTATATTGACCAATCTGTCAGTGATAACTCTGAGTGATGATAGGATAGTTGGTCTTTTGACTTGAGGTCATTTTGACGGACCTGTGCGTGAACGGTGCCACTTAGATCAACTGACCTAGCTTCGAGGCGAGGCCTGTCGAAAGGTCTTTTGATTGGGTGTCACTTGAAACATACGAGGCGAGTAATGACCAAGAGAGGATTCGTCTCTCCCGGTCAATGGGAGTTAGTGTCGTAGAGTTAGTTCGGTCTTTAGTAAAAACTCTGCGCAGAGTATGTTGGAAGAAGTCCAACATTAGTTGACTAAAGATTGATCGAAACTAACCGGAGTCAAGTTATTGGGGTTGACAGTTTGACCGTACCCCAGACTTGATCTACACGACACAGTTTAGACGAAAAGACTATAACTACGGAATTCATCACGGAAACAGTCAGGCGGTCCCGACAATACTCATGTCAATGAGTTAACCACATAATGATGATTCCTGAAGCAGGGACGGCAACCACTGCTCGTGGTCACTGCCGTATAGGGCTTCGAGCCCAACCTGTTGTAAGGGTCAGGCTGTAGGGTCTCACACAGAGTGTAACGCTTCGTCTAGTAATAGGTAGAAATTAGTTAGGGAGAATAATTGCATTTGATGCAAAAGAAGAGAAAATTGCATTTGATGCAATATGGCAATTTAAGCTCAGATAGGGACTATTTTGCATTTGATGCAAAGGCGATTAAATATGTATTAAATTGTTTAATACAATATTTAATAATACAAACGCAAGGAAATGGTTACCGGTAAGACGGGTTCATCCCGCTCTAAACACAGGTTCGGAACCGCGTCGAAAACGGGAGTCCAACGAGACCAATAAGTCTATTTAAAGTGTTTAAATAGAGAGCCCAAAACAGACCCAAACAATAAAGCCCACACCTTTAAATAAACTGTATTTGTTTGTGTGTGGGCCCGGCCCAAAGGCCGGGCTTCTCTCAGCCGCAAAAGGGAAAGGGGGGGGGCGCCACGTGGCGCCCCCGGTTGGCCAAAACTGGCGCCCATGATGGGCGCCAGGCAGAATTGCGGGCCGGGCACGTGCGTGCCCGTGCAAATGCACGGGCACGCCGCCTGCACGCGGGAGGCGCGTGCAGCGCACGCGCCTCGGGGCGCGTGCGCTGCACGCGCCTGGCGCAGTTGGCCCCGCACGCAGCCCTAGGGCTGCGTGCTTCGTACGGCGGCTGGGTTTGTGTTTTTGGGTGGGGTTTTTGGCATACTTTGACACTCAATTGGAGGGTCAAACGAACTCCGATTGACGAACGGTTTTTTTCCTATGCGTTCACCGTTGAACGCTTGTCGTATTGATAGGTTGTATCAATCCTGAAGCTCAACGAAAACAGACCGTGACATCCTACCCACCTTAGAATAAAGTCCGTCCTCAGACTTTCTAACTACAATAACGTATCTACTAGTCTTCTAGTAACTACCCCAATCACACTATAATTCAACCAGGTATAGTCACTCCAAGTGCTAATATTGCACTAGATAGTCAAACATTAATACAACATACATGTATACACATGCACTCTCTATACTTATACCTATCATAGACAGTCAAATTCATACACATACTTCTATCATTCATGTAGTCACGTACATCCCCTATATAGCTATCACACACTATCACATGAATAAGTCTCTCATACTTATATGGAAATAATTTCACACTAGCAAATACAATCATAGCACTTACGTACATATAACTACCTATGAACGAACAAACATGGATATACTACTCCCTATATCTCCTAGTATACATCCAACACCAAACACATCAACACATATACTCACACCATACCATTATTAAATCAGGTTTACTATATCTAACATACATTCACTATTACTATAATTTCACAAATATATAGTTATTCAAATACACGCAGATACTTCACCATATAATCACAAATACCTATAACTAAGATACTTACCTGTGCATGGTGCATACCCACACACGCTAATATACTATTCATACATACTTCTCATACCACTATATACTTAGCACAACAACACACCTAGTTTAGCTAAGAGACATACCTCAAACATGGAAAACCTTAGTAATTAACTATACCACAATACCAACACTCATAACTATAATAGGGTATAGTCACCCACAATCATGTGCGTAACACAACCAGACACAAACAATCCTATCACTATACATACATCATCCATCGCTATATTCATGGTACTACACGCAAACCACAGACATATGTAACAATATACTTAGAGTATACCCATTCAAGCATGAGTGAGACTCAAAACCCACATCAGAATACTCTATATACATAACACGGTATCTATACATATACAAATACCACTCCAATATGTATGTACTAGTCATAACCCATGCCCGGGCACGGTTCATTTAAGATTTTCACCCGCGAAATCTTTGTTCCCAAACATTATTTACACAGTCAAATTTGTGCGGAACAACAAATTCGGTGTAGAACAATAAATTCGGCAAGGGCGCCTTTGAGTCGGAACAATAAATTTAGCGGGCGCCTTCGGCGCGAAGGGTGGAAGTGTATAAGTGTGTGTGTGTGTGTAAAAAGTGGAATAAGAGGCTTTTTTAGCAAAAGGGGGAAATATGTGGTATTCTGCGCAAATGTAGTGATTGTGGGGGGTTTGAAAATACGATGAAAAAAGTGGTAGTTTTTCCAAACACTCATCTCAACCCTTCTTTTACCAAGATTAAATCCTAGCCATTCTTTTATCAACCTCTTTATACATCATCATGACATCAGCTTGTCCCAGTCAGCCCTAGAATTCAAAAACCTTTGTGTTTTAATATATATATATATACACACACACACACACCAACGTAACCACATACATACCATAATAATATTACAATCATCAGCACACGTATATAATCAAATATATTATCCCTTATATGCATGCATCGTATAGCCACATACCTATGATATATATATACATATCATAGCAATATTAAATATAATCAGTACACTACTACCTATACCTATCCATGCATAGCCACGACAAACAGTAATCGTGTATACCTCATGGTATACACGCACACACACAACATCCCATAAAGACAAGCAATACCAAACAAAATTATAACCCTATTATCATCCGTATATCACCCATATACTCATGCAGCAAATACATAACTACTTACGTCTAAGCACAATACATATCTACGTACGAGCACACACTCACACGTACTAACACATTGGTCATGTAATAGGCCTACTCACTTAACTATAAGTACACCTATTATCACTACCCAACATACACATGACTTACTAGTATACTATTTCAAACATTTACCATATACTCTACTAGCAGATATACAAACACTAAATCTAATATACATAAACGTACCTAAAGTGGTATGGCTATCCACACATATAAAACTAATATCATCCATACAACTTCACACATATAACATGAATACCACTGGTATACATATATCACACAAGAGGCAAACATTAATATACTACAGGGAAATACACTCATACGTGAGTGATACGCCAGGGTCACACACACGAGTCCACACACTCTACTTATACATGTACCACAACGACATCACAAAAATATAAATCAATGGGCCCATTACTAAACTAGAGTCGACATAGGAAACGATAAGCACTATTGGCTAAACAATAGAAGGGAAACTGAAACCAAGAGCGTAAGGAAGAAAACATCGGAAAGAACGAGTTTCGTTAAGGTGATGATAAGGAGACAGCTTGGTTAGGCGAAACATGGATATAATTGTGAATGTTTAGGTAGAGGAAAGGAATGTGTAATAATACCCTTATAGATAACGAATAATAGTGTGTAAATGACATAGTTAAAATACGTAAAGTATAAAAACTATCGTACTTCAAAAGTTGGAGTTCTCTTTTGCAAAAAAAATAATAATAATAAATATTTGGTGGTCGATAAAATGAGTTGTTCGAAACAAATTTGAGTCGTATATACATAATAAGAGAAAAACAGTTTATTGGCTTATTGAGAAATCATTATAAGAAAGAAGTAAAACATTCACACGAACACTAAAGATATAGGTTAGAAAATATTGTACGACATTAATTTAATAATTTCGGCAAAAGTTTCGAAATTCAAAGAATGAATTTAGATCAACTGAAGTGCATGAAATTTAAGCTCATGCTAATATTTTCAAAGTCTTTAAACTGGGGAGAAATTTAAAATAAATAATATTGAAAATACTTTTAGAGACACCAGAATTTGCCAAAAGAAACGGGTTTATATAAAGATTCTTGAAGTACGAGTACGACGAACCTAGAACTGATATTAAAATAATTGAAGTTCTATTTAGCTTGGAAAAATATTCTAAAAGTATGTATGGTAAGCGGGTAAAATAAATTTCGTAGTTTAGAGAAAGATGGTATATCGAATTTATCAAAATAATAATAAAGTTCTAAATCCGAAATGCGAAAGATATAGGTTAGAAAATGGTCTCGAGATTGTAATAAAAATTTACGACCAAGATGACTTCAAAACCTAAGAAAGTATTTTAACTCAACCGAAAGTAAGGAATTTAAATATGTAAGAAGGAGTTTAAAAACAAAATTTAAACTGAGTGAAAACTTTTAGTAAGGAAAATCGAAAATAACTTGGGAGAATCAAGATTTGCAACGGAGAAGATTAAAAAAAATAACGATAATCGTCAGAAAGCAATCACGTGTATCGAGGGCAAAGAATATGTCGGGTGAAGAATACGCCTAGGATACGATTCATGGAAAGCTACGATGGGATTCTACAGTCGATAACACCGAAGTGTAATGATCAGGAAAATGATGGAATCAAGGGTTCTAATTATCGGGTTGACTAAAGGTCAAGAGAAACTTAACACTAAGACTCTATAATAGACTAGAATGTAATAGAGGTCTCGGGATGGGGTCCTAAGAGTAACAAGATTACGTTTTGCTGGGCCTGAAATCGATGGACTCAACGAACGGCTAAAAGAAAAGCCCTAGTAGTCTAATATGGTCAGGGCTGGTTGAGAGACTACTAAGGCAACCTATGACGAGTACAACTAAATCTTAACAAAGGCTCCTGACTATCAAACCTGGACATCTACCTAAGTCTCCCTACCATCTATGACAGGAAAATGTTTAGATCAGACTTAATCATGACTTGGATGTTCCGAATATTAAATTGGATGTTGTTTATCATTATTGTTGTTTCGATATTTCGCAGATGCAAATAGGAGGACCTGCATGGGCCACCAACAAAACCTGTCACACCCCGCTTCCCTGAAATGGAAGGCGAGACATGATGAGGTCCGCTCAGATGTGGAGCTGTAAAGCTGCAGTCTGATAAGCGTCTGTAAAAATTTCAAATAGTAGCAGGTCCTTTGCATTGCGACAGAACAACAATGATAATAGTAAAGAAGTTATAAAAGAAAACATCCACCAACATCCAGAATATTATTCCAACATCACAGAGCAGTCGCAGTCACAAAAAGTACAAGTCTGAAAAATAGGCCTAAAGCATGGCCGAAACTACAACAAGTAATGGTGCTGCGCACCTAACAACCTAACAACAGCTACTAAGAAGGTAACAACAACTAAAAGAGAGTCACCGGCTGAGACTAAGGGTAGGACCGGTACCTTCGAACTGGACATCAGTAACCTGTTGACCTCTGTAACTTACTCAGGCTCAAACCTGACATGTGACACCCAAAGAGAAAAGGGCACATGTCAGCAAAAGTCTTCCAAGAGAAAAATGAGAAAACTTTTGTGCAAGTAAACATAAGTGCAAAAATGTACAACTAGCAGTTCTAAAGTAAAGAAGATGACATGACATGAATGCAACAGTTTAAACATGAGCATGAATGTAACAATTTAAAGATGAACATGAAAAGTAACATTGGCACGAATGACGTGCGTTTATATTTCATACATTTACGCACGTTTTCTTCTGTGTTTTTCCGTATTTTACCGCCGTCTTTTATTCGTTTTCTCATGTTTTCTTGTGTTTTCTTTCACTTTTCCGTATTTTCCGTGTTTTGCAGGAGTTTGCTGGTATTTGGGGCGTAAAATGATGATATCATGTGTCCCCGGAGCAACGGGAGGAGTCACGCGTGATCCAGGGGGTCAAACGACGAAGATTGCATCTTTCAGCCCCTCACCCGGTCGGTTGGTCATCTCTAACCGATCGGGTGATGCACGCGTGCACCACCCGGACGTAGCTTGGAGCTCACGAGAAGTCACCCGATCGGTTCAGTGACCGGGTCAAAAGCTCAAAGTCTCTGGAAATTCGAAGCTGATTTCCAACCGATCGGGTGACCTTCACCCGATCGGTTCACTTGTAGCTGAATTTCAACAGCCAAGACTCGAAGCTCCAACCAGTCTCCTCACCCGGTCCCCACCAAGATCCAACCGGTCGGCACCAAGATCCAACCTACCGCACCAAGTTCCAACCGACCGATTCATACTGACCAGGTGAAACCCCAGCATTGCGCTGTGATTTTGTGAAGCGGCTCACCCGACCGGTTGACTTGTCAACCGATCGGGTGATGTCGTTTTCTATAAATAGAACCCTAGGTTTTCCAGATTCGGGAGTTGGTTATTTTTTACTGTTTTCTTCATTTTGTGACGGCTGTAATTTCCCAGTTTTTGTAAGTTTTCGGATCTTTGTAAAACTTTAGTATTATCTTAATTGCTTTACTACCTTTGCATTCCTATTGTCTGATTATGATTTTAACGGTCCATTTTCATTTAGATCGCTTTTTAATGAATATTTGTGAGTAGTTCCCTAATCCAGGATTTTGGCAGAAACCCCTTCGGGGGCTCTTCCCAATGCATCCATAGGGTTAGGAAATCGATAGGGATTAGGAATCTAACGGTTGCGCGGGGTGTTTTATTGTCATCGGCGGGAAAAAGACCGCCTTTGACCGTTGGGCCAAGGGGGAATAAACTTGGCGGTTGACTCCCTAGCCATAGCTCACGCCCTTAGCGTAGACGCCGAATCCTGCGCGCGGGAGCGGCAGGATGAGACGTTGGGAGTTATCGTTGCGAGCTAAGTGCTCCCGGCGTCGATCAGTGTTAATGGACACGGGAGTGCCCACTGATCGAACCTGGGAAGTCCGGCGTATCATCCTGGGCACCGACCGGAATATCGGGCCCATGGGATGCATGTACCACTTTTAGAGGCAACGTCTCACCATTAGACCCTAATTCCGATCGCCATCCTACCCGTAGGCCGTATCGGTGAGAGTCGCTCGTTGGGGTGGAAACCAGAGTCCCGGGTTTTATTTTCATATTGTTTATACCTTGCATTCCCTTACCGTGACAACCCATCATTCGATCTGGGCTAGCTTGCCCATGGGGTGATTTTGGTCCTCTTTGACACAAGCACATCCTCGCCTCCCTGTGTCCGACCCCCAAGCCACACTACAACACCGTGCGCTTGCGGTTACAAATATTTAGATTTCCGCGCCCCAGTCTGTACCGCGCCGGGGCGCTGGCCAAGTTTATGGCGCCGTTGCCGGGGAGGCAACGTGCTTGTTATTTTAGGATCTCATGAACTCTAGTGTCTAGCTCTTATCCCTACCTCACGATAATTTTCGCATTCTTCTTTTTCCTTTTTATTTTCTTATTATTATTTCTTATCTTATCTGTTTCTTTCCCACTTGTCGTTTCACGGGTGTTTGTTGTTTTTCATGCGCGGGAGTTCAAGAAGTCTCGACGACTTGATCCCCGTTGATCCAGAGATAAACGCCACCCTAAGGCGTTTGGCCGTCGAGAAGCAAAGAAGAGAGGATCCTGAAGCCATGGGGGAGAACACCCCGCCTCACAAGTCCCTGTTGGAGTACTTGATGCCATCTATCGAGTCCACCTCCGCCATCCATCCTCCAGCTATTACGGCCCAAAGCTTCGAGTTAAAGCCATCTTTGGTGACGTGGATCCAGCAGGATCAGTTTTTGGGTGCACCCATGGAGAGCCCGATCGAGCATCTAGACTCCTTGGAGAAATGTGACACCTTCCAGATTAACGGTGTCACAACTGAGGCGATCCGACTGAAGCTGTTCCCCTTTTCCTTGCGAGATAAAGCCAAGCTGTGGCTTAGGGGGAAGGACCCAAATAATTCAACACCTGGGAGAAGCTCTCAAATGCTTTCCTGACGAAGTTCTTTCCCCCGGGGAAGACCATGAAGCTGAGGAGTGAGATCTCCTCCTTCTCCCAGGCCAGCCACGAGTCATTGCATGAGGCTTGGACAAGGTACAAGGAGATGCAGAGAAGATGTTCCCACCATGAGCTCCCCAAGTGGCAGATTATAAATCTGTTCTATAATGGGCTGAGGGACGATTTAAAGTCTTCCATGGACGCCGCGGCTGGAGGATCCTTCATGTCAAGAAGCGAAGAAGATGCCGGACAAATTTTGGAAAATATGGCATCCAACAATGAACGATGGTGTGACGAGAGAGCCACACCAAGATCTGGGGGCATCCATAGAGTCGAAGATGTCGACAAATTGTCCAGCAAGTTTGACTTGCTGTCAACCCAGATCTCCGCATTGATGGTAGGCGCCGGTGGCGCCGGTTCACAACAGATTGCTGCGGTAGAATATGAAGTTTTTGAAAAGTTCGACGGTGGTGACATCTCACCACCGTTGGATCGCCATTTCCACCACGAACCAACTCAAACCCGGTCTACTCTCCCAACAACCAGAATCATCTGAACCTCAGTTACCGGGCACCTTACCAACAACCAGCTTAGCAACAACAACAGATATATCAGCCGGCTAGGCCCCAACAGCAGTTTCAGCAGCAACAATTTCAGCAGCAACAACCTCCACCGCAGTATCAATAGTATGCTCCTAGGAATCAGCAGCCCACCCAGCAGCAATACGGCCAGCAGAGGGCCATTTCTCCGGTTGAGTCCCTCTTGACTCAATACATAGCCAACCAGGAGAAGATCAATCTGAAGCTGGAGATGGGACAAAGAGTGCTCACCGATCAGGTGACCCAGTTGGGGTTGCAAGTGGCTAACCTTAAGAGACCTCAGAATCTTTTACCGCCACAGCCTGAGGTGAACCCGAAGGGGGGTAAATCGGACCTTGGCGCTCACACATGAGCATGAGAACGTGTCCGCCATCATCTTGAGGAGTTGAACTCAAATACCTACGAGAGAGCCCCCCAAAGGACCGGAAGCACCGTTGGTCGTGGAACGACCAACCGAGAAATTAAATGACGACGTCGCTTCGTCACCCAAGACAACTACTCCGGAGGGAGTTCATAGAGAGGAGAAGAAGAAAGATGAGGAAGGGAACCTAAGGGTGTTCAAGCCCGTTGTGCCTTTCCCACAACGGCTCGCCAAAGCCAAAATTGATGAGAAGTATGGCAAATTCTTTGCCATGGTGAAAGATATGAGTTTACAAATCCCCTTCCTCGAGGCCATAGAGATGATCCCCTCCTATGCTAAATTCTTGAAAGACTTGGTGACACGGGGATCTAGAAAAGAGAAGGTTGTGTTAACAACAGAGTGCAGCACACTCATTCAGCGTGCAAATCCGCCCAAGCTTAAGGACCCTGGAAGTTTCTCCATCCCTTGCTCTATTGGGGGAGTGCAAATCCAGAGGGTGCTCGTCGACCTTGGTGCGAGCGTCAGCTTAATGCCCCTATCACTGTACAAGAGAATAGGGATGGGAGACTTAGAGCCCATCGGCATGACATTACAACTTGCTGACCGTTCGGTCAAGTATCCGGTGGGAGTAGTGGACGACCTCCCCGTCGATGTGAAAGGAGTACATGTACCGGTTGATTTTGTGGTGATGGACATGCCAGAAGACAAGCATACCCCAATTATTCTTGGACGACCCTTTATGGCAACCACCGGAGTTTTGATAGACGTGAAGAATGGGAAGCTTTCCCTTAATGTGGGCCAAGAAAGAGTCAAATTTGACTTAGGCTTGTCAATGAAACATCCAAATCCCCCGGACGATCCTATTACCAATATGCTGGAGAATGAAGAAGATAGAGCTGTTGAAACAAGTGCCTGGGAAGTGCTCTCGAGGAATCCCCCCGATAGCTTGGGGGACCTTGGAGAGCAAGTTGGCTCCCCTAAGAATGAAGTTGCTAATGAGGCGGTCGCGCGACATGTGATCCCTCCCGAATTCCCTAAGTCTCCTCCCACGAGGAGAAAAGGAAAAGAACCCATGGACCTCACCGGTGATGAGGTCCGGATCCTGAAAAAGATGGCGGTAGACGCCAATTTGAGGGAGAAGCCCCCGGATCCTGTAGACAAAGGGAGGGTAGTCGAGCAAATCTTTTTATAGCTGCCGACTACACCAATAGCCACAACCTCTGGAGCTGAAGAGATGCCGGATTTTGGGCATCACCCGTATCGCCCACCATGAACATCATCAACAGGCGTCGAGCTAAACGACGTTAAACAAAAGCGCTTCATGGGAGACAACCCATGTTCTAAACTTTTGCTTCGCTTTTTAAGACTTTTTCTACTTTATTTTTATCTATTTTTCTAAATAAATCCAGCCGAAACAACTTCCATGAAGGAACTTAGGGGATTTTTAGGTTTTTGCAGAAAACAAGGCCTCAACCAATCGGGTGAGTTCTCACCCGATCGGTTGGGATGTATCAGCTTACGGCCGTGTTTGTCACCAAATGAACCGACCAGGTGGAGAATGATGGGACCGGGTGAGCAGACCGGGTGACCTGGGGGAACTCTCGGAAAAATTTCAGAATTCATCAACCGACCGGGTGGCAGGATGCGAGACCGGTTGAGGGACCGGGTGAAAAACCCAGAGTTCTCAGGAAAATGTGTGGAGCGGCGAACCGATCGGTTGAGTTCTCAACCGACCGGGTCGCCTGTAGCATTTTTCAGCATCAATTTTCGACCTAATGTCAACCGATCAGGTGAAAACTCACCCGACCGGTTCGACTTAAAACCTATAAATAACCCCCAACCACCCGTTCACAAACCCTCGCCCGATCTCCTCATCTCGCCGTCGTCTCATCTCCTCCAACCGCCCGACTACCAAAAATCCCTCCCCCACAACCTCAAATCCTCCATTAACCTCTCTCTCCAACTCCCCCTTGCATCTCACCGTCTATTTCTCTCTTTCCCTCTCCTATTTCTCATTTCTTTAGCCCTAATTCCCAATACCAACCCCCACTTTCGAATTTTTTGCTGAAAAAAGAGTGCCGCGGCTCCACACTTCTCCCATTGCACAGCATTGGGTCATCTACAGGCGGGGATCTCTAATTGCTACGGGGTAACTTCTCTCCACTTCTCGAATTTCGATTTTTACCCTAATATTTGATTTGCTTGGTTTTCGTGTGTGTGCACTTTAATAGTATTTTGCACCCATTTGCATAACCCACACACACATGGCCCGGGAGAGAGATAAAGGAAAAGGTATCTTGCGTGAGGAGGAACCGTCTCGTAAGAAACGGAAATAAACACGTCCTCCTCACCGCATACGTGAGCTGACACTTGCCCCTCCCCCGCCTATCATTCCCCCTGTGGACCCCATGTTGGGCTCGCATGGATACATATTTAAGAACCAAGAGCAGAAAGACTTCTACCACAGACTTGACACTCGGGGGCATTTATCAACCAAGTTTGCCCACACCCAATCACTCGTCGACCTCGGTGTCTTCACCGAGGTCGAGACTCTTTTTGCTAATCTTGGTTGGTTGGCTTTCCTTAATGCCTCTGCGGTATCCTACCCGTCACTCACACTAGAATTCCTTTCCTCCCTCGTTTATGAGTCGGGGTTGACCGTCACTTTTCGGGTGCGTAACCAAACCATTCACACAAACCTGGACACCATCTGTGATATATTTGGTTTCCCTATTCTAGGGAATGACGCTATCCGGCACTACGGATATCCCCCGAAATTTGACGTCGATAATTTCTGGTTCCGCCTCACCATACTCCGTCGCTATCCCCGGGGTAAGGCCAAGGCCTCCTCCATCATCCATCCAATATTTCGTCTGGCCCATAGGATCATATCATCTGCATTTTTCCAGCGGGATGAGTCAGGCACCGTGACTATCCCCGATCTTTTTATTCTCTAGGCCATGACTTTCCCCTTTGTTCGTGATGATGATGGAGTTAGTTTCAGGGCCCCGGTTGTCCCTGTCCATGCTGGCGATTGGCTTGTTTACAAGCTTCTCGAGATTAGCAGGGCCGGGAAGGGCAAGATCTGCTGTGGGGGCATTATCACTATCATTGTTTCTTACCCTCCGTTTAATATCCATATCCCACGTGGTCTTCCCATCGCCGCAGGACCCTCACGTCTAGATCTTGACGTCCTGCGGCACATTCACATGATTAAGCCCCGCCCCGACGGTCATTTCAAATTCAATTACGGCCACCCCCCTCGCCCCTACACTATTCTCCCCATCCCCGCTCGCATGACTGTGGCTATCGTGGCGGATTGGACTTTTCTGCCCGACCCTGAGTTCTTTGAGGGGTTGCACCTTCCTTTCTTTCCCACTGACGCACGTAGACCACCTTCCCCTGCCACCCACTTAGGCGAGCAAGATATTCCTGCATCCCGGGGAGATATGGGGACTGGCCCGAGTCGCCCTGTTTCTGCTCCTGGCCCCATCACTTTTGAGCACCTCTTAGCGGCCATTTCTGGCCTTGTGTCCTGTGCCGGCATGACCACCGCCGCCGGCACTACTTCCACATTACCTGCCGGCACCACTTCTGCCTCACGTCTGTCCACATCCTTTGGTCACTGCCAGGTCTCTGCCCGTCTTGCTCTTGAGAGGGAGTTCACTGCCCTCCGTGATCTTGCCATGTCCTCTGCCCCATCGGACCCATCACCGTCCTCCTTTCTCACTCACCCACATTTCCTCGCACTTGAGAGGAACGTGTCCGCCATTCTTCGCCTTCTCACTCACATCCACGGACCACCTCCACCTTCACCACCTCGACGATCTTCTCCTCCACCCTCCCACACATCCCCACCTCTATCACCTCCCCCATCACGTTCTTCTCCTCCACCATCCCACCTGTTACGAGGTGGAACTCGCACACAATGAATTTGTATTGAGGGAAACCAAGGGCACGGTGATTCTGTTGACAAGAGGGTTTAGGTGGGAAATTTAACAAGTGATTAGTGGGGTGAAGAGGTTGGACTTGCCACCGGGGGTGGCCACGGAGTCAAATCTCACCGGACACGGCGGAAGAAGATCGGGTGGCGGGAGGCTGAGGCTGATGTCGACCAAGGGGCGAGCTTTCCTGCACCACGAGCAACTCGTCAGAAGGGCGGGGTTGGGGGTCCAACCCTTAGACCCTCCGATGCCTAAGTCAGTAATAGGACTTAAAACGGGGGCTAGGCACGCCGGTCGGACTGAGGGTGAGTCGACCGTACGTGGCGAGCTATAAGTGGGAGAACAAAGATATGGACGACCTTTGCTCTCGTGTGTGAATAATGGATTGAGAGAGAGAATTTGCCAACCCCCTCACTGTAAGAGGTGAGGGGGTATTTATACCTGATGAGAGATGACTAGGTGGGGCTGACTTGGCATGCTGACTCGACGTGCTGAGCTGGCTCGGTTGTCAGCGGAAGCTTCGGACGGGGATGTCAGGAACAGGAGTGCCTGCCCTGCTTTTGTCAGACGGCGTAATGGCCAGGGGCACCTTTGTCAGGATGTCAGGGCCGAAAGCATTAAGTGTCAGGGGGCTCAGCGGCCAGGGGGTGCTTTGTCAGATGGTCGGGCGGCGTTAGTGTCAGTCGTGTCCTTATCCTAGGTTGTTTGTCGTTTGTGACGAACTAAAGGTCTGGCTATGCTATCCCTGGCGCCGTGGTTCATGGGGACCAGCCGGGTTGACCGGCTCGGGGGTTGTCCGGCCCGGCCGCGCCCCTTTTTGGTCGTGGGTCGTGGGCTGCTGGCACGAAAGGATACGCACGTACCTACGTCAGTATACCCGACGGCGCTGTCTGGGCGCTCCCCAAGTGCACTGCCCCTGGCAGGCCGAGCAGCTACGGTTGTTCGTCTCGACCGGGAGGGGGGTGCTGTGAGGTGCGCCCGTCCCCGTGTAGCCTCGGACTTCCAGGATGGCGGCCCTTTCATGAAGGGGAGAGTTTACGGGGTATGTCAGCGGATCTGGGTGGGAGTCGGACTCCTACGATCTTTAGGTCGTAAAAATTTCCCCTGGCCTTCGAGCCTGAGGCGGGAGCCCGGCTCGGCTCGGAGGTCGAACCATCTCCGACGTCCTGGACCATCGGTAAGGGCCCTAGCCCACGCCCGGGGGTGGTGGCGTCAGCTTCGAAACTCCCGCCTTACTGGTCATTATTACGGTTTGAAAGGGGGGTAGAGAAAAACGAAGCGCCTCCACGATTGGGTTCGTGACGCGTGGATGAAGTTACCCTCACGCCAGTCGAGGCGTCAAGGACATCCTGATGGGCACCGCGTGGCGGAATACCGACGGCCGTGATGACCCGGTGGCCCACCTTACAAATAAAAGGGTTTGGAAGGCGGTCGGTGGGAGTTTTTTTATCCATCTTCGATTCTTCTCCGGAGTTCGATACTTCTGTCTGTCGCTTGCTGGCTAGTTTGCTACTTCTGCCGTTGGTCATCTTCTTCCGAAAGTCTTCCTGATTTGACGGATCAGCCATGTAATAATAATTAATTTCCTTCCTTTCCGACCGATGGCTTCTTGTTTCGAGGTCGAAGGCAGTAGCCAAGCGGGGGAGGAGGAGTTGGTGGGAGAGGGGGCGTCGTAGCGGGGGGTGCGGCGGCCTAGGGAGAGAGGGTCATGGCGTTCCGTTGTCCCGAGAGCGATTAGATCCCTCCGATGTAGGTTGGATATGATTAACATCAGGGAGATTCGTGTGTGGTTCGTGCGACAACCCTATGAGGTTCGGATCCCCGGGTCAGAGGAAACGGTGTGTTCGCCTGGAGATAATGAGGTCGGGGTCTATGTCCGGTCTTTCGAGTTGGGGCTCCGTTTCCCGATCCATCCGTATTTTCTTTATCTGTTGAATTTCCTGGAGTTGCCGATATTTTCCCTAGCGCCCCGTTCTTGGGGCTTGTTAGTGGGGTTTGTCGTTTTGTGCCTTGCCTGCTCCTTGAGTCCCTCACTGGTGCTGTTCCAGTATTTCTTCGTAGTCCGGAAGAGGGGGATGTATCATTGTGTTTGCGCTAGGAGAGGACGAGGACTTATCCTCGGGGTGCCCGACGACGTCGGCAAGTGGATGAGGGAGTTCGCCTTCGTGATGATGCCAAGCGACGTGGCATTGATGTCGAACTGGGGGGCGCGGAATCCCCTAGTAAATGAAAGGTTGGAGCTGACTGGGGAGGATAGTGCAAAAGCTCAGATTCTGATGGAACTGCCCGAGGCGTACCGTCAGTTGGCGAGTCTGACGCTGAGCAGTCGGCTTGCCCAGGACTTTTGACCCCCAGGTATCTTTGATATTTGGTAAACCTTGGGCTAGGCTTGCCCTGATCTTCTTTTTTTGTAGGCGGAGACGTGATGCGGGGGCCGGAGGAGGTGTCGGGATCGGCCGGAGCCCCAGTCTCGGAGGACACTGATCCTCGTGAGAAAGGCAAGGGGGTGGCACGCGAGGCAGGATCCCGGGAACGGGGAGGGGGGGTCCCCCGTGGGGAGAGGGCGCAGCCGGGATGGAGGGCAGCTGAACCAGGTATCTCTGCCGATGGGCCCGGTGAAGATCTTCATGCGGGCTCGTCTGCGCCGGAGGCCTGACCCTCCGTCCCGCCGAGGGTATCAGAGGTGGTCGAGCCTCGCAGAGTGCCTTTGGTTCAGAAGTGGCCATACGGGATCCCTTCGGGGGAAATGGGGGGGGGGTCGTCGAGCCCGAGTTGTGAGGGCTCCCTCATTCGTTTCAAGAGGACCTGAGAGGAGGTCGAGGCATATCCAGATGACCGTCTCCATAAGTTCCCTTTTTTGAGTAGGCTACGACGAGTCGGTATTCGAGGACGCGGGAGTGGCAGCACGCCTCGCCGAGTATTGCGTGTTACCGCGCGATCGCAACTCTTTGACTCGCGTGGGGGCGGAACGATTGTGTGGCTCTGTGATATGGCACGTCGTGCAGGTAAGCCGGTTCTCTTGCCTCGCCCTTGGGATTTCTTTATTCATGCCCTGCTAATTCGGGTCTTCTGTAGATGGTTATGGACCTGGTAGCCCTGCGGGGCCGTACTCCTTTGGCCGTCACCAGAGCGTCTGTTGAGGTAGCGAGGGCGAACCTCGGCGAGGTCAAGGCGAAGCTGAGGGACACGGAAGCAGAGCTGGAGAGGGTTAGGAAGGCCTACGAGGTGGAGAAGGGGCGGGCCGCATACTTTGATTCGTCAAAAGCAAAGGTCGAGAGCCAACTCCAAGAAGTAACGCGGGAGAGGGATGACATCCGGTCGAAGCACGCCGCGGAGTTGGTTAGCAAGGAGGTGGTGATCGGGGTACAGAGGCGGCAAATAGCAGGCCTAAAGGAGGCCCTTGAGGCCGAGAAAAGGGAGAGGGGTGTCATGGAGGAAAAACGGGAAGCTGAAGGTGAAATGATCGAAGCCGCTATCCGCCGCTATCATGACGAGCATGTTGTGCCGATGTTGCAAGAGGCTAGGGATGCGGGGATTCGGCAAGTGGCGAGAGATGTGAGGGCTCGGTCGGCTGAGAGGTGGCGTCACTAAGAAAGTGGGTTTGGGGAAGCCTGTACCTTCTTGTGTAAGGGTTATAGCCAATGTTTTGTTGTAGTGTGTGGAAGGTTCACTGTATAGCATTGCTATTTGGGCAAATGCATGGTGTTGGTCTTGTATCGAACTGTATTCTTCATAGTTGTGTCCGTAGACCGGAAATTTTGTGAGGGACGTAACTGCCCCCAACTTCGCTCTGTCAAGGATATTCCGGTCGTCGGGAGAGGGAAGTTGAGATATACCGCGGTTAGTAGGGGGTTGCTCGGAAATCCAGAGTGATTCTTGGTGGACCAGAGGCGGGGCGAGGTGGCTTGTTCCGTACGAATGTTTGCTAAGCATTGAAACCGAGATCCAGAACTGATTGAGCGGTGGATTATTGTTTATGCCGCCCCGACGGAGGTCGGACGCAGCCTTGGAATGAGTGGCGCATTCTTGTTTCGGCCGCCCTGACGGAGGTCGGACTCAGCCTTCAGACGAGCGGCGCTTAGAAAGAAGAGGTGAAGGGTGGAGTAATTTTGAATGTGGGTAATCATTTCGCCGGGATTTGGGCGGGAATTGAAGGGGCCTGTTGGCAATCGCGTGACTAGACGTCAGCCTGGCGAATCGACGGCGGGCGGGAATCGAAGCGACCTAACCACTTCAAAGCGGACGCGTGGCAGAAGTGACAGTTGCCAATACGCGAGGCGTCAGACCACGTGGATCGACGCTAGATAGGGAACGGATTAATGACACGTGTCGTGAGGTCGACGGTCACGATGCTTTGCGTAGTCGTGTAAAAAAGATCTCAGGGAGGGGAGCGAAGCAAAGCTGATTGTTGGACGAAGGTTTTGCAAGTGGCTGGAGCTTGTAGGAGACTTCATTATCCTTGCCAGAGTCGTCCTTGTGGGAGCGGTCAACGACGTAGCTAAGCCGTCCGAGTCGTCGGAGCCCAGTAGGTAAGAGGTCCATTTTATAGATGTCTTCCTCGACGTCTTCATTTCGTGGTCCGGGGTTGAGCGTGGTTGGGGAAGGTAGCTCCGCCGCGGAGACTGGAGAGGTGCCGCTCGAGACTGCGGGCGTGAAGTCGGTGCTGAAGAAGTCCATCACGGAGATCTTCGAGATGTATGTTAGGCCACCGTATTATGTTCGTGAACCGGAGCCGCAAGAGAGGGTGTGTTTCGCGGGCGACCGTGAGGTGGGAGTGTATGTTTCCTCGTTCGAGCAAGGGTTGCGCTTTCCCCCCATCCGTTCTTGCTAGATGTGTTGAACTTCCTGGGGCTGCCCTTGTATCGCCTGATGCCCAATGCCATTAGTGCCGTTGTGGGATTCCTAGTGCTGTGCGTGAGCAACCAGGTTCACCCATCGCTGTCCTTATTTCGCTATTTCTTCTCGGTGAAGAGGTTGGGGTCCTGCTACTACCTCTCCGCGAAAAAGAGCCATCCGCTCATTAGGGGGTTGCCCGGGAAGATTAAGTTGTGGTACCAGTAGTATGTGTTTGTGGGCATGCCAGAGGATGTGTTGATGAGATCTGATTGGGTGGAGCTGAATCCCGAGGCGAAGGAGGGGGTTGAATTGGGGGATGAGGAGAAAATGGTGGCCCAGCTTCTAATGGCAATACCGATGGAGGGCCGAGATTACCGGATGCTTGCTCGGGCTGAGATGATAGCGTCGAATATCTGGCCCGAAGGTACAACAGATTTTAGTATTAGTGCATCTGAAGTGATTACCCTGAACTTTCTTTCTTTGGCAGGTCGCACGATGAGTTTGTCCCTTGAGGAAATGATGCAACGCGTAGCGGAGCAGGCAGGGCGAACGTCGAAGAGAATTGTCCCCAAGAGGTTGCGAGAGGAAGGATGGGTGGGGAGTTCGACGGGGGTGCCGACGTCCACGAAGAGGAGGAAGCTACCGACGGGGTCGTCTGTTCCTGATGCGTCGGGGCGGGGGGAAGCCGGTCAGCAGGGGGGTGGAACTGGGGAGGGGATAGCAACCCCCGTCATCGACCTGGAGGGCGGGGACGAAGGGTCGACTGGGGGAGGGGTGGATGTCCCCGGGACGCGGTCATCTAGCCCCCGGGCACCTGCTGGAGTGGAGGGGGCGGCCGCTACCGGTCAGTCGGGGAGGGCCGAGACGTCAGGCGGCCCGGCCGAGTCAACCGGTTGGGACAGTTGGCCCTATGGTTGTCCGTTATTCGGTCTCGAGAGGGCCACCGATCCCCGCTGTGAGGCCTCATTGGTCCATTTCAAGGCCAAGAGGACCGACGTCGAGGTTTATTCCGACGAGGCTCTTCATCGGGCGCCGTTCAAGGTGAGGGGCGATGAGTCCGTGTTCGAGGACGGAGGCGTGGCGGCGAGGCTGGCGGAGAACATTTTCTTGCCCCGCGATAGGGTGGCGCTGGAAGCGATGGAGCCCGAGGGTCTGTGCGGGACCGCGGTGTTGCACGTCGTCCAGGTAGGTTTTGTAAGCCGGATGACGTTTGCCAGTGGATTTTATTGAACACCCTAAATGGGTTCTCTTCTCTTCTTTTTTTGTTCAGGCCATCAACTCGATGCTTGGAGTGATGAGGCACGTGCCTGCCATACATAAGGCCAAGGGTGCCATAGCTAGAGTGGTGGCCAAGTTCGCCGCCTTTCGTAAGAGTGCTGGTGAGGACATGGCGAAGGAGAGGGAGAGGGGAGACCAATATGAGGCGAAGGTAGAGCGCCTGAAGGCGGTCCTGGCCGATCATGAGCTGCAGGCGACTGGGGCTAGAGAGAGAGAGAGCGAAGGAGCTGGAGGAGGCCCTTGGGAAGGAGGAAGTTCGTGCGGAGGGTCTGGCGGGTCGTGCCAAGGCCACCGAGGAGGAGTTGGCTCGCAAGGTCGAGGAATTTCGCACGTACCAGGACAAGACCGTCATCCCTGCCCTTGCAGATGCGATGTCCCGGGGCATTGAGACAGGCCGGGCGGAGGGGTGGGAAGCCTGCTTGGTTCGGATAAAGGAGAGGGTGGCGGGTCTGTCCTCGCCAGTTGAGCTCGACCTCGACGGACTCGCAGCTTGCAGTGACGAGGAGGGGGACGGTGAGGGGGAGACCGGCGAGGGGGGGAGGGCGCCGAGGCAGAGACCGGCGGGGTGGGGGGAGATTCCCTCGAAGGGGACGTGATGGACGTCGTGACTGACGGATGCGCCATCGGCGCGGGAAATGTAACCAAGTAGTTGTGTATAGGCATTTAAGAAAGAAAGAAAGAAAGTAAAGTTATGTGGGGTTGATACCCGCACTTTTCTGGAATCTTCAATCTTTGTGTTGGTGGAAATTCCCTTTCATATTTACGCTTTGGTGTGGCTGTCTCTAGCCCGGCATTGGGGGAGCTGTGTTAATTCCCTTTATTTAGGGTAGCACGCCCGAGAGAATTTATAGCTGGTTATTGTCTTTTTCCCCTGCCCGTGCCGTGGTGGCGGGGGGAGGTTGGGTGTGTGGCGTAGAGCTCGTCCCTCTTTTTTCGGGGGTTATTCCCGTGCCTGAGTGCGCCTAAGTTATAGCTAGTGGTCTACTGGGAGTAGTCTTTCCATTAGCTTTTATCAAAATTTTAATAAACAGGACGGGCCCGTAGGCGAAACGTTGAGTCGTTCTAGTTAGGTTGACGTCCTCGCAGTATTTGATGCGTCCCTCCCCGGTGTCGTCCCCCTGAAGGGGTGCAGAGTTACTTCAGAGGGTTCACGCTCGGGGGAGGGGGATGGTTGTGTCGATGTCGGGGGCGGTGGCGGCCGCTTTGACCCTCGTTTCCCGAATTGGGGGGAGAGGGAGTCCTTGGTGGTTGCTCTATCCCGCGGGGCCTTGTCGCTCCTGTCGACTGGAGTCGCCGTGTGACGGGCACGGGAGGACGTGGTCCGCCGCTGACCCGTGCGTCTTCTTGGCGTATGTGGTCCAGGAGAAGTCGAGGAGTGGAAGGCGGGGCGCTACTGGTGTAAGAGGAATAGCCTGTTGGCGTGCTCCGGCGCTCGGGGGCGAGTCCCCTGGGGTTGGGGCGACTTTGGCAGGTGCTGGGGTGCCCGATGGGGTGATTTGGCAGGTTTGTCCCGTCCATCGGGTTGTCTGCCAGCCATGCCTGCGCCCGCGGGGCATCTGTGGAGGGGCACAGTATGCCACTGGAGCTCCCGTTCTAGTGCCTTAAGTTGTCTAAGGGAAGGCGGGGAGCAGCAGGCAGGGTGCCCCTCGTGTAAGAGGAATATCCCATTGGGGGTCATCATGTCGGGGGTGATCGTTTACTAGAGCAGTTGGCGTTCCTCGCATTTTCCGCGTCTTCTAGGGGGAGAGTGTGGCGAAAGGATTGGCCTTTCTTTAAATTATCTCTTTCGCCCCCTCCACTTTGAAGGGGCTGAGGGGGGGTATTTATAATGGTGTATCTTTTGCCTCCCCCTTCCCTTAACGCGATGATCTGGGGCCAGCTTGGAGTTGTGTCCATTGGGGACCGTTCCCGACGGGTGACGCCTGACGTGACTCATCAGCTCCTGTTTTTCGACGGGCATGCCGTTATCAGTGGCGCTTGTCCCGAGCGTCCTTTTGGTTTGACGAGTCATTTCGGTTGTCGGCTTTATATGAGTCAGGCGTTATTCCTTAGTGATGGCCCTGCGCAGGGGTTGCCTCGATCTGCGAGCCCTGATTTGTTTCCCGATGTTGAGAAGAGGGGTCGCAGGCCCTCTTTGGGAGGGAGGGTAGCTCGGCCCAATATAGCTTGCCCCGGAGGTCCTCATTGGTGGGGGGGGGGGAGCGAGCGCGTAGCTCGGCCCGTGCCCCTCTCCGGTTTGGGTGGCGAGGATTGGTCCTGCCCCGGAGTCTTTGAGAGGGCGGGTATTAGGCCGTCGCCTTCCTGCAGCCTCTATAGTCGGACGAGTATTGGGCTATCGCCTACCCCGCATATGGCGCTCCGGTTTGGGTGGCTAAGCTCCGCAAGCTTGACCCGGAGGTCTTCTTTGGCGGGGGGGGGAGCACGTAGCTCGGCCCGTGCCCCTCTCCGGTTTGGGTGGCGAGGATTGGTCCTGACCAGGAGTCTTTGAGAGGGCGGGTATTGGGCCGTTGCCTCCCCGCAGCCTCTATTGTCGGACGGGTATTGGGCCGTCGCCTACCCCGCATGTGGCGCTCCGGTTTGGATGGCTAAGCTCCGTAAGCTTGCCCCGGAGGTCTTCTTTGGTGGGGGGAGCGAGCGCGTAGCTCGGCCCGTGCCCCTCTCCGGTTTGGGTGGCGAGGATTGGTCCTGCCCCGGAGTCTTTGAGAGGGCGGGTATTGGGCCGTCGCCTCCCCGCAGCCTCTATAGTCGGACGGGTATTGGGCCGTCGCCTACCCCGTATATGGCGCTCTAGTTTGGGTGGCTAAGCTCCGTAAGCTTTCCCCGGAGGTCTTCTTTGGGGCAATTGTTACGACCTAAAGATCGTAGGAGTCCGACTCCCACCCAGATCCGCTGACATACCCCGTGAACTCTCCCCTTCGCGAAAGGGCCGCCATCCCGGAGGTCCGAGGCTATACGGGGACGGGCGCACCTCGCAGCACCCCCTCCCAGCCGAGACGAACAATCGCAGTTGCTCGGCCCTCCAGGGGCAGTGCACTTGGGGAGCGCCCAGACAGCGCCGCTGGGTATGCTGACGTAGGTACGTGTGTATCCTTCTGTGCCAGCGGCCCACGACCCACGACCAAAAAGGGGTTCAGCCGGGCCGGACAACCTCCGAGCCGATCAACCCGGCTGGTCCCCATGAACCACGGTGCCAGAGATAGCATAGCCAGACCTTTAGTTCGTCACAAACGACAAACAACCTAGGATAAGGACACGACTGACACTAACGCCGCCCGACCATCTGACAAAGCACCCCTGGCCGCTGAGCCCCCTGACACTTAATGCTTTCAGCCCTGACATCCTGACAAAAGTGCCCCTGATCGTTGTGCCGTCTGACAAAAGCAGGGTAGGCACTCCTGTTCCTGACATCCCCGTCCGAAGCTTCCGCTGACAACCGAGCCAGCTCAGCATGTCGAGTCAGCATGCCAGGTCAGCCCCACCTAGTCATCTCTCATCAGGTATAAATACCCCCTCACCTCTTACAGTGAGGGGGTTGGCAAATTCTCTCTCTCAATCCATTATTCACACACGAGAGCAAAGGTCGTCCATATCTTTGTTCTCCTACTTATAGCTCGCCACGTACGGTCGACACACCCTCAGTCTGACCGGCGTGCCTATCCCCCGTTTTAAGTCCTATTACTGACTTAGGCATCGGAGGGGCTAAGGGTTGGACCCCAACCCCGCCCTTCTGACAAGTTGCTCGTGGTGCAGGAAAGCTCGCCCCTTGGTCGACATCAGCCTCAGCCTCCCGCCACCCTATCTTCTTCCGCTGTGTCCGGTGAGATTTGACTCCGTGGCCACCCCCGGCGGCAAGTCCAGCCTCTTCACCCCACTAATCACTTGTTAAATTGCCCACCTAAACCCTCTTGTCAACAGAACCACCGTGCCCTTGGTTTCCCTCAATACAAATTCATTGTGTGCGAGTTCCACCTCGTAACACCACCCACCCCCACCTCCCCCACCCCCACCTAGGCGATCATCTCCCCCTCCCTCATCTATTCTCATCCCGGTATCCACTTCTCCTCTCACGACCACCTCCGTCGCGCCCACACCACCTTCTACCTCTTCCAGCGTCACATCATATGTGCACCGCAGGAAATTGTCGGTGCGCTCCAAATCTCTCCCACCCCCACCCACTACCGTCACCATCACATCTTCTCCCCCCATTTCTATTCCTTTCACCACCGCCTTGATCATCGTCCTTCCACCACCACCCACCTCCACCTACACTCCTCCCATCGTCCACACCACCGCTGCACCTATTCCTCCACCTCTTTCCCCGCTTCTCCGCACACCCCCTGTTTCCCCCACCCACCCATCCACACCCTCTTCTGAGGAGGGCGAGGATTCGCCTTCTCCTGATTTTTGATTTCACTATTGTTTGTTTTTGACTTCCCCCTCGCATATTTCTGCACTTCACGTTCATATTTCATTGCTAGCATTGTCATGTCTAGCTTGGGGGAAGTCTGTTTTGCTGTGTTGTCGTGTTTTATTTTCTTTATGTGTGTGTGTGTGTGTGTGTGCTTGTTTTGCTTTTTGTCGTGTCGTGTAGTTTGTTCATTTTCTTTTTTTCTTTTTCTATTTTCGTGTCGTGTGGCTTGATCGTGATTTTTCTTTATTTTCAGTTTTGTATCTCTGTTTTCCTCGTTTTTCATTTCTTTTTGTGTCGGTGCGTATTCCCCCCCATTTTCATTGCCCTCCCGTACTCACTCTTATTGCATTGAGGGCAATGCAAGCTTCAGCTTGGGGGAGTCGCACTGTGTGCGCCATTTGAGTCTTTCTTTTTCGTTTTTGTGCCGTTTTCATCGTGTTTTTATTTTTTATTTTCTTCTTTTTATCTCTTTCTCCTAGAGATGAACCCTATGATGAATTGCCACAAAATCACACACACCTAGCATAGCATCGATAATCACATTCACTAACCCTAGGATTTCGAGTTCTCTTGCATTTTACGCATCGTGGGTCCACTTAGCTTTTTGTGAGTCGTGTGTCGTGCCTAGCCGTGTGGTGTGCTTCTACTTTGTGATTCACTTTATATACCTGTCCTGGAATGACCCCTAGATTATCATGTTTCGATATGAATATGCTGTACTTATTTCTACTGTCTGCTTCTTCTGCATGCTATATATATCATACGCTTCATTTCGCATGTGTCGGGATTCCATAATTAAGGACTAGGATAACCCATTTAGCCCATGCTCTATTTAGCGAGAATAGTTTCCTTTGCCCAAGTGTTTAGATTCCGACTTCTTTTTTGTTTTACTTGGTGCAAATCCCCTCGTCGTGTACCGTTCTCCCACTTGGGAGAGTACGCATGTATATATCCCAATATCCAAAAAATCCAAAAAAGGAGAAAAGAAAGAAATGAAAGAAGAAAGAAAAGATAAAAAAAATCTGTATAGCCAAAAATCCAAAAAAATACAAATACCTAAAACCCAAAAAAAAAATTCCAGTGTGAATATTTTCCTACTTGCCGAGAATAAAGGGTAGGCGAGAATTTGCACCGAGTGTTCTTCTCCACATCATCTCAACCCCCATCGGTTTCGAAAACACTTGGCTTAGGAACTTTTTAGCTAGAATCTAGGCTATAGTGGTGTGATTTCCTTAACTCTAGTTGTGGAGTCCCCGATGCATGATACGCTTCTATTCTTATACTCTTCTCATGTATGCTTAAGCTAATATTCCCCGCAATTTCAAATTCGAATCGATATTTGGGTCATTTCCTGGATTTGTGTATATCGAGCTTTATTGCACATCGTAGATAGTGACATCGACTGCTAGCGCACAGCCACACTCACTCGCGCTTCACCACGTGGGCCCACGGCACTTGTCTGGACTCGTACTCCTTGGTTTAGTGATGTGATTTGGCGTTTGCTTGCTTGGTGTGTCGTTTTTGATTTTGTTGGCCCTGACGGGCGATCTAGGATATAGAGTTTTCTTTTTCTCTCTTTCTCTCTATTTTTCCCCTCCGAGCTCCTACTCTCACTCGTCTTCCTCGAGGACGAGGAAGAGTTCATCTTGGGGGATTTTGACGTACATTTATATTTCATACATTTATGCACATTTTCTTCCGTGTTTTTCCGTATTTTACCACCGTCTTTTATTCGTTTTCTCGTGTTTTCTCGTGTTTTCTTGTTTTCTTTCACTTTTCTGTATTTTCTGTGTTTTGCAGGAGTTTGCTGGAATTTGGGGCGTAAAACGATGATATCATGTGTCCTTGGAGCAATGGGAGGAGTCACGCGTGATCCAGGGGTCAAACGACGAAGATTGCATCTTTCAGCCCCTCACCCGGTCGGTTGGTCATCTCCAACCGATCGGGTGATGCACGCTGCACCACCCGGACGTAGCTTGGGGCTCACGAGAAGTCACCCGGTCGGTTCAGTGACCGGGTCAAAAGCTCAAAGTCTCTAGAAATTCGAAGCTGATTTCCAACCGTTCGGGTGACCTTCACCCGATCGGTTCACCTGTAGCTGAATTTCAACAGCCAAGACTCGAAGCTCCAACGGTCTCCTCACCCGGTCCCCACCAAGATCCAATCGGTCGGCACCAAGATCCAACCGACCGCACCAAGTTCCAACCGACCGGTTCATACTGACCGGGTGAAACCCCCGCATTGCACTGTGATTTTGTGAAGCGGCTCACCCGACCGGTTGACTTGTCAACCGATCGGGTGATGTCGTTTTCTATAAATAGAACCCTAGGTTTCCCAGATTCGGGAGTTGGTTATTTTTTACTGTTTTCTTCATTTTGTGACGGCTGTAATTTCCCAGTTTTTGTAAGTTTTCGTATCTTTGTAAAACTTTAGTATTATCTTAATTGCTTTACTACCTTTGCATTCCTATTGTCTGATTATGATTTTAACGATCCATTTTCATTTAGATCGCTTTTTAATGAATATTTGTGAGTAGTTCCCTAATCCGGGTTTTTGGCGGAAACCCCTTCGGGGGCTCTTCCCAATGCATCCATAGGGTTAGAAAATCGATAGGGATTAGGAATCTAACGGTTACGCGGGGTGTTTTATTGTCATCGGCGGGAAAAAGACCGCCTTTGACCGTTGGGCCAATGGGGAATAAAATTGGCGGTTGACTCCATAGCCATAGCTCACGCCCTTAGCGTAGATGCCGAATCCTAGCGCGCGGGAGCGGCAGGATGAGACGTTGGGAGTTATCGTTGCGAGCTTAGTGCTCCCGGAGTCGATCAGTGTTAATGGACACGGGAGTGCCCACTGATCGAACCCGGGAAGTCCAGCGTATCATCCTGGGCACCGACCGGAATATCGGGCCCATGGGATGTCGGTACCCCTTTTAGAGGCAACGTCTCACCATTAAACCCTAATTCCGATCGCCATCCTACCAGTAGGCCGTATCGGTGAGAGTCGCTCGTTGGGGTGGAAACCAGAGTCCCGGGTTTTATTTTCATATTGTTTATACCTTGCATTCCCTTACCGTGACAACCCATCATTCGATCTGGGCTAGCTCACCCACGGGGTGATTTTTGTCCTCTTTGACACACGCACATCCTCGCCTCCCTGTGTTCGACCCCCAAGCCACACTACAACACCGTGCGCTTGCAGTTACAAATATTTAGATTTTCGCGCCCTAGTCTGCACCGCGCCGGGGCGCCGGCCAACGACACGTTGTAGCAAAAGCTACTAAACAATATTCACGATTTTCACGATTAACTTGCATTCACGGTGTGCACAGGGTTTACGCCTTACAGCTGAAGTTGCTGATCTGGCATACTTCTACACTGAGTGGTCGCTTAACCCTACCCCTCCACGTGTATCGAGCGTTGGTTTCTCAACAACATTGTGCTCGCTTCTGGATCACGGGCCAGGAAGTGTTTTTCAATATGGCATAGGGTTGTGCCCACAAAAGCAGGTGCCTAGCCTCAATAGTAATAACATTTGTAGCGTGTGCTACTCAATCACGAAGAAACATGATGCATGACATGACATGGGATGAGCAGTTAAAGTACATACCGTTAATTGAAATTTAAACATGACATGACAGCATGAAAGAAAGCAAGTAAAGGTGTCGGATCTAGCTTCGTTGTTAAGCTAGATCAAGTTGGGTGTCGGATCTAGTTTCGTTGTCAAACTAGATCAAAAGGGCATCTAGGCAGCTATCATTTCACTGTCTAGTCTCTTTTACGCGATTTTGCAAAATGGCCTAAAACATGGCCTAAAACAAGTACTGTGCAAGTTTCACTTGCCTGAAAGAGATGTACTGCAAGTCTCAGATCGATGAGTCCAAATACTTCCTATGTGTTCAAACCATCGCCCAACCTACAGTCCCATATTATTATCTTCAATTAGTGAGTTACCAAGGCAATGAAAAACACAGTTTTATCTTGTTAACATGCGGGTGTGGGTTCCTACGGAGAGAGACTTACCTCAACACGACGCGAGAGCTACTCTGACGTCGGGTAGCGACATCAGGGGTTGGATTCCAGTAGTGTGAACGATACGGAACGACGGTTTCTCTATGATAAAACACGTGCACGAATAAGTTCGTAACGACAGACTAGAATTATTAGACAACCCTAAAACGTCTAATAAACCAATTTTAATTAGGTTTTCTAATCCAAGATAGGTGACACATCAATAATAACGATCGCTAAATTTATTAACACGATAATTACTACACATTGCTAGTATGGCAATTAAACAACGATATAATTAAGCAACCTAGGTTACAAGTTAACTAAAAGTCGTCTAGACAAGTTATTAACCCTATAATCATCATTATCATCGTTATAACAAGATTACTAATAGATCAAGATAAATTTAATAGTCCACAAAATTATTGGCAAGCTAAACTTAGGGTATCAAGAGAACGTTTACTAGCCGTAATGAAGAAGGGATCCCACGAAGTAACCGAAAGATCGACGCGAGTATCCACGGCTAGAGGGGTGGCTAAACGGCTCGAGGGAAGGCTGCCAACAGCCCGGGGGCTATCGTGCATTGCTGCGGCGTGAAAGAGGCCGCTGCAGCTGCGAAGAAGGGTGTCGATGCCGCGCGGGGCCTGCTGTCACGGACAGCGCCTTAGCAGCGCTGATGGTAGCGGTTTTCCGACGGGGTTATCGGATAGAGGGCTGACGGGGTTAGGGATCACCGTGGGAGAGGCCTCGGGGCGACTGTCGTGTGAGGACGACGTCAGGCGACGATGGGGACAGCGCCGGGCGGCGCTGTGTTGACAACGCTGCAGCAGCAGCGCAGGAACGTCATTTTGTGCTCTTGGCAAAGCACAGCCACCGGATTCGGGGGTCAGGCCGGAGGGTCGGTCGCTGGGAGGGGCTAGGCGACGGGGAACGTCCGGCGATGGGTGGAGCACAAGGCGGCGCTGTCGGGGGTTTGAGGTCGGAGGAGAATGAGGGTTGATGAAGAGATGACGACGCGAGGAGGAAAAACGCGATGAGAAAGAATGCCTAGGGCTTGCAGGCTGAAAAAGGGCTTGGGTTTGCTATTTAGTGCTTGTTTCGGGGTGCACTAAGAGACTTGAGGGTGCAGCTAAAGAAGGGTAAGATAGGATTTTCGGTGGTGAATAGAAGATGCGAGATTTGTTCTCATACGTAAGGATTGATTCCATTTGCTATTCAACATTGGGGTTTGGGTAGTTTGAAGGTAAATGGGAGAGAGAATGTGAGAGGGTAGGGTACGGTAATGGGGGAAAATAGGGTGACACTAGCTTAGGGAAAAATATCATGTTAACTTAGGCCTAATAGCTGATTAATGGGAAATCTAGTGCACAAGTGGGTCAAACAGTACCCGATATTTACGAGAAAAATACCGGGGCGACCATGTCAACGAGAGAAACGAAACTAAAGAGATCGATCACAAGTTTGGCGACGAGAAACGAAACTAAAAATAAAAAGGTCTCACGACAAAAGTGAAAATCACGATGCCTCTTCAAACAATGTTATCTTCTGGGGGAACGACCCATAAAATGACGTTCCATAATAATTCCACAAATTAATACTCTTCAATAGGGTCACAACAGCATATCACACCATAGGGTTCGGATACAAGAAGGGTTCAAAATAAATACGTGTACGAACAAGAGTACACACACGAATAATTGTACGATCGAAAACAGACCGTAACAATAGCGGTTAAGTAAAGTAAGCTATCGATCATACCTCAATATAGACAAACGTCTACATCTTTTCCATTCTCATCCTTGTGTAGATGAGTTGTCGTACTCATGCGAGTTCGTTTGCTTAAAGACGACTCCATCCCGAATCGCTTGATAAGCTCCCCTGTGCACTTTGTTTGATGTATGAAAGTTCCATCCTTCATTTGCCGAATTTGTAGTCCAAGTAAGTAGTTGAGCATACCCATATGGCTCATTTCGAATTCATCCTTCATAGACTTAGAAAATTCTTGGCAATTATTAAAGTTAGTAGAACCAAATGTTATATCGTCTACATAAACTTGAATTAACAGGATGCCATTTTCATAATCTTTAATGAAAAGAGTTGAATCAACTTCACCCATTTTAAAACCTAAATCCAAAAGAAAGGTTTTGAGTCGATCGTACCAAGCTCTAAGAGATTGTCTCAACCCATATAACACTTTCTTAAGTTTGAAAACATGGTTTGGAAATTTTTCATGAATGAAACCGACTGGTTGAGAAACATAAACTTCTTCATTAACAGTACCATTTAAAAATGCACTTTTAACATCCATTAGAAATAATTTAAAATTTTTATAGGATGCAAAAGATAAAATCAATTCAATAGATTCTAATCTAGCTATGTGGACAAAGGATTCTTCGAAATCGATGCATTTCTCTTGCTGATAGCGTTGAGCTACTAGCCATGCTTTATTCCTTGTGATGATTGATCGGTCCATATTTTCAACATTTTTTCTGCATATTTTCATGCCATTTTGATTGCTCATATTGAGATTTTCACGATTATTCACCAATATTTCGTTACTTTCTACTATTTCTCGTTTTCGTCGGATTTCAGGAAATATGAAGCAATCGGGAGCAAAAATGAGCTTAAGGGATTTGTACACGCATCGGAGCGTCGCCCATGGCTTTATCGTGAAGCTAACGGCACTGGATGATGAGTGGGAGAAGAAGGAGATCGACAGAATCGACGAGGATGCAAGGAAAGGAAGGAAAGATTCCAGAAATAGGCCACTCAGCCGAGTACGTAGTCCACTCGGCCGAGTGAAGCCGCGTACTCGGCCGAGCACGACTGATACAAAGACATCTGCATACCTGAGTGCCACAATACACTCGGCTGAGTGGTGAATTCCACTCGACCGAGTAGAGAACTCCACTCGCCCAAGAGAGCCAGAATTTATGAAGAAAATAAAGGCAAACTCTCTGGAATTTTGGGAGAACAGTAGAAGACCCTACTCGGCCGAGTAGAGAAGTCCACTCGACCGAGTGAAGAATCCCACTCGGCCGAGTGACGCCGAAGGACACGAGCGCCCAGATTTTCAGATAGCCTCCCACTCTTTTGAATTCTTCTATTATTCCAGTGGTCAAAGTATTTTTCTCATATTTTTATGGATAGTAGACTTCATGACGGTTCCAACGCTGCCAAGAACACGCCAATCGGAGGTTAGATGAAATCTGGAGAATTTCTGCAAGTTGATGCTGCAGTGCTGGAATTCGCATATCAGTGTCACTCGGCCGAGTGAGACTTTCACTCGGCTGAGTGAGCTTTCCACTCAGCCAAGAGACTAGTTTTTGACAGTTTTTAACAGAGTGCTATTTTCTGGAGTTTCTACATGAATTCTCACTCGGCCGAGTCGCTACTGGCCCAGAACTTAAGTCATGCGCAGATTTGATTTTCGACGTAGGTTTCGGAGGGGTTTAGGGGTTATTTGCTAGGATTTTTGGGGGCTATTTAAGAGGTTTGTAGCTATCATTAGAAGAGGTTCCCATTATGTTTTCTTAGAGACTTTTTTAGAGGTTAGGCCATGCCCTAGGTCCCCTCTTGGATCTAAAAGCTTGTAATTTGATTGAAGTTCTTCATCAAAGCTTGTATCAAGATAAGTACTTTTGTTCTTGTTAATTCTATCGTTGATTCTTAGTGATTTCTTATTGTTTATCCCTCTTTGATGCAAGCAATGTCTTTTATTGACTTCTTTATCGTTATTGCTATGCTTGGTTGATCGTTGTTCTAGGGAAGGGATGAACCATATGAATCTAATTTCAGATTTGTGATGAATGAAATTCTACGTTGCTAGAATTGCTAGGAGGTTAGGTTGTGATTGATTTATCACGGATAGCTAGGGATTTCCATCGATTGGGGTTTGCAAGAGATTGGATTCTAATCGATGGAAAGGCCTAGATATTTGATTTAGGTTTATAATCGAGATTCTCTTGATTTGGTTTGCAAGAGATTGGACCAAAGCTAGGATTTTTATTATAAAGCTATACCCATATTCGTTTACAAGAGATTGGACGAATACAAACTATCACAACCTAGATCGTGACTCAAGTTTGCACGAGAGTGGGCTCGAGGAGCGATTGGATGATGATGTCGATCTTCATGCTAGTGGCTTAGGTTAGGGTTTTCACGAGAGTGGGCTCTAATCTAGGTTGCTATAGACCGGAAATAGCACGAGAGCGTGAGCTTGGTTCTATATTCAGTTACGACTAGTTCACCTCAACGCAAGTCTAGTAATATTGAGATTCACGATTCACAGAGATGTATGACGATCCGTAGCGGGGATTCCCTATCTCTAGACTCTTTCATTATATTAAATTTGAATCGATATTTTATGCCACATCTTTATCACCGACACCGACATCCATCACCATTCCCATTACATCATACCATATCCATCTCCACCAATAAAACATTCGTAGTCGAGCCAACCTAGGATAGATTGGAGCCAACACCACCTCCTCATGTTCGATACCTGCTCGCCACTTTACCGTGCCTTGTGGTAAAACTACAATCGTTCTTCGGGTGTATATCTGGGGTCGTTCAAGTTTTTGGCGCCATTGCCGCGGAGGTGTTTCCCGTTGGGTGCCAATTTGTCACAATTAGGTTGATTAGACTACACAGAAAAATATTAACAAAAAGAAATTTTCACCCTCACCACCATTATTATCATTTCTATATTCTCTTGTGCCACTGATATTTTTCTTCAGGTAGTTGTCTTTGTTGATCAGGTTATCCGGAAAGCGCAATGATGAGTACAGCCTCTGACCTGCAACACGATGAAACTGTTGCATCCTTACTGGAGGAACTCGTGGATGAAGTTCAGACCACGGGACCTATTGTCATCAATATAGAGGACCACCTTGAACAACTATTCGCCACCTACATCATTGAACAACTCTCCCCAGAAGGTACAATCAAAGGCAGCATTAGGGTCGATATTAGAAATGCTAAACTGTATCTGGAAGTTGACGGAGTCCCTCAGCTGCCAATAAATGAAGTCATAGAAACATGCATTAAAGAGATCAACGCTCGAGAAGAGCTACCTTGGGATACCCACGTTTCGGGAAGTATACTTGATGAATCCTTTTGTGACACCAGTTTATACACTGACTTATCCTTTGATTGCAGGTGCGAACAAGAGGAGAGTGGTAGTTCAATTGATTCGGGAGCAGAGTTACCTGAGCAGCTGAGGGAGGATACCACAGAGATAGCTATCATAGCGCAAGAGGATATTGAATTATTTACAGAGAAGTATCGTCCACCACTATTTATTTCATATATTTCTATAGACGATCCTCTTTGGAATACTTTTATTATGAGTGTGAATTTTTTGCAGCGAACTGATGCATCCTATTCTCTGCAGGGTACCGGTGGAGTCCTTGTGGGAATGCTGGAGGATGCATTGCTGGAGTTCGTTGGTGTCCGTGGATATACGCGCCTGGCAAAGCCACGGAAAGAGCAGTTGGAACAGTTGCCTGCACCGGCAAAGATACTGGATCTGCCTTTTGCTATATGTGATATCAATCTAGTAGTGTAGCAATAGCGTAAATTTTATGCTTTCAATAAACACGAATCCTCTCGACAGCGAGAGGACCGTATAGATTTGATTGAATAAATATCACCTCATATGACGGCAACAAATTTTTTTACACCCCAAAACCATTATATATATTAATTGCCCTCTTCATGTTTTGATACGCCACATCCTTTTGCTCAATACCATCGAGCATTTCTTTCGAGTGAATACTCACTTTCTTATTCATTTGACTTGATCACGCTTTGCAAAGCCATGAAATTTTTGATTAAGTCATTTGAAAAGGATTGTTTGGTATAAGCTTGGGGGAAGACGCTCTCATGCATCATTGCATGTGCATGTAGTTACATTAGGATTTCATGTCATTCATTTCAACATTTTTCATTCACCCCCCTTATTATTATCATCATTGTCCCTCATTTTCTTCCATTATGATTACATTGAGGACAATGTGAAGTTTAAGCTTGGGGGAGTGCATTTCCATGCCATTTAGATGCATTAGTTACATTTTACTCTATTTTAGGGTTTTTAAAAAAATTTCAAATTTTTTGCACCATCTTTTTTATTTTTCCATCTTATTTTCCTTTCATGTGTGTTCATGCATCATATTGTGTGCTCCTTTTTTCTTTTCTTTTCTCTCTTTTATTTTTATATCTTTATTTTCTTTTCCTCCTTTTGCTAGATTTGTTCCTTATGATGATATATCTTATTGCTTTAGTAGCCATCACGATGCTTATTATCCCATGCCATGCTACTTAGAGTATTCCATAGTCTTGCTATTCACATGTGCTTGCAAATTTATTTCTTTTGATGATTCCTCTATATGAATGCATGATATTAATTGAAGCTGAATGTATGGATTAGAGTTTAGTATTGTTGGAAGTGCAGCACCAAGATTCATGCATCAATTGTATATCGGAAGCATCTGCCTTATTGTCTTATTCACCTTCTGTTGCATGCCCGATATGATTGTACTCTTACTGCTTAACTTCACTATTTATTGAAATGATTGAGAATATCCATGCTTACATATGAGTTTTAGTTGATGTATTTTCTTATTGAACCGTTCGTGCACGTCTTAGAGTGAACCGAGTGTTACATTATTTCTTTCTCCACATATATCTTTTTATTATCTACATGTCACTTGAGTTCACTTCCTAAAGCTACTTATATCGCATCTATTTCCCAAAGATCCCTACAAAAGAAAAAAGTTAGCTCCAAATGTCACGCCCCGCTTCCCAAAATGGACGGAGGCGAAGCGTGACAAGGCCCGCTTAGGCCAGAGCTGAGAAGCTCGGACCCAATAAGCGTCTGTAGAGGTACCATTTTAAACGATTTTCAGGATCTTGCATTTTTATAGTTCGAAACAACAGAAAGTACGGAAAGGATATTGCAGTTATTAAATTAGAGATATAATATCCAACAAGTACAAAGTCTAAAAAGAAGCCTAAGCGTGGCAACAAACTATCTAAAAGAAAACTGAAAGTAGTAACCTCTGAAAGTGGTGACTAAAAGACCTCAAGGTCTGGTCCTTGTCAGGTACGTACTCTGGTGACGACGTCCTTGGCTCCACGTACTCCAGTAAGTCTGCCTCGTCCACGAACTCTGGCGGAATACCTGACGTACAACACCAAAAGAAGGAATTGTACGTCAGGTAAGGTCTACAAAAAGGCGTTAGACCAAACAGCAAGTGTATCAACTTTTAGACAATGTTTTACTGGTTGATTAGCATGCTGGGGTTATAACTGAGTAACAAACAGAAGTAACGCAGCAGGAAAGTAAAGCGCAACAAGTAGTAGTCGTAGGGTGTGCTACCAACTACAGGACTAACCTAAAGGTGTCAGGACAAGACGAAGACAGACAAGACGAGTAGGACACGACACGACACGAAGGGTTCACGCCTTACGGGTTGAGGAGGATCAGACCCTCTCCCCATGCGCATGCTTAACCCTACACCATACCCCAGAACTCAGGACAAGAAGTACAGAGATCACTTCCGCTAGGGAAGCACCTGAAACGCCCGCAGGCTTTTTGTAACACGGAGATCACTCCCGCAAGGAGAGCATCTGAAACGCCCGAAGACTTTTTGTAACATGGAGATCACTCCCGCAAGGAGAGCATCTGAAACGCCCGAAGGCTTTTTGTAACACGGAGATCACTCCCGCAAGGAGAGCATCTGAAACGCCCGAAGGCTTTTTGTAACACGGAGATCACTCCCGCAAGGAGAGCATCTGAAACGCCCGAAGGCTTTTTGTAACACGGAGATCACTCCCGCAAGGAGAGCATCTGCAACGCCCGAAGGCTTTTTGTAACACAGTGACAAGACATGACCAGTGTGTATAACAGTGACAAGACACGACCAGTGTACGGGAGAGTTATTCTAGGGTGTCCACACGCACGCACACACAAGATAATCCTAAGGTGTCACAAGTTGTTGTTCGTCGGACTTAGACTTCGTCGTCAAGTCTAAGTCGTCAGGGTGACCCAGACGCTATCATTTCACGTCCGGAATCTAAACACTCACAGTCTAACAGTTCTAGCAATCTAAGACCAAAGCACGGTCAAAAACGCAAGTGGGTACACTTGCCTGACGACTTAGAGGAGCGATGCGAGGGGAATCCTCGGTCAGACTGAGCGGGCCTCTCGGTCGGACACGGGGGGACGGGCGCTGCAGCGCTGCGGAGCGATGCGGAGCGGTCTCTCGGTCGGTGCGGGGAGCGGCTTCGGTCGGGCGCTTGGCGATGCGGGGCAGATGCGGAGCGGTGCAGAGCGGTGCGGCTGTGCGGGCTGTTCTCTCGGTCAGACCCAGAGATGGCCTCGGTCGGAGCGGGGCGACAGCGGGGGGGGCTTGCAGCGGAGCGCTGCGAGCGGCGATGCGGGGAGTGGCTCCGGTCGTGCACTGGGGCGATCGTCGCAACGTTGCGACGAACGTCTGGAAGGTGTTTTTGACGGCTAGGGTTTTTGTAATGCGGAAGTAACCTATCCTAGGGCTAATATAAATAGTTTAGAGCTAGGGTTAGGGTTCGAGAAATCGTAATTAAATAATTAAAATAATTAATTTAGTTTAAAATTACTCTCCTCTCCCTCACACAAGATGGGTGCGGCCAAAAATTCTGAAATTTAGTCTAAAAATTCTTTAATATGTTATTATAATATAGGAATTTTATTGTAATTAAAACACTTATAAAAATAGGTTTTAAAATTATTTAAAACTTTCAAAAAAAATGGAAAATAGGTCAAATTAAGTCCAAAAATTGTAAAATAATTATAGGGTGTTCGGGACGACGAGAGAAAGAGATTGGAGAAGACAGATCTAAATTTTGACGTCGAGAGACGAAACTAAAAATAGAAACGTCTCGCGTCAAAACAGAAAGTCGCGACATCACGTCAAATAAGATAGTATCGCTGAAGAACGACTCGAGATATGTCGTTCCAAAGTTGTTCCACAATCTAATACTTTCAGAGACGATCACGTCGATATATCACACAAAAACGTTCAAAAACAAATAAAGTCTAAAATAATTACGTGCACGGTCAAAAGCACGTGCACGAAGAAGGTACGATAGAAACAGGCCGTTACATTCTACCCACCTTAGAAATGATTCCGCCCTCGGAATCACTCACACTAATAATAGTATTACCCATATAACCTTATACTCGCAACTATCATATCTACCCATAAGGATTTCTAATCCTGTAACTTCGAACAACGTTCCTCAATAATCCCTCATAATCCATCTTTTCACTGGGCAAGGCCACGATTAAACTCTCCTCCCAATACTTAACTATAGACCCATCGCTACTGTTCAAATTTCCAACTCCAAGTCCTCACAAAAATAATACTCATCTTCTCAATAATATCTTTTAAATCTCTCAATCTCCTCCCAATGTTAATCAATCTCCAAGAAAAAGAGATTCTAGTCAACTACCAATCCAAGGCAAAAACTTTGTCTATCTTATAATACCTTCACAAATCAACAATCGCCGTGTCTTCAATACATTCTTGTCATATCTTCCCATAAATTTATCTACCAAAAAATTTGATCTATCAGAATTACATCTCATCCTACTCACTATAATCAATCCCAACCAATATTAAGTCCGACTACCTATACATCCATTAATCTCAACACGTCGTGTTATTCTCAAAGTCTTCTCACATCAACTCATCAATCAAGTCTTGATGCTAATAAAAACTCTACTCAATCTCATGATCACCCTAACTCCTATCATACTCTGTAGACATCCCTATCTACCATTCGTCTAAACCCCAAATCTGATAAGTTCTCATCTTCACGCATAAAATCTCATTCAACCAGAATTCTCCATTGAGTACGTCTCACATCGGTATTATAAATAAGTCTTGGACAGTTCATTCTTTTCATCCAAAAGATATTCTAATCCATCATCCTTGTGTTCCCAAAATCAATTAATCATTGACATAATAAAACTCATCTCACTCCAAGCCTACCTGCAACCAAAATCCTATAACGATAATAGCTAGCCCCAATTAATATAACAACCATAAACACGAAAATTTTGTTTAAGGGAGAAAGAAGAGAAGAGAAAGAGAGACTTAAGGCCAAAGAAATATTTTAAAACATTTGGAAAAAAACGTGTGGTGTTGCGGTAATGGATGAGGGAGGTTAAGTGATTTGTGATCTTGTGAGCTAGTTTGAAAACTTTAAAGATTTGGTTTAAAGAAAACAAAGTTTTGATACAGTCGCATACAACCAAGATAAACCATTCATTAAGACTAAAACTAAGTCTAAGGATCTGCCTGCGATGACGCCATTCACGTAAGTATGAATACTGTCATTCAGACAACTTCCAGCATACCATGGTTAACACTGAGTACACATTCAAGACACAAAAGGCAATCATCGGGATCCTAAAGAACACACATTCATACAGGTCTATGCACTCTACCTATGCTCAACCACCACGACGACATCACCTACCAAAGGACCTACTCCTAAACCAGAAACAACGTAGACAACTACAAGGACTAATGTCTACACAACCTAAAGAAAACAGAAGCCAGGAGTGTAACGAAATGAATCGGAAGGAACGAGTTCAAATAAGACGAGATAAGGAGGTAGTTGGTTGGATGGAACGAAAAATATTCTTCAAAATAATTAGATTGATGACGGGAGATTTACGTGTAAAATATGGTATCATATACCTTTAAAAAATGTAGGAGGAAGTGAGCTGATGGTAGAATTTTAAAATTTTGGAAAAAGGTAAGACGAAGGAAGGATGGGTAGGGTGGGAAACGATTGTTTTGCAAATGAAAAATAAGTTTACACAAAGATTTTGAAATGTGGTCACAAGGAACATAGAATTAATAATAATAAAATAATTGAAGTACGCCCTAGTTTAGAAAATATTTTAAAAAGTATGCACGGTAAGTGATTTAGAAATAGATCTTGTAGCCCAGAAAAATATAAATTGAATTATCAAAATGTTAACACGGTTTTAAAAATGAAAATATGAAAGATACCGATTTGAAATAATTACCAAATAGTAACTTGAAAATTGACGACCAAGGAGATTTCAAAATCTAAGAAGGAAACTTTCAACCGAAAAGCAAGAAATTTTAAATATATATATAATAAATGGTTTTCAAGGGAGTTAAACCGAGCGAAGAATTTAATAATGAGTTTCGAAAACAAGAAATAAAAGAAATAAAAATAGGATGAGATAGCGATTGTTTTGCAGATGAACGTAAGTTTAAACAAGGATTCTTGAAGTATGAGCACGATGAACATAGGGCTGTTTATACATATACGAGAAGAATTTAAAGTTCTCTTTGGTTTAGAAAATATTCTAAAAGTACGCGTGGTAAATGATTAGTAATAAAATTTTGTAGTTTAGAAAAGTAATATTTATATGTATAGGATTAAAGAATTGATAACGAGGTTTAAATCTGAAACACGAAAATGCCGATTTGAAAACAGGTACGAGATAGTAAAATAATTTTACGACCATGGAGGTTTCAAGATTAGTGAAAGAATTTTAACTCAACCCAAAAACAAGAATTTTGAACATATAGTATAGGGGTTTTAAAGAAATTAAGTTGAGCGAAGAGACTGACTAAGGAATTTCGAAAATACTTTTAGAGGAGGCAAAATTGGCAAAGAGAAAGATTCGAAGGATCTACGATAATCGTCAGGAAGCGATCACGTGAATCGGGAGGAAATAAAGATAATCACATGACGGTCACACACTTAGGATATGATTTACGAAGCTACGATTGGACTCTACGGTCGATAACACGAAAGGCTAAGGATCAGGGAGACGCTAGAAGTCAGGGATTCTAATTATCGGGTCGTCTGAAAATCAGGAGAGCTTGGCGCTAAGATTTCCTAACGAGCTAAACTATAATCAGGATCTAGGGGGAAAGTTCCTAAGAGAATCAAGGTTATGTTCTGTTGGGCTCGAAGTCGATGGAGCTGGGCGAGCGTCAAAAAGAAAGGCTCTAGAAATCTAATTTGGTCAGAGCTAGGTGGAAGAGGCTACTAAGGTATCCTAAGACGGGTACGGCTAAATCTTAACCAAGGCGTCTAACTATCAAACTGGGACGCCTACCTAAGTCTTCCTACCATCTAAGACTGGGAAAACCTAATTTAGACTTGTACATGGATATTAAATGAATGCGGTACTCCTATTGTTCCGAACTTTTGCAGGACCTGCATGGGCCACCACTAAAACCTGTCACGCCCCGCTTCCCAAAATGGACGGAGGCGAAGCGTGACAAGGCCCGCTTAGGCCAGAGCTGAGAAGCTCGGACCCAATAAGCGTCTGTAGAGGTACCATTTTAAACGATTTTCAGGTTCTTGCATTTTTATAGTTTGAAACAACAGAAAGTACGGAAAGGATATTGCATTCATTAAATTAGAGATATAATATCCAACAAGTACAAAGTCTAAAAAGAAGCCTAAGCGTGGCAACAAACTATCTAAAAGAAAACTGAAAGTATTAACCTCTGAAAGTGGCGACTAAAAGACCTCAAGGTCTGGTCCTTGTCAGGTACGTACTCTGGTGACGACGTCCTTGGCTCCACGTACTCCAGTAAGTCTGCCTCGTCCACGAACTCTGGCGGAATACCTGACGTACAGCACCAAAAGAAGGAACTGTACGTCAGGTAAGGTCTACAAAAAGGCGTTAGACCAAACTACAAGTGTATCAACTTTTAGACAATGTTTTACTGGTTGATTAGCATGCTGGGGTTATAACTGAGTAACAAACAGAAGTAACGCAGCAGGAAAGTAAAGCGCAACAAGTAGTAGTCGTAGCGTGTGCTACCAACTACGGGACTAACCTAAAGGTGTCAGGACAAGACGAAGATAGACAAGACGAGTAGGACACGACACGACACGACACGACACGAAGGGATCACGCCTTACGGGTTGAGGGGGATCAGACCCTCTCCCTGTGCGCACGCTCAACCCTACCCCATACCCCAGAACTCAGGACAAGAAGTACAGAGATCACTTCTGCTAGGGAAGCACCTGAAACGCCCGTAGGCTTTTTGTAACACGGAGATCACTCCCGCAAGGAGAGCATCTGAAACGCCCGAAGGCTTTTTGTAACACGGAGATCACTCCCGCAAGGAGAGCATCTGAAACGCCCGAAGGCTTTTTGTAACACGAAGATCACTCCCGCAAGGAGAGCATCTGAAACGCCCGAAGTCTTTTTGTAACACAGAGATCACTCCCGCAAGGAGAGAATCTGCAACGCCCGAAGGCTTTTTGTAACACAGTGACATGACACGACCAGTGTGTATAACAGTGATAAGACACGACCAATGTACGGGAGAGTTATTCTAGGGTGTCCACACGCACGCACACACAAGATAATCCTAAGGTGTCACAAGTTGTTGTTCGTCGGACTTAGACTTCGTCGTTAAGTCTAAGTCATCAGGGTGACCCAGACGCTATCATTTCACGTCCGGAATCTAAACACTCACATTCTAACAGTTCTAGCAATCTAAGACCAAAGCACGGTCAAAAACACAAGTGGGTACACTTGCCTGAAACGGCGAGTGCGTCGTCCTCTCGAAGCGTCTCGTCCAAGCGTCTCGTCCACGGAAGTCCGTCTGAAATATCGCCACGGCGACGATGTCAGGTCTCAAATTCATCAAATCCTATTAGGTTTCGTTTCTAGGTTTTCAGGACTATCCTATTTATCAATAGTCACTTTTTGATGTTTCAGCCTAATCGACGATCTATCCTATGTGCACAGTCAACAAAGTCCGTTCGTCGATTTTCTATGTTCGTACAACGTTTTACTGGTGTTGGAAAGTAAATTTTAGTTCAATTTGACGGTTTTTAGTTTAGGGTTCAATCAGCTATTGTGGGGGTTTCTACGAGTTTCGGGGAACCAACCTGAACCGGAGTTTGTCGAAGATAGGAAGTCGTGTCTGATCGGAGAACTCCTCAGCTTCAGATCTGGTCCTTGCATGATTCTCCAAAAGCTGGAACTTGCGACGAAAGCGTACGACGTGTCGCAACGTCGTAGACTGCAAATCCGCGAAGTAGCACGTCCAAGTGGGGCCCACAGCAGTGCTAGGGGTCGATGGGGGACCCACAACACCTCTGGAGAACTTGGGGGGCCCCACCACAGGAGTTGGTGTGGGAGAAACAGTGTTGCGACGAAGTTCTGTCGGTCGGGCACGGTCGGTGCGGGGGTTCCTCTCGGTCAGACCGAGAGGAGCTCTCGGTCGTGCGAGTTGCAACGCAGCGGGGTCGGTCACAGCGGCGGTGCGAGGGGAATCCTCGGTCAGACCGAGCGGGCCTCTCGGTCGGACACGGGGGGACGGGCGCTGCAGCGATGCAGAGCGATGCGGAGCAGTCTCTCGGTCGGTGCGGGGAGCGGCTTCGGTCGGGCGCTTGGCGATGCGGGGCGGATGCGGAGCGGTGCGGCTGTGCGGGCTGTTCTCTCGGTCAGACCCAGAGATGGCCTCGGTCGGAGCGGGGCGACAGCGGGGGGGGCTTGCAGCAGAGCGCAGCGAGAGGCGATGTGGGGAGCGGCTCCGGTCGTGCACAGGGATGTGTGGGGGTGAGCTCCGGTCGTGCACTGGGGCGATCGTCGCAACGTTGCGACGAACGTCTGGAAGGTGTTTTTGACGACTAGGGTTTTTGTAATGCGGAAGTAACCTATCCTAGGGCTAATATAAATAGTTTAGAGCTAGGGTTAGGGTTAGGGTTCGAGGAATCGTAATTAAATAATTAAAATAATTAATTTAGTTTAAAATTACTCTCCTCTCCCTCACGCAAGATGGGTGCGGCCAAAAATTCTGAAATTTGGTCTAAAAATTCTTTATTATGTTATTATAATATAGGAATTTTATTGTAATTAAAACACTTATAAAAATAGGTTTTAAAATTATTTAAAACTTTCAAAAAAATGGAAAATAGGTCAAATTAAGTCCAAAAATTGTAAAATAATTATAGGGTGTTCGGGACGACGAGAGAAAGAGATTGTAGAAGACGGATCTAAATTTTGATGTCGAGAGACGAAACTAAAAATAGAAACGTCTCGCGTCAAAACAGAAAGTCGCGACGTCACATCAAATAAGATAGTATCGCTGAAGAACGTCTCGAGATATGTCGTTCCAAAGTTGTTCCACAATCTAATACTTTCAGAGACGATCACGTCGATATATCACACAAAAACGTTCAAAAACAAATAAAGTCTAAAATAATTACGTGCACGGTCAAAAGCACGTGCACGAAGAAGGTACGATAGAAACAGGCCATTACACCAAAAAAGACCAAAAAGTCAAAAAGGAGCCAAAAACCAAAAATACAAATCATATAGCTCCTACAAAATCCATAAAGAAAAATGAGAAACAAAAAGTTCAAAAAGAAAAAGAAAAATATTTGTCTATCTCATTATTGGAGCCACAAAATACTTGGGAAAATCTAAGGCAAAAATCCCATTTTCCACTATCATATTCCTTTAGATGTGATGCCTCAAGCTAAGCTTAGGAGGGTGAATTCACTTGACCATATGAGTGAGTGCGACATTAGAGTGGAGAGGTGCACGAATGGGAAAGTTTGATAATGCTGAAACTTAGCAAAATACTTTAGTTATGGAGATTTTTTATGAATCAATATAAATATTTGAATGCCAAGATTTATTCCATTCTATATTGCATGCTTAATGTGATTCTTATATGCTTCTATTATAACTCTTGATTGAAAAGTGCATCGCCAACATTTGTATATTAAATTCTATGAAATGCGTGATGTGGATATGAATTGATTGTACGAATTTAGAGAGTCCCTTTTGTTGTTCTTAAAAGCATGCAAGTACCATGTTTAAGTAAGATATAAAATCCTTATAGCATGTGATTCGTATCCTCTGAGTTATCGTGATATATAGCTTATGGCTTGAGATCTGAGAGAATAATCTAGCGACCCCTTCCACCTCATGTTCTTTCTTTTTCATTTCATTTCCTTTGTTTTCATCTTCCGAGTTCGTCTCTCTACTTATCTTCCTCGAGGACGAGTAAGAGGTAAGCTTGGGGGATTTTGATCGGTCCATATTTTACACATTTTTTGCATATTTTCATGCCATTTTGATTGCTCATATTGAGATTTTCACGATTATTCACCGATATTTCGTTACTTTCCACTATTTCTCGTTTTTGTCGGATTTCAGGAAATATGAAGCAATCGGGAGCAAAAATGAGCTTAAGGGATTTGCACGCGCATCAGAGCGTCGCTCATGGCTCTATCGAGGAGCTAAGGGCACTGGCTGATGAGCGGGAGAAGAAGGAGATCGACAGAATCGACGCGGATGCAAGGAAAGGAAGGAAAGATTCCAGAAACAGGCCACTCGGCCGAGTACGTAGTCCACTCGACCGAGTGAAGCCACGTACTCGGCTGAGCATGACTGATATAAAGACATCTGCATACCTGAGTGCCACAATGCACTCGGCCGAGTGGTGAATTCCACTCGACCGAGTAGAGAACTCCACTCGCCCGAGAGAGTTAGAATTTCTGAAGAAATTCAAGGAAAACTCTCTGGAATTTTGGGAGAACAGTAGAAGAACCTACTCGATCGAGTATAGAAGTCCACTTGACTGAGTGAAGAATCCCACTCGGCCGAGTGACACCGAAGGACGCGAGTGCCCAGATTTTCAGACAGCCTCCCACTCTTTTGAGATTTTCTATCATTCCAGTGGTCAAAGTATTTTTCTCAAATTTGTTTTGGAAAATAGACTTCATGAAGGTTCCAACGTTGCCAAGAACGCGTCAATCGGAGGTAGGATGAAATCTGGAGAATTTCTGCAAGTTGATGCTGCAGTGCTGGAATTCGTATATCAGTGTCACTCGGCCGAGTGAGACTTTCACTCAGCCGAGTGAGCTTTTCACTCGGCCGAGTGACCATTTTTTGATAGTTTTTGACAGAGTGCTGTTTTCTGGAGTTTCTGCAGGAATTCTCACTCGGCCGAGTGAGCTTTCCACTCGACCGAGTCGCTGCTTGCACAGAACATAAGTCATGCACAGATTTGATTTTCGACGTGGGTTTCGGAGGGGTTTTAGGGGTTATTTGCTAGGGTTTTTGGGGGCTATTTAAGAGGTTTGTAGCCGTCATTAGAAAATGTTCCCATTATGTTTTATTAGAGACTTTTTTAGAGGTTAGGCCATGCCCTAGGCCCTCTCTTGGATCTAAAAGCTTGTAATTGGATTGAAGTTCTTCATCAAAGCTTGTATCAAGATAAGTACTTTTGTTCTTGTTAATTCTATCGTTGATTCTTAGTGATTTCTTATTGTTTATCCCTCTTTGATGCAAGCAATGTCTTTTATTGACTTCTATATAGTTATTGCTATGCTTGGTTGATCGTTGTTCTAGGGAAGGGGATGAACCATATGAATCTAATTCAATATTTGTGATGAATGAAATTCTACGTTGCTAGAATTGCTAGAAGGTTAGGTTGTGATTGATTTATCACGGATAGCTAGGGATTTCCATCGATTGGGGTTTGTAAGAGATTGGATTCTAATCGATGGAAAGGCCTAGATATTTGATTTAGGTTTATAATCGAGATTCTCTAGACTTGGTTTGCAAGAGATTGGACCAAAGTTAGGATTTTTATTATAAATCTATACCCATATTCGTTTGCAAGAGATTGGACGAATACGAACTATCACAACCTAGATCGTGACTCGAGTTTGCACGAGAGTGGGCTCGAGGAGCGATTGGACGATGATGTCGATCTTCATGCTAGTGGCTTAGGTTAGGGTTTGCACGAGAGTGGGCTCTAATCTAGGTTGCTATAGACTGGCAATAGTGCGAGAGCGTGAGCTTGGTTCTATATTCAGTTACGACTAGTTCACCTCAACGCAAGTATAGTAATATTGAGATTCAAGATTCACAGAGATGTATGACGATCCGTAGCGGGGATTCCCTATCTCTAGACTCTTTCATTATATTAAATTTGAATCGATATTTTATCCCACTTCTTTATCACCGACACCGACATCCATCACCATTCCCATTACATCATACCATATCCATCTCCACCAATAAAACATTCGTAGTCGAGCCAACATAGGATAGATTGGATCCAACACCACCTCCTCGTGTTCGATACCCGCTCGCCACTTTACCGTGCGCTTGCGGTAAAACTACAATCGTTCTCCGGGTGTATATCCGGGGCCGATCAATGGCCTCATTTTCATCGGTCTTGTTCTTAAAAATCCACTTGGTCCCAATCACTTGGTGACTACTTGGAAGAGGAACGCACTCCCAAACTTCATTTCTCTCAAATTGTATGAGTTCTTCTTCCATTGCAACTATCCAAGAGCTATCTTCACACGCTTCTTGGATGTTCTTTGGCTCAAAGGTAGAGACAAAAGCACAATGAAAGAATTCATCAATCCTTAACCTTGTTCGTATACCCACACCAATATCTCCAATTATTTGGTCATGGGGGTGATTACGAACGATTGGATAGGCTTTGGGAATACCTGGATCACTTGGAACATCCTCAACAATTTCATTAGTATTATTAGTCTCAATAATAGAATCATTAATTTTAACATTACTAATGGAATCACATAAAACATCTACACTATCAACAACAACATGAGGAATATCAAAATCTTCATAAAATGATACTTGCAGTGATTCCTCGATCGTTGAAGAGGTTTTGTTGTATATCAGGTAGGTGTTGCTACGTGTGGAATATCCAACAAAGATTCCTTCATCGGATCTTGGCTCAAATTTATCTAAGTTACCAAAGGTGTTCTTTATAAAACATTTTGAACCAAAAACTCGAAAATATTTAACTTGCGGTTTTTTATCATAAAATAATTCAAAACAAGTTTTATTCGTTTGGGCCTCACTAGGATCCTATTAATCACATAACATGCCATGTGCACCGCCTCTGCCAAAAATTGCAGTCTCAGATGACCATGGAGCATGGTGCGGGCACACTCTATAAGGGTCCTATTCTTTCTCTCAACAACACCATTTTGTAGTGGTACACGAGGAAAAGAAAAGTTGTGAGTGATCACGTTGTCATCACAAAACTTAGTGAAAAATTCATTCTCAAATTCTCCTCCTTGATCACTACGAATAGTGATAATGGTGGATCCTAAGAAATTTTGAATTTTCTTTGCAAATATAGTAAACTCTTCAAAAGCTTCATTTTTATTGGTTAAAAATGAAACCCAAATAAATCTAGAGAAGTCATCAACGACAACTAATCCATAATGAGCATTACCTAAAGAAGCGGTTTTAGTTGGCCCAAATAAATCTAGATGAAGCAATTCTAGGGGCCTTTAGAAGTTATGCCTTCTTTAAGTTTGAAAGACGATTTACTTAGTTTACCTCTTTAGCTTGAAGCACAAAAGTTTTTCTTACTAAAGACAATTTTCGGAAAACCTTTAACAAGATCATGATTAGCTAACTTATATAAGGCTTAAAATGAAAATGACCAAAACGGCGATGCCATAATAGTTGTTCATTTGTATTAGCAACTAAGCAATGTTCTATGGTTTTAGGAAAGCTCAAATAATAAATGTTTTTACGCCTAATACCGGTAAATAAAACATGTGAATCAATATCTACAATTTTACACATACCCTCTCCAAAGTTAACCTTGTAACCCTTGTCACAAAGTTGACTAATGGAGATAAGGTTATGACATAAACCACTAACTAAATAAACATTTGTAATAAGTGGTTTGGAAGGATTACCGACTTTGCCTACTCCAATGATGGTTCCCTTTTGATTACCTCCAAAAGTGATAGTTGCACCATCCTTGATGCTAATCACTTCGGAGAGCAATGTGGGATCTCCCGTCATGTGTTTGGAGCATCCGCTATCGATTATCCATCCTTTCTTTTTAGAGCAAATATAAATTTTATTGCTCTCTTTCTTATTCTTGGGTACCTACATAATATACCATAAGCTCATGGTACCCAAGCTTTGTAGGGTCCAAGGGGATTAGCCCTTTGGAAGCCAAGTCCAAATGGACTTTCACTTCCCAGCATAATTACCACTATTTATCACATCGCTAAAATAAGAGTTAACATAAGCATTCCTATCATTTATGCTAGTGTTATTAGGATCCCAAATTGTGTATTTTTGGGTGTCCTTTTCCTAGTTGCATGCACATTTGGTTGCGTTCTATTTGGTGCGTGCCTCCTAGGAGCATGAGATCTAGCATATGAAGATGGAGGTGGACAAGCATGAGACATATACGGGTTATATACAAAATTAGGAGCATGCATGTTATATGCAACATATGGAGCATGCATATGATGAGGTGGATGAGCATACATGGAAGGATGATGTGTATGAACATATGAATGTGTAGGAGCACGTGCATGAGTATTTCTCATGTGTGGGTTTGCATGTGTCCGTGGGTGTGGAGCATAAAATGTGTCATTCGTGTCCACAAGTGAAGTAGGATATTTCCTACGTGTATGAGAGTTGTTGTACATATATGCATGACCTTTCTTTTGATTTCCACCCTTAGTGGGGTTCTTGCCAAAAGAAGGAGATTGTGAAGTGGTGGCCTTTTTTGTAGTTTTGCTACCAATATTGTTTTTGACACCACTAGTGGATGCACTGGAGGATGGCCTCACAAAATCTATAATTACACCACTATAGGAGGTGCGATATTTGGATGCATTTGCTTCCACATACCAGAGACCAACACGATGTGTGGTCGGAAATTGGTTTGCAAGCAATTCATCCATTTTTTCTTTTCCTTTGTTAAATCTCTTAACTTGGGAGGACATGAACTCATATTTCTCCTTAAGAGAAGAAATATTGGTATCTAATGTGGACACACGTGTTTTGAGCTCGTGCACTTGGGTTTTAAGAGAATCATTCTCAATACCAAATAATGTGCTTTGTAAAGCTAGATCAATACTATCTTTAGAATACCTTTGATTTAGTTGAGATTTGAGGGATTTTACCTCATTTCTCAAGGTGTCATTTTGAGAAAACAAATTTGCTTTCTCAAGTGTAAGTGAATCAACAATGGTGTCATTGTTGATGATCCATGGCATGGATGATTTGCTAATATTAGATTTCTTTAAAGTAGTATATCTAAGCACAGAAGATTGATACTTAGAAAATAATTCTTTGTTAGCAACGCGAAGTTCATCCATGATTACCTTGGATTCAGCATTGTCACTGTCACTCTCCTCGGAGAGTGGATCTTCTCGGGCCATGAAGCACATATGTGCACTCTCACCCTTTTCATCCTCGGATTCACTTGAGGAATCTCCACTTGAATCATAGAACGTCCCAACAAGTCCTTTCTTCTTGTCCTTCTTGTATTTGTCGGACTTATGGTATTTTGGAGCTTTTCACTTTTCTTTGTTTCTAAGCATTGGGCAATCCTTCTTGATGTGTCCCGTCTTGTTACACTTAAAACAAAGAGGCGAGGTATTGTTAGTGGAATCAAATTTAGTTTTGGAAGGAAATTTACCTTTGCGAAAGAAGCGTTGGAACTTCTTCGCCATTTGTGCCATTTCTTCCAAGTCCATTTCGTTCTCGGATTCTTCACTATCGGAGGATGAAGAAGTAGCCTTGAATGCTAACGCTTTCTTCTTGGCCTCCATTCGGTTCATCATTGCTCTAATCTTCATTCGGTTCTCCCTTCTTACTTTGTAAGACATGAGAGTACCGATGAGATTCACCACGGTGTAATTCTTCATGTCATTGACATCCTCAATGGCGATTGCTCTTCTTTTCCCATTTGGAGGTCATTCCCATGATTAGCTTTATCACCTTTTCTTGTTGGGTGTAGACTTGTCCAAGAGCTTCAAGCTCATTGGTGATGTCGGTGAAGCGTCCGTACATCGTTGCAATGTTCTCATTATCCTGCAAATGAAACATATCGAAATTTTGTATGGTAACATATAATTTAGACAACTTTACCTTGTTCATTTCCACGTGGGTAACGACTAGATGGTTTCATATTTGATATGCACTCTTACATGTGCATATCTTATTGAACTCATCCGGATCCAATGCACAATGAAGAGCATCCATTGCCTTGGCATTGTTCACTTTGGTAGACTTCTCGGAGGGAGTCCATTTGTCAAAATCCACTTCGGAGGGTTCAATGTATTCTTTATGGAGGGTTCTCCAAAGAGAAGCACTCCTAAGAAACGTCTCCATCCAGCACTTTCAATGGCCGAAATTCGTGCCATTGAAACGCGGAGGACGAACATTTGATTGTCCTTCGAAGACAGTAGACGCACCATCACGACCGTGATTATTTTGGATGCCATAGCTAAAAACCTTCGCTTTAATACCAACTGTAAGGACCCTGGCTATAAGGAAAACACTAAAAGGTGGGTTGAATAGTGTTTATAAAATTTAAACGATAGTTATACCAATTTAAATTCCCAACCAACAATAAATGTGGAATTATAAATAAACCCAACATAAAACAATGCTAACATAAAGTATGTTTCAGGGGTTCGGATTACCAAGTCAACTCCCGACTTGTTCCCGGTAATCCTACGTCCCTTCCACTCGGATACCTCCGGATACTCAAGTTAGAACCCTAACTTGAGGTTTCCTTTAAACCCACTTGTAGCAACCCTACAAGTGAAATTGAAATAAAATCGATGTCCTTGAATCCCACAGCTTGGGATCAAGCAAACCACTCTCACAAGTCGAGAGTAAAACTAAGATCGAAAGATATGAAATAATGAAATAGCAACACTTACAATCACATATGCCTTGAAGTAGAACTTGAAGAAGCAAGTTTGTTGTGTGTTGAAGAATCTTCCAAGAAGAGAGAAAGGCCCTTTCTCTTGTCACCACCAATTGCCTAGAGGATATCACTTTGATTCTAGGTTGGAGAGCAAGAGAGAATGAGATTGGAAATCTAGGGCTTTTGAATTTGAAAGCTTTGAAAACTTGAAGATGAAAGCTTTGGGGTTTCAAGAGATGATCAAGTAGATGTGTAACCCCTCAATGAAACAATAGATGCCCTCTTTATTGGTTCTTTAAAACCCTCAAACAGAATCCCCTAAAACCCCCTTTGAAATCCGTGGAGAAACAGCCAACAGATAGAATTTACACACTCGACAGTCGACTGCTGTACTGTGTCAGAGGGAAGGTGAGAATTCAAATGGTAACTTACCTAATAGGACAGTCGACCGATGAAGGTCTGACAGGCGCCTGTGAACCTAACATGTGACTGAAAACCCTTCTATATGCAACTGAGCGAAACATGCGTAAGTTGAGAAAACTCGAAAAGTTTTGGGAAGACAGGACCGGGGACTGATGTGGAACCCACAGGCGCCTATGCCATGGGCAGGTGACTATGAAACCAACATCAGTCGTCTGTCCCTAATAAGTGAAAGAATCGACAGACGACTGTTGAAGCATTCACAGTCACTTGTGCCTTGGGCAGGTGACTGTCAATACAACATTAGTCGTTTGATCGTATGAAGAGGAAAATGATCTTTGGAAAGGAGAGAGACATGCGACTGACTAACAAAACACAATCGCCTGTAACTTGGACAGACGCCTGTGTTTCGTACAGCAGTCGCCTAAATAAAATTAAAGTTGAAAGCCTAAAAACCAACTGATAAAGTATGTGCAAAATAGACGACGGTAGAACAAATCACAGGCGACTGTTTGGAGACAGACGCCTATAAAACGTTCAGCAGTCGTCTGTTGAAATCCCAAAATGCACTTGCTTGAGAATTATGAATTGAAGGTTTAGGAATTGTGATCTAATGATTTGCTAGGACAGAAATAAAGATGTGTGTGTGCTCCAACATAGTTCTACTTCTAAGCTACATACTAGAAGAGAATAAAAAGATTACATCTTGAAATAGCATCTATTCTATCCAAAGAATGAGCTTGAAGTCTTCTAGGAGCTTCATTCATCATCTTTGATCATTCAATCCACTTTTCATGCTTTGATTGATCCTTGAGTGACATCAATTGCTAATTGATCTTCATGAAATGCTTAGGCAATAGATTAACTGCAAATATGGGATTAGTCACAAGTATTTATGTTTGCTCATCATCAACACCAAGTAAGGAGAAGTCCAATACTCAACACTATGGGGATGTGTACACATCATGTCGCAATCTATAAGTTGTGCTCTAAACGCTTCCCCCGTTAGGGGTTTTAAGAAACCGTTTATATGAGGTGATCAGGCTCATATAAATAGGATCTAAGGAGGCATTTTGCTGGTTGTCCCCATGCAATATGTCCCCATGCAATCACCAAGCAACTGGATTTTTAACGGATGAGTAATCCGTTTAAATCATTTTAATGATTTATACATATAACCCATTTTGGGTGTGGACACACACTTCAGGGTGTTCGACATTATTCCAGTTGCAAAAACTGTTTGATTTCCCAGTGTTATCCATTGTTCCAGTCATTTAGTAATGTGTCCTATATGCTGTAAAAAAGCTGGACTGCAGTTGAATAATAGATTTGATAATGACCATTTTTAGAGGATATATGGATGAGTACTCTAAGGTACATCATCAGCCCTATGCATGGAGTGGATAAGTCCACTTTTATCCCTCAAATACACTCAAGAGACCTAAAGGTCTTATTATTTTATTGATGATAGTAAATATATCATCGTAAATTCTTTTGAATAGGACAATGAAAGCTTCACTCTTTTGAAGAATTTTCGGGTTCTTCAGTTTTATATGATTGGTTAATGATGTTTTGCATCATTAATCCAGGGGTGACCAAATATAACATACTACAGTTTAAAAACTTGGTCGTTTCTGGGCACTTTAAGTGCTCCAGTATATATGCTTCCTCTTTTTATTTTTCTTTGTATAGCATATGACTTTTGAAAGTCTATTTAAAGTCTCAAGTATGGTGTTCATGCCATTTTTCTTCAGTTATGCTATTAAGGATTTTGTTTTGACGAATATCCTTTGAAACTTTATAAGTTTCAGAGAGTACATGTCATCCTCATTTTATTTTTAAGAGTAGTTAGGTTTGCTATTCCTGATCCTCAATTTCTGACGTCCCAAATGGATCTTTTGGACTATTATAAGGGTAAATATGCTTTCTATAGCATACGCCATGAGGTATAATTTGGATAAAAAATATCCACAATCATTTGGCACATATTTATAGTAAACCATTCGCAGTAAAATAAAATGCATAAAAAGCATGATATTCATTAATAAGAAATATTGTGATAATGCATTTAAACACATACACACTGCAAGACAATACTCCTAATAATTATGTTATGGCAACAAGTTTTATAGTTTGATGGCTCGAGGAATAGCTAAGTAGACAAATTCTGGGTTTGTACCAATATTTTATGTTGGACTAGCTTTGCTAGTTGGACGTATGTTATAAGTTGCTAGGAGAAGTTCTTTGTATTTGCTTTGACATCAGTAGACGTATGCTATGGGTTGCTAGGAGAAGTTCTTTGTATTTGCTCTGACATTAGTAGGCATGCAAGCATCTCAGAGTACTTTGTGATGTTTCCTCCCCATTTGCTTCATCAGAATCGTGTCTTTCTCGTGGAAAGAAGTGTATGTCATTTCTAATACACGCGACTGAGAGGCTTCCTTGCCATGATGCTATAGGCGTGGGGTGATCTTAAATAAAGCTGAATTGTATTCTGCAATGGACTTGAAGTCCTGGAGTCTCATAAATTCTCTTACTTATAACGGGCTCTTGGAAGTATAACATTTTTCTGATGTTTATACATTTCATCCAAGGCCGCCTATAACAATGTATGGGTCCCCAACAGTGAGGTACTGTGATTTCAGAGTGTTGTCCATGTGGTGTTGGATGGATTTTGCCATTGATATTCCTCTTCGAACTACGTCACATCTTCCCTTTACCTTTGTATTAGACCTTGTTTTTATTCTTCCACTTTTCCACTTAACATTTATTTCATTGTGTAGCTTCAGACTTTTGAATGTCTATTTAAGTACTCAAGTATGGCTTTAATGTCATTTTTCTTTCTCTTGAGTATGCTATACAAACATTAAGGATTTTTTTAAACGAATATCCTTTGAAACTTTGTAAGTTTCTTTAAGTATATGTGCAAGAAGAAACATTGGTGAGTTGAGCAATTACGTGGGTGCGAATATATTTCTCACTTAAGTCACGACTTCGGGCGTGATCTTATAATTATTATGCGCAAGGTCAGATATAAGAATACTGCATTATAGTGAGATAACTCTTAAAGAGTTAGTTGTGTTATGGCATCCTTTTTGGTGTCCATATTGGTCCATATAGACCATAGATTTTCAATATCTATTTACCGCGTGTTGCTCATCTATAAGATGGCATAAATGATGTTTACATGATCCTGACGTTTTATTATTTTTGGGAATAAGGGGTATTGGCATATTATTTGAACTTCAGGTTCAATTTTTCCATTTTGAAAACTATATGTATGCCATAAACATAATTATAATTATTTCTATGAGCACAAATGCATGGAATAATATTATTATCATCACATGCATAATCACAGAGACATTTAAATATGTAGAAGGCATATACTTATGTAACAGACATTAAAAATATAGCATAGAAATTTAGCATGATGCAGGCATATATATGATTTCATCGCAGACTTATAGTTATGCTACATGCATTAAAAATATATCATATATATTTAGCATGCTTCAGGCATTTAAAAGACAATTCGTATTATAGGCATGTGTGGACAAGTAATAAAGGTGAAAAATGGATTAAAAATTTTATAATGTGCGACGATAAAATTCACGGCATTCAAATTTATCCCGAAAACCCTTATTAGGATTTGTTATGTTTTTCATGTATCGTCGGCCGTCTGGGCCGCGAAAAGAAAATTGCGCGAGTGTGTGTCTTCAGCCTGCAGGGCCGTTTTCCATGAAAAATGTGTCAACGTGGCCGTCTTCCATGAAAATCGTGGCACCATTGGGGGGGCTGTCGGGCCCCCTTGTTTTCTGCTGTGGGGGGCGGGTGTCGGCCCCCCTTTCGATGCCGGGGGGTGTGTGTGCGCCGGGCCACCGCCTTTTTTCGGGTTGTCACGGCGGTGGGGGGGTTCGCCCTCCCTTTTTTGCGGTTTGTTACGACGGTGGGGGGTTCGGTCCCCTTTTTTATGGGTTGTCATGGCGGCGACGTCGGGGATTTCTGTTGGGACCTGAGAAGACAAAGAGAACACTAGAGGGGTGAATAGTGTTTTCGCAAATTAAAATTTTACCTCTAGAATTCTCCCTAAGATTAATACAGAATTACCTAATATCAATCTTAATCAACAAATACTTGCAATAATAAAGATAAGCAGCAGAATGTAAATGCAAGTGAATAAATAACACTCGCAAACACACAGAATTTTATCATGGATCCCCACAACCTGGGTACGTCCAGTCCCCAAATCTCTGTCGGGATTTAATCCACTATTTTCGGTAAATAGTACAAACCACCTCACCTCCAATGAGGATTTTGCCTTGCCTCACAACCCGAGGACTTTTACAAACTCCTTGCCTACAGCAAGGATTTCCAACACCACCACATTGCCTTAGCTAGGATTTCCAATACCCTCATCTCCAAAAGACTCAAAAATAAGATTAGATCCAATACACCCCAACGAATTTGTGGAGATTGGTTTTTACACCCAATAATTCTATAGCCAAGAAGAATGTGCAATTGTGCTCTATGTGGCTAAAGAATAAATCTTTCTTTGATCACACAAAGAATATTGGTTGATTCAATGTGATCAAGAAACTTTGCTGTTTTAAAATCCTTTTAAGAATATTCAAAAATGAAGTAAGCAGGATTAAAAAAACAACTTGTTATAGCAAAATAAAATTATCTTAAAATAAGATAGAAAAAATTAGCACAAGAATAAGATTAGAATTTAAAAACTGTTGGCTATGAAAAACTTGAGAGCTTGAATGCTTGAGAGAATTTTGAATTTTGCTCAAGAATAATTGGTATTGAAAAGGGTCTCAATGGCTCTCTATTTATAGGGCTAAAATGGAGTTAAATTCTTTCAAAAACGTTTGACGTTTGTCCCCAAAACGGCTACAAAACAAATTCAATGAATTTGGTAATCGACAGCTGGTGGTCGACTCCCAACTTTGGTAGTCGACTTCCAGACAATTTCTGAGAAAATTTGCCACAGCTGGTAGTCGACTCCCAAACTTGATAGTCGACTCCCAAAGCATTTTTCTGAGAAAATCTGCTAGTGACAGGTAGTCGACTCCTGGGTGTTTGGTAGTCGACTCCTTCTTGAAAAGTGATTTTCTTAAGAAGTTTTGCTCTCATATCTATGAAAATAAATTTATATAAATAATACCATGAATTTAAAACCATTTTCAAAAATCTTTTTGTGTGTATGCATATTCTTTCTTGGCTTTGACATAATCCTAAGAAAAATAAAAAAAACTCACACACTAGACTCTATGAAGAACTTGAAGCCATGGTTGATCTTGAGCTAGTTGTATAGGATTCACTTGAGTTTGAGCTCCTCATTAGCTTGAGCTTGACCACAGTCTTTAAGCTTCATCTTCATGCTCCAGGCTTCAGCTTCATGATGTAGACGTGGAATGTGAGCTCAATCCATCTTCATCTTCGATGTGTGTAGTTACAATTCTTCTTGTTGACCTCATTTGAACTTGACTTAATTTGTTCCTTACACATTTGCTCCTAAATTTGTTCCTTACACATTTGCTCCTAGCCTTCTATGATTTGTTTGCTCCATCACGTTTGAGCTCCCTTAATTTGAGCTCCCTTCATTCATGACTTTTATTTGTGTAATGCATCTTTGCTTCATAAACTATATTAAAAATACATTTCGTGTACACAAACTCAAAGAAAATTTTAGTAGCATAATATGTTGCTCATCATCAAAATAACCACGGGATGGAGACTCAATATCCAACATTCTCGACCTTTTTGACGATGACAACATATTGCATAAAAACATAGAAACTATGCAATGTCGTGCATATATCTCTCTCCCCCTTTGGCATCATTTAAAAAAGGTAAAACCGAATAATATACCAAGTGAAAAAAATATTCTTACATAGTCTTCCCCTCAAAGTTTGCATCATTGTAGTTAGGTCTCCCCCTGAATGTATGCATGCATTTTGAGGCTCATTGGGAGCTCCTCTACTAATCCCTTATAATTTTGGTACCTGAAAATCAAACATATAATTTTGGTACCCTTTCTTTATGGGTCCGTGGGATTAGTCACACATAATAGTATAAAAATCAACCAATAGGGAACTAAACCCAGTTAGGTTGAGATTTCCGATAAATAAACTTATAATCCCTACAAAAATGAACGTTGTTCATAAAACTAGAAATGTAATTGTCATTCATTTGGAAGGTTCCAATTTTGGAAGTCCAAACTTTGACATATCCATTTTTCAGTTTTAGGAACACTGGCTTGATGTTGAGAATTCCTAGCATTTTGATTGGTCACATTATAACCTAAGCCATGTTTGCTAGATTGTGGTCTTTGTGAACTAATCAAGCTATCTAATTTGTCTTTACCTTTATTGAACCTAGCAATATTATTAACCAAGTCATCATGCTTTGCCTTAATGGCGACCATGTTCTTTTCTAATTCTCCAAACCTATTTCTTAGGTCTTTGAGTTCTACATTGAACAATCTTTTCTTTTCAATTAAATCCTTATTGTTTCCAATCAATTTTAGGTTCTCTTCCCTAATCTTTTCTAGCTCTTGATTAGTAGAATTAGAACCACAAGATTTATGCATCTGTTTGAGAGTTAAAAGCTCTTTGAGTTAGACCTCATATAAAGCATAAATTTTATGAAATTCATCTCATAATCAAGTTCCTCATCATCACTACTATCGCTATCACTAGAGTTAGGGTAGGAATTTACCTTGGGGTCTTCCCGTGCCATGAAGCACATGTAGTTCCGTGCATTCCTTTTTCTTAGTTCTCCTTCACGTTTGGAAGATGATGATAAACTATCAGAATCTTCACTATCGCTCTTATCCCATCTAACAAATGCCTTTGACTCTTTGCTTTTGTTATATTTCATTCTCTTTTCTTTGTTTTTCTTTAGCGGACACTCCTTCTTTATGTGACCGGCTCTATTACATTCATAACAAATAACATCATTAGTGGAATTAAACTTACGGTTGTAGGACTTACGTGCATTTAGGATTTTCTTGAATCATTCAGAGATGAGTGCCATTTGTTTCTATCTCATCATTGACTTCATCATCGGACTCCTCCATATCAGATGTGGCTTTGAATGCAAGGTTCTTCTTCTTTTCACCATGCTCCTAGGTCTTTCTCTCCTGCAGTTGGAGTTCATATGCCATTAGATTATCGATGATCTCCTCCAAGGTTAGTTTCGAAGTGTTGTTGCCCTCTTCAATGACCGAAGCTTTAGATTGCCATTCAGGAGCGAGGGATCTAAGGATCTTGCATACATGATCCTCTTGTGTGTACTTCTTTCCCAATCCCGCAAGTGTGTTGACGATCTCCGTAAATCACATGTACATCTCCGTTATGTTCTCGCCCTTCTCCATCATAAATTGTTCATACCTGCCAACATAAAAAGAAGATTTTGATGATTTAACTTTTTGGTTACCTTTATGCGTTACTTCAAGGATTTTCCATATTTGGTGCACGGAGGTAGCCATGGATATGCGGTTGTACTCCGTTGTGTCAAGTCCGCAATATAGAATGGACATCACCTTGGCATTTAGAGACACTTTGTCTGTCTCCTTCTTGGTCCATTTTTCTTCCTCAAAAGTGGGTGCTTCATATGGGTTCTCCAATTTTCCATTGCTCATAGGAAATAGAGAGAAGGTACATTTGCATTTGATTCTTCCAAGATCCATAATTTGATCCGTTGATAAGTGGTGGTCGGGTGGATGATTTTCCTTCGGGGAATCGATCAGTTGATGCCATCTAGTAACATTGGTCTGATACCAAGTGTTGGGACCTGAGATGGTAAAGAGAACACTAGAGGGGGGTGAATAGTGTTTTCACAAATTAAAACTTTTATAGGATCTACTGGCACACCAAATACACTAGAGGGGGTGAATAGTGTATATCACGATGAAATTGCAAATTTAAAAGTTAATAAAAAAATACAATAAGAGTGCGGAAGTAAATAAATACAATACAGAGAATGGCAATCATAAACACCACGATTTATCCTGGTTCGAATCCTCGTGATCCTACGTCCAGCCCTCTACCCCATAGAGATTTTCAATCCACTTTAACACTTGCCCCACAAGCAACAACATACAAAAATGACGACACTCTCAATGTCCCAAACTTTGTACAATGTCTACACCACGAGATTCAACTTACAAAAATGGAGAATGAAAATAACACCTAAAGCCTTGATGTGAATTTCAAATAGAATTCAAAGGAAAGGTGTTTAATGAAATTTCAAGGTTTCTAGATTTGGAATGGAAGAAACTCTCTTAAAGATTTCAGTTTTCAAATGAAGAAAATATCAGAATTTTATTTCTTCAAATGAAAAAAATGGCAGAACTTTCTTTTAGGTAAAATAGAATTAAAAATTCTAAAGAGGAAAATTGAAAAAGAAAGTGTAAAAGAATGGAGGGGGTACCCATCTATTTATATGATTGAGAAGTAGTTATAACGGCTATGTTACAACAACCATAAACTGCCCCAAACGGATAGAAAAGAGCAGTTCTGAAAAACTGCCAAAACAGAATTAGCCTGCCAGAGAAATTGTGTTGGTCGGCTAATTTGCAAATGACAAAATTTGGCCGTTAAAATTTACAGATGTGAATTTGATATGGAAAGAAAGTTAACCACAAATTTAATGGTCAAAATCGAAAAGAAAAATTTATCCTGCCAGCAAAATAAAATTGGTCGGCTAATTTTTTAAAGATGAATTTTGAGAACCTGAAAAGCCTAGATTGTAGATAAAGGTTAGGAGAGACCCTAGGCAATTAAGATAAGTCATCATCAGGCTTAAAAACCTATAAAACAAAAAATTACATCGATTACATAAAATCCGTAGATATGACTGCATCTGAATTTGAGAAGTTTTGCGCAGGGAGTGACTACTGATAATGTCCATGGCATAAATGTTGAGTAGTTAGATATCTGTACAGAAAGAGTTAGTAATAATAATATTAAGTTTGTCATATCAAAACCATATGGAATAGAGATATGGAATTATAAAATTCCAACATTCTCTCCCTTTTTGATGATGACAAACTTTAATCAAAATGTATTTAACAATCTTAGCATATTATTAATCTTTGCAAATTATTACTCCCCCTGAATTAATGCCCAGTGTATTTATCCCCCTTTGTCATCCACAAAAAGTGGAAAAAAAAAAATAAAAACTAAACATAAGAAAGGGGTTAGCACATTTAGTAGACAAAGGAGAACAATAGACAGTAGGACATATAGACCCAAGGCAAGAGAACAATATGTATAACAATTGAAGAAATAGAGAATAAATTTACCAAACAAACATAACATTTATATGATGACTACATGAAGATTAGGACAAGAACAAATCAACATCCAACATACCAATATACTAGAAAGTGACATAACTTACAACCAACTGAACCAACAAACTGAAATTCAAAACACATCAACATAGGCCATTACATGCGAAAGAAACCTAATTCAAAAAAAAAATCAAAAACAAAAACTGAAAACACCAAGGGGTCCATGGTGAAAGCAACTTCCAGGGGGGTCCAATTAAGAGACCATACATCAAAACAAACATGGAGGAGCATCTTTGAAGAGCAGACAAATAACTAATCCTAGCGGCGACGGGAGGGAGTGCCGCGACTTGGGAAGGTAGGATTATGATAGGAAGTGCGACGGGGAGAGTGACCGAGATCTTCAAATAGCGAGAAGATCTTGGCCTGAGATACTTGGATCTGTCCAAGTAGGCGTGCATGAGTCTGGAGAGTGTCATCATAATAACTGAACTGATGTTGAACTCCCACAAAACCCTTATTGATTTGCTGAGTGAGAGTGTCAACATTCGTATTGAGACGTCGGAGCAAGGAGGAGTTACTTTGCCGTAAAGAATAAACTTGCTCGCGGGTGACACACACCTTCTTGCGATGGCGACCGAAGGAGCCCGGGGTGGTCGACGCGGGGGGTGTCAGCTAGATTAGTCTTAGCGACATCATCGTCAGAGTGGGATTTGGGGACTTCTAGTTTCATGCTAGCTAGGGTGGTTGCATCGAACTCAATTGGGTTTAAAATCAGGATATCATCAGTAGGAGAGATGTGATAATGGCACAGAATAAGAGTGATGAGGCAGTGGAGGTAAAAGTGTTGATTGATCGGCTTTGTGAGATGATGGAGGAGGACGGCTGCCCAATTAATTGGAAACCCGCCCATCACCGCATAGAGACACTTCAGGAGACATGTACTGAGGTAGTTACGGGACCCTGATTTGGGAACCAAGTTGTAGACAAAGATTTTGACGAGGATGCGAGGAGTCGGAAGATGACGACTTGCGCTCAAATTGGGGGAAAAAGTGGTGGCAAGTTTGGAGAGGATAACGGAGTTGATCACTGTAAATTCCACGTCATCGTCATTGGTGGGGGGAAGGTGAATGATATCGACAAGAGGATGGGAGTTGATGACAATAGGAATGCCCTTGATATGAGAAAAGATAGTGAGATCGCGTTGATCGACTTGGTAAGTGAGATTCACGTAGAATTTGCAAACAAGAAACGGATAATATTGAACTTTAGCTTAGGAGTTCCATATGGTGGCAAGGCCGACGGTAGAGAGTAGACATAGGATGTCGAAGGAGGAAAGGGATGCGTAATTTATGTAGGGTTCGGGGATGATTGTTATGTTTTCAAACAAATGAAACATGGCCTCGCAATCGGGAGTCTGAAAGCGGGAAGAGACTCCAGAGCCGGTGAAGTGAGAAAAGGAAGCCATGTGGATGAAGGTGCGGTTTTTGAGTAGGGATGATGAAGAGAAAGGAACGGATGTGAGGGCTTTAAATAACCAAATGGACGGTTATGAAAACTGAATGGGTGAAGAAAGGAGAAGTTTTAGAAACTAATTGGTGATTTGAACGGGGTTTGAAGAACTGAATCGAAAAGAAAAAACTGTCCAGTAAGTTAGGAAGGCAGAAGAAACTGAACAGACGAAGTTCGGAGAAGAACGGACAAACCAGATAAATTAGCTAACCAATTCCTTTTTGTTGGCCGGCCAAAAAAATTGTCCAAACTATGAAGAAAAGAAATGCGTCGTTTGACTAAAAAATAATTAAAATGTCAAACGAAGTCAAAGAAAGGAATAATGGAAGGTCATTGGAAAAGACCAAAGGCATGGGAAAAGGACAAGAGAATTAAGAGGGTTGGTGGGGTTGGTGAGTCAAGGCAATAGGAGAAGGACACTTTGCCGAATGGGGAAGATAAGATTTAAAATTTTGAACAAAAATTGAAGTCTCCAACTACACAAGAAAAGCAACAGATGCACCAAGGATAACACTGAAAAATAAAAATAAAGAATAATTTAAAATTCACAAAAAGACAAAAAGGGCATGTTGTGAAATCTAAACAATAAAAATTAGTCGACCATGTAAATTTTTCTGGTCGGCTAATTGCAAATAAATGCCAAAAAATAAGAAAAAATTTCAGAAAAATAAAACAAATAAATATGGTGATATTTCAAAAGTCAGATTCACTGACGATGCCTAAATATCTTCTAAGTTTAATGAAAGAGTCCTCTTTCAAAGGCTTAGTTAGGATGTCAGCAATCTGATGTTCAGTAGAAATGAATTTTAAAATAATGTCACCTTTTTGAACATGATCATCCAAAAAATGGTGATGTATGTCAATGTGTTTAGTGCGGGAATGGTGAACATGATTTTTAGATAGGTTAATTGTACTTGTGTTATCACACATAATGGGACATGTGGAATACTGAATGCCATAGTCTGATATAGTTTGTTTCATCCATAAAATTTGAGCACACGCTAAACCACCGGCAAAATATTCTACCTCTATGGTAGATAATGAAACAAAATTTTGCTTTTAGCTAAACCAAGAGACCAAATCATGTCCTAGAAAATGACATGTGCCACTAGTGCTCTTTCGGTCAGATTTACAACCAGCAAAATCTACATCACTATATGATAATAAATCATATGTGCTAGTTTTAGGATAAAATAAACCAAAATTTGACGTATGTTTAACATATCTAATTATCTGTTTTACGGCAGTGAGATGAGAAACCTTAGGATCTGCCTGAAAGCAAGCACATTGACAAACAGAAAACATGATGTCTGGTCTACTAGCAGTAAGATATAGTAAAGAGCCAATCATACATCTATATAGACTTTGATCAATACTATTACCGTTTAGATCCTTATCAAGTGAAGTAGAAGTACTCATTGGAGTACGTTTTTCTGTAGAATTCTCTAGTCCAAAGCGCTTGATAAGTTCTTTTGAGTATTTGATTTGGTTGATGAAAATACATTCCTTCATTTGTTTGATTTGAAGACCAAGGAAGTAATTTAGTTCACCTACGTGACTCATTTCGAATTCCTTCTGCATAATCTTAGAAAAATCTTGACAAAGAGATTCATTAGTAGAACCAAAAATAATGTCATCAACATATATTTGAATAATAATAATGTCAAAATCTATGTTTTTAACAAAAAGTGTTGAATCAATCTTACCAATTGAATAACCTGAATTTAATAGAAAACTTTAAGTCTTTCATACCAAGCACGACGTGCTTGCTTAAGACCATATAAAGCTTTCTTTAATTTAAAAACATGGTTATCCAATGTTTCATGATGGAATCCTGGTGGTTGTTCAACATAGACTTCTTCTTTCAGAAATCCTTTGAGAAAAGCACTTTTAACATCCATTTGAAATAACTTAAAATCTTTATAACATGCAAAAGAGAATAACATCCTAATAGATTCAAGACGTGCAACTGGTGCATAGGTTTCATCATAATCAATACCTTCTTCTTGATTATAACATTGTGCGACCAGTCGTGCCTTGTTTCTAATTACTTGTCCAGATTCATCCAACTTATTTTTGAATACCACTTGGTACCAATAATTGGATGATTAGATGGTCTGGGTACCAATTTCCAAACACCGTTTCTCTGAAAATGATTGGATTCCTCCTGCATAGCAATAATCCATGAACTGTCTTCACATGCTTCGTTGATGTTCTTGTGCAATGTGTCATTTGCTCTATTTGACCATGAGTTCTCATACCATCTGAAATATCTCCAATTACCAAGTCTGGTGGATGATTGCGAACTTGTGTATATGCCTTAGGAAGATCTGCATTATCTGAAATAGACTCAACAGAAGGTTTAGTAGCACCATCATCATCAAGTTGAATATTGTTAAATGAATCAGATAAAGGTAATAAATCCTCACTATCATCATTAATAGTAGGAATAGATGAGATATTCTCATCAAAAGTGACATGTAATGATTCTTCAATTGATGAAGTTCTTTTGTTGTAAACTCTGTAAGCTTTACTGCACGTTGAGTAACAAACAAAAATGCCTTCATCACATTTTGAATCAAACTTGTCAAGTGTATCTCAAGTGTTAAGAATGAAACACTTACATCCAAACACACGAAAGTATGATACACGGGGAATGCGATCAAAGAATAATTCAAAACAAGTTTTGTTAAGCAATGGTCTTATAAGAACTCTATTTAAGCTATAACATGCAGTAGAAACAGCTTCTGACCAAAAATATTTTTGTAAGTTACTATCACAAAGCATTGTTCTAGTACATTTTTGAAGAGTTCTATTTTTCCTTTCTACTACTCCATTTTGTGGAGCAGCTTTAGAAAGGAGAAATTATGCGTTATACCATTATTATCACAAAACATGGAAAACGATTCATTTTCAAATTCTCCCCCATGATCAATACGAATAGTAATAATGGTTGAAGATTTGATCTTAGCAATTTAACATTAACAATATATTGAAACAGAAACAACATCCCTAATATGCAATTCTAAACAGTTGCAAGGATTAAAGTTAAGATTTCTCTGAGCATAACAATTTCCAAGCGACCAAAGTTAGCGTTGCAATTTTCATGTCAAGAGTTAGCATTCTAATCTAGGGTTCACGCCTGTAGGTCGTGATGAGAAGGTCGTTCCTCTCACGGGGGCTTACCGTGATTGACGCTAACCCACCGCGTGCGGGTGATGCTCTTGAGGAGAGTACCTTGCATACGCCTAGTGGCCACTCAACCCTAACCCCACACAAAAGTTTGCCGGAACACGAGCCAGCCTAGTCGACTCACACGACTTCACGATATCACGATACCGCCTTCGAGGCGCACGATTCTCACGATGTATCAACTTGGTAAACATTTCAAGACTTGCAGAAATTTTAATGTTATCGATATTAATTTGTTATTGTGACAATTCCAATCAGCAGAAGTGGGTTAAACAATTTATACAACAATTTTAACATAACGTTGAACATGAGATTTACTGAACATGTTACAGAAAGCAATTTTTCTTCGTTGTCATTCAAAATTTAGGTATATCGTGTGATATGCCGTTGGATCACAAAATTCGTCCAGAATGTCATGGCATTGTTTTCATGCATCATTTCAAGTATGTTTTTCAAGTTATACAGCAATAAGTAAAAGTGACACGAAAACACTCAGACTTCAAAAATTCATATCAATTCGCATACTTGCCTGTTTTTAGCGTTCTTGGTGTCGTCGGAAACGTCTCAACGGCCACTATGCTACAGTGATGACGGTTCGCTGGTTTAACAAAACATAAAATCAGATTAGGCTGTTTTATTCGTTTAACTTCTAATATGAATTATTTAGGCACGCTATTTTATTGGTTAATGTGTAATACCTATATAACCTTCTGTTAAAACCTATCTTATACTTAATTCAATAACTACATTAACATATCCATGAACTGGGTGTTTTCTTTTGAAACAGCAAATAGTCAGGCTAGAATAATAACAACATATATGCATGTGATTATTAACTCCAACAACTACCCCTACTCAACCATTTACATGATAATCACATAGATAAGGTTACAACATAAACTAACCCAAGATGTTAATTAACTTCAGTCATATATCTTCATCCTTCAGTCATAAATAATAAACAAAATTTTCCATAAGGATGACATAGCAAATGTCACCCAGAAGAGCAAGGACAGTGTTAGCCTTATGCACAAGCAAACAATGCTAGTTATTACTTCAATATGCTTCTCTTCATATGTTAGATATATGTCTTGCTGCCCTAGAATGTTATAAGTAAAATTCAAATATAAACAACTTTTTTGTTTCCCCATTTATTAGTAGGCAAAAAAACAACCATGGTGTGATGCATCTAAAGTATGTCTAACACAGTTTATAAAATAACTAATCCTAGCTACTAACTACAACTAACCTCTATACATTGTTATCCACTGTTCTTCTCTGCAGGAGGAGGAGAGAGAACCCGGGGCTGTTGACGCTACGAGGGAGGAGATGCAATCTCCTGGGCGGCGTCCCCAACGATCTGCACATGTGAAGAGGCAACGACTTGCCTTGCGTGAATGGGGAGTTCGACTGCGTCGCTGGGCGAGGGGACGCGTTGCGTGCGTTGCTGCAGGCGGAGGAAGGCCGTGCAACGCGAGGGGGAGAGAGGAAGGGGACCCCTGTTGCTGTGCGATGAGATCTCGGAGAGAAGAAGGGGTCACGACGAGTGGTGCTTGGCGGCTGCGAAGTGCTACGAGGGGAGAAGAGGGCTGGCGCTGGCGTTGCGCTGGCGTTGAGGGGAGGCCGAGCAGGCAGAGGGAGGAAGAGGAGGAGAGGCTCGGGTTTTGGGATCTTGGGGAGAAGGAGGAGAAGCACGGGTTGGTTGCGTGGGGAAGGAGGTGAAACCGTGGGGAGCTCAGGCTGGCGTGGGTTCTTGCGTGAATGGGGAGGGAGAAAAGTAGGGGGAGGCGGCCTGTTGCGTGGAGAAGAGGATTGACAGGGGGCGGCTGCAAGTTGATGTAGGGTTTTGATAAAGAAGCAACCCTAGTTTTTACTTCTATATGTAGCCTTAGGGTTCCTTTTAGTAGTGTGTAGGGTTATGAAAATGGGCAACACGTGAATGCCCTAGGGCTAGGTCTAGGAAACTAGGGGTTGGTTTGCTATATGAAAGCTCACATGAATCTTATAATATTAAATGGGTTTTAAAAGCTTGAAGGCTGGGTGTTTTACTTTGAGGCTGTGGGGTTTTCATACGAAGGGGGTATGGGCTTTGGTACGGGTTGTTAGCCTTAGGGTTGTGTAGAGAAAGAAAATTGTTGTAGGGGAGAGGGATATTTCGGCCTAGGTTTAATTCGGTTTAGGGTTTAATTTTAAGATGAAGGCTGGGTCGAAATGAGGGTATGGGTTTTAGGGTGTTGGGTTTGCATGTGTGTGTGAGTCCCAAGGGTTTTTAATTCCTAGGGTCTAAAGTTATAACCAAAAAGGAATTTATTAGAAACATAATCTTAAGATTTGAAATATCATTAGTGGGATTCTAATACGGCTAGTGTCATGCTAGGAAGGTGATTATATAGGGAAGTTTGAAATATTATTAATGGGAAATGATCAAGGGAATAAGAGCTAATAAAACTGTTTTTAATCATGGGTTTAAATGAGTTTTAATAGGAAACTTTCAAACATTTAAACAATGTTTAAATTCGAAATTCGAATTTTGATTCAAAAATTTTAAAACGAATTTTAAGAAGAACCCCTTTTAAAATAATTTACTAACAGAAATAAAAATAATATTAAATAATAATAATAATAATAATAATAATAATAAGTGTGAAGGACAAAAACGGATACGGTGACAGAAACGTCAGACTACGGGTACGGGAAGAAATACACGGGAGAAAATACGGATAACGTAATGATGAGAACCAGTCGTTACACACGCTTCTATCTCTTTTGTGCTATATTGATATGAACCCATGATGCTATATTATGAGATTGAATTCTTGATTTAGATTGTGATATGCTTTTCCCTTGTGCTTAATTGTGTTGGAGATTACATTTGTGGTTTGAAGAGGGTGATCAAGGATTCTTCGTGTTTTCTTTCTTGCTCTCGCGCCCGATCTGCATTCCAACTCGTCTTCCTCGGGACGAGGAAGAGTTTAGCTTGGGGGCTTGACACGTGTTCATATTTCACCTTTTGCACATGCTCTTCATCGTGTTTTCATAAGCGTTTCATCTTATTCCGTGTTGTATATATCACATTTTGGTTCATATTGACTATTGGGTGTATTGTTTGTATTTCAGGTAAATGTCGGCATTTCGGTGTCTTCTGGAGTCAACCTTGTATGTCGGGACCAAGGCGCGCTTATACATTAAAGATCCGATGGCCAAAGATGAGGATTTGGAGTTTTGGAGTGTCAACCAATCGGGTGGACAGACCCAACCCACCCGATCGATTCGTGCACGCATATCAGACCCGAGTAGAAAGCAGCAATGAGGCAAACCCCAACCGATCGGAACAGTGATCGGTTGGGTGCGACAGTCTTCTTTGTTTTTGAGTGCCAAAGCAACCCGATCGGTTGGCTTTCCAACCGATCGGGTCATCCCCTCGGGTCATTTTGGGGTAGAACTCACCCGATCGATTGACACTTCAACCGACCGGGTGGCCTTTTCTTCCCCTTTCGTGTACTGCTACTCATTTATTGAAGATCTGCTATCATTTCAGTGGAATTTTGGGTGATCTCTTATTTTTCTAATGTCGGCATTGTCGTTAGCTTTCCAACGATAGGCCGCATGCCCAAATCCGATTTTAATATATTTTTCTGGAATTTTCTGAGCGCAGTTGAGTGCTGAAATTCTGGGCTGTCTGGAATTTGAACTTCAACCGATCAGGTATGCTATCCAACCGATCGGTTCTACTCATTTTTAGAAGTTTAGTATCTCTGTTTGCTTCCACCCGATCGGTTGAACTTCCAACCGATCGGGTGGCCCTTTTTCAGTAGTTTTAGTGGGTTTTTGTACCCGAACCGTAAGGGTTTTGGGGGAGCCTATAAATATGAGATTGTGCACGACTTGTAAGGGGGTTTCCATCTATTTTTTAGCAGTTTATTGGCCCTTTTATGGGAGCCTTAGATTAGGTTAGATTAGGGTTTCTATTTGAATAAATCTTGTAATGGATTTATGGATTCAATGGCAAGATAAGTATTTCTTTTCTTATTTCATTTGCTTTGTATTATTTTCAATAAGCATGATGATGAATGTTTGTTAGGATTTATTATTGCTTGCTATCATGTTCTTCATCATTGAGTACTTCTTGATGAACCCTAATATGGGTTGGAGTAGGATTGATGCTTGGGATATTTCATTTGACTTGATTGCATGGCAAGTGTTTGATGAAATGTGTCAATAGGGATGTCTAGCAATTTGAGCCCAATCCATACAACAACACACTAGATGTGTTGGGGGTTGGGCTCCGGATGCTTGTCCCGTCAAGATCCGCGTTGATGTATTGCTAGAAATCACATTCGACCTATTTGGCCATTAGGGTTACGCAGGGGCGTTTTATTGTCTCTGGCGGGAGAAAGACCGCCTTTGACCGTCGGGCCAAGGGAAAATAAAACCAGAGTTTGATCCCTTAGCCACAGCTCACACCCTTAGCATTGACATCGAGTCCTTGCACGTGGAAACGGCTTGGACGAAATGTTGGGAGTTATCATTATGGCCTTAATGCTCCCGGTTGCGGAGGGTGTTGGACATGGGAATGCCTACAGTCCGAAACCGGGTAGACCTAGCGTATCATTCTGGGCATCGACCGAAATATCGGGCACATGGGGCACTAGGTACCACCTTTTGGGGCAATGTCTCACCCTGGGTCGAGTCGAGTGCCAAGCGTCATGAGTGCTCTAGCCCGTGTTAGCGGGGATTCATTTCTAGTTGCATTTCATTTCTTCCCTTTATTTCTACACTACCAACTCATATCATCTGTGTAGCTCTCACACAACCTAGGCGAGGCTAGTAGCCTTCAAGCCATCCACCTCCCTGTGTTCGATATACCTGCACCCTACACTAACCGTGCACTTGCGGTAAAACGACACCGCGCCCTAATCATAAATGGGACGCCGGTCACATTCCCGTGTGAAGCCGACTGCGAGAGCACGGTTTCGCATAGGGATGCGTTAGGCGAGTAGGAACAACGAAAGTTAAGTACTCGTTCTCATTTACGGATGTGACACTCCTACCCTAATCCATCGTCCGAGGTTGGGCCATTTGACCTAGCATCCGTGACCGAAGGGCCCAGTGGGGAATCCCGAAAGCCTTAAACGTTTAATTTCTAGTTAACTCTCGATTTCCACAATCAACCAATCAATCACTCGTGACAACCCCCGAACACATACTCTCCTCCTTCTATATAAATCTAAGCGTTAAACGATCGCCTCCCTGAGTTCGATAATATTTTTATACTATAGCGCACCATGCACTTGCGGTGATTTACGCCCCCGTGGTGCAAACCCGAGGACAGAATAGGTATCCATGGGTCATGTGAATTACAAGCGTTCTTGGGGCATGCAAAATGCTATGTATGCTCATGTACTGTTCTTCTCATTCTCTTGGTGTTTGTTTGTTGCAATGACAAGTAGCTCATCCAAGGAGTATGTGAAGGGAGCCGTTCAGCCTAACGGCATCATCGTCATCACCTTCTATCACTCCAAGGCTCTCTCAACACCATGAATGTAGATGGTTTCGATGATAAACTTGATTGGGGTTTCAATTTAGTGCAATTGAGGTTTCAATTAGGTTTGTAATTTTGAATTTCAATTAGGATTTCAATTGAATTTCAATTGGATTTGAAATTTTTTATTGAATCAATTTAAACCGTGGTTATTATTAAGTAAACCGAAAATTTTAAAAGTGTTGTGAACGTATTTTCTCGGGGGGGGAGACCCCAGGCCTTCATTTACAGAGGATGAGAGAGTTCATACATGGATAGGATACAATCTTTTGAATTTACAATATTATCATCTCACAAAATAATATATTTATAACACTCTCCATTATCCTGACATAAGTGTGAACTCTACTCATGAATACTTTGGGATTCTGAGCATCATATGAGCATCACAAGGGGTGGATACTTCAGGATCATGAGTTAATGGGATTTGCCTCGTTAAAATCGTTGGCTACGAAAACCCTGTGGGAAAAAAACATAATTAAGGAAAAAGAGTACAAATTCCCTTTTACTCCCCCTAATCTTTACAAACCCTTAGGCTTTCAGATCTCTTAGGTGCCTCATTCCAATCTTTTGTACAAACTTCCTAAAAGTGGCCGTAGGAAGTGACTTAGTGAACATGTCTGCCAGGTTTTCACTAGATTGTACTTGTTTGACGTCGATCATGCAATCTCTTTGTAGTTCATGTGTCCAGAAGAATTTAGGAAAGATGTGCTGTGTTCTATTGCCTTTGATGTATTCTCCTCGTAACTGGACAATGCAAGCAGTGTTGTCCTCGAATATATTGATAGGTTCAAGGTCACTAGTCTTTAATTCGGTCGTCACCAGGATGTGATGTACAACTAAACGTAGCCAAATACATTCTCTGCTTGATTCATAGATGGCGAGAATTTTTGAGTAATTGGATGAGACTGCCATCATGGTTTGCTTGACAGATTTCCAGGAGATTGTCACCCCACAGTAGGTAAACATGTACCATGTTTGTGACTTTTCATTATGTGGATCAGACATGTATCCTGCATCTGCATAACTCACTAGTGTGGAGAATGATTCTTTTTTGTAAAATAAGCCCAAATCTGTTGACCCTTGGAGGTAGCACAGAAGATGCTTAACCACAGTCCAGTGGTGCTTTGTGGGCACTGCACAGTATCTAGCTAGTAAATGCGTTGCAAAAACTATATTGGGACGCATGCAGTTAGAGCAGACGAAATGTGTCTTTATGTACATCCAAAGAGCGTACTACCATAGGTGTACTTAATGGATGACATTGGTCCATGTAAATTTTTGTAGTAATTTCTTTTTGTATGTGGTTTGGTGTTGCAGGATTCCATCTTTTAGATGTTCAATCTGTAAGCTAGGGCAGAATTTTGTTTTGCCTAGGTCTTTCATTTCAAATTCTTTTGTCAGGCTTACAGATATCTCAGTGATCTCTTCATGAGATCCTATGAGATTCAAATCATCTACGAATACTACAATTATTACAAATTATGTTTCCTCTACTCTTATAAAGATGCAAGGGCAGAATTCATTATTGTGGAATCCTTGTTGTTTAATGAATTCGATGAGTCTTTTATACCACATCCTTCTCGATTGTTTAGGACATAATGAACTTTGTAGCTTAATAGAATAGACACCCAGAGGTCTGTCTTTTAAATTCGTAGGCAGTGAAAAGCGATCAGGAAGTTTCATATATATATATATATATATATATATATATATATATATATATATATATCTCTCTCTCTCTCTCTCTCTCTCTCTCTCTCTCTCTCTCTCTCTCTCTCTCTCTCTCTTTATTGAGATTTCCATATAGATATGCAGTCACAACATCCATTATCTGCATATCTAATCCTCTAATCCTTCCTTTGCTCTTAAGCTAATTAAAAATCGAAAAGTGATCGCATCCATTACAGGTGAGTATGTCTCTTCATAATCAATATCCGGTCTTTGGAAAAATCCATGTGCTACAAGCCTAGCTTTGTAGTACGCGTTCTCATTATTTTCATTTACATTCCTAACAAATACCCATTTTTATCCCACAGGTTTGACATCATTTGGTGTCTGGACTATTGGTCTAAAAAATTTGATTTTCTTAAGCGAGCCAGCTACTTCTATTGCCTTATTCCACTTTGGCCAATCATTTCTTCATTTGCATTCAACAACAGAATGTGGATCATTATCAGCATCGCTTTCAGCGATGTGAATGGCAATATGAAACGCGAAGTCATCGTCAACGATCGTACTCTTTCTGTCCAACACCTCTCCTATACGTACATAGTTTAATGGTATTTCAGTTTCTCTCAGATTTTCCTCTCCAGTCCAGGAGGGGTGCGGGTATAGACATGTGCCCATTTTCGTGTGGTGGTATTGTCACTAGGTCTTCAGGATTTTTTCTTTTTCTTGGATTTTTGTCATTGGAGCCTAGTGGTCCACCTCTTTTTAGTTGAGAAACAGCCACTTCTGCTGCTGGTGGATTGCATCCATTCTCGGAGATGTCAATCATAGTTGTAGTATTTGCAGCAGGGATGTGTGATTTGACAATCTTCTATTTATCAGTAAATGAATCTGTTAACTGATGAACAGTGTTCTGAATGTAGAGGATCTTCAGGCTCTCATCTTCATATTGCTTGGATCTCGGATCATAGTGGGATAATGATTTTGTATCCCACGATATTATTTGTGAAGCTCCATCTTTTAGACTGCTTCTTATTGTCACATGTTTATTTTTATATTTATAGCTATTTATTTATGTAACTTGCATTTAACTTTCCCAATATAAACAGCAATGACTTAGTTGTGACACAACAATGTCAAATATAATGTTCCACACCTAGAGTTGTGTAATTGCAATTGTGCACACGTTGACATGTCCACCCCACTTTTTCCTAGGACTAGAACCAAAGACTACCAAGCAAGTGCTCCCTAGGAGACTCCATTGACCTTGAGCTTGAGGATGAGCCCTCAGAGGGCAACTTCATTAAGTTGGCCGCCCCCATGCTAGAGACTCCTTCGTTTCTTTTGTTGAATGGCATGAGTTGTATCTTTGGATGAAGACGTTTTTGGGGCTTGGCCTTCTTATATATTTGTATTCTCGGTTTCTCATGTATTTCTTCGAGTATCTTCCTGTTGTACCTTTTTGAGACGTTTATGTGTGTGTTTGTTTGTTTGTTTGTTTGTTTGTTTGTGTTTGTTTGTGTTTGTGGCTCTGTGATGTGACAATGTGATCTTCCTGTATTGGAGCATGTACAGTTAGTCCTTTATCTATTGTCTGATTGTCCCAGCATTCGCAGTGGCCTACAAAATGTATGATATCATAACCATGCTAAGTGTATTTAGACCCAAGGGGGTCAACCCCTTAGATCTGAATATTGCCGCGACCTTGTCACTTTCCATTCCCTAGATGGTCTTGGGAAAGTTTCGTATTTCCAAGGTATTTTTGAGAATGGGGCGTGACAAGGCCCAGGTATTTTCATAATTCCCTAGATGGTGGAGTAGCCCCTGGCTAAGATGAGCCTAGCCTTGGGCCAGCTATGTAAATTTGCCTTTTGCCTTTTGAACTTTACGCTACATGGCGGGAATTTTGTAATTCTATAGGTGTTAAATGAATGGAAGTAACTTTGCTTTTTCCCAGCTTTGTTGACTGTTGAACTTGCATTATTTTCCTATTTTGCCTCTTATAATGACTGACATTGTGCGTCAGCTCGAGCTCAGGAGACTGTGAGTTGTATCACACACTTCATGTCCAGAGTGTCTGTACATATACATACACACGCATCCACGAACGCACACACGCATGCACGCATGCACGCTTGCGCGTGCACATGCATGTGCACACACACACACACACTCTCTCTCTCTTATATCGGTATCTTCTTGCCAAGGAGGCTAGCTCACGCAAACACTTACCATCCCATTTTGTCAACGATCGGATCCGTTCAGTTTGTTCTTCCTGTTTTAAACCCCTAAACTATTATTTTTTAGGTATACCCTAGGGGTTTTGATCATTCCTTTAATTGTTGCAAAAATTTTAATTACGTCAAAACCGTTAAACTTGCAAAAAGTGGATGGCCAAGCAAAACTCATTTGATTTACTTGAAAATTAGGAGTTTGGGATTTTAGGACATGAAGATCAAAATGAATGGTTTGAATCAAATGAAAAAAAATAAAGGGGCCCATGGAGTTTTACTCGTTCTAAAATCGCAAGACACTAAATATTACATCAACCCAAGGAGTTTTGCTCGTTTATCTACCCATTATAAATATAACGGTTTCTGAAGAATGTAACGTGTGAATAAACGAGCAAAACTCTAGGGTTCACCCAATATTTCGTGTTTTGTAGTATTAAAATATGAAGATCGAAATGAACGATTTTGCTCATCCAAAAAATGAGAGGATTGACTTCTCGAAGCCGCATATGAGACCTTAGCTCATACTTCATATGTTACCATTATTCTCATATTACACACCCTTGGAAGATATGGTTTCATGATCTACCGCATAGGACATTGGACTTTGAATGGAGTAACCCAATATATACAAAGACACATGCATACACACTAATGTAGTTTTAATTCAATTTTTATTTAACTTTTTTCAAATCATGGTTGAACAAATTTTTTTCCATATTTTTCCCCTTTCCATTTTCCCCTTTTATTTCTCCCTTTCCCTTTTATTTACTCCAAAAAATTTCATTTTCTTTCGTCTTTCTAAAAATTTTACACTTTTTTTATACATCGAAAAGCTAGTTAAAAGGTGCGCGCGCGTTCCACATCCACCAAGGGTCGATCCCTAGTGGCCCTACTAGGAAGCGGAAGTAAATGTTGCTGGACTACAATCAAAAAGTAAAATTTTACACTTGATTACATCTAACTTACATCTAGCAATTTAATTTTGTCTAGGTCAGGAAACATTAAATTGAATTACATGTAGTTGTCTGTTATATTTAAACCTACGTGGTAGATTCTCCACACCATCCGAAAGTTTAGACCATATGCATGTTTTCAATATCATGTCAACATGTAAATAGTAAATTATATTATTATGTAATCGGTGTCCTATATCTGTATTGCAATTGGTGGAGTATTTTTTTCCCGCAATTGGTCGAGTATTTCTTTCTCCGCTTTACTTATTTGATTTACAAAATGCGAGAAATATGACTCTTAAGACGGCATTGTAAGTGTAGGTGTATATCTTGTCTTTGTTTTTTTCTTTATAATCTATTTGGATATCTGTAAATAGGGATGGGGTTCGGAACAGTCTAGGGCTAGGGCTAGGCCCTGACCCCCGGCCCTGGGCTTTTTAAATGGAACCCCTAGCACCATTCTATGGGCTTTCGGTCCAGCCCTTTACTTTTTTCAATTGCAATTCTAATATACAATTATTTGTTATGAAGGGAGAATTGTAAGGTAAAAGGTGCTAGTGGTTAGGAGCCACCTGCCTTCATATATATAGTTTTTCAATGATGGGTGGATACCCAATGGGCCTGATGGGCCTATTCACAACACTTCCCCTTATCCAACCAATCATGGAATAAGAGGTGGATACTTCAAGATCCAAGTTAGGATAACTGCCTTGTTAAATAAACATTTTCTCCATAACTTCTCATGTTCTAGGAATGTGTCTAGGGGTGGATACTTCAAGGTCCTGGGTCAACAAGGTTGCCTCGTCAAAACCTTGACTATGGAAAACCCTGTGGGAAAAAACCAATAGCCACGGGAAAAGAGTACAACGCTACTGTTGACTCCCACTTATCTGACCAAGCTTCAGGCTTGCAGATTTCCTATGAATCTATACATCAGTCTCCTATGTATCTATGCATTCATAGTTCTCTCATACTGACCCAGTTTACATTTACTCACTCTCCTCATCCCAATCCCACTTACAAGTTTCTCAAAGATACAGTAGGTAGTGATTTGGTAAGCAGATCTGCCAAGTTATTACAAGATTGGATCTTCTGTACGTCAATCTGCTTTTGCTTCTGAAGGTCGTGCGTCCAGAAAAACTTGGGAGAGATATGCTTCATTTTGTCGCCTTTGATGTAGCCGTTCTGTATCTGGGCAATACATGCCGTATTGTCTTCATAGATAGTAGTAGGCTCAAGAACGCCAGGCTCCAGGCCGGTAGAGGTGAGAATGTGCTGGATCACAGAACGTAGCCAGAAGCTCTCGTTGCTTGCTTCATGGATTGCTAGAAGTTCTGAATGTGTGGATGAGATGGTCGTCATGGTCTGCTTCACAGATCTCCAAGATATGACAGTGCCTCCGTAAGTGAACATATATCCGGTTTGAGACTTCTCTGTATGAAGGTCGGATCTGTAACCTGCATCAGCATAACCAACTAAACCTGTTGTTGCCCCTTTTCTATAGAATAGACCTAAGTCTATGGACCATTGGAGGTAGCGCAGAAGATGCTTAACTTCGGCCCAGTGCCGCTGTGTAGGTGTAGCACTATACATGGCTAGTAAGTTGATTGTAAATGCTATGTCGGGGCGAGTGTAGTTTGCCAGATAAAGGAGTGCACCAATAGCACTTAAATAAGGCACTTCAGGGCCTAGTACTTCCTCCCCCTCTTCTAGTGGCCGGAAGGGGTCTTTATGTATATCCAATGATCTCACGACCATAAGGGTACTGAGGGGGTGGCACTTATCCATTTGGAACTTTTTCAGTAAGTTCGATGTATAAGTTGACTGATGTAACAGGATCCCATCGTTTAGATGCTCTATTTGAAGACCTAAATAGAACTTTGTCTTTCCAAGGTCTTTCATCTCGAAAGTTTCTGTCAAGCTTCTAGACATCTCAGTGATCTCTCTAGGAGATCCGATGAGGTTCAGGTCGTCCACATAGACGGCTATAATGACAAATCATGTTGCCTTTGCTCTAATAAAGATGCATGGATAGACTGGGTCATTTGTGAATCCTTGCTTCGGAAGGAATTCTCTTAGTCTGTTATACCACATCCTTCCAGATTGTTTCAGACCATATAATGATCTTTGCAGTTTCACTGAGTAGACTTCACGTTGTCTCTCTTTTAGTGTTGCAGGCAAAGAAAAACCGTCCGGTAATCTCATAAAGATGTCCCGGTCTAAATTGCCATATAGGTATGCAGTCACGACGTCTATAAGCTGCATATCCAAACCTTTTTGAGCTGTTAAGCAAATGAGGAATCAGAAGGTGATCGTGTCTATGACTGGGGAGTATGTGGCGTCAAAATCCACCCCTGGACGTTTGGTAAAACCCTGCGCTACAAGCCTTGTTTGTAGAGAACGATCTCGTTCTATTCATTTCTTTTTCTGACAAATACACATTTATAACCCACAGGTTTGACACCTTTTAGTGTCTGGACAATTGGTCCGAAGACCTTGCGGTTTATGAGTGAGTCCAACTCCACTCCTATTGTCGCTTTCCACTTTGGCCAATCATCTCTGCCTTGACATTCTGTCAGAGAGTGTGGTTCAATATCATCGTCGCAGTCCGCGACGTTGATGGCAATATTGCACGCAAAAGTGTCATCTATAATGGTGCTCTTTTTGTCCCAATGCTCCCCAGTTCGTACATAGTGTATCGAGACTTCATTTTCTCCCGGTTTTTCCTCTCTTTGAGAGTTTGGAAGAGCTGGTGTAGCAGGGCTTATAGTAGCATCCTGTGGTGGTATTGTTTGACCATTGCCAAGGGTCCTACTCTTTCGAGGGACTTGATCCTTGGATCCCGGTGGTCGTCTTCTCTTTTTAAGAGGTACAACCATCTCTGCTGCAAGCGGATTGCATCCATTTTGTGGTATGTCAATCCTAGTTGGAGTGTTAACAGCAGGGACGTGTGATCTGACAATCTTCTGGTTGTCAGTAAATTTGTCCGGCAAGAGATGGATAGTGTTTTAAATATGGAAAATCTTCATGACCTCCTCCTCACACTGGCTTGTGGGCGGATCAAAGTGACTTAATTTCTGTGTATCCCAAGAGATACTCTCTGAAGCTTCAAGCTTCTTGGTTTGTAAGACTAGTCATGGAAATGATGTTTCATCAAATTCACAGTCTTCTAGACGTGCCTTGAAAACGTCTCCGGTAAGTGGTTCTAGGAATCTTATTATGGATGATGTGTCAAACCCAACATAAATGCCTAGGCGACGTTGTGGACCCACCTTTGTCCTTTGTGGTGGTGCTATGGGGACTATACTGCACAACCAAATATTCTCAAATGTGAGACAATTGGTGGTACTCCAAGTGCTAATTGCATAAGAGAAGATGACTGACCTCCAGGAGGTCTATATTTTATTAAAGATGCAGCATGCAATATTGCATGACCCCATGCATTCACTGGCAACTAGGATTGAAGTAGTAATGGATGAGCAATCCATTGCAGTTTCTTTATCACAGATTCTGCTAACCCATTCTGGGTGTGAACATGTGCTACAGGATGTTCGACTTCAATGCCCGATGCTTGGCAATAGTCTCGAAAAACTTGTGATATAAACTCCCCCGCACTATCCAGACGAAGTTTATTTATCTGGTGATCGGGGAAGTGGGCCCGTAACTTGATTATCTGAGCTAAGATTGTAGAAAATGCCCAAGTTACGGGTGGACAGTAGACACATGTGTGACCACTTAGTAGATGCGTCTATCTGGACCATAAAGTACTTGAAAGGACCACTTAATGGGTGTATAGGCCTACAAATGTCCCCATGGATTCTCTCCAGAAAGCTAGGAGACTCCAAGTCCACTTTAAGTGGAGAGGGTCTCTTTATTAGTTTACCCTTGTAACATGGTTGACATGGAAATTTTCCTTTTTGAAGAATCTTCAGGTTCTTCAAATTTATACCCCTTGAGCTTTTTATGATGTGGTGCATCATAACAGATCCAGGGTGTCCCAGTCTACTATGCCAGAGTTGGAATTCTGGTATTTGAGGGCACTGTAGGTGCTCCGTCATATATACTTCTGGGGAGTGAATACTTGTCTGGTAGAGCCCCGTGGGGAGTCCCTCGATACATTCCACAATGGTAATTATTCCATTTGTAAAAGACGTTACGTGCAAGTATTCTTTTCCATTATCCTTGACCGTCTCTAAGTGATACCCGTTTAAACGGATATCTTTAAAACTTAGAAGGTTTCGGATTGATTTAGGTGAATATAGCGCATCCCTAAGTTTAATGTGTGTGTTATTGGAGAGCAAAAACGATTGCTTCCCCGGATCATTCAATTATGTCGGCTGGTCCTGAGATTGTTCTCAATGGACCAGAGTAACTACTGATGCTCGTAAAGTAGTCTATATATTGAAGAATAGAGTGCGTTGACGCACTGTCCACTAGGCATATTGATTCCATATCTAAAAAATGAAAAGTATTCAATAAATACTACGAAAAAGAGAATACTTTCATTAATGTTTAAAAAGCTTACCAACAAAGTAGCTAACATGGAATAGAAAGACATAAAGTAAGTGCTAGAAAATAAGATACAGATGGTCTATGACTACATAGTGTCGTCATTCATGAAATCTTCTGGATTCCATGTAGTAGCTGGTAAAACTGCCCCATCTATCGAGTTTGTCTCAGCATGAGGCTTGAGACTTGCTTGGTAGAGATCATGTAGGTGTCTGGCTGTGCGGCAGTTTCTGGACCAATGGTCAGTCATTCCGCATCTAGAGTATGTATCCTCCCAGTTTTTCTTGGGAGGACCACCTTTATTAGGCGTCTGCTGTTGCTTCTTTGCCACAAACTTCTGGTTCTGGGGAGGAGCCTTAGGAGTAGCCTTTTTCCGCTGCTTCAGTTCTTTCCATTTATGGAACTTTGCCTTCTTTTATGTCTTCTTCTTCTGGGAAGACTAGAAATGTGCCTCTGCAGGAGGTGGAAATGGAGCGGAGCCAGTGGCGTAGATTGTGAGTGGCAATCAATAACTATCTATTCTGTTCGGCCATTAGTAAGCATGAGAGTAGGTCGGAGTACTTTGTGAACTTCCGTTCACGGTACTGTTGCATAAGAATCATGTCCTTCTCATGAAAAGACGTAAACATCTTCTCTAGCAACATCCTCTCAGTCACATTCTCACCACACAACTTCAGGCGTAAGGTGATTTGAAATAATGCTGAGTTATACTCCGCTGCTGATTTGTAATCCTGTATGCGGATGTGAGTCCACTCGTACTGCGCAAGAGGGAGTATGGCATCCCTTTGATGTCTGTACCTCTCCTCAAGTGCGTTTCACAGCTCATAGGGATCCTCTTCACTAAGATACTCGTCCTTCAAGGTCGAGTCTAAGTGTTTCCTGATATAAATAATGGCTTTCGCCTTAAAATATATCGAAAACTTCTTCTGCATTAGGGGCTTCTACAGAAGCTTCCTTTTCAACTGTAGTAGTACCGGTTGTTACCTTTGTTGTGGATGTTAGATTGAACCCATGAGAACGTAGATGGAACTTCAGGTCCAACTGCCAACTCAAGTAGTTCGACCTATCGGCCTTCAGAACCGAGAAATCAACATTAGCAAGTCTGGCCATCTGTGCAATCTAGCAATATAAAATAATGTGAATTATTCGACTATTAGAGTAAAACATCCACGCATTTAATATGAGAAAAAAATTAATTTAGAACTATGGGGATCAACCAGCCGAGCACTAAAAAAAGAAAGTCTGAAGATATATCCCATAAATAAAAAAAGGTGCATAAAATAAAGACAACTTGGAAACGTTAAGAAAAGCCCATTTCTCTTTATGCAAGCGCCTTCATCTACATGGGGTGGTCCTTCAGCTTTGACTTTTACATTTAACCTCACATACAAGTTCTCTCAAAATGAAGAAAAATTGCAGAAAAAAGGTAAAAGTGTCGGAAACCCAGCTGATCCCTAAAAACATAGTTCTAATAGCACATCCACGCAGATAGTATATGCAAATACAACCATGCAGATATATGACATCACAGACATAAATTAAGAAATAATCTAAAAATTAAAGTGCATGCTAAAGAAAATATTTTAAAGTTTTTAATTATGATCCATTTTTCATTTTTATTTATTTTTCCGTCCAACCATATCACAATTTAATATTTCTTTAATTATTGGGCTTTTGAAAAATCCAAATAAAAAAGAAAAATTATGTGAAAATGGGCTAATTTCCAGGCTTTTGGGCCATGAAAACAACCAAAATAGAGTTAATGGGACTCCCCAAAAATTAGCCCGTTAAGGGTTATGGTTTCGGAAACCCTAGGGAGGGCCCGTGGCGGCCGGCGCGAGGGCTGGCCGCGCCTATAGGCGCGACCGCCGTGGCAGCTGGCCGCGCCCTAGGGGCGCGGCCGGCCATGCCCTGTTAGGCATGGCCTAGACGTGCACGGAAGCACGGCCGCCACGCCTTCAGGGCGCGCGGCCATGGATCATTAAAAAACACTTTTTAATAGTTTTTAGACATGCGGATCTAAAATTTGATTTTTACCGCGTTCATGAACTACGCAAACTAAAACATGCAGATCTACAAGAAAAGCAATTTTAGATCTAAAATTTTTTGATTTTTACCTTCTAGATTCGACTATGGAATCTAGACGACGGTCGATGAAGAATGCCATTTATGCTCCCCGTTGAGAAGACTAAGATCTTCTTGACGTTGGGGATGAACTCCTCCTTGAGAGCCGTTGCCTTCTTCTGTAGAGCAAATTCATGATGATAACGTGTTATAAAGGGAGAATCGTAAGGTAAAAGGTGTCAGGGGTTAGGAGCCCCCTGTCCTCATATATATAGCTCTTCAATGATGGGTGGATACCCAATGGGCCCGATGGGCCTATTCACAACATTATTAACAATAACATATCAAACAATAATAATAATATGCATGTAGCCGGTAAGTACAATAAAAATATTCATCACTTTCATAAATTTCTTCTTGGTTAGATGCTCATGATTTCGTACTTTTATTCATTTCATTAGAAGGAGATCGTGTAATTTCTAGGTTTCGTGCTTTCAATTTTTTTTGGAAAGAAGAAACTAGAAAGATAGAAAAATTGAGATCAGATTTTTTGGGAAATGAGCCATTGGGGTTTGATTAGAAAAAGAGAGATAAATTGATAGGGAGAGAATGAATGTTTTAAAATTATTGGGGCAATTTTTTGATTTCATATCTGTTGAGCCAAATAGTTTAATGGGCTTTGAAATTACATGTTATTTAAAAATTATAGGAATTATGTCGGGCCAGGCCTAATGTCGACTCATGCTCCATCCTAGGCCCCCAAAAAAAATTCGGGCCTTAATTAAAATCCTAACCATCATCTTCTTTTTGCAAGGGTCAGGATCGGGCCGGGCTTTTTCAGGACCGGGTTAGGGGGCCCTCTGGCCCATCTCTAGCTGTAACTAATGATACATAATAAAAATTAGTTTTGTATAGTGATACCAATTTCTAGTTAAAGTGAGGTTTAAATTGCCAAAAAAACTTCCAAGACTTCATATTCACCTTAGAGACCCAGTTTAACTAGCAAAATTAGCTAAAATCCCCCTTAAACTGCATTTTGGTTCACGAAAACCCAAACCACAATAAAAATTCCATGGGTGATCATGTGACTTGCACGCATCCCTGAGGAATGCAAAATGCTATGTGTGCTCACGTACCCTTCATTTACTTCTCTTGGAGTTTGTTTGTTGCCATGACGAGTAGCTCGGCAAAGGAGTATGTGAAGGCAGCCATTCAACCTAATGGCTCAAGATGTCCAAATGGCCGAAAAGCCCGCGATCCGGTTCGTCCGGCCCGGTCAAGGGGCCGGCCTGACCCGGGCCTGATGTCGTTCATCGGGCCGCGGGCTAGGCCCGGCCCAAGGCTGGGTCGGGCTTCCGGGTGGGTCAGCTGTCCGTCGGGCCGGCCGGCCCATGGCCCGGTGGGTAACGGCCCATTTCGGCCCCATTTCTTGTATTTTTACATACTTAATTTGTTCCACCTTAATTTTTTTCCTCATATAATAGTTCCTCGTTAATTTCTTCCTTAATTTCCTCCATAATTTGTTCCTCCTTAAATTTGTTCATCCTTAAATTTTTTTCCTCCTTAATTTCCTACTGAATTTGTTCCTCCTTAATAAAATACAATGTTTTTAAAAAACATTTTCCCTTTAAAAAATTTTATACTATGTATAAGTACTAGTCATAACCTGTGCCCATATAGCACGGTTCATTTAAGATATTCCCATGTCAAAGACCAAAACTTGTGTATCAAAAGGTTAATAAGTACCAAAAGAAGACATTTTAAAGAACACAAAATTTGTGTACCAAACTCTTTCAATTGCATCAACGATTCAAATCCATTTCATCTATGCACGGTAAATTGCATCAAAAAGACAGCAGATTCAACAAAGTGCACGTTTGCAGCAGAAGATTTGTGTCAAAAAGACTTGTAAAACAGATTCCAATTGGTTGCAGTGGTAGAATCTTTCATCACTGCAAATATCTGCAAATCAAAATGTTGCAGCGAAATCTTTCAATTGGAAGCGTTGATTCAAAATTAAATTATGTGTACATGATGTTTACTTAATTGTTGTATATTAATTAAACACATGCATGTTTGAATTAAATTGTGTTGTGTGAATATAATGCTACGTTATGACGATTTTGACCTGCAATATATCTAACCTCATACAGAGATCAAGCCATTCCAAAGATGAAATCGATGGATCCTTGGATGAAACAGACCCTGAAGTAATGTCTTCCTTGTTCGTCATGTAAGGTGTCCTGAGCTCCATAGAAACCACACCCAGAGAAGGCCGCTTGATCTCCTGTTATCCTCAGTGCCACTGCCTGACCACCGACATCCCCTAGAGATGTAAGAGAGGCTTCATTCTACATGTATACTCACCCATTTAATTAATTCCCATCACCAGGTATCAATCACATACTAGTCATAACCCGTGCCCGCGGGCACGGTTCATTTAAGATTTTCCACCGCGAAATTTTTGGCATGTGCACTTTCGGCACGGAACAACATTCCCATGCAGGGCGTCTTCGGCATGGGCACTTTTGATACAACAAATTCGACGCAAGCGCTTTCGATACAGAACAACAAATTCGTCATGTGCGCTTTCGGTGCGGAACAACAAATTAGCGTAAAAGAGGGTGGCTTCGGCGCAGAGCAATAAATTAGCGTAAAAGCATGCGCCTTCGACGCGGAACAACAAATTCGGCCAAATGCCTTCGACACAGAACAACAAATTCGACGCGGAACAACAAATTCGATGCTGGCGCCTTCAACGCGGAAAACCAAATTAGCGTAAAAGCCGGCGCCTTCGACGCGTAACAACAAATTTGGCGCAAGCGCCTTCGGCACGGAACAAAAAATTTGACACCGAAGGCGCCCGCCTTCGGTGCGGAAAATTATTCTCACCTTGTTGCACATGAATATCAAGCCACATATTAATTCTATCAAATAGAATCAAATGGAACTTGCACACCCCATAAATTTTAAAACTGATTAACCTTAAAAATTGATCAAATAGTGAGGTAAATTGATGAAGGAGCTCAATAGCAAGGCATGCTTGACTGATAATATGACATACATTCATTTGAAGAGAATACATTTTAAAGCTTTGCTATGTGAAGGACTGAGGCTCTCGTGACTAAGCAGCATACAATTAATGTTTCAATCCATAAATACATTTGACATCTCTTGTTATATTTGATGAAGGATATCTAGTTCTGCTTAACATAATGAAGAAAATTCTGGTATTTTATTCCAAACTTCCCAACACCACATGAATAAATTTTTACATAAATCCCAACTTGCATTCAAATGTGAGATGTATCTCAATTTGACATCTCTTGTTATATTTGATGAAGGATATCTAGTTCTGCTTAACATAATGAAGAAAATTCTGGTATTTTATTCCAAACTTCCCAACACCACATGAATAAATTTTTACATAAATCCCAACTTGCATTCAAATGTGAGATGTATCTCAATTTGATTCTTAAAACAACAGTGATATAATTTAATCCACAATTTTCAGGAATCAAATTAAACAACAAAAATCACTCCTTAAACATTCCCATGTATAACAAATGTTCCTAATGCTAGTTCTTTGTACATTCAAGCAACCAAATTCCCTATTGTTGATGCTCCTTCACTAAGCAATCTGACATGCAATTTGAGACTGAATGGGCCAAATCTGAACTTGATATCCCCTACCTTTCGAAATTTCAAAATCTGAACTTGATGCCCAGCTCCATCAAACCTGTACATGAAAGGAAGAAAAATATAAATAATTACATTATCTTGAGAGTTCTACTCTTAACATAAACCCAAAAATTGCAACAAAAAAGTACACGTTTAAAACCCTCAATTCTGGGAACATGAAAATTTTCACAAAAATATTTAAAATCTATACCAATGATATCCAACAATAGGGAAGAACTTTGGTTTGGGCCCAACTCTAACAAAACCTTCATTCAAACACTCCTGCAAAAAAAGAACAAAACCCACAAAAATAAGTAAAATTCAGATTTAGCAAAGATTGATCCAATTTAGCAGAGATTGGACCTTTCAGATTTTAAATTTTGATTGGACCTTTCAATACTTCCGCATATTTTCATTTTGGATGCAATTTAGCAAAGACTGGACATTTCAGATTCAATATCAGATCCATTTCTGATCAACCTTTCAACAATTGATCATTTTTTCATCTAAAAATAGCAAAAATTGAGGGATCACAGATCTGATCATACCTTCACTACCGGCCGAGACATCAGCGAGATTGAGATCTGACTCGATGAAGGTGCTCTAGAGGATTTGTTGCCATCAAATTGGGAAACACTTGAAGATTAACATGTGGAAGGGGAGATGTCGCCATCAAATTGGGAAACACTTGAAGATTAACATGTGCTCGCTCGATTCACTGGAAGATTAACTACTTCCAAAAAAGGCACATCTTCAACTATACATTAGGCTTGACTTCAATACCTACTCAAGAGAGTTGAGGTCAGACTGACAACACGTGATACTACTTTATCAATTCTATGGCAGGGCTACCTCAACTTAGTCTTGCTCAGGAGCCTACCCATTTATGCTGGGAGACGGCATGGATGCTATGATGATACTTCATATTTGCATTCATGCAATGGTGGCTTGTAAATGACATTTTGGTGTATGCTTTACCTGTGAAGTAGACAGATTTGCAGAGACTTTCATGAATATTTGATCATTGTTCTCAAGAAATTGTCCCGTGAGACCACCAATTTCTGTAGAAAAAAACCAAGAAAGTACAAATTAACTACTCCAAATATGACTGAAATGCTAGAACTTATTCTTTCAATACAAAGTTAAATAGACAGTAGCTTTATTGAGAACTTGATTAAAACTCCATACAAATCATTTCAACTGCATATACAAATCATTGAGAACTTATTCTTTCAATACCATGTTGGTACCCATGATATATTCAAAAAAGAGCTCAGATCATTGCAAATGTGGAAAGATGAAAGGCCTGGCCAAGATATATCATTAAGAACTTATTCTTTCAATACCAAGTTAAATAGACAGTAGCTTTATTGAGAACTTGATTAAAACTACATACAAATCATTTCAACTGCATATACAAATCATTTAGAACTTATTCTTTCAATACCATGTTGGTACCCATGATATATTCAAAAAAGAGCTCAGATCATTGCAAATGTGGAAAGATGAAAGGCCTGGCCAAGATATATGCAAGAAAAAGTGAAAGTATCCAGTGACCTGATCTCTTTGCAGACCAACATTTCGCATGAATATCTCTTTGTAGAAAATATTCTACAAACAATTGCTAAGAACACACTTTCAAAAACAATTGACCAACATATCTACAAAGACCTGATCAATTTGGTACATTTGGTACACACTTTCAATTGTTGGTACACACTTTCAATTGTTTGAAAATATTCGACAAACAATTGATAATGTTCATGCGAAACAGTAAGTTGATATATGCAAGAACATATCTACAAAGACCTGATCTCTTTCAAAAACATAGGATACTTTCAAAAAACAATTGACCAACATATCTACAAAGACCAACATATCTACAAAGACCAACATATCAACTTACTTTCAAACAATTGACCAACATTAACAATTTCGCATGAATATTTAAATTCAAGAATATCTCTTTGTAGATATGCGCTTTGAAATTTTTGGGTAACACTTCTGCAAAAGAATAAACATACAGAGTTCTTTCTGGCATGTAGTTATGTGCTTTGGGTACATGCAGTTTAAAATATTTGCAGAAGTGTTACCCAAATTTTAAACTGCATGTATCTCTTTGTAGATATTACTAAGAATAAACATACAGAGTTACCCAAATTGGCTTAAAAATTACAAAAACCAACCATAGAGGATACTTCAAATATGTCAGAAACTGGGAAGTATTAGATTCATTTGGTTCTCATTTGGTTCTTTAATCTAACATTTGGTTCTCATTTGGTAACATATGTCAGAAACTGGGAAGTATTAGATTCCCAGTTTCTCATTTGGTTCTTTAATCTAACATTTGGTTCTCATTTGGTAACATATCTCGGTTCGTAACATATGCAGTATTCTAATATTTCATATTTAATACTTCAAATATGATAAACTGCATGAATCTAATACTTCTACCAACTATCAAGCAATCACCAACAATGTTCATAAAAAGCTGATGAAATACACCTTGGAATATACAAAAAAATTCATTTGGCTAACCAAAAAATTCACAATTCCTGATGGAATTAAACAGTTTTTTTCATGAAACACTTTGGCGAGATTGCAGGCGATTGGAAAAATGAAACAGAAGTGCAGGCGATCTTGTTGCGTACCTTTCCCTCTTGCTCCAAGGGATCAGGTGAAAAGACAAATGAGACAGATCTTGCTGCCAGCAGAAGGCGTTGCGAGATTGTGAACTTCAGAAGATTGCGTTGCGATGCGAGATTGTGAACTTCAGAAGATTGCGTTGCGAGATTGCTTGCGAGATTCACCCAAAAGCTCAGGCGAGATGAAAAATCTAGGGCTCAGGCGAGATTGCTGCGATTTTTGAAAGAGCTCAGGCGAGATTGCTGCAGGCGAGATGAGGGCTTACGATTCGCATGCGAGATGAGGGCTTGCGATTCCTTCTCCAAGGGCTTGGGGGATGTTTGGTCGAGTGTGGGGGAAATGTTGTTTGGTGAAGACCAAGAGCCGGAGCTCCAACCCAGATACGCCGTTTGCTCTTCCCCAGGAAAATTTATTACCAACAAATGGGACAACCGAGCAGCTATCTCTTCGAGGCTGTTGATTTATCCCAAAAAAGATTAAAATACAAAACAGTCATCTTTGAGTTTCTCCAAGTTTAATCCTAATCGTTCACCATCCAAGATTAAATCCTGGCCGTCTTTTATCTACCCCTTTGTCCTAGTCAGCTTGTCCTAGTCAGCCCTAGGATTCAAAAAACTCTGTCAAATGTAATATAGATATGTATGTCTCTCTCTCTCTCTCTCTCTCTCTCTCTCTCTCTCTCTCTCTCTCTCTCTCTCTCTCGTGTGTAACTTGCCTGAAAGCTGATGTTGTAAGCAATGAAGTTGAGAGCAAAGATGGAGATAGTAGCACTGTATACGGTCCCTCCACTAGAGTTTGATGTGGAATTCCAGGCGATGGAGGAGTTGAGGTACCCCTGCCCTTTAAGACGAATTCCCAAAGAAGAATAAACCTCAGAAAAAACGGAAAACATAAAAAAATTCCCAAAGAAGAAGAAAGGCACAATTTTCATGATTAACTAATAAACATGCATTAAGAACTTGCCTGAAATAATTTTAGGGGATCGGATCCGAGCAATGATGAGGGCTCTCTCCGCTTCTCTTGATGCTGATCCCAATAAAAGTTAATGTAATGCAACTGGAGATTAAAAATAAAATCAAACAATATCTGAACGTATCAATTGAGATGTGTGAACTTGAGATGCGGGAACGTGGAACGCGAGTAGAGGAGGTGGGTTCGTGCGTCGGTTCGTGAGGAGTGTAGAGGTGCAATTGTGTTTTTTTGGTACTTTTGCGTGATGAATGTTACCCAAATGAACGAAAATAAATGATAAACGAAAACTTGTGTGTATTGTGCGTGCGGTTACGGGTGATGGGAGAAAAATGAGAATGGGAAAAAATGTGAAAAGAGCAAAAAAATGAGAAGTGCATAAACGTGTATGGGCGATTACGGGTGATGGGAAAAAATGAGAAGTGCAAAAAAATGAGAACAAAAACGTGTGTGGGCGGTTACGGGTGATGGTAAAAAAATGAGAAGTGCACAAAAATTCGGTTACCCCAATGAACATGAGATGTAAAAAAACAGAAATTGGAAAACTTTTGTTTTTATTGGTTTTATTTATTTGGAAAAGCACAGTCAGCAAATGTTTTGTCCTAGTCATACTTTTGAGACACGTAGGACAAAGATTCAAAAAGAATTGTATAACAGACTAATCATAATCCGTGTCGGTATGGCACGGCGAAGGTCGTCTCCCGGGTGCAAAAACGAGGGAACATCTGGTTCACGGACGAAATGGCGATGTGGCAGTCGTCTCCCGAGTGCAAGAACGATGGGGACAATCGTCTCCCGGACGCAATACTAACGGCGAAAAGAAACACTGTGTTAGTCGTCGCAGGGGCACAAAAACATGGAATAAAGCGCAAAAAAACACGGGTGAAAAGCAAAAAACACGGGTGTAAATCCGTAAATACGGGAAAGATGAGGGGTCTTTGGGTTTTATGAAAAAACAATGGCAATCTTGCAAATAAAGGAATGTGGTGGGCTTTTGTTTAGGGGTTCCACCAAAACACCCAACTTCACACCCAACCACTCACCCAAACTCCATTGGGCCCCCACTCTCACAAACATTTTGTCCTGGTCATATTTTGATGCCAGGTAGGACAAAGATTCAAAAAAGCCCTCATTGTATAATAGATTATATAATATGTCTAAATATTAAATTCATTTTTAAAAGAATTTTTAAAATTTTTAATGAATTTTAAATATTTTTTAAGTTTTTTAAGTTTTTATTATTAAAGCCCGGCCTGACCCACTAGGTCCGGGCCCGCCCAGACGCCGAGCCGCAGGCCGGGATTCCAGGTACTGGAGCCTTCCCGACTGGCTCGGGCCATTTGGTCAAACAGGCCAGCCCGACCCGTGACCCGGTCAAAGTCCGACCAGTACGTGGACAGGCCGAGCCGGACTGGCCCCTTGGCCACCCTGACTAACGACAGTGTCGTCATCACCTTCTATCGGTCCAAGGCTCTCTCAACGCCATGAATCTAGATGGTTCCGATGACAACTTGATTGGGGTTTCAATTGGGCGCAATTAAGGTTTCAATTGGGTTTGTAATTTTGAATTTCAATTGGATTTGAAATTTTGTATTGTTTCAATTTAAACAGTGGTTATTGTTAAGGAAAAGATAAAGGTGAAAAGTGCATTTTGTTGTTACAATTGTTGTAAACGAATGTTGATGAGAGTTTGTATTGGGATTATATCTTATCCATAGGATAAGATCATATCTATTGTAACCATATCCATGTATGCTCTTCCCCCAATTATAAATAAAGGATAGGGGTCTCCCCCAGATTTGATGCTTCACAACACGTTATCAGCACGAGCCTCTAAATTTTTTCCATAAAATCCGTTCGTTGCGAAAGCGAAGGAAAGACGGTAGATCCACACGCGCAGCTTCGTCTACTTCAAACGGGCGTCGTTTTCCATGAGTAGGCTTTGTCAACCGTTGCTAGATCTGGAGGACGGATTTAGAGATACTATCCTTAAAAATTATATTTTTTAATCATGATCATGATTTTTTTACACATCGATCTCGCAAGATCGGAGTGGAATTTGGGTTCATAGCCTAGAATCGACGATTTTTAATCGTCAAAATTCATGTTGTTAATATCACATGATTTGAGACATGAAATCGAAAGAAATTAATATATATATATATATATAACCATGCTATCCCCGCCCACGGCATCGCCGGCGGCTTTACCGTCGGCCGCCGTGGGCCACTAGCGGACCGCCCCGAAGGTGAATCGCTGACATCCCCTTACTTCGCCCGTAGGCAGAGCCGCCCCATCCACCTGCCTCGTGGTGGGAAGGCTTCCCAACCCCCGCCTCGTGGTGGGACGGTTCCCCATAACCCCTGCCTCACGACGGGACGGCTCCCAAAGACCCCGCCTCACGGCGGTTCCCCCCTTGCCGCATACTCGTGACACCCCCCTGACCGTGTTCATAGGGACGGCAACGGCTAACCCTAGCCGTTATCGCCTTCATTTTCAAAAGTTGGGCCTTCGGACCCAATTGATTAATGATGTGCATTTATATTTTATATATTCATGCATGACTTCTCCGTCGTTTTCCGTCGCTTTTCGTTATTTCGTATCCGTTTCTTTGTGTTTTTAGTTTCTTTTTACTTTCGTTGAGTTTATGTACATTTGCAGGACATTACTAGCACATGGGACATATATGGCTAACATCATGAGTCTTCAGAGTAACGGAAAGTGTCGCACGAGATCCCGAGAGCCATTCGTCAAAGATGACTATGTATCAGCTCTTACCCGATCGGGTGGAACAGCCACCCGATCGGGTCATGCAGTCTGTGTCAGTGCTGAAGAAGAGACTGTACCACCCGATCGGTTCAGTGATCGGGTGGATATATAACAGAGTGCAGTTTTAAAGGCCAAAGCTCACCCGGTCGATTGACTTGTCAACCGACCGGGTCATGTATTGTGACCCGATCGGGTCGGCACTTTCAACCGATCGGGTCAGCTGCTGCTGCTTCCCAAGCTCAAGAAATCCAAGACTCACCCGATCGGTTCAGTGATCGGGTGAGATTTACTAGATCTGAAGACATATTTTTCCGCCGTTTCACCCGATCGGGTGAAGTCTCACCCGATCAGGTGAGTGTCTGTTTTTGTCTTTTTGTGGGAATATTCCCTGGCATCTTGCCCACTTGTATAAATAGTGCTAGGTTTTCCCAGAAACGAGGGTCCCCACTTTTTATGCTGTTTTTAGGGATTTTTCAGCTGCTTGAATTAAACACCTAGTGTAAGTTCTTTGATCGTTTTCATATTTTGATATTGTGGTTATGCTTCTATTTGCTACGGTGAACAGTTGCTTGATTTCAATTCTTATGGCTATATCTTCTGTTATTGCATTTGCCACCATGTTTAGTGAGTAGTTCTTCAATCTAGGACATAGGTGGAAGCCCCTTCGTGGGTTCTTCCTAGAACAGCCATAGGTCTAGGGATCCAATTGGATCTAGGGATTTTGATGGTTACGCAAGGGCGTTTCATTGTCATCGGCAGGAAAAGACTGCCTTTGACCGTTGGGCCAAGAGGAAATAAAACAAGAGTTTGATTCTCTAGCCATAGCTCACCCCACTAGCGTTGACATTGAGTCTTTGCACGTAGGAACGGCTTGGACGAAATGTTGGGAGCGATCGTTGTGATCTTAGTGCTCCCGGAGTCGGATGGTGTTGAACATGGGAATGCCCATCGTCCGAAGCCGGGTAAATATAGCGTATCATCCTGGGCATCGACCGAAAAATCGGGCCCATGGGACGCTAGGTACCACTTTTAGAGGCAACATCTCACCGCCAAACCCTAGCATTCGGTCATATTCATATCCTTCAACAGTAATAGTGAGAATCCATGATTAGGGCGGAACCCAAAGTCCTAGGTTACCTTTTTACCTTTTACATCTGTTCTATTAGTTTACAATCGTGACAACCAATCGAGAATATGATGGCTCATCCACTGGGTGATCCGGTTCCTAAAAGTTTGCAAGTACAACACACACCTCCCCGTGATCGACCCCCAAGCCACACTTCGACACCGTGCGCTTACGGTTTATAAATTCTAATTCTAGTATACTCGTCCCGGTTTGCGTGTCAAACGGACGGCCGGTCATTAAACGAAAAAAATCTCCTTTTTGGTGTGGGCCGAAGCCCACAACCACTTGTCGGCTTCGGCCCACAAGCAATACAAAAAACAAAAAAACAAAAGAAGCCGCGAGCCTGAAGCCCGCATGCACGTTACAGGCCTCAGGCCCGCAACTCATTTTTACAAAAAAAAATTAAATGATGCGGGCCTTGTAACGACCTGTATTTTTTCAATACATTTAATTATGTATTTAACGTATTTTCATTTTTAAAAATTATTTTATAGTAGTTGATCAGGAGTTTTTATCAAAAATGATTTCAAAATTTCTTATAAAAATATTTTGAAGCATCAAACTAGTTATGGTGTATTTTAGTAAGTTCGGCTTTCATCAAATACATCTAAACAATTTTGATAATATTACTGTTTTGGCTTAATGAATTAATTTTCTATACGAACATCATCAAAATGTTTCTAAACTTCTACAGTATCATTCTATGATCTTTTAGGGCTCCCCATTTTAATTTCATAATTTTCTGATATCAAATCGACCTAGAACATGCAAACCCGCTTCCAAACATTTTAGCCTAAAACTCGTATCTTCGTAGCTCAAACCCCAAATTGGATCTCGTATTCACAATCCTCGTGATGATATGATCATGTGGCTATGTTTTTGTAACTTTTCGGAGTCGTATGTGAAAACGGGTTTGTATTCCTCTGCTTTTACTAATTACATCCCCTAATGATGTTTTTACTATTATTAATTACATTTAACTAGTTACTTTTACCCCCTAATTAATCCCCTAACCTACCTATTTAAACCCACCGAATGGGTTTGTCAGCTCCAACATGCCAACCCATTCCTTTAACTTTCCATTCATTATATATCATATATTTTAACCTTTTTTAACATTATATCAATTTCTCTAACCCTATATATTTCTCTCCACTTCCTTTCGTTCTCAGCACCAACACATAACCCAGGCTCTCATCTCTATCTTTTGTTCTAACCCCCAGCCCGCAACAAAGAACCCATGTCCCCATTCATTTTCGTTCTCTCAAAACTCACTCCCTCTCAAACACCCACCCCAGCTCCCCATCTCTCTCACTCGCGTACTCTCTGCCCTTGCCCCTCTTCTCCGATGCTTCACCGCAGTCGACCATTGGCATCTCCGAGCTCAACACCACCACTGCCTTCCCTCATCTCCGAGCTCTCCACGCCACCCTCCCCGCGACCTCAGCCTTCGCAGCCACCCTCACTTCACCACCATGCAGTCCACTCTCCGACGAAGGCTCCACCACTCCACAGCAAGCACCCACGCCTCTAAGCTCGCCACCGTAGAGCCCCACCAGCTACCCCCGCTCTCCTCCTCTCGTCGTCGGCAAACCGAAGCCCGAAGCCCACAACAGAGCATGCCCCACCTCCCTCGAGCTCCGCCTCCACCGTCAGCATCGTCGTCCTCTACCACGAACGCAGCTCTCCGCCACATCGCCTCACCCCTCTCCCCTCCGTATTTGACGACACTGCAAGGTCCCATCGCCGCTTCATATCGACCGCCGCACACCCCCGCTTCACCGCCTCAACCCTCCTCGACGTCGACCGCCCATCGCCGCCATCCCCCTCCCGCTGCCGCCGCCGCCGTCGACGGAGAGCACACGAGAGCCACCGCATGCACAGTCGACGTGACGGGTGAGATAGAAATTTTAATACATATGTTTTTAAATGTATTTGCGCATTAATACTCATATTTACGTATTTGGATAATTATATAATATGTGTTTTATAAAAAAATTGATAATTAATTATATAAGCCTCAGAAAATTACAAGACCTCCAGAAAATCAGAAATGACGTTCTGGACCCAATGGCGCTAGTTTCACCTCAATCAGACGCATAGTTCTTCCACAATAAAATTTTAAGCCTAAAACTTCAATACGTTGTTTCCTTTAAAAATCCATAACTTGATAGTTTCACATAAACTGATATATGGAAAAAAACTATATGTTGTAGTACTCTTTGATGCGATCATTTTGACAGCTCACCTGAAACATTTCGAAATGTATTGCACCCAGAAGAAATTATTGAATTAATACGATAACTAATTAAAATTAGTTTTTAAACCTATTTTGAGCATTTAAAATTTATAAAAATTACCAGAGCCTTCATAAAAATATTTCCTTCTTCAGTAAAATTATTTTCATCATATCGGAATGTTTTGAACGATTTTTGACACCATTTCAATCATTTATAAAATCAAAATGATTGAGTTAAATAGATAGAAAATAGTATATTCTTTACCCGATTGTTTCTTGTGTTTGCAGGTACAGATTCTTGTAAAGACCATGTCTATGGGGAAAACACTAGAAGGGGGGTTGAATAGTGTTTATGCAAATTTAAAAGGAATTTACGCCAAATAAAATGCAATCCAACAAATAGTGCGGAATAGAAAAACAACCCAAAGAGAAACGCAGTTATGTTTCAAGGGTTCGGATTACCCAAGTCAACTCCCGACTTGTTCCCGGTAATCCTACGTCCCTACCACCCGGATACCACCGGATACTCAAGTTACAACCCTTACTTGAGGTTTCCTTAAAACCCACTTGTAGCAACCCTACAAGTGCAATCGAATACAATCGATGTCCTTGACTCCCACAACCATGGAGCAAGCAAAAACCACTCTCACAACCGAGAGCACAATTCAAATAAAGAAGTTATGAAATCTGAAAGCAACACTTACAATCACCTATGCCTTGAAGTAGAACTTGAAGGAGAAGTGTGATGTGTGTTGAAGAACTCTCTTGGAAGAGAGGAGAAAAGCCCTTTCTCTTGACTGCACCAAATGCCTAGAAGATCAATCTTTGGTTCTAGGTTGGAGAGCAAGAGAACAAGATTTGGAAATACTTAGGGCTTTGGATTTGCAAGCTTTGATCTTTGGAAATGAAAGCTTGAAGGATTTTGCAATGAATGAGTAACCTTCCAATGAAATAGTAGAAGCTCTATTTATAGCTTTCTCAAATCCACAAAATAGTTTAGGCAAAAACCCAATCGAAATCTGTGAGAAAAATCTCAACGGATATAATCTGAACTTGCGACAGTCGACTATTGAACAAACCACAGTCGACTGTTGCACAGTCAGCAAGGGTAGGTGAGAATTCATAACGGTAACTTACCACGTGGACAGTCGACTGATGAAGCCAAGACAGTCGTCTGTAAAACCAACAGGTGACTGTACATTCTTAGACAGGAGATTGGCCGAGAGAAGAGTAAGTTAGATAAAATACTGGAAATCTCACAAGATACAGGACAGACGACTGATGCAAGGAACACCGTCAACTGTCAATCAGAACAGGCGACTGTATATCCTTAAACAGACGACTGTCACAGACAGGAGAAATTTCCAGAGAGCTGAGTCAAAGAATAGACTTACAGACAGGCGACTGTTGCAGCATAGACAGTCTACTGATCTAATAGATAGTCCACTGTATATACAGCATAAGTCGACTGGCCATAGAAATCGGATCAAACAGAGTTTGGGCAAGGAGAGACAGGCGACTGATGAACCATTCATAGTCGACTGTAGCTAAGACAGGCACCTGATAAACGTTCAACAGTAGCCTGTGCGAGATAATTAGAGAGGACCCAAAAACTGCATTGTAATAGTCTGTGCATAACAGGCGACTGTAGAACAAAACATAGTCGACTGTTTTTGATACAGGCGACTGTAAACTGTTAAGCAGTCGGCTGTTATGAACAATCCTAGCACAAACAAAAGAGAATTGAATTGAGATCAAAGGACAAAGGTCTAGAGATGTCCTATGACCGAAAGTAGATGTGTGTGAGTGCTCCATCATAGTTCTACTTCTAAGCTACATACTAGAAGAGATAAAAGAAAAATTACATTGACGAATAATCTCTTCTTTTCATCGTATGAGCTTGAAGTCTTTTCGGAGCTTCAATCATCAATCCACGATCATCCAATTCATATCATTTGCCTTCAATTACGTTTGTGAGTCATCCATTGCTAGTTGATCTTCATAGTAAGCTTAGGCAATGAATTAACTGCAAAATAGGGGATTAGTCACAAGTATTTATGTTTGCTCATCATTAACACCAAGTAGGGAGAAGTCCAATACTCAACATTCTCCCCCTTTTTGATGATGACAAACAAACATAAACAAAAAGATAAATAGTTGTGCGCAATGAAAACTTACTCCCCCTACATAGATGCCAATCAAGTTAGCCAACAAATATTAGAGCATTTACATAGCAATTGAAGCAAATGAGTGAGATATGATGAATTTAATTCAAGAAATCTAGGAAATAAAATCCCTATTCATTGTAATCTTACTCCCCCTGAATCTAAGGCAACGAAAATCTTAGATTCAAGCGTTTCAAGCGTTAGAACATACTTAGCCCATCCATTATGAATCTTGTATGTTTATTTCTCTCCCCCTATGGCATTATCCAAAAAGGTGGGAGCAAATAACAACAACAATAATAGTGCTAAAATGCGAACTAACAACAATCAAGGAGTATAAAGATATAGCGAATCAAAAACTTATAAAAATCTCATCATATACACATGTGAGTAATGGAATTGAAATCCAATATCAACATTGTAGATATTCAAAATGAAAATAATTTTCACAAATTCACCACATCAACGAAAAAGCATGAATTAACCAATATCAAATTCGTGTATTGTCTCAAAAGCACATCAAGAAGAGTGAAGCATACATAGAGACAATATATCATACATCACACAGGAGTTAATCAATATAGCATAGTGTGATACAAGAGAGAGATGCAACATCATATATATAGATATAAAGAAGCTGAGTACATCAACGGATGGTCATCAACATGGCCATCCCCCAAAAAAAGATACATCATGGTCAATAAAAAATACATCATCAGGACGAAATCAAAGAATATATCATTATACATATATAAAAGTGTCGCATACAACATCATCCATCATACAAAGACAAAACATATATCATCACGTAAAAATAACATCACTCAAAATCATCGAACTAAGGGTGAGCGTCTCCAGGGGCTACGGACGAGGAAGCAGGCTCTGAAGCAGCAGGAGTGTCCTCTGGAGAAGGGTTAGAAGGAGCAACAGAAGTAGCATCATCATCATCCTGTGTAGAAGCAACACCAAGAGGCTCAACGACACCAGAAGGCTGAGGAGGCACATGAGGCTGAGGAAGATACTGTCTCAAATCCTCAGGAAAGGGAATTCCCTGATGGAGGAGAGAGAGAGACAGCAGCCGGTAAATACCAGAGATCATTGACAAAAGAGTATCCTGAGACGGTGGAGCAGATGATGATGAAGGCAAATCAGCTGGAGGCACAATGGATGAGGATGGAGCTGAAGTAGTCTTCCTCTTCTTCGAGGCAGTCTGCAGAGCCGAAGAGGACTTCGAATTTGCAGAAGCGTCGAGGAGAGGGCCAAAAGGCATGGGCTCGTAATGAGTCAAGTCAATACCAAAGTGACAGAAAACACGAGTCAGAAGACCACCAAAGGGAATGTGAGACGAGGAGGACGTGAACTCAACCTTGTCCATCCTGTCAAGGAGGACACCGGCCCAGTTCACGGGCATGCCAGAGAAAATAGCATACATGCACTTTAGTATATCCTGAGACGGCTGGTCGAACGATCTATATCTCGGCAGAATATTGGACTTCACCACTAAGTGAACAGCCCAACCCCGTGCAGAGAACATGGATGATCTGACACCCGAATCAAGAGCTTAATGAACCTCTCAAAACATATCCCGGAGAACAGACTGGTCAAGATCGTCAATCTCAGAAAAGCTGATATCAGTGGGGAGGGAACCGATAGAAGGAATCCTAAGAATAGTCCCTAAGAGAGAGGGAAACTTTGCAAGACAAAGATCGTCTCGGTAAACGGGAACCAGGGGATCAGAGGGGGGTACAGCAGGAGTCTCTTCAGACGAACTGGATGCAGAAGGAGACACATGAGGGATCTCAGCAGCAGGCTCACTGATGTGAACACCAGTAGGCTTGCGATGACGATGAATCAAGGGCTGAGCATCGCTCGACGAAGAAGAAGGAGAATAACCCGGCGAAGATGAATGCACGGGTGATTGGGCATGCTTGGTTAGAGCTTTATAGGGTTTCTTTCTCTTGGCAATGAGTTTCTTAGGAGCCCTAGGTTGTTTAGAAGCAACGATCTTCTCTTTTCCCTTAGGTTTAGGAGCCATGGAAACAAGAGAAGAAGAACTAAAACAACAAAAGGAAACAACGAAGATCAAGAGAGAGAAAGCAAACAAACTGAGGGAATACAGACGATCACGGAGTGGAAGATCAAAGACGATGGTAGACCACGATCGACAGCGACGATTAGGAGGAGATCGACGGTTGAAGAAACGAAGTCGATCGTTTTGTAGAGAAAACCGAGCGGGAAGTTGAACGGTCGAAGTGGAGGAGAGAGAAAATCGACGTGGGGAAATGATCGTTTCGACTGAATAAAAAATAGGGGAAATCAATCTGAGCCGTTGGATCAAGGAATCGACGGCTCGGATCTAATCACATGAACCGACACAGCAGGAGACAGTCGACTGGAGAACAAAAGTCAGTCGACTGTATGAAGTGATAAAATTAAAGCTCAGAGAGATGGGCAGTCGACTGGAAAGTATAATGCAGTCGCCTGTCCGCTGGACAGTCGACTGACATATACACAACAGTCGGCTGGCCGAGAATTAATACAGATCACAAGAATAACAGAGACCACTATAAAAATTCGACAGAGAGTACAGTCGCCTGATAACTAAATTGCAGTCGCCTGTTAAACTAACAGTCGACTGTAAAATAGTCAGCAGTCGGCTGTGCGAAAGATATCAATTTTCATATAGAGGATATAGAGTAGGGCAGTCGACTGTCAGAAGAAAAACAGTCGTCTGTCCTGGTCAAAAAATGCACAGTGAGATAGAATTCCAGAGAATAAGAACACTCACCTTAGGACCTATACTCTAATCACAAATACATCTTAAAATTATTATGAAACCAATAAATCCATTGAAACACAAATTATTCCAATCAACTTCGAAAACTCATGAAATCAAATAAGTCACAATTGCCTTTCTTAATCTCATAAAATAGTAAAGCACATGAAGAAAGACAATTAAGAATATGAGCTCAATAAGGAGTTATAGCAAGAAAATTAAGCTTCTAGATTTCAGATTCACCCATAATTCCCAATTCTCCACGCAACCTCACAAATGAATCTTCTTTAAGAGGTTTAGTGAAGATATCAGCAATTTGTTTTTGGGTTTCAATGTACTCTAAGATGATGTCCTTCTTGGCTACATGATCATTTATAAAATGGTGTCTCACGTCTATGTGTTTGGTACAGGAGTGGTGTACCGGATTCTTGGAAAGACAAATAGCACTTTGATTATCAACCATGATAGGGCAAGTATCACAATTGACACCATAGTCACTAAGAGTGTGTCTCATCCAAAGAACTTGTGCACATGCAAGACCCGTGGCAATATATTCTGCTTCAGTCATGGACAATGACACCGAATTCTGTTTCTTAGAGAACCAAGAAACTAAGGAATTTCCTAAGAAATGGCATGTGCCACTAGTACTTTTCATGTCGGACTTGCATCCGGCAAAGTCGGCATCACTATATGAGATTAACTCATACGTGCTAGACTTAGGGTAAAGTAACCCATAATCTAGGGATTGATTGAGATAATGAAAGATTCGTTTAACCGCAATCAAGTATGACTCCTTAGGTCTTGCTTGATATCTAGCACATATACATACGGAAAACATGATATCGGGCCTACTAGCGGTTAAGTAAAGTAAGCTACCGATCATACCTCGATATAGACGAACGTCTACATCTTTTCCTCTTTCATCCTTGTGTAGATGAGTAGTAGTACTCATGGGAGTCCTTTTGCTTGAAGACGATTCCATCCCGAATCGGTTAATAAGCTCCCATGTGTACTTTGTCTGATGTATGAAAGTGCCATTCTCCATTTGTCGAATTTGCAATCCAAGGAAATAGGTGAGCTCTACCATGTGGCTCATCTCAAACTCATCCTTCATAAACTTGGAAAATTCTTAACAAAGATTAAAGTTAGTAGAACCGAAAATAATATCATCTACATAAACTTGAATCAAACGAATGTCATTTTCATAATCTTTAATGAAGAGTGTAGAATCAACTTCTCCCATTTTAAAACCTAAATTCAAAAGAAAGGTCTTAAGGCGATCATACCAAGCTCTAGGAGCTTGTCTCAATCCATACAACGCTTTCTTAAGTTTGAAAACATGGTTTGAAAATTTCTCATGAATAAAACCGGGAGGTTGAGAAACATAGACTTCTTCATTTACAAATCCATTTAAAAATGCACTTTTAACATCCATTTGAAATAATTTAAAATTCTTATGGGATGCAAAAGATAAAAGCAACCTAATAGCTTCTAATCTAGCTACGGGGGTAAAGGATTCTTCGAAATCAATACTTTCCTCTTGCCGGTAGCCTTGAGCTACTAACCTTGCTTTGTTCCATGTGATTACCTCGTTTTCATCCGTCTTGTTCTTGAAGATCCATTTGGTCCCAATAGCTTGGTGACCACTTGGAAGAGGTACAAGTTCCCAAACTTCATTTCTCTCGAATTGCGCTAGTTCTTCCTCCATTGCCACTATCCAAGAGCTATCCTCACAAGCTTCTTGAATGTTCTTTGGATCAATGGTAGAGACGAATGTGCAATGGGAGAATTCTTCAATTCTTGATCTCGTTCGAACACCCACACCAATATCTCCAATAATTTGGTTATGGAGATGGTTGCGAACGGTTGGATAAGCTTTGGGTAAACCTGGATCACTAGGAACAACTTCAACAACTTCGTTAGAAGTGTTAGTCTCAACAATATTATCATTAATCTTAACATTATTAAGAGAATCACAAAGAATATCTACATTATCATCATCAACATGAGGAAAGTCAAAATCTTCATAAAAAGATACGTGAAGTGATTCCTTAATCGTTGAAGAAGTTTTGTTGTATATCCGGTAGGCTTTGCTACGTGTGGAATATCCAACAAAAATTCCTTCATCGGATCTTGGCTCAAATTTGTCTAAATTACCAAAGGGGTTCTTTATAAAACATTTTGAACCAAAGACACGAAAATATTTCACTTGAGACTTTTTATCGTAAAACAACTCAAAACAAGTTTTGTTTGTTCGGGGTCTCACTAGGATTCTATTGAGCACATAACATGCCGTGTGCACCGCTTCTGCCCAAAATTGTAGTCCTAAATGACTATCATGGAGCATAGTGCGAGCACACTCAATGAGAGTCCTATTCTTTCTTTTTACAACACCATTTTGTGGTGGTGCACGAGGAAAGGAAAAGTTATGAGTTATCCAGGAGTCATCACAAAACTTAGTAAAAAACTCATTCTCAAATTCTCCTCCATGATCACTACGAATAGTGATAATGGTGGATCCTAAAAGATTCTGAATCTTCTTTGCAAATTTGGTAAACTCTTCATGAGCTTCATTCTTATTAGTTAAAAATGAAACCCAAGTAAATCTAGAAAAGTCGTCAACGACAACTAGTCCATAATGAGCATTACCTAAAGAAGCGGTTCTAGTTGGCCCAAATAAATCTAGATGTAGAAGTTCTAGGGGCCTCTTAGAAGTAATCCCTTCTTTAAGCTTAAATGAAGATTTACTTAGTTTACCTCTTTGACATGAATCACAAAAGTTTTTCTTATTAAAAACAATCTTAGGAAAACCTTTGACTAGATCATGCTTAGCTAACTTATATAAGTGCTTGAAGTGAACATGACCAAAACGGCGATGCCATAAAAGTTGTTCACTTGTGTTAGCAACTAAGCAATGTTCTACGGTTTTAGGCAAGCTTAAATAATAAATATTTTTACGCCTAATACCGGAAAATAAAACATTTGAATCACAATCAACAATAGTACACAATCCTTCTCCGAAGTTAACCTTGTAACCTTTGTCACAAAGTTGACTTATGGAAATGAGGTTGTGACATAAACCACTAACAAGATAAACATTAGTAATTAGGGGTTTGGAAGGATTACCAACGATACCTACTCCAATGATGGTTCCCTTTTGATTACCTCCAAAAGTGACCGTTGCACCATCTTTGATGCTAATCACTTCGGAGAGCAATGAGGGATCTCCCGTCATGTGTTTGGAGCAACCGCTATCAAGAATCCATCCTTTCCCTTTAGAGTTAATAAGGCATTTATTGCCCTTCTTCTTTCTCTTAGGTACCTATATAATATACCATAAGCTTATGGTACCCAATGTTTGTTGGGTCCAAGGGGATTAGCCCTTTGGAAGCCAAGTCCAAGTGGACTTCCGCTTCCCAACATAGTTACTATTTCTAATTACATCATGAAAGTAGGAATCAACATAAGCATTCCTAACATTTAGACTAGTGTTCTTAGGACCCCAAATAGTGTACAACTTGGGAGTCCTATTCCTAGTTGCATGCATATGTGTTGGATTTCTATGTGGTGCATGCTTCTTAGAAACATGATTTCTAGCATAAAGATGTGGTGGAGGATATGCATTGTACATTCTAGAATGATATGTATTCTTGGGAACATGCATATTATATGAAGCATATTGATCATGCATGACATGTGGAGAACTAGCATACATGAAAGAATGATGTGTATGAGCATATGGGTGTGTGGGAGCACATACATGAGTATTTCTCATATGTGGTTGTGTACATGTCCGTGGGTGCGGAGCATAAAATGTGTCATGATTATCCATTTGTGAAGTAGGATGTTTTCTACGTGGATGAGTATTAGTGTACATATAAGCATGACCTCGCTTTTGGTTTCCACCCTTAGTGGGTTTCTTGCCAAAAGGAAGAGAAAGTGATGTGGTGACATTATTGGTAGGATTGCTACCTATAGTGTCTTTGACACCACTTGTGGATGCACCGGAGGAAGGCCTCACAAAATCTATAGTGACACCACTATAGGAGGTACGATCATTAGATGCATTAGCTTTTACAAATCCAAGGCCAACACGATGTGTGGCCGGAAATTGATTTGCAAGCAAATCATCCAATTGTCCTTGTCCCTTATTGAATCTCACAATACGGGAGGACATGAGCTCATATTTCTCCTTTAAAGAAGAAATGTTGGTATCCAAGGTGGACACCCGTGCTTTGAGCTCGTGCACTTAGGTTTTAAGAGAATCATTCTCTAATCCCAATTGTGTGTGGCGTGTAACTAGATCATTATTATCCATGGGATGAGTTTGATCTAGTTGAGATTTGAGGGAATTCACCTCATTTCTCAATGTGACATTTTGAGAAGCTAAGTTTGCTTTCTCAAGGGTTAAAGTATCAACAATGGTGTCATTGTTGATAATGCATGGAATGGATGACTTGCTAACTTTTGATTTCTTTAAGCTAGAGTATCTAAGCATTAAAGATTGGTATTTAGCAAATAGTTCTTCATTAGCTTAGCGAAGTTCATCCATTGTTACCTCGGTGTTATCCGTATCGGAATCACTCTCATCCGAGAGTGGGTCTTCAAGTGCCATAAAGCACATGTGGGCGCTCTCACCCTTCTCATCATCAGAATCGCTTGATGAGTCATCACTTGAGTCATCAAAGGTACCGACGAGTCCTTTCTTCTTATCTTTCTTGTTCTTGTTGGACTTGTGGTACTTTGGTGCCTTCCACTTTTCTTTGTTGTTTAGCATTGGGCAATCCCTCTTGATGTGCCCTGGCTTATTACACTTATAAAAAAGAGAGAAAGTAGCATTAGTAGACTCAAAACGTTTGTTGGAGGGAAATTTACCTTTGCGGAAAAAGCGTTGGAACTTCTTCGCCATTTGGGCCATTTCACCCAAATCCATCTCGTTCTCGGATTCATCACTTTCGGAGGATGACGAATTGGCGTTGAACGCCAAAGCTTTCTTCTTGGCCTCCGAGGGATTCATCATGGCTCAAATCTTCAATCGCTTATCCCGTCTTAGTTCGTAAGACATAAGAGTCCCGATGAGATTCACCACGGTGTAGTTCTTTAAGTCATTGACCTCCTCAATGGCGATTGCTCGTCTTTCCCATTTGGAGGTCATCCCCATGATAATTTTCCTTACCTTTTCAGGTTCGGTGTAGATTTGGCCAAGGGCTTCCAATTCGTTTGTGATGTTGGTAAAGCGTCCGTACATCGACGCAATGCTCTTATTTTTCCTGCATGTGAAACAAGTCGAAGTTTTGCACGGCAACATATAACTTTGAAAGCTTTACTTTATTCGTTCCCTCGTGGGTAACGATGAGATGGTTCCAAATTTGATATGCACTCTTACATGTGCATATCTTGTTGAACTCATTCGGGTCCAACGCACAATGAAGAGCGTTCATTGCTTTAGCGTTGTTGACTTCGGTGGACTTCTCGGAAGTCGTCCATTTCTCGAAATCATCTTCGGAGGGCTCGACGTACTCCTTGTGGAGAGTTATCCAAAGAGAAGCACTCCTAAGGAACGTCTCCATCCTACACTTCCAATAACCAAAGTTAGTACCATTGAAACGTGGAGGACGTACCGTAGATTGACCTTCGAAAAGTGTGGACGCTCCATCACGGTCGTGATTGTTGTACGTAGGCGGCGGATGAACGTTGTTGTTGTTGGATGCCATAAATAAAACCTTGCGCTCTGATACCAATTGTAAGGACCCTGTCTATGGGGAAAACACTAAAGGGGGGTTGAATAGTGTTTATGCAAATTTAAAAGGAATTTACGCCAAATAAAATGCAATCCAACAAATAGTGCGGAATAGAAAAACAACCCAAAGAGAAACACACGCAAACGCAGTTATGTTTCAAGGGTTCGGATTACCCAAGTCAACTCCCGACTTGTTCCCAGTAATCCTAGTCCCTACCACCCGGATACCACCGGATACTCAAGTTACAACCCTAACTTGAGGTTTCTTTAAAACCCACTTGTAGCAACCCTACAAGTGCAATCGAATACAATCAATGTCCTTGACTCCCACAACCAGGGAGCAAGCAAAAACCACTCTCACAACCGAGAGCACAATTCAAATAAAGAAGTTATGAAATCTGAAAGCAACACTTACAATCACATATGCCTTGAAGTAGAACTTGAAGGAGAAGTGTGATGTGTGTTGAAGAACTCTCTTGGAAGAGAGGAGAAAAGCCCTTTCTCTTGACTGCACCAAATGCCTAGAAGATCAATCTTTGGTTCTAGGTTGGAGAGCAAGAGAACAAGATTTGGAAATACTTAGGGCTTTGGATTTGCAAGCTTTGATCTTTGGAAATGAAAGCTTGAAGGATTTTGCAATGAATGAGTAACCTTCCAATGAAACAGTAGAAGCTCTATTAATAGCTTTCTCAAATCCACAAAACAGTTTAGGCAAAAACCCAATCGAAATCTGTGAGAAAAATCTCAACGGATATAATCTGAACTTGCGACAGTTGACTATTGAACAAACCACAGTCGACTGTTGCACAGTCAGCAAGGGTAGGTGAGAATTCATAACGGTAACTTACCACGTGGACAGTCGACTGATGAAGCCAAGACAGTCGTCTGTAAAACCAACAGGCGACTGTACATTCTTAGACAGGAGATTGGCCGAGAGAAGAGTAAGTTAGATAAAATACTGGAAATCTCACAAGATACAGGACAGACGACTGATGCAAGGAACACAGTCGACTGTCAATCAGAACAGGCGACTGTATATCCTTAAACAGACGACTGTCACAAACATGAGAAATTTCCAGAGAGCTGAGTCAAAGAATAGACTTACAGACAGGCGACTGTTGCAGCATAGACAGTCGACTGATCTAATAGACAGTCAACTGTATATATAGCATAAGTCGACTGGCCGTAGAAATTGGATCAAACAGGGTTTGGGCAAGGAGAGACAGGCGACTGATGAACCATTCACAGTCGACTATCGCTAAGACAGGCACCTGATAAACGTTCAACAGTAGCCTGTGCGAGATAATCAGAGAGGACCCAAAAACTGCATTGTAATAGTCTGTTCATAACAGGCGACTGTAGAACAAAACACAGTCGACTGTTTTTGATACAGGAAACTGTAAACTTGTTAAACAGTCGGCTGTTATGAACAATCCTACCACAAACAAAAGAGAATTGAATTGAGATCAAAGGACAAAGGTCTAGAGATGTCCTATGACCGAAAGTAGATGTGTGTGAGTGCTCCATCATAGTTCTACTTCTAAGCTACATACTAGAAGAGATAAAAGAAAAATTACATTGACGAATAATCTCTTCTTTCCATCGTATGAGCTTGAAGTCTTTTCGGAGCTTCAATCATCAATCTACGATCATCCAATTCATATCGTTTGCCTTCAATTACGTTTGTGAGTCATCCATTGCTAGTTGATCTTCATAGTAAGCTTAGGCAATGGATTAACTGCAAAATAGGGGATTAGTCACAAGTATTTATGTTTGCTCATCATTAACACCAAGTAGGGAGAAGTCCAATACTCAACAATTCTTGTGTACCAGCATCTTTGGAAGATATAGACCTAATCCCGGCTCACTACCTCGACCTCAAAATCTATAAGTCACTTTAATTCTAGTCTTAGAAACTAAGCAAGTGTACAAACACGAACTCAGGATTTTGTAAATAGACTCAGTATCACTATTGATCGAATGAAGGACTAGTGACCTAAGTAACTAGAGGGATGATCAACTACAGAGTAACTATCTAATTACATTACCAACTTTCAACTTTGGTGAGTGTACCACACAACCATCAACTTGCGTAAATTGTGTGCTAATGAATTATCATATATCATGTGTGGAACATCTTGTTGAACAACTTGTGGAATGTCTTATGGAATATCTCGTGGAATATCTCGTGAAATGTCTAAAGGAATATCTCGTACGAAACATGTAATCGATACACACGACACTGGGGTTTGGGGTAACTTATTGTAGAGAAAGTGTGGGGGCTATGACCGGAGTCACCTCTCTTGTCTCGTCTCGTCTCGTTTTTTTAAAGTATGTTGTGGTTGACACCCGGAATTTGCTCCCTGTGGCATGGAGGTAACCCATGGTTCCATATCATACTTTCCTACGTGAGTCACATCACATAGTTTAGTTAATTACTGCTAACACCAAAATAACCATTGATTGTACGTCTTATTCAGTACTTTGCATGTTTAATATCGTTACAATTCATGCCTGCTAGTCTCACCATTGCTATCACCATTATTGCCCTTATACATTACTCGTTGTACTTGCACGGCCACCTTTACTTTATGCATTACATGCACTTTACTTACCACACCTGTGTAGTCACAGTACTTCACTTGTCGTACTTATAGCTACATGGGTAGCATACTTCACTTGCTTAGCCTGCTTTACACTTGCACTACCCCAGTACAGTTTGTTCTCTCTATTCCTGTTCTGTTTACCTTTACTTCTCAGTTATGTACAGTTATTGCTCAATACTTTACTTTTCACTCAGGTTGGTTGGTACGCAGTTACTTTTGTCATACTTGTACACTGCTTCTTTTCTATGTTTAGAATTATTGTGACTTACCTACGGTTCCATTTATTGCACCGGCAGCCGACGACCAGATCGCAGAAGCGGCCCCTGAGTTTTGAGGAGCCAGAGTTTGACCCAGAGACTGCAGACTTCAAGTTGTTTGAGTTGGGGTGTGTGTGTGTACTATATTATGTATTTCCTTTCTGTATTTCCTTTCTGTATTTCGTTTCATGTATTTGGTGTGTGTGAGCTGTTTGTTGTATTTTTAATTTATGGACAGTAATAATGTACGCTGGTTTGAGTATTATTGTATGTCTCTGCATCGTGGATATATTGGTTTCACTGGTAAACTATAGACCTGCAAATAAATCAAATAAGTAATGCCCCCCCCCCCCCCCGAGAGCGGGTCGTTACAAGTTTGGCGACACATGCAGGTCCGCGCTAAATACCTCGTGAACAGTATTGTATGCTCAGGATGTACTGTATATAATACTCAAAGAAGCTGACAATTTTTCTATGGATGCAGGTGTGACATTCAAACGATAGACGGGCACACTTCTGAGAGTCCCAACGGAGCTGATCTGTCTGGAGCTAGCAACCAGACCAACAACGGACCACCTCCCACTATGCATCAAATTTCTGATATCGCATTGCGAGAGCTGGTTCAAGCTATACGAGGAGAGTACAAGCACGAAGGAGGTATACAACAATTCCGGTCACTCCGCCCGAAGACCTGGAATGGCTTGGATGGTCCTCTGAAGGCTGAAGAATGGCTGCGAAGCACCGAGGATGACTTGAGAGCAGCTCAGATCACGGAATATATATGGGTGGACACTGCCAAATCCAACTGACTGACAGGGCTAGAATCTGGTGGAACTCCGCTGAATGTCGTATGCAACAACCAATCGACTGGGCGACGTTCACCGACCACTTCAACACCTAGTACTTCTCACCAGAAGCTCAGATGGAACTGCAAGCTCAGTTCGTCGGGTTGAAGCAAGGTTCCATGTTTGTGGAACAGTATGATGCCCAATTCACAATGCTTAGCCGTTTTGCTCCCGGGATGGTTGCCACCCCTCTGACCCGAGCTCAACGCTTCAAGCAAGGGCTGAACATAGAGGTTCGGTGAAGCTTGGTCAGACGCCAACTCTGTACCCATACTGAGGTTCTTGCTGCAGCTCGCGAGTACGAGTTCATCGAACGAGAGGAGAAGCGAGAGTAAGCTTTCGTTGCCCCTCCCCGAAGGCTGCCACCTCCTACATCTACTACTAGATCCAGTCATCGATCTCCATCTAATCTGCATCGCCCAGTCCAGCAGACTCAGTTCAAGAGGCCAGCATCGGAGCAACATCGAGAGTGCTTCTACTGTGATAAAACTGGACACATCAAAGCAGGGTGTCAACCGTACCTGAACCTTTGCTTGATATGTGGATCCAAGGACCATGGAGAAAGGGATTGCCCGAAAGATAGATATAGAGATGTTGTTGATGCCCATGTGAGGAACGCTCCACAACGACCACCACCTCCCCCTCAACAGAAGGTGTTCCAACAAGCACGACCACAGGATCCACCACCGAGACGAAAGGCCTACACCATAATCGCAGAAGATGTCGAAGCCATCAACCAGGCGATTGGAGGTATGAGTTATTGCTTTTAATATTATACTTGTTCATTTGCAATACCATTAAATCTTCGTAATTTCAGCTACTTGAGAAATCAAAGTAGCTATTATGATAATACTGTTCTTGAGACTAGCTATAGAGGCAATGGTGATGTCAATAGTATGTATTCATAAACATCATCTCTTGTTTTCTTGATGTTGTGATATTACATTATATTTCATATTATTTACAACCTGATTTACTAGATTACTATCTTTTCTATCATTTATTTGCTTGAGCTTCTTCATAACATCAATTATTTGTTTCAAGAAGTTCGAGAAATTCCTAGGACGGAATTGTTTTAAGGAGGGTGGGATGTACCGACCCGTATTTTTTCAATACATTTAATTATGTATTTAACATATTTATATTTTTAAAAAGTATTTAATAGTGGTTGATCAGTAGTTTTTATCAAAAATGATTTCAAAATTTCTTATAAAAATATTTTGAAGCATCAAACGAGTTATGGTGTATTTCAGTAAGTTCGGATTTCATCAAATACCTCTAAACAATTTTGATAAAAAAATCATTTTTAATTATTACTTTTTAGCTGAATGAATTAATTTTCTATACAAATATCATCAAAACGTTTCCAAACTTCTACAGTATCATTATATGATCATTTAGGGCTCCCCATTTTAATTTCGTAATTTTCTGATATCAAATCGACCTAGAACCCGCAAACCCTCTTCCTAAACATTTAGGCCAAAAACTCGTATCTCCGTAGCTCAAACCCCAAATTGGATCTCGTATTCGCGATCCTCACGACGATACGATCCAGTGGCTATGTTTTTGTAATTTTTCGGAGTCGTATGCGAAAACGGGGTTGTATTCCTCCGTTTTTACTAATTCCATCCCCCTAATGATGTTTTTACTATTACTAATTACATTTAACTAATACATTTAACTAGTTACTTTTACCCCCCTAATTAATCACCTAACCTACCCATTTAAACCCACCGAATGGGTTGGTTAGATCCAACATGCCAACCCATTCCTTTAACTTCCCATTCATTATATATCACATATTTTAACCTTTTTTAACATTATATCAATTTCTCTAACCCTATATATTTCTCTCCACTTCCTTTCATTCTCAGCACCAACCCATAACCCAGGCTCTCATCTCTATCTTTTGTTCTAATCCCAAGCCTGCAATAAAGAACTCATGTCCCCGTTCATTTTCGTTCTCTCAAAACTCACTCACTCTCAAACACGCACCCCCGCTCCCTATCTCACTCACTCTCGTACTCTCTCCTTGCCCCTCTTCTCCGATGCTTCACCGCAATCGACCACCGACGTCTCCGAGCTCAACACCATCGCCGCCTTCCCTCATCTCCGAGCGCTCCACGCCACCCTCCCCGTGACCCCAGCCTTCGCCGCCACCCTCGCTTCACCACCGTGCGGCCCACTCTCCGACGAAGGCTCCACCACTCCACGGCAAGCACCCACGCCTCCGAGCTCGTCGCCGAAGAGCCCCACAAGCTACCCCCACTCTCCTCCTCTCTTCGTCGATGAATCGAAGCCCGAAGCCCACAACAGAGCCCGTCCCACCTCCCTCGAGCCATCAGCATCGCCGTCCTCCGCCACGAACGCAGCTCTCCGCCACATCGCCTCACCACTCTCCCCTCCGTATTCAACGACGTCGCAAGGTCCCGCCGCCTTCACGTCAACTGCCGCACACCCCCGCTTCACCGCATCAACCCTCCTCGACGTCGACTGCCCATTGCCGTCGTCCCTCCTCCCGCATCCATCGCCGCCGTCAACGGAGAACACATGAGAGCCCCCGCATGCACAGTCGATGTGAAGGGTGGGATTGAAATTTTAATACATATGTTTTTAAACGCATTTGCGCATTAATACTCGTATTTAAGTATTTGGATAATTATATAATATGGGTTTTTATAAAAAATTTATAATTAATTATATAAGCCTCAGAAAATTACGAGACTAGCTACAGAAAATTAGAAATGACGTTTTAGACCCAATGGCGCTAGTTTCATCTCAATCAGATGCATAGTTCTTCCACAATAAAATTTTAAGCCTAAAACTTAAATACGTTGTTTTCCTTTAAAAATCCATAACTTGATAGTTTCACATAAACTGATATATGAAAAAAATTATATGTTGTAGTACTCTTTGATGCGTTCAATTTGACAGGTCACCTGAAACATTCCGATATGTATTGTACCCAGAAGAAATTATTGAATTAATACGATAACTAATTAAAATTAGTTTTTAAACCTATTTTGAGCTTTTAAAAATTATAAAAATTACCAGAGCCTTCAGAAAAATATTTCCTTCTTCAGTAAAATTATTTTCATCATATCTAGCCTATATAAAAATTTTGAACAATTTTCGACACCATTTCAATCATTATAAAATCAAAACGATTGAGTTAATTGATAGAAATTAGTGTATTCTTTAACCGATTGTTTCTTGTGTTTGCTGGTACAGATTCTCGTGCACCAGCATCTTTGGAAGCTATAGACCTAATCCTGGCTCACTACCTCGACCTCAAAATCTGTAAGTCACTTTAATTCTAGTCTTAGAAACTAAGCAAGTGTACAAGCACGAACTCAGGATTTCGTAAATAGACTCAGTATCACTGTTGATTGAACGAAGGACTAGTGACCTGAGTAATTAGAGGGATGATCCACTACAGAGTAACTATCTAATTACATTGCCAACTTTCAACTTGGTGGTTGTACCACACAACCATCAACTTGCATAAATTGTGTGCTAATGAATTATCGTATATCATGTGTGGAACATCTTGTTGAACAACTTGTGGGATGTCTTATGAAATATCTCGTGGAATATCTCGTGAAATGTCTAAAGGATTATCTCGTAAGAAACATGTAATCGATACACACAACACTAGGGTTTGGGGTAACTAATTGTGGAGAAAGTGTGGGAGCTATGACCAGAGTCACCTCTCTCGTTTTGTCTCGTCTCGTTTTTTTAAAGTATGTTGTGGTTGACGCCCGGGATTTGCTCCCTGTGGCATGGAGGTGACCCTTGGTTGTATATCTTACTTTCCTACGTGAGTCACATCACATAGTTTAGTTTATTACTGCCAACACCAAAATAACCATTGATTGTATGTCTTATTCAGTACTTTGCATGTTTAATATCGTTATAGTTCATGTCTGCTAGTCTCACCATTGCTATCACCATGATTGCCCTTATACGTTACTCGTTGTACTTGCACGGTCACCTTTACTTTTTGCATTACATGCACTTTACTTACTACACCTGTGTAGTCACAGTACTTTACTTGCGTACTTATAACTACAGTGGTAGCATACTTCACTTGCTTAGCCTGCTTTACACTTGCACTGCCCCAGTACAGTTTGTTCTCTCCTTTTTAGTTCTGTTTACCTTTACTACTCAGTTATGTACAGTTGTTGCTCAGTACTTTACTTTTCACTCTGTTTGGTTGGTACGCAGTTACTTTTGTCATACTTGTACACTGCTTCTTTTCTATGTTTACAATTGTTATGACTTACCTATGGTTCCATTTATGGCATCGGCAGCCGACGACCAGATCGAAGAAGTGGCCCCTGAGTTTTGAGGAGCCACAGTTTGACCCGGAGACTGCAGACTTCTAGTTATTTGAGTTGGTGTGTGTGAACTATATTATGTATTTTCTTTCCACATTTCCTTTATGTATTTCCTTTCATGTATTTGGTGTGTGTGAGCTGTTTGTTGTTGTATTTTTAATTTATGACTGTAATAATGTATGCTGGTTTGAGTATTATTGTACGTCTCTGCATCGTGGCTATATTGGTTTCACTGGTAAACTGCAGAGCTGTAAATAAATTAAATAAGTAATGGCCCCCGAGAGCGGGTCGTTACAGGCATGAAGCCCGCAGCCATGCTAGGGCTTCAGCCCGCAAGCCGCATTAAACGGAAAGAAAAAAGAGAAAAAAAGGAGAAAATGAAAAATGGGAAGGGGACATAAATAATTAAATATTTTTTGCGGGCCAATAATTCCAGAAAATTTGATTAAAATCGGGGATTAATAATGGAACCTTAAGGAAAACTATTTCCTTTGCCGAAGAACAAGTAATTTGGGCATCATCCAAATTTATTTGAACTAGCTTATAATGTACAACGTATTGCATATTATGATACCATCTTTTAGGATCATTCTTATATGCATTGCATCACTTTTTAAGGTGTATGCGTAGTTGTGCGGTATTAACTTAATAATAAAGAAGATCCTGCGACCGCTCTACCGTTAGTCACATAACCTACTGGTGTATGACATCGCCCCGTGGTTTGAATAATTATTAAGTATTTTAAATTATTATGTTTATCCATCGGTGAATCTGTGATGCGTATGATGTGTTATGAAAATATTTGATGAGCACAAATTTTTGCATGAATGGCTAATTGTGGTTTTGGATTGGCCGTTTAGTCCCACATTTTACTTCTCCTGTAGTTTTCTTTTCTTTTTGAGAGAAATTGTAGTAAGGAAATTATGTAATGTCCCAGATCGATGACTACTTTCCATGAAGGCGGAGGTGACTCTTGAAGCTGAAGAATTTAAAAATGGGACCCATAGGTTACCAAAGTTGTACTTTTTCGCTTTCATTTGTGTAATATGGACTATAATATGGACTTTGGACATTATTTATTTTATGTGGGACTGGCCGATCCACACAGTTAGCTTATTCATTTAAAAATTGCATCCGCATGAAAATGTTTTGTCACGCCCCGCTTCCCAAAAATGTGGAGTCGAGACGTGAGAAGGTCCGCACAGACTTGAAGCTGTGAAGCTCCAAGTCTGATAAGCGTAAGAACACTTATTATGGCAAGTCCTTGCAAAGCGAAACGAAACAACAATGATAATAAGGAAATGAGACGACATTTTATTGAATCTCCAAATGTCCATAAACAAATTACAATATCGCAGAAAAGCCACCAGGCTAAAGGAAAAAAGAGTCTAAGGCCCAAACATGGCCAACAAGGTATAACATACATACAAGGGTGCCACGCACCAATGACTAACATCAACCTAAGCAAAGGAGTGTACACGAGCGGTCTTCAAGACAGGCCCCTGGTGTCCACTCACCACCACAGCAAACAACATCATCAGCAACACCATATTCCCTGCAACAAAACTCTGGCTCTGGGTCTAACATGTGTCACCCAAAAGAGAGAGGGGCACATGTCAGCAAGTCTAAAAAGACTTGTGCAAGGAAACTGAAAGTAAGGCAACTAGCAACCTAGCAGTTTAGTATGCATGACATGGCAGTTATAACATGAGTGCACAATTTAAAACATGGCAAGACGATTTGCACAAGAGAACAATCATCGGGACAAGACAAGAGTAGCCAAGCTACTATCAATTCAATCAATTCACATTTTGTAGGTGTTTACGCCCTTCGCTGAATGGCATAGCATTTCAGACCGATCGGCACTAAACACTAATCAATTCACAAGATATGGAGCCTGGGGTCCCTGCACATTGAGCTCATCTAGTAAGCCTAGGGTTGCCCCGCACATTGAGCTCGCATTCTTAGTTCACAATACATTTCGAGCGTTGGGGTTTCCAACTCATTATGCTCGCTTCTGGTCACGAGCCAGGAACACTAGTATGGCGTAGGGAACACCTAGCCGGAACACACAATTCGGGCATTGGCTATCAACCAACACATGGGCCCGCTTCTGGAACACGAGCCAGGAACACAACATTGTAGCGAAGCTACGCAATCACAGCAATACTTAAAGAATGCGAGGTCATGACAATTTATTTGCGTACCGTTAATTGAATTAAACGTGGCAGGCAAAATGCAATGACATGAACATATTCGCGTACCGTTAATTGAAAGTAAACATGACAGGCAAGGTGCAAATGACATGAACAGATATTCGCGTACCGTTAATAGTAATTAAACATGACAGTTTAATATGCATGAACAACAAGTTAAATGGGTTGGATTCTAGCTTCGTTGTCAAGCTAGATCAATTGAGGTGACGGATCTAGTTTCGATGTCAAACTAGATCAATTGGCGTCTAGGCGGCTATCATTTCACCATCTAGTCTCTTTTACGCTAAAGCAAAGTAATGGCCTAAACATGGCCTAAACCCTAAGTGGCAAGTTTCACTTGCCTAGCACTGGGGATGACGACTACTTCGTCACACGGACGCCAATCTACAGGGAAATCGCTGTTTTGGGGGAACAATCATCAAACAACATGAAATTTATATTAGGGTTTCATAAAAATACGAATAAGTTATAAAAACAACGGTAGAACGATTTCTTACCGAGAGAAGGCGGAAGAAACACTCCGGGGAACCCTAGGATCAGATCTGGAGAAGATTGGAGAAGTTTGGGGAAACTAGGGTTTAGGGGGATTTGGGGATTTTGATGGGTTTGATGAGATTTTGGGGAAGATGAGAGGTAGATAGAGTGAATGGATGGATTGGATGATGGATTTAGGGCTTGGAATGGAGAAATGGAGCTTGGAGGAAGATGGGGGCTGAAGGGGGAAGTTTTTAGGGTTTTGGGTCGTGTTGGAGAAGAAGAAGTCGAATGGGTTGGGTTTAAATAGGCTAGGCTGGCGGCTGCCCAGAAATTAGGGTTTTAACACTGGTTAGTCGGTCAAAGAGCAACCACTGACCGACTAGTTTGGCAACTAGTCGGTCGGTCGACCAACGCAGACCGACTAAGTGCAAACAGTAACTCCTGAACGAAAATAGGATTTAGAGTTAGTCGGTCCATGAACAAGTACTGACCGACTAGTTTTGAATCTAGTCGGTCGATGAACGTTCTTAGACCGACTAAGAGTAAACAGTAACTCCTGAATTATTGATTGAATGAACTAGTCGGTTCCAGTTGATTTCCTGACCGACTAAATTGGAATCTAGTCGGTCGGTTGATCTTCTTGAACCAACTAACGTGCACGAAAAGTGCCGATTCGAAGCGCGAAGCTTCGGGAAGATTTCTATGGCTTCTAGGATCGATTTATACTCTAAGATATGATCGATATGAAGCTCGTCACGAGTGACTTACTCCGAGTTCAATGATTCTAAGGAAGGACCTAGAAGATCACATCAAAAGGAACGAAAACGAAAGCTAGGAATTCTCAACGAGATAAATGAAAGCGAGAACTATGGAAATGGAAACCACACAAGGAGAGAACACACCATCACAAGCAAAACACACTGATAATCCAATCATACAAAAACCAGTCGTTACATCCTACCCACCTTAGAATAAAGTCCGTCCTCGGACTTTCTAACATATATATAGTCGCTCGGGTAACTAACCTCAACCAATTTCACATCATAAATTCAACCAAGTACTTTCATTTCGAGTGCTTACATATACGCACTAGAAATCAAATATTACTACCACACACATATTTTCACGCACATAGTACACTCATACTTATTATAGTCAATCAATTTCATACAACAATAAACACTTATTACTTACTATAAGAAAATAACCAAGCCTCTCTTATTTGAAAATAATTTCACATTTGTTTAGTCATTCAAGTACATGCAAGTATTTCACCATATTTTCACCTCACATATAGTCCTATAACTATATATTGGTATAGCCACCCACAATCGTGTACGTAACACAACCAAGCACAAACAACTCAAACACCATACATACATCATCCATCCCTATTCACCATCACATACAATTATACCAAAGCACATAGAGTATACCCACTCAAGCTTGAGTGAGACTCAAATCATAGCAGGACATTTATATGCGTAAAACAGTATCCATACACATACCAATACCACTCCAAGGCATACACATCCACGTATCACATATTTTCACACCATATCCATCCATTTATAATTACCATATCAACACATCAACCACATACAAGTTTAAGAGATGCAATAGTCGGGTATACCTCCTGATATACACGCATACGACATCTCATAAAACAAGTAGTACCAACCAAAATTATCATTCTGTTACCATACGTATATCACATCATACACAAGCAGAAAATTACCTACACACAACATACAAATGCCAACACCCATACCACTACATACACACCACGAAATCAACACTACGACGACATAACCACTTAACTAATGGGCCCACCAAACTATAACAAGGTTGACACAAGCAACGACAAGCTCTAGGGGCTAGACAATAGGAAAGAAATTGAAATCAAAAGCGTAACGAATAGAAGGATCGTAAAGCATGAAAACGGTCGTGTAATGACGTAATGATGCTCCATTGGGACATATGGAAAATAGTGTAAATAACACATTCTAAAACACGAAAGGTTTGAAGACCGTTATACTTTAAAAGTTGGAGTCCCTTTTTGTATAAAAAAATATTCAGAGGTCGATAAGACAAATTGTTTGAAAACGAGTTTGAGGCGAATATATGTAATAAGAGGAAAAGTGGTTTATTGGCTTATATAAAATCATCATGAGGAAAAAGGAAATCATTTACTCGAACATTAAAACATAGGTCAGAAATGTTGTGCGGCAGCAATCTAAAATTTTTGGAAAAGTTTTGAGATTCAAAGATTGAAATCAGATCAAGTATAGTGTGGAGAATTTAAGCGCATGCTAAATGTTTTCCAAATCTTAAAACTGAAGAGAAATCCCAAATAAACCATGTCGAAAATACTTTTAGAGAAATCTGGATTTGCCAACAAAAATTGACTTGTACAAGATCTTAATGTACGAGCAAAACGAACGTGGTACCGATATATAAAAATAATTGAAGTCATATTTTAGAAATTGTCTTAAAAGTGTGTATGGTGAATGGAAAGATAATATCTTAGTAGTATGGAAAGAGAAAAGGATATTTAAACTCATCAAGTTAGTATTAAAACTTTTAAACCGTTTTATGAAGGGTCTAAGTCAGGAATGATTTCGAAATAGTAAATATTTTTTTTATAAACAAAAATCTGAAATATGGAAAATGTTGAGCATAAAATCAACTTGCTAAAAGCCGAAGTCCAAAGGGACTTGAAAAGTTTATTAAGAGTAAGCACGAGGGGTTTTCGAATAGAATTTTAATGGCACAAGTAAAAGAAATTATGAATCGAGTTAGGAAAATAGAAATACGGTTCAGAATGAAATTTGTATATGAAAAGGGACAAGACATTTATATCGATACGAAGGTATGTGCAGAAAATATTATAAACTTCTAATCTAAAAATCTCAACTCAAATTTCGATATTTTAAAACATAAATAATTTAAGTCGGCGAAGGAGCATGAAACCGTACATATATTAAAAGCGTTTCGAACAAATTTAAACTTAACGAGTACGATGAACCTATAATTGATATATACAAAAATTAGTTGAAGTCCATTCAGTTTGGAAAAATAACCCTAAAGGTATGTAAGATAAGTGGTTAAAATAAAAAAATTTTGTAGTTAGGAAAAAGGACGGTATATCGAACCATCAGGATAGTAATAAGGTTTAAAAATCGAAATGCGAAAGGTACATTGTTAGAAAAATAGTACAAGATAGTAATTTTAAAATTACGACCAAAAGTCTTCAAAATTCAAGAACGACTTTTAACTCCATCGAAATTTAGGGAGACATATTTAAAGAAGTTTAGAACAAAATTTAAATTGAGTGAAACTTCAAATAAGGAAAGCATTCGAAAATAACTTTGGAAGAATCAAGATTTGCAACGGAAAACATTTGAAAGATCAAGGATAATTGCAATGAGGTGGTCATGTGAATTAAGGACAAGGGAAGTGGTTGCGGAAACGTAATTTTCCAAAAATCTGTAGTCGGGAAAAATGTTTGAACATAACTTTGATTTGTTGAAAGCTGAAATCATCTGTGACTTGAAAAGTATGTTAAGGGAGCGCGACGAGTCATTTGAATAGCATAAATAAGAAAGGAAAGTTCATAAATCGAATTTGGAAAATAGAAGTACGGCTCAGAATTAAATCGATTTATGAAAAAGGGACAAGATATTCAAATATGTATGAAAGGTATAGGATGTAAAACATTATAAAACAGTAATCAAAATCTCGTCAAAACTTTTGAATTTCAAAAATTAATTTAAGTCAACGAAGAGTACGAGATATAAGTATACATATAACAATTGAAACTCCATTTAACTTGGAAAAGATTTTAAAGTATGTATGCTATGCGATTAAAATGGATCTCACAGTTAGAAAATGGTATATCGAATTTTCCAAAATAGTATTGGAGTCTTTAAACCGAAATGCGAAAATATAGACAAGAAAATGGTTACGAGTTAGCAATTATAATTACAACCATTAGACTCCGAAATCTACAAGGAATTTGACTCAATCGAAAAGTGAGAAATTTTAAGTACATACGTAGCGGGTTTAAAACAAAATTTAAACTTAGCGAAAACTTTAATAAGGGAAATAGAAAAACAACTTTTTAAAAGAAATTAAGCCTTGCAAACGGGGACATTCGAAGGATCAATGATTATCGAAACATGGCGGTCATGGGAATCGAGGCAAGGGGTTTGGTCGGATGATCAAAGCATAAATACGCCTAGGTTATGACTTAGGAAAATCTATGAAAACTCTTACGGTCAACCAACTAAAGATTATGGAACTAAGCGCTAAGACTTCCATAAGGGCTAGACAGCGATGAAATGAGTTCAGCTTGGTCCAAAACCGATGAACCCAAGCGAGAGACCAAAGAATTATAGAAGTCTATCCTAGTCAAAGCTAGACAGGAACCACTAAGGTAACTCTTAAGGCTATCAAATCAATCACTAACATGGAGTCTACTAACAATCAAGGATCCCTAACTAGCAAGCACAAACTTCTAACTAAGTCTCACTATGGTTCTGATCTAATGGATTTCCTACCAAGCTAGGACAGATGCTCTAACACGCCTACCAGCCACCTAAGACACAGGAACGCTAAGAACCTAGACTCGGGCTTATAACTTGGACGTTCTAATTTATTTAATGGACATTCTATAATTATTATTGTTGTTCCGATAGTTCGCATTTGCAAATGGACCTGCATGGGCCACCACTAAAACCTGTCACGCCCCGCTTCCCAAAAATGTGGAGTCGAGACGTGAGAAGGTCCGCACAGACTTGAAGCTGTGAAGCTCCAAGTCTGATAAGCGTAAGAACACTTATTATGGCAAGTCCTTGCAAAGCGAAACGAAACAACAATGATAATAAGGAAATGAGACGACATTTTATTGAATCTCCAAATGTCCATAAACAAATTACAATATCGCAGAAAAGCCACCAGGCTAAAGGAAAAAAGAGTCTAAGGCCCAAACATGGCCAACAAGGTATAACATACATACAAGGGTGCCACGCACCAATGACTAACATCAACCTAAGCAAAGGAGTGTACACGAGCGGTCTTCAAGACAGGCCCCTGGTGTCCACTCACCACCACAGCAAACAACATCATCAGCAACACCATATTCCCTGCAACAAAACTCTGGCTCTGGGTCTAACATGTGTCACCCAAAAGAGAGAGGGGCACATGTCAGCAAGTCTAAAAAGACTTGTGCAAGGAAACTGAAAGTAAGGCAACTAGCAACCTAGCAGTTTAGTATGCATGACATGGCAGTTATAACATGAGTGCACAATTTAAAACATGGCAAGACGATTTGCACAAGAGAACAATCATCGGGACAAGACAAGAGTAGCCAAGCTACTATCAATTCAATCAATTCACATTTTGTAGGTGTTTACGCCCTTCGCTGAATGGCATAGCATTTCAGACCGATCGGCACTAAACACTAATCAATTCACAAGATATGGAGCCTGGGGTCCCTGCACATTGAGCTCATCTAGTGAGCCTAGGGTTGCCCCGCACATTGAGCTCGCATTCTTAGTTCACAATACATTTCGAGCGTTGGGGTTTCCAACTCATTATGCTCGCTTCTGGTCACGAGCCAGGAACACTAGTATGGCGTAGGGAACACCTAGCCGGAACACACAATTCGGGCATTGGCTATCAACCAACACATGGGCCCGCTTCTGGAACACGAGCCAGGAACACAACATTGTAGCGAAGCTACGCAATCACAGCAATACTTAAAGAATGCGAGGTCATGACAATTTATTTGCGTACCGTTAATTGAATTAAACGTGGCAGGCAAAATGCAATGACATGAACATATTCGTGTACCGTTAATTGAAAGTAAACATGACAGGCAAGGTGCAAATGACATGAACAGATATTCGCGTACCGTTAATAGTAATTAAACATGACAGTTTAATATGCATGAACAACAAGTTAAATGGGTTGGATTCTAGCTTCGTTGTCAAGCTAGATCAATTGAGGTGACGGATCTAGTTTCGATGTCAAACTAGATCAATTGGCGTCTAGGCGGCTATCATTTCACCATCTAGTCTCTTTTACGCTAAAGCAAAGTAATGGCCTAAACATGGCCTAAACCCTAAGTGGCAAGTTTCACTTGCCTAGCACTGGGGATGACGACTACTTCGTCACACGGACGCCAATCTACAGGGAAATCGCTGTTTTGGGGGAACAATCATCAAACAACATGAAATTTATATTAGGGTTTCATAAAAATACGAATAAGTTATAAAAACAACGGTAGAACGATTTCTTACCGAGAGAAGGCGGAAGAAACACTCCGGGGAACCCTAGGATCAGATCTGGAGAAGATTGGAGAAGTTTGGGGAAACTAGGGTTTAGGGGGATTTGGGGATTTTGATGGGTTTGATGAGATTTTGGGGAAGATGAGAGGTAGATAGAGTGAATGGATGGATTGGATGATGGATTTAGGGCTTGGAATGGAGAAATGGAGCTTGGAGGAAGATGGGGGCTGAAAGGGGAAGTTTTTAGGGTTTTGGGTCGTGTTGGAGAAGAAGAAGTCGAATGGGTTGGGTTTAAATAGGCTAGGCTGGCGGCTGCCCAGAAATTAGGGTTTTAACACTGGTTAGTCGGTCAAAGAGCAACCACTGACCGACTAGTTTGGCAACTAGTCGGTCGGTCGACCAACGCAGACCGACTAAGTGCAAACAGTAACTCCTGAACGAAAATAGGATTTAGAGTTAGTCGGTCCATGAACAAGTACTGACCGACTAGTTTTGAATCTAGTCGGTCGATGAACGTTCTTAGACCGACTAAGAGTAAACAGTAACTCCTGAATTATTGATTGAATGAACTAGTCGGTTCCAGTTGATTTCCTGACCGACTAAATTGGAATCTAGTCGGTCGGTTGATCTTCTTGAACCAACTAACGTGCACGAAAAGTGCCGATTCGAAGCGCGAAGCTTCGGGAAGATTTCTATGGCTTCTAGGATCGATTTATACTCTAAGATATGATCGATATGAAGCTCGTCACGAGTGACTTACTCCGAGTTCAATGATTCTAAGGAAGGACCTAGAAGATCACATCAAAAGGAACGAAAACGAAAGCTAGGAATTCTCAACGAGATAAATGAAAGCGAGAACTATGGAAATGGAAACCACACAAGGAGAGAACACACCATCACAAGCAAAACACACTGATAATCCAATCATACAAAAACCAGTCGTTACATGTTTTATGTATTATTAATTCATGTAAAAATGGAAAAAATCGCAAGCGTTGATTTCGAAGTGCTGGATGCATCAGGCAGGAATTATTTAAGTTGGCAGCTCGATGTTAAATTTCACCTTTGGGCTAAGTCCCTCATTTCTGATGTGACAAAAGATGGAAATGCGAATGACATTGAAAAGGCGCAAGCCATTATTTATATTCATTGCCATGTGGACAAGACCCTAAAGGCTGAATACCTTATGGTCGAAGATCCACTTGAGCTATGGACTGCCCTTGAGGAAAGATATAAACATCAGAAAGATTTTATACTTCCAAGGGCAAGATATGAGTGGGAGAACCTGAGACTGCAGGACTTTAAGTGCATAGCTGAATACATGTACTCGGCTCTTTTTAGTATTACCTCACAACTAAAGTTGTGTGGTGAAAGATTGCAAGCTGGAAAAGATGTACACGTATTTCCACGAAAAGGATGCGATATTGATGCAACAAAACCGTGAATGAAAGTTTTCCAAGTATTCTGAGCTGCTGTCATGTTTACTCATGGCTAAACAAAACAGAGAACTTCTCCTCGCACTCACAACATGTGCCCCGGGCACTGCCCCCTCCCCGAAGCTCACAATGCATCTTCTTCTAAAAAGAAGAATGATAATAAAAGAAAAGGAGGACCATAGAAAGGGGGACAGAACAAAAGGGCCAGAGGCCAAGTCCAACATCGAAGAAATGAAGGGAGATGGAAGTTTACCTGACGCAGAAACGACAACAACAGAAATGATGCACCCCGCCCAAAGAGGGAATGGGAAGACCAGTGCCATACATGTGGCATGAAAGGACATTGGTCTAGAGTGTGCAGAACTCCGCAGCATCTCCAAGATTTAAATTAAAAGAACAAGAAAAAGAAAGCTGAAACAAACCTGGTGACCACAAATGCTCCAGTCAAGTTCACAGCTAACGACTTCGAAAGAGATGACTTGCTTGATTAGATATTTTTTCTTAGCTTCGTATTTGTTTTGAGAACAATGAATGTTATGAGAGCAATTTGAATATTCTGAAATTTTTTTGAATAAAATTTGATAATGTTCCTGAAAAGTACATGTGCGTATTCATCTTTTTATAAATGGACTGCTCTCATGACTGCTTAGTAGATAGTACTTCGACACATACGATCCTTCAATATAAATGTTATTTTCATAACATTATACCATATAAAAGCCATGTAAATTCAATTTCAGAGCCATCAAATATTATTGAAGGTTTTAGGAACACCACTTTGTTGCAGCCAAATGGAACAGAAATAAAAATAAAGGATGCACTATTCTCTCCGAATTCTAGCAGAAAATTACTAAGTTTCAAGGACATAAGGACATCCATTTAAACGGATTCCATCTGGAAACAACAAATGTAAACGAAAAAGAACTTATGTATGTAACGTCTCAAGAAAAAGGAGTAAAATCCATACTTGAACGTTTTGAGAGCCTTTCATCAGGCCTCTACCATACAAAGATTCGGAGAGAGGAAGCTAATTTAACGGAGCACCTGAAGTGCCCGACATCCGCCAAGTTTTTACTTTGGCATGATAGACTTGGCCACCCTGTATCAGTGATGATGCACCTTATCTTATCTCAATCATATGGGCATGAATTAATGAACCGAAAAATTCATCAGAAGGGAGAATTCCCTTGTATCTCCTGCTTCAAGTGGAAATTAATAACAAGGCCATCACCACTAAAAGTGGATATTGAATCTCCAAGCTTTCTCGAAAGAATACAAGGAAAAATATGTGGACCTATCCAACCCCAAGTGGGTGATTTCGGTAGTTTATGGTACTGATAGATGCATCCTTAAAATACTCGTATGTGTGTCTACTATCGACCCGCAACTTAGCTTTTCCAAAGCTACTGGCACAACTAATAAAGTCGCGGGCACATTTTCCAGACACCCAAACAAAGAAAATACGTCTGGATAATGCTGGAAAATTTACCTTCCGGTCATTTCAAGAGTGCTGCCTTGCAACGGAAATAGAAATTGAACATCCAGTGCCACATGTTCATACCCAAAATGGGTTCGCAGAGTCACCGATAAAAAGACTTCAATGGATTACACTGCCATTGTTAATAAAATCCCAGTTGCCGGTCGATGCATTGTGGACATTCAATTTTGCATGCTGCATCATTGATAAAAATAAGACCCTCTGGAGGTCAGAGTCTCTCTCCAATGCAACTTGCATATGAAATACCATCGAACATATCTCACTTGAGAATATTCAGCTGCGCAGTTTATATTCCCATTGCACCACCACAGAGTACAAAAATGGGTCCTCAACGCCGCCTAGGTATATATGTACGGTTTTACTCACCCTCAATTATAAGATACCTAGAACACTAAACGGGGAACGTATTTAAGGCACGTCTGGAAGATTGATTTTGATGAGACGAGTTTTCCCAAAATGTGCCCAGATATTGAAAAATCTGGAGCGAAGCAAATTATATCGTGGGATACAAAATCTTTGACCCACTATGAGCCAGTAAGAAAACAATATGAATGTGAGATCCTGAAAATCCTCCACAGATCCTCCACATACAGAACACTGTTCACCAGTTACCAGACTCATTTACTGACAACCAGAAGATTGTCAGATCACACATCCCTGCTACAAAAACTCCAGCTAGAATTGACATCCCCGAGAATGGATGCAATCCACCTAGAGTAGAAGTGGCATCTCCTCAACAGAAAAGAGGCAGACCACTAGGCTCCAAGGACAAAAATCCAAGAAAAAGAAAAATACATGGAGACCTTGGGATGATACCCCACAGAGAAATGAGCTAATGTCCTTGCCCTCACTCCTCCCAGAATCCACTGCAGAGGAATTTCCGGGAGAAACTGAAATATTATTAAATTATGTACGGACATGGGAGGTGTTGGATAGAAAGAGTATAGACGTCGACGATGACTTTGCGTTTCATATTGCCCTTCACGTCGCTGAAATTGACGATGATCATGATGCACATTTTGTTGCTGATTGCAATCGAATAAATGATTGGCTAAAGTGGAATGAGGCAATAAAAGCTGAGCTGGACTATCTTAAGAAACACAAAATCTTTGGGCAAATTGTCCAGACACCAGTTGGTGTTAAACATGTGGGATACAAATGGGTACTCGTCGGAAAAGGAAATGAAAATAATGAGATCGCATGCTACAAAGCAACATACTCCCGGTAATGGATGTGATCGCTTTCCGATTCTTAATAACCTTAACAACAAAGGAAGGATTAGATAAGCAGCTAATGGATGTTGTGACTGCATATCTATATGGTAATCTCGATAAAGAGATTTATATGAAACTTCATGATGGCTTTTCAATGCCTGCTAAATTAAAAGATAGACCTCGGGACGTCTACTCTGTTAAGCTTCAAAGATCATTATATGGTATTAAACAATTGGAAAGAATGTGGTACAACAGACTTAGTGAATTCCTTGTACAACAAGGATTCAACAATAATGAAGTCTGCCATTGCATCTTTATATGAGCAAAGGGAAACGGATTCGTCATAATAGCAGTTTACCTAGACGATCTAAACCTCATTGGATCTCCTGAAGAGATCATTAAGATATTTGTAAGCCTAAATGAAAGACCTAGGCAAAACGAAATTCTGCATTGGCTTACATATTGAACATTTAAAAGACGGAATCTTGCTACATCAAACCACATATACAAAGAAACTGTTGCAAAGATTTCATATGGACCAATGTCATCCACTAAGTACACATATGGTGGTACGATCTCTGGATGCACATAAAGACCCGTTCTAGCCGCTGGAAGAGGAGAAGGATATACTTGGTCCAGAAGTCCCTTATCTGAGTGTTATTGGAGCACTTCTATATCTGGCCAACTGCGCGCGTCTCGATATAGCGTTCACAGTAAATTTACTAACCAGATACAGTGCATCGCCTAAATAGCGTCACTGGACCAGGGTTAAGCACCTTCTGCGCTACCTCCAAGGGTCAACAGATTTGGGACTGTTTTACAAAAAATATATTACCATCCACACTTGTTGGTTATGCTGATACAGGTTACAGGTTTGATCCCGACAATGAAAAGTCACAGACAGGGTACGTGTTTACCTATGGTGTGACATCCATTTCCTGGAGATTTGTCAAGCAGACCATGGCGGCGACCTCATCCAATCACTCAGAAATCCTAGCCATCCATGAAGCAAGCAGAGAATGTGTTTGGCTACGCTCAGTTGTACATCACATTCTAGTGACGACTGGATTGAAGACTGGGGACCTTAAACCTACTACTATGTTCGAGGACAACGCTGCTTGCATCGCTCAAGGTGGTTACATCAAAGGCGACAGAACGAAGCATATTTCACCAAAATTCTTCTGGACGCATGAGCTACAAAGAGATGACGAGATCGACGTCAGACAAGTAGAATCATGTGACAACCTGGCAGACTTGTTCACTAAATCTCTTCATACAGCTACTTTTAGGAAGTTTGTACAGAAGATTGGTATGAGGTGCCTAAGAGATCTGTTGTACATATCCGGGGGGAGGGTAGAGAGAGTTTATACTCTTTTTTCTTAGCTATGGGGTTTTCACATATGGTTTTCCATAGCCAAAGATTTTAACGAGGCAAACATCATCAACTTAGGATCCTGAAGTATCTACCTCATGCTAGACACATAAAACACTTAGAATTCCGAAGTATTCATAAGCAGAGTCCACATCTATGACTGGATAAGGGGAGCGTTGTAAACGGGTGTTGAGAGAGTTTGTATTGGGATTATACCTTATCCATAGGATAAGATAACCCTATCCATTTACGCTCGTCCTCTTACTATAAATAAAAGACTGGGGGCTCCCACCAGATTTGATGCTTCACATCAACAATGAACTATTTATTGAAGGGCAGATGATTTTCTTTTTCGGTAAACTTTATTTATATGAATCCCTAAACAATGCTTATTTAATCAAAGAAAAATAGAATCATTGCAACAAATATACATTTCAAATGATAAATTTGCATAAAATTTCTCAATCTGTTGCCCATAAATTATCCCCAAATGGATGATAAGAACAAATCCCTGGCGGGAACGCAATCCAAAACTGCGGACTCCAGCCTCTCCTTCTCTCCTCTCTCTCTCACTCATGGCCACCACTCCTCTCTCCCCTCTTATATCTTCAACTCCCGAATCCCTCCCGGCTTCTCTCCGCTACTCCAAAGACTCCTCTTCCTCCTCTTCCGCAGTGTCGTTTGCCTCGAGGCGAAATTTTCTGAGAGGAATTGCCCTGGCTTCTGTCTTCCTCAAAGAAAGTCGCTCCGTTTCGTTGGCTCGCGAGGTCGAGGTGGGCTCTTATTTGCCTCCAAGCCCATCTGATCCCGACTTTGTGCTCTTCAAGGCCTCCCCTAAAGACACCCCTGCTCTCCGTGCAGGTAATTTCATTTCCCTCACACTTTGCATTTTAGCTGTTTCTTATTTCTTGGTTGGGATTATGATGAAGACCCATCGCCTGAAATTGGGTAGTTAGAGAACGGGGATGGATGCTGTTTGCTTCGTATGTTGACATGAGGTCCATGCGCACCAAGTGTTTGATAAAATAAAGATTACAATTATTCTACCAAAGAAAGCTTAAAGCTTAATAAATTTGCATCTTCAATATACCAGGGGAAACAAATATGGTTGAGGTGTTTAGAGGCATCGGATTGAACACAAAGACCCGTCAACTCAAATGCCCGATTAGAGAGCGTTGATGGAGTTTATCGTAATGTCGAGAAATTGTATGATAAAATGTACACCGAATGTTTGAAAGAATGTACACTACAAGCATGGTACTGGACAGTGCCATATTATACAGCGATTAGTACTAGTTGTTGCATGAATTAAGACAAGCAGAAAGCATTTAGTCGAAATCTTAAAGCAATTTTGACCTTTGGTTTATCCGTAGGTTAGTGACATATTTGGAAGTCTTGGACTGATCATCTGTTTTATCACAAGGGATGATGGTGATTCCTGCTAGGCTATAGCCGCTTTCTATGAATAGTATCTTTCTTTGTTCAGTGTTACGAACACATGTAATAAGGTGATTTTTTCCCAAGGTTCTCAATTCATATTCAATGTTTTGAATGTCACACAACTGTTATTGTTAGTTACTTTTACATACGTTCAATCCATTTAGCGAACATGAAGTTAACCTGATGCACCACTAACACTATGTTGCGCAGGTTAAGCTTCCTGTCTGTTATCAAAAGATCAGGTTATTGGAGGCCTGTAAGTGTATGTTGATTGTTTCACATAATTATTCATGTTTAACCACTGAGGTTGCATAAAAATCCTCCCAAAGGTGGTTTTTGTATGTGTTGATGTCTAACTGATTCAATTATCAAGAATAAGAACAAGGATTATGACGATTAAGATGGTGGAAACAGATATTTGAATCACATTCAAATACAGTTACATCACAAATATTAACAGGTTGAACAATCATATCGATGATTGTCGTGGTGGTGACGACGATGACGATGAATGTTGTTCATGAAGTCGTCTTCTGACCTTCATCATAGGAGTTTAGGATTGGACAAAAAATTTCAGTTTAGACTTTTTTTTAAAAATGGTTATAAAAATGGTTAATTTTAAAAATATTTGCAAAAACTGATTAAAAAATGACCATGTCGGATCTTTACACATGGTTTCAAGCTGAGGTAGATGACTCAAAAGAGTTGAGATTGGCAATTCTTACCAAAGTTGGCAAAGGCCAAATTTAACGGGGTTACCAACCCGGGCCAAAATAACTTCATTAAAACATTAGATACTTTATTTAATTGTCCAATTTAAGATCCAAATCAAAATTGCTTAATTGCTTAATTATATATACATGACCAAAAATTAAAGAATATTTTTGCCAGATTGTTGGAAATTTTAAATACCTACCAATAATAAACTCAATTTCTTTATTTCTTTATTTCTGATCTGTTAAAAATTTGATCATAACTTTGTTCCTATATGATTAAAATGGGTAACCTTTTTTTTCATAGGCCAAATAATTTGTATATAAATGCATATCTTCTTTTAAGGAAACAAATATAACATGGATGTAAACATAACACATAACAAAATACAATAGTGAAAATTTTTAAAAATTAACAAAGATGCAGTCGATAAACGTTCATAAATATTAGCAAGAGAATACTCTTGCCATATTATTAGAAATTTTAAATACTTTTCAACGATAATGTTTGTTTTTCTTTCTTTCTTTTTGATCTGTTGAGAATTTGACCATATCTGTGTGCAAATGAGATTTAAATGGGAAATTTTATAATTTTCACAGATAGAATCATCTGTATATATAAATGTATATCTTCTTTCTAAGGAAAAAATATGACATGAATTTAAATAAAATAAATGCATAACAAATGACAAAATACAAATTTGACCTAAGCCATCTTAACCGAGGTATGGCAACTCTGCCAAATTTAGGCCAAATCCATTTTGACTGGGGTTGGCAACCTGTCAAATTTTGATAAGCGAAATTTGATTGGGCTTGGCAATCCCGACGTTTATAAGGCATTCACATCAGCACGTAAAGACGCGCATGAAGGCTAATGTGACCGAATTGGTTGATTTCGATAAATATGTTTAAATTTTCTCTATTTTTAAAAATAATTTTAAAATTTTGACTAAATTGAAAATTTGTCCTTTGCGATGACCTATTGTGATTTTTTTCTTGTTATCTTTTGAATGCTGCCTCCTTTTTATGCTTACACATATTCCCGTCTCATCACTCCACTTGACTAGTGGCTTTTTTCCTCTCTTTATTTCTTTTTACATTTCTTTTTATTGAGTGTTGGAGATGTTAGATGTTACCAATCATTGCAGAATCCAGTTATACTTAATGTTAACGATAACAAAACAATATGTTTTGTACTCCTGCTTTTGTGCTACCCAAAAACCCAGACTAGGGAAGACGTGTGGAGAAAGGTAAATGGAAAAAGGAAATATATATTCTGCTTACCATTAAAATATTGAGATTTTTGAATCAACGGTAAACAATGACATTAAAATGGAGCTGTTATGGAAAAATTCACCTATAGTTTGGGTCTTAATGTTACTTCCAGGCATCCAGCCATGTCATCTACCAGTGCAAAGTATTTCTTTGGACAATAAGGATATCATTTTATCGATTCGGTCTTATCCAGTCTTTGGATTTGCAATTCTTTTGCATTTCTGATTCTACATCTTATACCAGATTCCTTGGTCAAAACTCTTTGACCACGTTCCATCTGTAGTCCTTTTATATGCCTCAAGTCTACATGATTTCACCATCTTCTGATATTTCATCCCTTTAGACTGGCATCTTTTGGCCAATCATATTCTGAAACAACGCTATATATCCTAATGGTAAACTGTACCCTGATTCAACGACTGGTTTTAAATGATTTGATCCTTCTGGCTTCAGCAAATTTTAACTCTTGTTGTAACAAATCGGAGAACAGCTGCATCATAATTTACATCCTGCATGTTGTCTTGTTGTGGCAGATGGTACATACACAAAAGCAAGCTAGCTTAGCATCCCTAGATATTATCATCTCTCTTCTGTGTGATTCTTGACAGCAATGCCTATTTTTCCATACCGTTTATGATGTGGTTGAATTTTTTTACGTTTTCTACTGTTTCTTGCCTTTCCCATCTGCTTATATTGCATGTAGTATTTATAATTCACTTAAAGTACTCATGGATATTAGATATTGTGGTTTGCAGGTAATGTACAACCATATCAATTTATTCTTCCACCCACTTGGAAGCAAACACGAGTTGCGAACATACTTTCTGGAAATTATTGTCAACCAAAGTGTGCCGAACCTTGGATAGAGGTCAAATTTGAAGATGAGAAGCAAGGCAAGGTTCAGGTGGTGGCTTCTCCCTTAATACGTCTGACAAACAAACCTGATGCCACAATTGAAGACATTGGAAGTCCAGAGAAGCTTATTGCTTCTCTTGGTCCATTTGTCACTGGAAATACATTAGATTCAGATGAACTTGTTGAAACTTTGGTCGAGAAGCTTGGAAATCAAACGGTAACCATTTTTGCCTCTGCCTATCTAGATTCTTGGTGGCATCATTTCCCTTCTTAGCATGCTGTTTACATACCTCATCTGTAGCATTTAACTGCAAATTCTAACGATTTAAGTAAAATCACATTCAAGTAATCGGGCGATACATTGTCTACATCTTTAACTGGACCTTGTTAGGAAACAAGACCTGGATAAAATTCTTATAGGACTCACATATATTGCAACTGTATGGTATTTCAAACTGATTATTAGGCATAAAAGCTTTTCATAATGAGTGACGTGACATCTAACTGTCTTCTAATGGGTTGTTTCTGTTGTAATTGCTCTGTAGAAACTTCACAAATGTCTGCTACAAACATACAAGAATTGGTGTTTTTTATGTTACATGTTTTGATAATGATTTCAAAACTGTTTCTGAACCGGATTAAGCAATGATTCATGAAGATGCATAAAATGCTTGTTTACTCTTTGCTGATGGCCACTGTATTTGGCCCATAGTTAAGGGATTGTATCGTGGTGGGAAGTGTGAGGCCCTGGGTTCAAAGAGCGGGATACACCATCATTTTTTATTTTTAATATAAAATACTTTGCAAATGCATAGAACAAAGATGTGCAAAAACCTAAAATGCCTATGATATAATCCTATTTTCAATGATAAAAATAAAATGTCAACACACTGATAGTTCCTTAGTTTGTTCACATGCAAAAAGCTGGTCTTTTTGGAAGCCTCGTTGGGCTTCAATGGGCTATGAAGAATAATCTGACCGGCCAGATATGGGGAAATTCTATACAACCCTAATCACTTTACACACCCTACTGTACACATGTGCCCAATTTTTTTACAATATAGCTTTTTTTAATTTGCTCACACAACCCTATTTCAATTCTGCACTTCTCCTATTCTTCTCTCCTCTCCCTCTCCGATGAATTGGTCCCAACAAAAGAATGGAATGATACTGAAGAAAAGGAATTGAAGGAGATGATGAGGGATTGAAGAACTACTCTTCTCTCTTCTCTCCCTCTCCGTCAGGCATCTCCTCTTCTTTTCTCAGCCACCAAGTCACGCATCACCGAAAATTCTTTTTATTTTTGATATATAGGAGATGAAGTGGAATTAAAGAAGAAGATGGAAGAGATATTGGAGAGGAAGAGGATGCAGGGGATGGATGAGATGAATGAGATGAAGATGATGGAACTGAAGATTTTGAATTATATATTTTTGGTGAATTTAATGCAGAATTTTATATTTTGGTAAATTTAATTTTGATTGATGTTGGAGATTTAGGAGAAGATGAAGAAGATGGAGGTGGTGGTGGTTTCAAATTGTGTGTGCAAAGAAGATAAAGTTAATGAACTTGTAAAATTTGAATGGAAAACTTGTAAATAAACGGGGTGTGTGTAAAGCAATTTGGTATGTGTGTATGGGCTATTGAGTTTCTGTGTTGCTTTCATCCAATCTCCGTTGTATGGTCAAGCATTTCTTCTTATTCATGATAGAACAATTGAGACACCTTTTCATTGATCCTGCCAATGTCTCCTTGTTGTTACATTTCTATTATGAATGTATGTTCATGGCCTCTAATAAACTTAAGCATGTATCATTAGTCACCTTCAGTCTAGAGGAACATCTTGTCGAGTGTAATGATCAATAACATCAAAAGAGAAACTCAACCTGAAATGTTGTTTTTGTTGCATTTGAGAAATAGTACAAGGCTTGAACTGATGCATATGCTCACTATACACAGTAAAATTTGTGCATATTTAAGGTTAAGGTTGTCCTTTTAAATATTTACCCCTGATTTCTGTTTTCTTTGTTTTGCCGCTGTGCTTCTCTGACCCAGTCACTTGAAAGTTGTGCCCAGTGGCGGAGCCAGGAAATTTTCATTTATTAGGGCAAATTATAAGCTAAAACAAAATAATTTCTACGTACAATAAAAACCAATAAGCAAAAGTCATCAATTATTTGTACATATTAAATTTATTAAGGGTGCGTTTGGTTAGTGGAAAAAGGAAAGAAAGGGAAAGAAATTAAGAAGGAAAATGATTTTCCATTGTTTGGCTTAAAAGAAAAGTGAAAAGAAAAAGAAAATGAGGGAAAAGAGTGGAAAATAAATAGTAAAACTTTTCTTTCAAGTTTTCCTCCTCTTGACCCAAGGAAAATGAGGGAAAAGAAGACAACTTTTCTTCAAATTTTTCTTTGGTAACCAAACAGGAGAAAGAATCTCATTTCTTTTTCTTTTTCTTTTTCTTTCTTTTTCTTTTTCATTTCACTTTTCTTTTATACATTTTCTCTCAATCCAAAACACCCTAAGTATTTCGCATTATAATATATTCTATAAATAAAAGAGCTACAACAGAACAAAATATCCGTCGTTAACTTCTTGTCCACTTTTTTGATAATACCTGCAATTTTGCAAAATGTAGAAAACCTCGTTGAAAACAGAATTTGCAGAAAAACCCCCTCATTATGCAAATATCCCAACAAAATGAAAAGCATGTAAAAAATATAGAAAACAAAATAGACGAAAAATTATTTTTTTTGAGTTCTAACAAATCAAATTAGGCAAACAAATTCAGCCTTTGAAAACAAAATTAGCATAAGCATATCTATAATTAGGTTAGGCACAATTTTTCTTAAATAATTGAGTTGCTGACATCTCGCGTTATACGCGACTAAAGCTTATAAAATTAATTTGAACTTTGGCATGTTCTCATCAAAATGCAATTGAACTTTATTCGAAAATGAACTTTGAAGTTTCAAACTAAACTATCGGCCTAGTTTCAATTTTTGTTTGTTTTTCAAAGTTCAACGTCATTTTATGAAATCACCTCAAAATTCAAGATAGTTTTACAAAATCAGTTCAAAATTTAGGACAGTTTACAAAAAGTTCAAAAGTTTAGTGTGTCATTAATACGGTCATGATATTTTGATGAAAAATATGCCAAATTTCAAAGTAATTTTACAAAATTTAACTCATTCCGTTCTTGACCCTATTGTTTCGAAGTGGCAGGGTCATTGGAAACCCAATTATCATAGGAAAGGGCAGCTCAAAAAAAATGTGCTGACAACCACAAACAGCATTTCCAAAGAAAAATTTGAGATATATCTGATAGGACCCAACATCCAATGAGGGAGTGACTCTAATATGAAAAACAATTTCAGTACATTGGTGGGTGCAGGTGGGTTGGTGGGTTGCTGGAAAGGGGATGGGGGGCCAGTGCATGATCTTCATTGACTTTGAAACCAAGTGAAGGGGAGCACAATGTTTGAATTTGATGGCCATGTCTATAATTACGAGAACATGGGTTTAAAAAAAACCTTAGGGAGTTGATGGGATTAATTCTAGGGCTTTATCCAATGGGCAGGCCCATGGGGCTTGCCTTATTGATATCGAATCTTGAAAGGTAGATAATTGATAGGAACACAGACTAAATCTTGGTCAACTGAGAGCTCATTCTAAAGTGTGGACTGTGGAAGTGTAGAAATGAGATTACAATCGCGTGGAGAAGTTAAGTGCAATCAGTCACAGATGATAAGCTCTAAATTCAATATTTTGGTTGAGACCCAAACATAAAGATTGTCCCGAGTTTCGTAACATCAGTGGGTCTTGTGCGATAACACTATCCTCATTTGATTGATAAGATTATCAGCTGAGATAGATAGTGACACTCCCGTTGCCAACCACGCATTGATTTGAGCACCGGTGCTTGTAGATATACCATGGAAATGGGACAAGCTAGTAGTGGGAATATAATGCAATGCACAATACCATGCATTCGGACATGTGATAAACATATGCAATGTTTATATGCTAAGGTTAAAACAACATTTTCTACAATGAAATTCCTTTCTCTAATAAGAGATATTCTGATGGATTGCTAATTCCTTATTCTCCTTAATCATCAAAATGTACTTTATTTGAGATTATGGCTGTTAGAATAGGATAGATTGAGATGTGGCTCACAACTAATAATATTGATAAAGTCACAATTAGTAATTGAAACCATACTTAAGTTTAGACCAATGGATATATGCCCACTTACTAATAGTGAATAATGGGTATCATATAATGTATATGGTTAAGTCTCATATGCAGCCTCTAAAACTTTACCATCCATTATTTTTTTACGGATAGAAACCGTTCATTTTGATCTTCATATTATAAAATCTCAAAACATCAAATATTTGGTGAACCTAAGAGGTTATGACCGTTCATCCATCCGTCGTAAACATTATATTCTTGCAAAATCGTTAAATTTGCGACTGTAAAACTCTTAGATTCACCCAATATTTGATATTTTGATATTTTAGAACATGAAGATCAAAATGAATGGTTTCTATCCTTAAAAACAATAGATGTGAAGCTTTGGATGCGTATATGAGTATTAACCCCATATGCCATATGATGCCCATTATTCTCAACCCCATATGTGATGATACGGGTATCATATCACATATGGGGTTGAGAATAATGGGTATCATATGGCTTGTGGATTTAATCTTCATATATGGTCTCCAAAACTCCTCCATTCGTTATGGGTATTACATTCTTTCAAATTTTCATGTGTGTGAATATTATTCTCAACAACATAGATGTGGAGGCATTCTGCCGGAATAAAATGGAGCATACCAATCTATTTGGTAAATGTTTCCCGTCAGGGAAGTTATACGTCTGTCCATGTACCCGTAAGGAATGTAAATCTTATACAATAAATCTGAAACTGCCAACATTCATGCTGAGAGTCATGAGGCTGCTAATAACCTTATGTGATCCATATCTCTTTTATACTCTAGTTAAGTAATGCCCAACATTGTCAGACAGTTCTCTCCAAAGAATTGAACACAAAGACTTCAAATTAGGTAGCCGGCAGTTGTTTATGCATATAAGAAACGTGCCATCTTGGTTGATTTCTTGGTATTAAACATGCTGAACAGACAAATATGGCTGATAAACTTGTGGCCTTCAACATCCGTGAACTTTTGGGCTAAATTGTTTGGATAAATCAGATTTTGCTATAAATCTTTGTTCGACAATGTGCAGTATTACTCCTATGTGCTGGAGACTCCATTCGCTTCAACAGGTTCACATAATCTTGCAAAGGCAACTGCTAAGGGAAGCACGGTCGTTCTATTTGTGGCGAGTGCAAATGATAAGCAGTGGGCATCCTCTCAAAAAACTCTCAGAGCCATGTTGGATTCTTTCCAACTATAGTTCACCATCATTAGCAAAGAGGAAGCAGGAAAACAAGTCGGAAGATTAGAAACCTCTATGAGTATATACCTTTTCTAATTTTTTTGACATTTGCTAGCTTGCTAATATTTTTCCTTATAAAAATTCCATACAAGTACACAAAATCTGTCCCTATGATGTGATGAGATAATGTTTTTTTTTGTTATGGAAGGCTGGGGTTTTTTTTGTTCATATGCAACACGTACAATTGTAAAGGGTTTCACTACTACATAACGGGTGGACAAATCCGTTGTCGAAAGCCGGCATGCCGTGGCTAAAACATAGGGTCGGGGTTAGGTCCTTCGTGCGTTGGACCAGCTGATGGTCCAACGCACGCACATACATTCGATTAATTTAAAAAACATCAGAATAAAAACAAACACCAGATTAAAAATACCAGATTAAAAAATTAACGTCATTCGTACGCCATGGATTTTTGCTTCCCCCCCAAATCTCCTGCGCCTGGGGCTTCTCCCGTTGCCACCAACCCCGCCGCTCGGCACTAGGGCTCCGGCCCCTACCCGCTCGGCCATAGGGCTTCGATTGGGTGTTTTGCCCCCTCTGGTGTTCCGAAGGGTTTAGGCCCCGGCATTTTTTCCAATTTATTGTGGGGATCGGCCATGGAGAACAACCACTGTCGTTGGGATATCGACATGGGGATTGCCGTTCGGCATGGAGAACAACCACTGCAGTTCAGGTGGGACTCGACTTGGGGATTGCCCTTTGGTTGTGATCGGAACAATGGCCGTTGGGCTTCATCCGCTGGCAAATAATTTTTTTTGACTCAAGTATATCTTCAATTAATCGAATTAATCGAACGGCTGTGCGTGCGTTGGACCATCAGCCGGTCCAATGCGCGAAGGACCTAACCCCGACCCTAAAACATATTGGATACGGAAAAAAAATCCTAATCCGTGGCCGATACTGTAGTGGCTATTGGGGCTTTTGGCTACGGACTTTTCCATGGCCGATGATCTGCCACGGAATAAAGACCATGGATTTCTGTGGTTGATAAGTAAAATAAAAACTACATAAAACTATCGGCCACAGACTAATCCATGGCCAATACTTTTTTTGGCAACGGAATAGTCTGTGTTATCTGCCACGTTGTGCACAATTTTGAGCACGAAAACAGTGGAAAATAAGTTTTAGCCAGGGATATATCCGTGGCTGAAACATTGAACATCGCGACGGATATACATGTGGCCATTATTCATTGGCCACGGATTTTGTGCACCAAAATGACACATATCGTGCACATAATCCGTGGCCAAATATTTATAGCCACAGACTTTTCCGTCGCAATGTTCTTTGTTTCAGCCATGGACATGTCCACTAAAACCTATTTGCCACGGTTTTTGTGCACAAAAATTGTGCACAAAATCCATGGTTGATGGCTTCTGCCACGAACTAACTATTTCGTGGCAAAAAATAAAATTGGTCACGGATATATTCGTGGCTGATATTTAAAAAAGTTTTTTTATAAAATATATTCTAAATCATTGCACATAATAATATAAAATAGTAACAAAATTATCAAAAAGTACATGTATACAACAATATAAATCCACATATATAATTCCACAAATAGAAATACATGAAAATAATATAAATTAAATGTTAAGAAAATAAAAAAACTAATACACGAAACTAATAATGTATTCATATTACATTATTATACAGGTTCCCATACGGCCGAAATGTAAAACAAAAACGAAAAAACTCAATGCCCGCTACACTCGCCACCGCCATCGTTCCTAAGCCCGCTACTCCTCGCCAAGATGCCATCGCCCCCTCGACAGCCATCGCCCCCTCTGTCAGCCTCTGGTCCAGAAAGGCCTTCTTCGCCACGATGACCCTACCAAAAAATAATATTACGTTAGGCGATAAAACATAAATTTTAAACGAGTAAACACATGAAATTAAAGAGCACGAAAAGAAATACGTATCTTTAGGTATGGGTTTAGCATAAACGAACAGCTGCAAAAAAACCGAAGCCGAACGTAACACAAGCGTGCGCGCACACACAACAACAAAGAACAGAATCAGCTGGGCAGAGGCACCGAGTGGAGCGCGGCGTCGTTGCCTAGTGTTTTGGGCAGCGGCGCACTGATTCTGCCTAGAAATTATGGAAATTTGGGACATATGTTATATATACGACACATGTCACAAATATTATATCTATCTTAGAAATTAGGGAATATTCGGCGTGCTAATGTCCTAGGTGGCATGTTGGTCTTATGTGGCGATGTCACATTGTCACATTGGGCAATGGCACAAGGGTAATTCTCTCATGACTAGGGATGGCAAAATGGGGCGGACATGGATATGCACTATCCATACCCGTACACGCTCAATTTACTCATACCCATACCCGTACCCATACCCGTGATGAGTGAATTTTTGTACAGATGCCAATACCCATCGGGTATACGGATACCCGTGGGTGCCCGTGTACATGCTGGGTATGGGTATGAATATCCATATACCTGCTGGGTATGGGTATCCATACCTGTTACTTGTAAAAAAATTTATTTATACTACAAGCTTTTTGAATTCACTCTGAATATTAGTTTAGTTATTATTGTTATGAATGAGGGAGGCCTTTGGCCTCCCCTCATCTTTATCCCCCCATTACTCCCCATGAAGCTTACTAATGAGGACCTTTGGTATCCCATGTCCCTTGGCATTCCACTATTATGAATAAATAGAGAACCATGGCTTTGTGCCATGGTTACTCATTCTCTTGATTTCCAACACGTTATCAGCACTTTAGCTCTTGTTCTTGAGCTTCTCCTTTTATCCCCTCAAATCACCCTCATCGCGCGTTGGAATCTTGGTTGCTGCGATCCGTTGCGGCGATTTCTGTGCATTGAAGCTCGATCCCTTGGAATCTTTTGTTGCAGCAATCCGTTGCGGCGTTTTCTACGGGGCATCGGAAGCGGGGATTCATTCTACGGATCTAATATTTTTTGACGATCGTCGCTTGATCTATCTGATCTAGAGGTAAAATTATTTTTCTTCATGATCATAATTTTAGCATGCTAAATACGAAATTGCAATTGATCTAGGGGATTTTTAAATACGAAATTGCATCCACTACCTATTGAATAACTAAATTGGGCAGCATCAAACTCAAATTTTTGGGCAAAAATTTCCATTCTAATCAAAAATTGGACCATCACTTAGAAATCAAAATTGATTCCAGTCGAATCAAACTTGAATTTTGGGACAGCCCCTTTTGGTCTTCCCCGGAACAAATCGCCCCACCCCCCTGTCGGGGGTGGCCGCCGCCCCCCTCCCTGGGACCCTAACCCTAATTTAAACATATATTTGGGGAACGGATGTTAATGTTATTCCATGGATACGACCATTCATGGAGATGATGAAATTGACGTGAATACCTAGCATGATGTTATTGACATTAATCGTTCATTTTCAGGTATATGTTATTGGACACGTTAATTTGCAAAACATAAGCTATTAATATGTTATCAATTTTCCACTATTATAAGATCATTATAAGATCGGAATGTTTCATGTATTGACACGTATCGCAATATCATAATGTTTAATATATTTATTCGTGATAACAATTAATATGTTATCGTGGTGTATTGACATTAATTGTTCTCCATGGATGATGATATTCATGGATATATGTTAAACATATATTTCACCATCCAGCAGTATGTGTCAGGTTTGATGTTATTCCATGGATACCGCCAAGTTAAACATATATTTGGGGGCTGTTTAGCTTCTTAAACAAACTCTAACCTTAATTTAAGCGTTAGGGTTCTGTTTAGGGGTATTTTTAATCCACCTCTAAGTGGTAATTGGGCAAACTATTTAGCCCTTTGGCCTGCAGCCCAATACTACAATATTAAAGTTTTTATTGGCTGTTTGGGCCTGAAGCCCTCACATCATAAGCCCAATAGGTTTTAAAAATGCTTACAATCTGATTTATAATCATTTTTTTCAATATAAATTCCTTAAATTTAACAGAAATATCCAAAAAAATCCTGGAAAATTCTGTAAAAATTAGGAAAAATAAAAATGATTATTTTTTGGCAACATTGGGTTGATTTGTTCATGATTTTAATTATTTAGTTCATATTATGTTAATCTCAACATCATGTAAATTATATAAAAATTGGATTAATTAATTTTTTCCTTCACGTATTAATAATTACAAGGACCCTGAGACCGCTCTGTCGTTAGTTACATAACATAACGGGTAATGACGTTTCCCTGTGGTCCAAGTAAATTATTCAACGTAATTATAATATATTATGCTTGCTATACTGAACATACATCTTATGCATGTATGTTTGCGTGGTTGATTTTTATATTGCATGTAGCATATATAAACTGTGTGGATGTTGTAAATAATTCAGTCTTGTGGTTTGGGATTGGCCATTTTGAGATACACCTTTTTATATTCCTCGCTTTCTTTTTTCTGTTTTGAGAGATATTGTAGTGAGGTTATAATGTAAAATGCCAAAGATCGGAGCTTAGCCAAATTGAAGACGGAGATGAAATCTGCATTATGCTGGGACCCAAAATGGGTTTCCAAGTTGTATTTTTCATTTCTCTTTGTATTTCATTTTTTGGACTGTATTCGGACATTTTTGGACATTTTGTTTCTAAGGGTATCTGGCCGATCCCCACATGGCTGTTTATTTACTTTGCGTGAATTTATTTTTTACAAATATTAATTCATGCTTATTTAATTGCATAAATAAATGGTAAAATTAGCGAGCTTTGATTTTGATGTGCTGGATGCGACATGAAAGAACTACCTGAGCTGGCGGGTGAACCTGAAGTTCCACCTACGCTCATTGGCTCTTATGAGTACGATTCTGGCTCCTACTACTGTGCATGCGGCCCCAGCAGCGGCCTAGGCTACTTCAACCGCGACCTCTGAAGCGATGCAGTCATCTGTCTCTGATATAGATAAGGCGAAAGCTATTATCTACATTAGGAGGCACATAGATCGGACCTTAAAAGCCGAATATCTAACAGTAGAGGATCCACTTGAGTTATGGACGGCACTGGAGGCATGTTATAAACATCAGATTGATGTTATACTGCCCCGTGCTAGTTCTGAGTGGAAAAACCTCCGCCTTCGGGACTTCAATTCCGTGTGTGAGTATAACTCAGCACTCCATAATATCACCTCACGCCTGAAGCTGTGCGGTGAAGAAGTCTTGGACCAACGCATGTTGGAAAAGACTTTCACGTCTTTCCATGAAAAGGATGCAATCCTCGTGCAACAGTACCGTGAAAGAAATTTCACGAAATTCTCTGACTTACTCTCCAGCCTCCTAAGGGCGGAGCAGAACAGAGTCTTGTTACTGGCTACTCATAACCTTCGCCCTGCTAGGACTGCTCCACTCCCTGAAGCCCATCTTGTTTCTTCCCAGAAGACGAAGAACTAAGAAGGCCAGAAATTACAAGGGTAAAGCTGTGATGAAACCGGCTAGAGGACCTCCACAGAACAATAACTACAACCATGGGAAGAAAAAGAATACATGGACGAATAACAAAAATGGCCAAACGTCTATTCCCAGGAAGAACTGTGTGGACAAGTGTCATAGATGTGGCATGACTGGACATTGGTTCAGGAACTGCCGCACTCCATGTAATCTCCAGGATCTTTATGAGACGAGCCTGCAGCCTCGTCCTGAAACAAATCTGGTTGAATCTCATCCTTCAACCAAGCTGACCGCAAAAGCCTTCCATCACGACCACTTGCTCGACTGAGCCTTATCTTAGTCTGATTTTATCTTTGCATTTTAAATTCTAGTTTCCTTCACATGTATTTCCTTTTTTTAGAACTTTATGAATGCATATTTAGCTTTATTTTATAAAGTCTATTCATTCTGATATATTGATGAAGTGTGATATATTATGGACAGTGCCTCGATGCACTGGTGAAGCATTAAAACTGCTTCCACATACAACGAAACTAAAAGATGCATCTCCCAAGTTTCAAGGATATTTCATTTAAACGAATATAACTTGGAAACTATGGATAATAATAGTGGATATCTTTATGTAACTCGTCAAACGTATGGCCAGAAGACCATCTACGCACGATTCGTTGGACCCCCGTCGAGTCCATATCATTACATATATTCTTCCTATAGAAAGCCAACTTGACTGAGCACCAGAAGTGCCTTTCATTGCCAGAGTTTTCACCTCTAGGCACAATAGACTTGGTCATCCTTGTTCAGCGATGATGGACGCATCATCAAATGAATCCCTTGGAGAACCTGAAGATTCTTCAAAAGGTTGAGTTTACTTGTCCCCCTTTGTCATAAGGGATAACTTATAGAGAGACATTCCCTCCTGAAAAGTGGGACTAAAGTCTACTGGCTTCATTGAGATAATACATGGTGACCTTTGCGGGCCTATTCACCCCGCAAGTGGACCATTTCGGTACTTCATTGTGCTGACAGATGCATCTACTAGATGGTCTTATGTGTGCCTTTTTGTCCACCGACAACCTGGCTTTCTAAAAAGCTGTTAATGTTGGTAAATTCACTACACATGTCTTTCAAGACTACTGCCAAGCAACTGGAATTGAAATTGTACATCCTGTAGCATGTTCATACTCAGAATGGGTTATCAGAGTTTCTGATAAAGAGTCTCCAATGGATTTCACATCCATTGTTAAATCCCAGTTGCCTGAGGATTTTTACGGATACGCCATACTGCATTCTACATTGTTTATCACGATACGGCCCTCTTGTGGCCATATCTTATTGCTGATGCCGCTTGCTTATGGTTCACCACCAAACATATCTCATTTGAGAGTGTTTGGATATGCTAATATATGTCCCCATAGTACCACGTCTTGATAACTGTGAATTTGATGAGCAAAGTCTCATTAAAATAGGCACGCAGTCTAAGGAAGCCTGAAGATTCTCAGACCATATCATGGGACACAAAAGTCCTAATCTCGTTATGATCCGCATACTATTTCTGTGTGAAGATGAGATCCAGAAGATCCTTCACATTCAGACTAATTTACATCAATTGGCAGATAAATTCACGGACAACCATAAGCTTGTTCGTTCACACGTCCCTGCTGCCAACACCCCAGCTAGGATTGACATCCCCAAAGATGGATGCAATCCACCGGCAGCAAAATTAGCTGTACCTCAATTGAAAAGAGGACGCCCGCCAGGTTTAAAAGATAAAGTTCCTCGAAAGAGGAAGATTCCTGGAGATATTAAAATAATCCCTCCACAGGATGCTGAGCTCAGACCAGCGACCTCTCCCCTCCTGATTTCCCCTGCAGAGGAAACAATAGGAGAAACATCATTGTATAATGTACGTATTGGAGAGGTACTGGAGAGATATAGCACAGTCGTCGTCGACGATTTTGTTTTCGCTATTGCAGTTCACGTCGCTGAATACGACGATGACGTCAACCCACTTTTCTATAGCATAAACTTATAGATTGGCCAAAGTGGGATGATGCAATAAGAGTATAGCTGGACTCACTCTTGAAAAGCAAAGTCTTTGGACCAGTAGTCCATACACCTGAATGTGTAAAATCTGTTGAATATAAGTTGGGTTTTCATAAGAATAAGAAATGAATGAAATGTGATCATTTTCCTATTTCATACTAAGCCTAAATGTCTCTGGAAAAGCTAAGAAATGCAGCTCATGGACGTTGTGACTGCATATCTATACAGCTATATAGATATAGAGATCTATATGAAACTTCTAGAAGGGTATACTCTACCCCCAGAGATGAAAGAGAGACGTATGAACGTCTCCTCTATAAAGGCTTCAAAGATCATCATATGATCTTACGCAATCACTAAAAATGTGGTATAACAGATTTAGCGAATTCCTTGCTGAACAAGAAATCCCTAATAATGAAATCTGCCCATGTATCTTTATCAAAAGAACATGGACATGATTTGTATTAGTCGCCATATATGTGAACGACTTAAATCTAATAGGATTTCCTGCAGAGACCATTGATATATCTGATAGCCTTAAGCATACCTTCGAAATGAAATACCTAGGCAACACAAGGTATTGTCTTGGCTTACAGATTAAACGACTTCGTGGTGGAATCCTTTTATACCTATCATATTCTTCATACACCAGGAGTTTATGAAGAAAGATGTCCATTTGCAATCTATTAAAAATGGATGCTTATTTATGACGCCTTCCAGTCACTGGAAGAGGGGGAGGACATCCTAGGTCCTGAAGAACCTAGCTCTAGTGTACTAGTTACACTCCTTTATCTGGCCAACTGCACGTGTCTCTAATAGAACATCTGCAGTAAAGCTGTTAGCCAGATACAGTGCTGCCCTGGAGAGCACCACTGGACGAAGGATTAGCTGCTTCTGCACAACTTCTAAGGGTCAAAGATAAGCATCCAAGGAACAAATATCGCATATGCAGGTTTACAGACCATCGCGATGACTAAGCACAAATGGCTGGCCACCTCCTAAAGATCTACGCATCATCATCCAAAAGTCTACATCTTCTGAGAAGCTCATCATCCAAAAAGCATATCTAGAATACGCGCATCCAGGTCAAGCAGTACCTTGCAGACACGGTGTAGACTGAGTAAAAGAATACATACGTGGAGTCATCTACCAAACTTCGAAGAGCGTATCACTCCTGAGCGCCACTGTTTTCCAATAGCTGCTAGTGATGATTGTATTTGCTTTCAGAACATGATGGATGTATAGACGAATAGGAAATGATTGTATAAATACATAGGAGATCTGCAAGCCTGAAGCTTGTACAGATCAGGGGGAGTTGTACTCTTTTTCCCTTAGCTATAAGGTTTCCCATTGGGGTTTCCATAGTTAAAGGTTTTAATGATGCAACCTCATTTAACTCTGGACCCTGAAGTGTCCACCTCTAATGAAAGCTGAAAGACATACAAGCATAAGGCTTGTATGGAACAGGGGGAGTAACATGTGGGTTGCACTCTTTTTCCTTAAGCTATTGGTTTTTTCCACCGGGTTTTCCACAGCTAAGATTTTAACGAGGCAAACACGACTACTCTGGATCCAGAAGTATCCACCCCCTTAGCTTTATACGCTAAGACCAAAGTAATGGACGTATAAGGGGGATTGTTATGAATGAGGGAGGCCTTTGGCCTCCCCTCATCTTTATCCCCCCATTACTCCCCATGAAGCTTACTAATGGGGACCTTTGGTATCCCATGTCCCTTGGCATTCCACTATTATTAATAAATAGAGAACCATGGCTTTGTGCCATGATTACTCATTCTCTTGATTTCCAACAATTATTAGTTTAGTTGTTATTTTTATAAAATATGTAATTGGGGTTTATATGTATTTTACTATATAAGAATAACATAATAATATTAAAATGGCCCCCTACGGGTACCCACGGGTATGGATATATAATATCCATACCCGTCCAGTTTTACCCGTGGGTAAAACATAGGTACCCATACCCGTACCCGTGAGTATAAAAGTCTACCCATATCCGTACCCGCGGGTAGAATTGCCATCCCACTCATGAGACCCTTCCTCTTTCTCCCATTTAGTACATTGGCATCGAGCTTTTTCCACTTTAGGTCCCCAGGTTTTTCACGTACCCCCAGATGCTACCGACACACACACCCACTTCCCTCTCATTTCCTTTTGTGTATGGGTCATGCATTCGTTGTGGGGGTCTTTACTCGGAACCCTGTGCACTATATACACATGTAATTTCCAGTGCATATATGAATGATACATATACTCGAAACCATGTGCATATATGTATGATATGATGTCCCTGCGGAATCCTCGATGAAGAAAGTACATGAATATTGGGATGCCGACACATGGATAGATGACCCACATATTGCACAGATCAGGCCGGTTATTGATAAAATAAAGTTGCAATAGGGCGCCGATAGGTGGGAGTGGGCTCCAGGCAATTGTTTTCAGTTCAGACAAGCATGGGAGGGCGTCCGCATACGAGGTACTCCTTTCACATACCAAAAATTAATTTGGTTCCCCAATCACATCCCAAAGATGTCCATAACTCTTCTTAGGGCATTCAAAGGTAAGCTGCTGACCAAAGATATGATGAGTAGATGTGGGATTAATATGCCTACTAATTGTGTTTTATGCGAGGGCAACAATGATGAAAATGTAGTGCATCTTTTCTTTGAATGCATCTACTCCTGCTACATCCTTCGACGTGCATTACTTAAACTGAATATTACATCACACCTTGATACTAGTCTGGAAGAGGTAGGGAAATTCTTCCTTGCTAAGTTTGGCGGTAAGAATGTTTTAAATTTTCTTGGCAAGACCGTCCTAGCAGCATCAGTGTGGTATATTTGGAGGGAGATAAATAGGAGAATTTTTGACAAGGAAGAACGATGCAAGACTACTCTCTTTGAGGAGATTGTTGCAGACGTTAGGGTTGCTCTGAGAGAACAAGAGCCATCTGGCGAGGATGAAGTCGATTCATTAGCCAATTGGACCTTCAGAGACAATGGTTAGAAAACCCAGAGGTTTTGAGATGTTGTTGATTTGCAGTTTTGTGGCCTTTTAAAGGGCAAATTTCTTGGCCTTTTTTATAGACTTTGATAGTGTGAGGGATCAATAGTAGAGAGTGACGACGCTTGTGTCCTATCCTCTCTCTATTGAAACTTCAGGCCTATTAAATGCTATGATGTAACTTTTTGTATTGTACATTAATCAATAAAGAGCTATGCTAACTTTTCAAAAAAAATGTATGATACATATACATATATCACCCTAACCCTAACCCTAGCCCTAAGCGTAGCCCATAACATCGTGATATTTATATGATATCCTCATCATCTTAACTAGTCGGCTCCCAAATATGATATATCATATGCATGATATGATATATATACGCAGACCCATACACATAAGTGTTATAGGCGATAGGCTATATGGTTATAGGTGGGGGGAGAGGGGGTGGGGGGAGAGAGAGAGAGAGAGAGAGAGAGAGAGAGAGAGAGAGAGAGAGAGAGAGAGAGAGATATATATATATATATATATATATATATATAGGAAAATTTTCACATGAGAACATTTCGCACCGTGCGAAAATGTTTTTAGTTTTTTTTTGAAATTTTTTTTTCAAAAATTCTTTTTTCCACCCTCATTATATGTTGTTATACCACCCTCAAAAAATAATCATTGAGAAATAATGTCATTTGGCCTTCGATCAAGGCATTTCATCAAATTCGCACGTTTTGAGACCGTTAAATTTGTAACGGGTGGATGGGTGCTCTAATGCCCAACGGGTTCACCCATTATTTTCCCTGGGGTATATATTTGTATGGATTAAACATCAAAAAAAAAATTTGAAAAAAAAATTTCAAAAACATAAAAAAAATGTTTTCGCACCGTGCGAAAACCCCTTTTTTCGCACCCGAAGATCACTCTATATATATATAGGAAAATTTTCAAATGAGAACATTTCGCACCGTGCGAAAATGTTTTTAGATTTTTTTTGAAATTTTTTTTTTCAAAAATTCTTTTTTCCACCCTCATTATATGTTGTTATACCCCCCTCAAAAAATAATCATTGAGAAATAATGTCATTTGGCCTTCGATCAAGGCATTTCATCAAATTCGCACGTTTTGAGACCGTTAAATTTGTAACGGGTGGATGGGTGCTCTAATGCCCAACGGGTTCACCCATTATTTTCCCTGGGGTATATATTTGTATGGATTAAACATCAAAAAAATAATTTTTGAAAAAAAAAATTTCAAAAAAAAGATAAAATTCTTTTCGCACGGTGCGAAAAGCCCCTTTTTCGCAATGGAAGATTGCCCATATATATATATATATATATATATATATATATATATATATATATATATATATATATATATATATATATATATATATATATAAAGATGCACGAATTGCGGATGGGCGAATGGGGCGACCCTGGGTCCGGCGACACAGACAAATTAGTTCATCCTGAAGACAAGTCCGGCAAGCAATCGGGTGGCAACAAATTAGTTCAGTCCAAGGTCAACTCTGCGGGGGGCACAGCTGGAGATGGGAAGGCCAATCAACAAGGTGATGGTGGCGGTTGGATCTTTGTGAAGAGAAAGGAGCACAGATCTACAAATCTTCACCAGAATCGTTGGGTTTCTACTCGTGGAGGATTTCAGGACAAGAGGAAACAGGTTCGAGTGGGCAATGTCAATGATGCTCAGGTGAGTTCCGGATTTTTCACGAACAAAGCTGTTAAGGGGGATGCTGGTAAGGTGTTTGTGAAAATTCCTCTGCGGCTAAGCTCTCTTGGTCTGATGTCTGCGCTAATAGGCGAACGTATGAGGATTCCATGAGCATGACATTAGTCCCAGCTAAGATTTGGTAAGATGATACGGTTGTTGGTAGAGTCCCCAACTTGCTACTGGAGAAGGGGGTGAATAATAGGAAAACACATTAGTAGGATACGTGCTCGGTGATGTTCCGTACTATGGGCAGATTCTTGCTTGGTTGGAGAGATTGTGGAAGCCCAAGAAAAGATTTCAGATATACAATAAAGAAAATGGGTTCTTCTATTTTAGATTTGAATCTAAAGAAGAGTGCGAGAGGATTCTACATAGCGGGCCATGGCTATTTGATGGGAGATTGGTGCTGCTGAAAAGATGGTGTCCAAAAATTCGACATGAGCGCGACATCCTTACCTCGGTGCCAGTGTGGGTCCAATTACATGGGGTTCCATTAAACATGTGGAACTGGGAGGTTCTTAATATCATAGCTTTTGTGGTTGGCACACCTCTATGCTTAGATCGAGCTACTGCAAAATTGGAAAGAATCACCTATGCTAGGTGTCTGGAGGAGGCGGATGCGAAGAAGCCCCTTCCTAAATTGGTTCAATTGGAGTTGGATGATGGGTCATTAGTCACTATTGATGCCAAATTTGAAGGGGATCCACCTCGATGTAGTCGTTGCATATGCTTTGGGCACTCTGATGTCCAATGTCCAGCTCAAATAAAGCTCCCTTCAATCCAAGTAACCGGAAAGGGAGTTGAGCAAGGATCAATGGGGGTGACATGGATGAATCTGGGCAGAGCTTATATTCTGCAGAAGGGGGGATTGGGTGCGCAAAAAATGCCGATCCTTCTATGGTGGGAGAGGGATCAGGAGGGGAGATGTGGAGGTAATTACTCACAACCAGACTAGTATTGGGGGTAGAGAGTCACAGTCTAAGGAGATTCATGATGTAACTGCAGAAGTTGGCAAGGGAAACAAAGTTACAAACTTGATTACATCATCATATGAAGTTAATAATGAGACTGCTGGGAAGACGTCCCATGAAGGGACTACAAAGGATTTGGGGCATTCGGCCAATGCCTTTCCTGCTACTGCGGATACAAATGATGTCCTAACTAATGCTTGTCTGTCGCTGCTTGATGATACGGCTGGTAGAGAAATTGATACTATGCCTGAGGATGTAACCTATGACAATCCGGAGTGGGATATTGAGCAAATTGAGATGCATCAGGAAAACGAAATGGCCAAGCAAAGGAAGCAAGTAATTAATCCCCAACCCCTGGAACAAGATGTTAAGCTGCAGATTGCAGGAGCAACTCGTAAGAGCTCTAGGCTTGGGAGCCATTCGAGACAACAACCCCCAATCCCCAATCAATGGCGGTTCTCTTTTGGAATACAAGGGGTCTTAATAATTAGGGGAGGCGTGGATCTCAGAGATATGCTTAAGAAACTAAAGCGTTCTGCAGTAGTTTTTTTGGAAACAAAATTGAAGTCTGCTTCAGATAGGAATAAACTCTGTATTCCTAAAAGTTGGAAAACTATCGATAATTTTTCAATTCATAGAGGAGGCCGCATCATCCTAGGCTTCGACCCAATGATATGTCAAACTCTCTCACTCTCCAGTTCAGCTCAGCATATATTTGTACGCTGTGTTAACACGGGTGATTTTTCTTTTGTTCTAACTGGAGTATATGCTCATAATACTAGCACGGAAAGGAGGGAGTTATGGGAGCTCTTAAAGGCTGATGCTGCAAGATTCTCTAATGCGGCTTGGTTGGTAGGGGGATTTCAACTGCGTGCTGTACACCAAAGCCAAGGTTGGTGGGAGAAGATTGGAGGCAAGTATGGTCAGCGATTTTTGTAATTGTATCAAGGATTGCCTACTGCAAGATCTTAAAAGCATTGGGGTCCGACTGAGTTGGTGCAACAAGCGCAAGGGAAGGGTCGAATTGCAGCGCAGCTTGATCGGGTTCTTTGCAATGCAGATTAGATTGACAAGCTGCCGGAATCTTATGTCGAATATATGGACCCTCACACTAGCGACCACTCAACAATGGTGGTTAATCTTCACACCCAGGTACAAGCTGATCCGAAGCCCTTTAAATTATTTAATCACTAGGTAAAACTGTCGGATTTTATAGAGATTGTAGAATCAACCTGTAGTGAATATGTATATGGCACTCGGATGTTCTGTATAGTGGAAAAACTTAGCAGGCTGAAGGCTGAATTGTGTAGTTGGGTGTGAATCCAGCATTCTGAGAACCCCATTCAGATTAAACGCAAACTACTGGAGGATGTGCGGAATATGAGCGAGCTTCATACTAATCTGGATCTCCAAATCAGGGAACATAAATTGTCAAATGAGCTTGCCAATATATTGGGATTGGAGGAAGAGATGTACAGTCAAAAAGCAGGCAGGACTGGTTAGATTTGGGTGATAGAAATACCAAATTTTTCTATAATGCTATGAGAGCTAGACATAGCCACAATAATTTGAGCCATTTGGTGGATGCTAATGGGGTGCTGAATAAAATTCTAGCTACTATATTGCGTACTATCGCGTCATTGTGTAGGAAATTCATTTTGGGTGCAACTAACACATGGGGTTGGGGGGAATCTTGCAAGCCAAAATCGGAAGGGGGGTTGTGCTTAGACTTCTTCCCGAATTGAATTTGGCTTCGGGTATCAAGCTGACTTAGAGATTGCTGAAGGGAAATGGCTTATGGGCAGAATATATGAGAAGCATGTATAAGGATGTAGCTTCGTTTTATGAGGCGAAAGGGAAACCAATGCATTCGGGAACGTGGAAATTTCTCTTACATTGTAGGGGAATTTCGCAGAAGCTTATTACAATGAAGGTCAGGGATGGTAATGGCACACTTTTCTAGCACGACAACTGGTTGCCATGTGGCCCGCTCAAATCCCTTTACGACATTCTGGATGGAGCAAGTAAGCGGAGAGTTCGGGAATATTGGTGTGGTTCGGAGTGGCTGGACGATCCAAACATTCAACACATCAAGCCGTTTCTTCATCAGGTAAAGTTGGTTGCAGGTGCTGATTCATGGGAATGGAAGCCAAGCCCTTCTTTCAGCTTCAAGAGCGCCTGGGATAATGTGCGGCTCAAAAGCCCTCCATTCCTCTACAGCAAGCTGATTTGGTACAATGGTCATATTTCGAAGATGAGCCTAACCCTGATGTGAGCTTTCAAAGGGAAGCTTCTAACAAGGGACATTGTTGCGAAATGGTGGCTTAATACTCCTGGGGATTGCGTGCTATGTGAAGACGGCAACTTAAAGAATAATGAGCACATATTTTTTGATTGCCGCTATTCTTATTACATATTGTGCATGGCATTTCTGAAAATGGTGATCTCTGCGACTATTGGGCAATCTCTGCCGGATGTTGGAAATTTTTATCTATCTCAATTTGGGAAGAAGGGGGTCATGGGAATGCTTGCTAAGACTGTGCTTGCGGCTGTGGTATGGCACATTTGGAGAGAAAGAAATAGACGGGTATTCAACAAATCTAAGAGATGCAAAATCGTTCTATTTGAGGATATTGCAGTTAATGTAAGAAAAGCTCTCCGTAATCATGATCGCAATGATGAGGAAGCTTCAGAAGCCCTTTCAAATTGGGAAATCAGGGATAATGGCTGAAAAGTGTGCACCATTGCATTGCACGCATCTCAGAGATAGAATGGAATTGTTGTAGATAGTGGAATTCATTGTACATAGGTGCTAGATTTGATTGTAGGTGGTGACAGCGCTTGTGTCCTCTCCCCCTCTACTGAATCTTGTATCCTATTCACACATGATTGTTTTGATTTGTATATTACTCACTAGAGATTCTCATTAACCTTTCATATATATATATATATATATATATATATATATATATATATATATATATATATATATATATATATATATATATATATATATATATATATATATATATATATATATATATATATATATATATATATATATATATAGGGTAAAGGGATCCTAAGGTGCCTCTTTAGATTCAATCTAAGGAGGCGCCCTCATTTCTCCCCATCTCCCATATTTTTTTGAAATGTTTTTTCATGGGTTTGTTGTTCACCTTATGGATGATCAACATACCAAATTTCAAGAGATTCCAATACTTTTGAGCCCCCATCTACCCCTTGCAACTTCGTGGAGTTTTTAGCACGTTTTCAGACCGTTGAAGTTGTAAGGGGTAGATGGGGGCTCAAAAAGTATTGAAATTCTTTGAAATTTGGTATGTTGATCATCCATGATGTGAACAACAACCCCATGAAAAAACATTTCAAAAAAAATTGTAGGAGATGTGGAGAAATGAGGGCGCCTCCTTAGATTTCATCTAAGGAGGCACCTTAGATCCCCTTTTTCCATATAGGGTAAAGGGATAGATGGGGGCTGAAAACGGTCTGAAAACGTGCTGAAAACTCCACGAAGTTGCAAGGGGTAGATGGGGGCTCAAAAAGTATTGGAATCTCTTGAAATTTGGTATGTTGATCATCCATAAGGTGAACAACAAACCCATGAAAAAACATTTCAAAAAAATATGGGAGATGGGGAGAAATGAGGGCGCCTCCTTAGATTGAATCTAAAGAGGCACCTTAGGATCCCTTTACCCTATATGGAAAAAGGGGATCTAAGGCGCCTCCTTAGATTTCATCTAAGGAGGCACCTTAGATTTCATCTAAGGAGGCACCTTAGATCCCCCCTTTTCCATATATATATATATATATATATATATATATATATATATATATATATATATATATATATATATATATATATATATATATATATATAGTGATCTTCAAATGCGAAAAAGAGGCTTATCGCACCATGCGAAAAGATTTGCATTTTTTTTGAATTTTTTTTTCAAAAATTCTTTTTTTGATGTTTAATCCATACGATTATATACCCCAGGGAAAATAATGGGTGAATCCGTTGGGGATTAAATCACCCATCCACCCGTTACAAATTTAACGGTCTCAAAACGTGCGAATTTGATGACATGCCTTGATTGAAGGCCAAATGACATTATTTCTCAACGATTATTTTTTGAGGGGGGTATAGCAACATATAATGAGGGTGGAAAAAAGAATTTTTGAAAAAAATTCAAAAAAAATAAATAAAATTTCGCACGGTGTGAAATGTTCTCATTTGAAAATTTTCCTATATATATATATATATATATGGGTAAAGTGTTCCTAGGGTGACTCCTTAGATTAAATCTAAGGAGTCGCCCCCATTTTCTCCCATCTCCCACAATTTTTTTTGAAATTATTTTTCATAGCATTGTTGGTCACATCATGGATGATCAACATACCAAAAATCAAGTCATTCCAATACTTTTAGAGCCCCCATCTACCCCTTGCAACTTTATGTGTTTTTCAGCACGTTTTCAGACCGTTGAAGTTGCAAGGGGTAGATGGGGGCTCTAAAAGTATTGGAATGGCTTGATTTTTGGTATGTTGATCATCCATGAGGTGAACAACAACCCCATGAAAAATAAAATCCAAAAAAATTGTGGGATATGAGGGAAAATGGGGGCGACTCCTTAGATATATATATATATATATATATATATATATATATATATATATATATATATATATATATATAGGGTAAAGTGTTCCTAGGGTGACTCCTTAGATTAAATCTAAGGAGTCGCCCCCATTTTCCCTCATATCCCACAATTTTTTTGGATTTTATTTTTCATGGGGTTGTTGTTCACCTCATGGATGATCAACTTACCAAAAATCAAGCCATTCCAATACTTTTAGAGCCACCATCTACCCCTTGCAACTTCATCGGTCTGAAAACGTGCTGAAAACCCATGAAGTTGCAAGGGGTAGATGTGGGCTCTAAAAGTATTGGAATGAATTGATTTTTGGTATATTGATCATCCATGAGTTGAACAACAACCTCATGAAAAAAAATTCCGAAAAAAATGTGGGATATGGGGAAAATGGGGGCGACTCCTTAGATTCAATCTAAGGAGTCACCCTAGGAACACTTTACCCTATATATATACTAGTCATTACCCGTGCCCAAAGGACACGGTTTATTTAATGGCTGAGTTTTTCTCCCCCACAAATTTCAAGTTCACTCAAATTTCAAGTTTTCCCACAAAATTTCAAGTTTCACCCCAAATTTAAGTTTTTCCCCAAAATTTAAGTCCCCCCAAAATTGTCATTACCACCTAGGACAAACTTGCCACATAGGACAAAGCTTTGTCATAGTAGGATAAGATTCAAAATCTTCATAGAACTGGAAAAAAATGGCCGGAAGGGGTGAGAATAAAAAGTGTGGGTGTGTGTGTGGGGAGGGTCCATAGGCAAAAATACAAAAACCGGGGTTGTATGTGCAAAATACCCCACCTCCTCTTTTATCCCTCAAAATCTCACCTCTTATATTTTCTCTTATTCAATTTCCCTGTTTTATATAATAGATATCCAAATTCTCTTATCCAATTTCTCATGTCCAAATTCACTTATCAATTTCTCTTGATAACATCCGTCTTTTATATAATAGATATCCATTATCCAATTTCTCTTGTCCAATATCTCTTATCCAATTTCTCTTGATAACATCTCTCGTTTGTAATATATATATCTCTTATCCAATTTCTCTTGATAACATCACTCTTATCCAATTTCTCTTGTCCAATATCTGTTATCCAATTTCTCTTGTCCAATATCTCTTATCCAATTTCTCTTGATAACATCCCTCTTTTATAATATGGATATATATATATATATATATATATATATATATATATATATATATAGGGAAATGTGCCTAAGAATGACCTCGGGTAGAGATACCTGAGCACACCCCCGCTGTTCGGGGTTTGTGAGTATTTTTTTTTGAAACTTTTTTTTACAGTAGGTAGATATACTTGTTATGTAGCTCCCCACAAAATTTCAGCTCGATCCGACACCGTTTGAGCCTCCGTTCATCGATTTCAAAAACGTTGCGCAAAACTGTCCAGAATTTGGACAGTTTTGCGCAACGTTTTTGAAATCGATGAACGGAGGCTCAAACGGTGTCGGATCGAGCTGAAATTTTGTGGGGAGATAACAAGTATATCTACCTACTGCAAAAAAAATATTCAAAAAAAATACTCACAAACCCCGAACAGCGGGGGTGTGCTCAGGTATCTCTACCCGAGGTCATTCTTAGGTACATTTTTTGCATATATATATATATATATATATATATATATATATATATATATATATATATATATATATATATATATATATACTAGTCATAACACGTGCCCGCGGGCACGGTTCATTTAAGATTTCCCCCGCGAAATCTTTGTTCCCCGAAAAATTATTTCCACAGCCAAAATTTAACAGAACAATAAAATATCGTAAAAATATTTAGCGACACGGGCACCTTCGGCGCAGAACACCAAATTCTGCGCAAGCGCCTTCGGCGCGGAACAACAAATTTGGCGTCCGCGCCTTCGGCGTGGAACAACAAATTTGGCATCGAACAACAAATTTGGCGCCCGCGCCTTCGGCGTGGAACAACAAATTAGCAGGCGCCTTCGGTACGGGCGCAGAACAACAAATCTCAGGGTATTTTTACGCTAATTTGTTGTTCCGCTAAATTGTTTTTCGCTAAAGTTTTTATTTTGTTTAATTTAATGGATCATACTTCTCCACAATTTTTTCCAAGACACTTTTAATTTCAAAGTTTAGGTTCCCAAGGCACTTTTCCTCCCATTTAATCTACACAATCTTTCCCAAGGCACTTCTAATTTCAAAGTTTAGGTGCCCAATGCACTTTCTCTCCAAATTTAATCTTTACAATCTTTTCCAAGACACTTCTAATTTCAAAGTTTTGGTTTCCAAGACACTTTTTCTACCAACATTTAAGTTTTCACACTAAAATTTTCACAAAATCCAATCTCAACCATTGATTTTCCAAGATCAAATCTCAGCCACTCTTTATCTTGTCCTAGTCAGCCCTAGAATTCAAAAAACGTTGTCAAATGTATAATATATATATATATATATATATATATATATATATATATATATATATATATATATATATATATATATATATATATATATATAGTAGATGATGTGCCCTTTTTCTCTATTAGTAGATGATGCCATTAGTTCCCGCAGTATTCAGCCTATGAGGCGGACATGATCCATTTCTCACCTACTTTTCGCAGATGATCTGTTGCTATTTTGTAGGGCGAATAAGTCCTCGTTTGAGGGGCTAAAAACATTGCTAGCAGATTTCTCTAATATTACAGGATTGAATATTAATTGGGATAAAAGTATTGCAATCTTTAGCAATGGCACAAAGAACCCAACTTGGTTGGCATCCTTGTTGGGCATCAGAGTTGGCTCATCAATCACAACATATTTGGGATTGCCTTTATCTACTAATTATCCAAAGCCTTCTATGTATGTCGGACTGGTGGGCAAATGCAAGAAATGGCTGGAGGGCTGGACATCATCCATGTTATCTATTTCCGGCAGAATAGAACTGGTGAGAACAGTTGTATATGGAATGGTCAATTTTTGGATGCATGCATTCAGAATTCCCAAATCCGTCCTACGCTCTATCACCTTAGTGTGTAAGAGATTCATCTGGGGATCATCGCATACTTGGGCATGGAAGGATATGTGCACTCCAAAAGAGGAGGGAGGAGTTGGCTTGAGATTTCTATCTGACATAAATCATGCGGCTGGTGTCAGTTTGACATGGTGAATGCTTTCCTCACATGGGCTATGGGCAGAATTTATGAAGGACAACTACAGAGACAATGCTTCCTTCTTTGCAGTTAAAAGTAAAACATCGAATTCTGGCACCTGGAAATTTATGCTACATTGCAGGAAATACTCCAAGAAACTTATTAAGAGGATGGTCCGAGATGGCATGACCACTCTATTTTGGCATGACAATTGGCTGACTTGAGGTCCACTTAGTGATCTCTATGATGTCCCTCCCGCAGATAGCAATAAGAGAGTTAGTGAATACTGGTCAAATTCAGGCTGGATTATTGACCATTCCATTGATCATATTCGGCCACTTCTCCAGACTATTAAGTTACAATCTGGTACGGATATGTGGGCATGGGCTCCGGGGCCTACTTTCAGATTCAAAGAGGCATGGAAAGGTACTAGGAGGCAAGGTACTATTTTCCCCTATTCTAGATTAATTTGGTACAAGAACTATATCCCTAAAATGTCATTAAGCCTGTTGCGAGCTTTTCAAGGAAAATTACTCACTAGAGACTTGCTGATTAGATGGGGGGTTACCTCTCCCTCCCAATGCGTGCTTTGTGACGATGGGGGTGGCAGAAAGCATTGAGCATCTTTATTTTGAATGCCCATATTCTTGCTACATATTGCGTAGAGGACTTCTCAAGTTGGGGGCTAAAGATCCTATTGACCCATTGCTTTCAGAAATTGGGGACTATTTTCTAGCCCATTTTACCAAAAGTAACACTATAAGTCTGTTGGCCAGAACCGTTCTTTCCGCCACAGTATGGCATATCTGGAGAGAGAGGAATAGAAGGATCTTTGATGACTCTAAGAGGGCCAAGACCGCACTATTTGATGGCAATGCAGCTGATATCAGAATTGCTCTCAGGGATCAGGAGATTAATGCTCCAGGTGCGGCAAAGGCTATGGCTAATTGGGAGTTCAGGGATAAGGGATAGTTGAATTCATTTTTTACTTGTACTTTTATTTTATTCTTGGTATAGGGTGGAAGATTAGTTAGTTGGGAGTGATGGCGCTTGTGCCCTCTCCTCTCTCTAATTCTTCTTCCCCCTGTAGATACCGTTTGTATGAGTTGTACAGTTTTACCATCTTAATAAAGATCTACACTAACCTTTTCAATATATATATATATATATATAATATATATATATTCAGGACCAGTACTGGGCGATTATGAGCTCCAGCGACAGGGATCCAGGCGGCGGGGTTGGTCGTGACGGGGATCCAAGCGGCGGGGTTCGCCGTGACAGGACTTCCCACTCTAATGGAGGCCATACAATGGCGACAGAGGGCGAGATTGGGAGCACTGATCTACCAACGCGCGTAGACACATCGGGCAAGGACGCAAATGAGGGTTGGAATGTCGTCAACAAGAAAAGGAATCCTGGGCGATTGGGAGGCATCAGGAATTCTCAAGGGGGTATCCATGGCAGAGGTGATCCCCGATCCTCAAAAGCAACAGGTAACAAACCTAAGTCTCATCGAAGTTTTGTATGGCCTGGAAATGTTGTTCACTACCTATATGATAAATTGCCCATGAGGATAAACTTCAGCATTAAAATTGATACGAATGTTGCAAAGCAATCTTGGGTTGAGATTTGTGCAAATTGGCGTACTTACAATTCTGATATGGGCATGTCTTTTGTTGCGCCCCTCGTTAAGGAGGATGGTACGTAGGTTGGCAGGGTGACAAACGCCCAACTGGCGAGGGGGGCGGAGCAATGGAGAAATTCATTGGTTGGGTATGTGCTGGGGGTTGTTTCATACTATGGGAAGATACGAGCTTGGGTTGATAGGTTGTGGAATCTGAAGAAGAGATGCCAGATTTACAGCAGAGAAAATGGATTTTTCTATTTCAAATTTGAAGATGGGGTGAATGTGACAAGATTTTGCAGAGCGGTCCTTGGATGTTTGATGGGAGGCTGGTTGTATTACAGCGATGGAGTTCAACAATCAAGTATGAAAGAGATATTCTGTCATCAGTACCCGTGTGGGTACAGTTACATGGAGTGCCATTGGGGATGTGGACCATTGACATCATGAATATTATAGCATCTCTCATTGGAATTCCAATATGTCTGGATAAGCAAACAGCTAAGAAGGAGAGGATTTCTTACGCAAGATGTTTGGTTGAAGTTGATGCCAAGAAACCGCTAAAAGAGAATGTGGTGCTGGAACTTGAAGATGGCTCCTGTGTCAGTATTGGGGTGAAATTTGAAGGTGAACCTCCAAGATGCACAAACTGTGTCTATTTCGGTCATTCAGTCTCACAATGCCTAGACACTGTCAAGCTCCTTTCAATCCAACCTGAAAGTCTAGAGACTATTGGGATACAAAGAAATGGGAAAGAAATTAGCCTTGAATCCTCGGGGGGGGGGGGGGGGGGGGGGGGGGGGGTAATGCTGATCTATCAAAAAATACACTCCAGGAGAGGGGCTCGAGTTCAGGAGTGCCGAAAGATACGGAAAATCCTACCTCTGTTGACGAAGCTCATTTTGGAAATGGAGTAGGGGAATCAGATGTCCATATCGGCCAGGGAGACATTGATGACAGCACAACTAGCCAGGCATCATTTTTCCAGCCAGTGGAAGGTAGTAAAATGAAGGACACTAATAGAGATGCAGCGCCGGAAGAAGTAAGACCTTCAGATGAGGAGGTCAATGCTATGGACATCGCAGGCTCTAACACTCACCAGGTCCACAAATTCAAGGATAATAGAGTATCAACTACATCACCTATTATCAAATTAGCTCAACGGCCAAGGATTGTAACAACTGATTCTGTGGAGCAGAATATTATTCCAGGGGCTAAACACCAAGCTACTGAAATCCATCCCCAAGCTTATTTACCAAATGTGGAGCAGAATATTATTCCAGGGGCTAAACACCATTCATCACCTTCATCCAATGAAGATGATTTTGACCCGGTACTGGATAGAATGCCAGAACTAATGACAATCCCAAATCCAGATTGGGAGATTGAGGAGGAATATGGGGGAATCAATACAAAAGCCGCAATGGAAGAGAGGAAACTTACCTTGAACCACCAAACAACTGTTGCTAACGTTAGAAAAAGCGCGAGCCTGAAGGAGGGGCGTCAAGCGTGGCAAAACAAATCTCTTTAATGTCAGTATTCCTATCGAACACCCGGGGTCTTAACAACTCTGTAAGGCGTAAAGACTTGAGAGATAGGCTCCATTTTCTGAAACCTTCTGCAGTGGTGTTATTAGAGACAAAATTGAAGCCTGATTCTGTGGTTAGAATGACTTGTTTACCAAAACATTGGACCCTCCTTGACAACTTTGATACTCATAAAGGTGGTCGGATTATACTGGGGTTTAATTCGCTCATCTGGCAAGCACAAATGGTATCCTCCTCTCCCCAACATGTTACGGTACGTTGCTACAATGCAAGAGGGTTTTGCATGATTTTAACAGTAGTATATGTAATGCCCTACTAAGCTACTGCACACGTACTAGAGGGGGGTGGGGTGAATAGTACTTTAAAATAATCAAAATAGTTATTCCTAATTATTGTGCAAGCATACAAACAACAATGCGGAATAAACAACAATCAACAAGAATTATCAAACGCAAACAAAACATGTAACGGGTTCGGATCCACCCAAGTCTCCCCGACTTGTTCCCGGTGATCATACGTCCTAACCACCCGGATCCCCTCCGGATACTTGAGTTAGAAACCCTAACTCAAGATTTAGCACTATGAAATTCTTGTGAAAAACCTTCACAAGACCAAATCATACACAATGAACATGTGACTCCCACAACCCGGGATCACACACTCTCTCACAACCGAGAGACAATTCAAATATTAAAGTAATTGAAATAATGAAATAACTTACCACAAAATCATATGCCTTGAGTAAATCTTACCAAATTAGGGCAAGAAGGATTTTGATGAGGAAGATGTCTCCAAACCCTAGCTCCAAGAAGATGACCAGTAATGGAGACCTAGGGGGAGATGGTGACCTTGATTCAAGCTCCTTGGCTTGGAATGCTGACAATGGAGAGAATCTCTCTTGAGGAATTTGGCTCAAAGAGTGAAGGGAGACATTCTTGGTGAGGAGAGAGAGAGCTTGGAATTAGCTTGAGAAAACTCTTCTCTTAGGTCTGAAAATACTTGGATAATGGACCTCTCAACTTGCCTCAAACGAATTAGGTTTGTATATATAGGGGCAAGAAAAATCGTGTTCAAAAGATTCCCAACGGTCATATTTCTGAAGCAATTAGTCGGTCTAAGAAGGATCACTGACCGACTAGATTGCCAACTAGTCGGTCGGTGATTCTTCATGAACCGACTAACATGCTTACAACCAAACAAGGAAGTTCCAGGCAACATGAACTAGTCGGTCTAAGAACAAATGCTGACCGACTAGTTTATCAACTAGTCATTCGGTGAGTGTTCTTTGACCGACTAACGGATGAAATAGTATAGGCTGGATACAAATACAACTAGTCGGTTTAAGACCAAGTTCCGACCGACTAGTTTCTCAACTAGTCGGTCGGTCGATGTGCTTTGACCGACTAGCTGTAAACAGTAACTATGGCTGTACAGAGAGAGCTCAACTAGTCGGTCTAAGAAGGATTCCTAACCGACTAGATCGTCATCTAGTCGGTCGGTGACTCTTCTTTGACCGACTAATTGATCAACAAATCTGGGCGGAAATGAGCAAGGCATTCTAGTCGGTTCAAGAAGCTTTGTCGACCGACTAGATCGTCATCTAGTCGGTTGGTTCTTCTTCTTGAACCAACTAACATGCACTCGAAGCCGAGGGAAGAAGCGATAGGCTTCGGGAAAGTTTCTAATGGCTTCTATGATAATCCTAGCTCTAAGATATGAGCGAAATGAAGATTATAATGTAAGTCCTACTCAAGGCTTAACATTCTAAACTATGAAGCTAGAAGACAATAAATAATACATGACGAACCGTCTTCATAAGCTTCAATTTTCGCTCTTGACTTCAATAAAACTCCTTGGGCTTCAACGAAGCTTTAGGCACACGATCACGCGTATTGAGAAGTCTTGAGACGTCGCTTTTGATGTACGTATTCTTTTGGCGACGATCTTCATAACTGCGCTCACAAAGTGTTAGTACGAGCTATTTATGTTTGCTCATCATCCAAAACCAAATCTGGGGAACCAATACTCAACAGTATATGCTTTCAACAACAAAAATGACCGAAAAATTCTGTGGAATGAGATGATTAGGGAAGCGAGTAACATCCGGGATGAGGCCTGGCTGGTCGGAGGTGATTTTAACTGCACCTTATTTACAACTGATAAGATTGGAGGCCGAAAGTTGGAACCCAAAATGGTGGAGGATTTCACAAACTGTATTTCATATTGCTCCCTTCACGAGCTAAAAAGTACATGCCCTCGTTATAGTTGGTGCAATAAGCGCATGGGAAGTGAACGGATAGCGGCCCAGCTGGACAGAGTATTTTGCAACGATGTGTGGACTTCCAAATTGGCTGATTCGTATGTTGATTATCTTCACCCCAGTACAAGTAACCATGCGCCTATGATGATTAATTTGCATCCAGAGGTTCCTTTTGACCCAAAACCTTTTAAATTCTTCAACCACTGGATGAGATGGACGGGATTCAGGGAGCTCCTGGAATCAAACTGGAACCAATATATTTTTGGCACTCCGATGTACTGCATTACTCAAAAGTTGAGACGCCTTAAGGAAGAAATCCGTCCTTGGCTAGACTAAGAGCTAAGGCCGAAAGTATCCCAACCTGTAGGCGTCACTTGGAAGAGGTCAGGACTATGGCGGGCATTCACAATTCAAGGGAGCTGCAACATAAAGAGCACCAACTTGCAAAAGAGCTATCCAATCTCCTAAGGAATGAAGAGGAAATGTTTCGCCAAAAGAGCAGGCATGAATGGATGATTCTGGGGGATAGAAATACGAAGTTCTTCTATTCAGCCATGAAGGCAAGGCACACACAAAATAATCTATATCATCTTGTGGATGCGGAAGGGGTTCAGAATAAATCCTATGAAGAACTAAAGAATGAAGCAGTCAGGTACTATAAAGAATTATACACTCAAATTGATTACACACATGATTTTACAGACCTTACTCCTAAGTGTAAGGTATCACCTGAGGAGAAATTGTGGCTTGATGAAGAGTCTCTAAGGAGGAGGTGAAGATTGCTGTATTTCAAATTGGAGTGGATAAATCTCCAGGGCCGGATGGGTTTAATGGGTACTTTTATCATCACAATTGGAGCGTGATTAATGAAGATGTCACCAAAGCTGTCCTTTCTTTCTTCAAGACGAGGAAACTGGTCCGACAGGTAAATCATACTTTTCTTACTTTGGTTCCAAAGAATCTTAATGCCACAGGGCTGGGAGACTACATGCCAATATCCTGCTGCAACGTACTTTATAAAATTATTAGCAAAATACTATGTAACTGTCTCAAAGAGGTTATCCATAAGTTGATCTCACCAAATCAGGCAGCTTTTTTTAAAGGGGAGGCTATTATCAGACTGTGCTCTACTGGCCCACGAACAAATTAGAGACTTTAGCAACCCCATGGGAGCCAGAGCGTACATCAAATTGGATTTAAGAAAGGCATCTGACAGCGGGAATAGAGAATTCGTCTACTATATCTTGCAAAAATTGGGGATTTGTCACAACTTCATCAGCTGGATTAGGGAATGCATTTTGATACCCATGTTCTCTGTTATGATAAATGGAAGCCCAGTGGGTTACTTTAAGGGCAACCGAGGGCTAAGGCAAGGAGATTCACTCTCCCCACATCTTTTCGTTATTGTGATGGAGGCTTTCTCTCTCATGATAGGAAAAGCCTTCGCTAGCAGTGCAATTCATCCCATGCGTCGTGCAGGCTCTATCTCTCACCTTTTATTTGCTGATGACCTTCTGATTTTTTGTAGGGCAAATAGGCACTCTTTTTATGGTCTCAAAATCCTCTTAGAAGAATTCTCCAAACAGACAGGGCTTCATATTAACTGGGACACGAGTGCTGGAATTTTCAGTAAAGGAGCCAAACAGGCTTCAGGATTATCAGAATACCTGGTAATTAAACTATCTACAACAATCACTACTTATCTTGGACTCCCACTTTCTTCCAAATATCCTAAAGCACCAATGTTCAGCAGGTTGATTGATAAGTGCAAAAAAAGACTAATGGGATGGAGCTCGTCTACTCTATCAATTTCAGGCCGAATTGAATTGGTAAGATCTGTAATCTACGGCATGGTCTCATTCTGGTTACAAGCTTATCATATGCCAATATCAGTCGTGCGTGCAATATCCTCAGCATGCAGAAGGTTTATATGGGGCTCTACTCGTGTATGTTCTTGGAAGGAAGTTTTCACCCCCAAATCGGAGGGCGGAGTGGGTTTAAGATTTCTACCTGATCTAAACATGGCTTCGGGTGTTAGACTTACATGGCGTTACTTCTTTGGCGAAGGACTATGGGCAAACTACATAAGGGGAAAATATAGTCACCCTGACCACTTCTTTGCAGCTACGGGTAAACCCATGGAATCTGGAACATGGAAGAGGATGCTTCACTGTAGATCTTGTAGGGAAATATACCCTCAGATCATTTGTATTTGATGCAAATGATAATTTAAGCCTAGATAGGGACTATTTTGCATTTGATGCAAAAGTGATTAAATGTGTTTTAAATAGTTTAAGACAATATATAATAATATAAACGCAAGGAAAAGTTCACGGGTAAGACGGGAATGTCCCGGTCTAAACCCAGATTCGAACGGCGTCCAAATCGGACGCCAGATGATCAAGTTAGAGCCAAAACAGCCCATTAGATCAGACCGGGTCAGACCAGGCTGACCCAGGCCAGACCAAGTCTGGCCTGGGCACCTGGCCAGACCTGGCTAAGCCAGGAAGCCAGGGCCCAGGGCCTGGGCACAGGCCCAGGCGCTGGACGCCTGGGCCTGCGCCCAGGCGCTGGGCGCCTGGGCCTGCGCCCAGGCGGGCCTGGGCGCCCGCGCCTGGGTGCGTGGGCGCCCGTGCCAGGCCTGGGCACCCGTGCCTAGGTCTGGCAGGCGCCCAGTCAGCCCCTTTTGGCTGGTGGGGCCCACAGGCTGGGCCCCACCTCAGGGTGCAGAACCCTAGATCTAATGGCAGATTTTGACGGCCAGTTTTTGCGAAGAACTAGCCGTAGGCTGAACTTTGAGCGATTACTTGGAGGGTCAAGCGAACTCCGATTGACAAACGGTTTTTTCCTATGCGTTCACCGTTGAACACCCTTCAGATTGATAGGTTGTATCAATCATGAAGCTCAACGGTTAGGGAGTTAAAATTCACGGAAGTTTGCACTTTGTGAAGGGCAAACTAAATTGAATTTAATTAACTCTAAAATTAGTCCCACATCGGATTTTGAGAAAAGGGGAGAGTCCGCCGCCTCTATAAATAAAGGCCCCCCTTCCTCCAAACTCGTCCCAAGCTCTAGATCTGAGCGGCTCTCGTAAACGTTGGAGCACGCTCGGATCTAGGCTAAAATTAATATTTCTCTATCTCCCTAATATTTCTGCCTTACTTTTGAGGGCTCTACCAAAGCTGCAAAGGAGTTCGGATTCGGATCCGAAATCTAGGCGGAGGTTTCACTAGCGTGAAACTTTCTTCGGCGCGTGGTTGGCTCGGCGACACGGGATTGATTGCCTCGGGATGCGGAACGGTTCGAGGAGCGGTTCGGGGAGCGGTTCGAGGAGCGGCTCGGCGTGGGACGGGAGCGGCTCGGAAGACGGTGCGGAACATCTCGCCTGCTCCAGGGCTGAGATTCCGGGTATGTGTTTAATTAAGCATTAGTTTAATTTAATCGCAGTAGGCTAGATCCTTCTTGGGATGGTCAGACCCATCCCAAGTCGGCATAGATCTTGGGTTAGGGTCTTGGACCTTAGGGTTAAATGCTAATTAGATTAACATGTTTATTTTTCCGCTGCTTTTCTGTCTATGTTCCGTCCGACTTAGGACGTGCATAGAGTTTTTGTGCCATAAGGGTCCCAGGAATTCCCTACAGTGGCATCAGAGCTTGTTGAGCTTGAGTACGGGTTCTCGGGTTATGAGCCGACCCGAAGTAATCTCTCTTACCGTACCAAGTCCCGATAAGATGGGGATCTTATAATGGGTTGGGCATTGTCGATAGGCATGCCGTAAAACAAGTTTCTGAGGTATCTTGTGACGGGTCTAGGGTGCCATGGATGATGGGCCTTAACAGCGTCGCAATGATATCAGAGTGATACCCTACAGTGGTATCAAAGCTTTGTATGCGTTACGATCTAGCCTGCGATTTCTTTAAACACATGAAATGCTTTTAAATACATTTAAAAATGTTTTTAAAGTTATGAGATAAATTTTAAAAATGTTTTTGATGTTTAAAAATCTATGTGATAAATTTTTGAATATGAAATTTTTTTAAATGACGTTTTAAAATTTATGTGATAATTTTTAAATCTAATTTTAAATCTTTTAAAATTTATGCGATAAGTTTAAAGTGCCTAAAAATTTTATATGATAAATTTTTAAGCATGAAAGTTTTTAAAAAAATGATGTTTTAATTTTATGAGATATTTTAAAACTGATTTTAAAGGTTAAAATTTTTATGCGATAAATTTTTTAAAGTAGCATGCAAATTTGTGATTTTAAAAACAAGTTTTTTTTATGAGATAAAAATAAAATATTTTTAAAATCATATTTTAAATTTAAATGTTAAATTTATGTTTGCATGCTAAAATTGTTTATGTGATAGACATTGTTCTATTTAAATTGTTAAATAGTTGTACACTTTTATTTTATGCGATAAAATTTGTGTAATCTTATGCTAATGGCTATGCATAACCTTGTCCCTTATTTGATAACACAAGACATCCCTTTAGGTTAGCCATTAAGAAATGATTAAAATTTATTAATTGAATTTTAATGACATGCTATGTTTTAATAAAACATTAACAACACTCCAAGACCTAATTCCTGATTAGGGTAGTCCTTGTAATGATTTTTTAGTTCTAATTGTTATAATTAATTTTCATTAAAGGACTTCGCTTTTAGCGTTGGTTAATAAATTTATTAAAATCCTAATAATGAGTAGGATAGCACGTGAACCTTATAGTTGATAAGGACTTAATAAAAGTTATTAAACAAATCCTAAAATTTTGAATTTAAGGATGCAACTAGTTGATAGGATTAATTAGTTGTTAATAAAAGCTGTTTAGTCTATGTCATACATACAAAAATGACAAGCTTCATTCAATGGACCATGATCCAGTCAATGTGCTTGGCTAAGAGTTCTGGATCACACTTTAAGGGATAGTGATCCTGGCTTAGTCAATTCCCTGGCTGTGTTCCGCTGGACCGCAATGTCGCGAATCATGATTGTATGACACCCTGAACTATATCTAAGTCAAATACGTTAATGATCTTTTTCAAGATTAGCCATAACCCTCCTTGTTTTAGGGGTTGGCAACTATAGGACCCGTGTTATAGTTGTTGAGCTACACTCAAGCTTGACATGGCAACCCTGTAGAAACCAACTCCTTAAATACATAAGATGAAATCTTGACTGACCCAGACCGTCGTCTCGTACCCCGAGCGCCGGCGTAAGTTAATTCAACGATGTAGTCTGACTTGATGTAGTCTAAGACCTGACCCAAACCGACGTGTCGTGAATACACCGAGCGAAGGGGCAAGTCAGGCTAGACGCGAAAACAAGGGTCCGACTAGACTAAACATTGTGATTTGGATGAGCACACTCATGATCACAAATGGCTAGGGGTAAAAACCGAATAAGAGAGTCATATCTGATATGATCGATGAAGAGTCATCTTCCGATCGCAGAGTCAAGCAACTTGTTGAGCTACACTCAAGGTTGTTAGGCTCAAGGCGATTGGACCTCTTACCCATTAATTTTAATTCGATTAAATCGTTCGTTATTAAGCTTTGAAACGTTCGTAAAAATAGTGGGAGGATATAGATAGACAAAAGCCAATCTACCTATATTTAATTTTGAACATATGCTAAACTAGGGCAAGACTATGTTTACCGAAGGAATCAACTTGTAATATTTTTAAGTTAACTGATCAATTAGGTTGATTAAATTGAATATCAAGTTAAATTCTAATTGATAGAATTAAAACTATATTCTCGTTGACATAAAAAATGACCTTCTAAAGAACAGACTTAAGAAATACGATTTCATTAAGTTCTGGGTCCAACAAATAAATTCACACTACATGTCACTCGTCTCTATATGAGACAGCTTGAACATATAGGATATTCTGTAACGGTCGGTTTCCGATCGTACTTTCTTTGTGCACGTGCTCTTGATCGTGCACATGTTTATTTTAGACTTTATTTGTTTTTGAACATTATTGTGTGATATGTCGTTGTGATCGTCTCTGAGGGTATTAGATTATGGAACTATTTTGGAACGACATTTCTCGAGTCGTTCTTCTACGATTCTATCTTATTTGATGTGACGTTACGACTTTCTGTTTTGACGCGAGACGTTTCTATTTTTAGTTTCGTCTCTCGACGTCGAAATTTAGATCTGTCTTCTTCGTTCTCTTTCTTTCGTCGCCCCAATCACCTAAATATTTATTTTACAATTTTTGGACTTAATTTGACCTATTTTCCATTTTGAGTAAGTTTTAAATAATTTTAAAACATACTTTTATAAGTATTTTAATGATAATAAAATTCCTATTTAAATCTAACACTTTAAATAATTTTTTGACCAAGTCTCATATCTTTTGGCCGCACACATCCATGCGAGAGGGTGAGGGAGAGTTAATTTTAGTTATTTTAATTTTTAAATTATTTTAATTTAATATTAAACCCTAGCCCTAACCCTAAACCCCCTATTCTATTTAAATAAACCCTAGACTAAGTTATTTTCGCAGCCCCACAAACCCTAGCCGCCAAAACCCTCTTCCCAACTTTCGCACAGCAGCTGCAGCTGTCGTCCCCCGCAGCCGCTCGGCCAGACCGACGGCTCCCATCGGTCTGACCGAGGCCCGCTCCCGCATCGCCCCGCTTGCAGCGCATCCGCTACAAGCCCCGCAGCCGCTCGCTACGACCGAGGCTTTCTCTCGGTCTGACCGACAGATCGCCCCGCATCCGCACCCGCTCCGTTGTTGCAACCCCGCATCGCTGCACACCCCCGCTCCCTGCTGTGACCGAGACTTCCTCTCGGTCTGACCGAAGAAATCCCCCGCTCCGCACGCTGCAGCGCTCCGTTGCAGCCGCTCCGCTGCAGCCCCACACCCGCTAGTGCTCGACCAACGTTCCCCTCCGCAGCGGCCCGCTGCGACCGAGACCCCGCACTCCGCTGCATCCGACCGACCTCGAGCGCTGTGATCTCTCGGTTTGACCGAGAGATCCTCTCGCAGCGGCTAGTGTCCGACCGATGGCCGATCGTCGTAACATCGATTCTTCCACACCAACTCCTGTTGTGGGCCCCCAAGTTCTCCAGAAGTGTTGTGGGTCCCCATTTGACCCCTAGCACTGCTGTGGGCCCCACTTGGGTGTTCTACTTCGTGGATTTGTCGTCTACGACGTTACGACAAGTCGTAGGCCTTCGTCGCAAGTTTCAGCTTTTGGGAATTCGTGCGTGGACCAGATTTGACGCCGAGGAGTTCTCCGTTCAGACACGACTTCCATCCTACGACGAACTCCGGTAAAGGTTGGTCCCCCAAACTCGTAGAAACCCCCACAATAGCTGATTGAACCCTAAACTAAAAGTCGACAATTTGAACTAAAATTTATTTCCAGCACCAGTAAAACGTTGTACAAACATAGAACATCGACGAACGGACTTTTTGACTGTGCACATAGGATAGATCGTCGATTAGGCTGAAACATCAAAATGTGACTTTTGACGAATAGGATAGTCCCGATAACCTAGAAACGAACCCTAATAGGATTTGATGAAATTCAGACCTGACACAGTCGCCGTGGCGCTATTTCAGACGGACTTCCACGGACGAGACGCTTGGACGAGACGCTTCGGGAGGACGACACACTCGCCATCGCAGGCAAGTGTATCCCACTTGCACTTTTGGCGGTGCTTAGGCCTTAGTTGGTTAGAACTGATAATTGTGAACAAATAGAACTGGACGTGAAATGATAGCGTCCGGGACGACCCTTGACGGCTTAGACTTGACGACGAAGTCTGAGCCTGACAACAACAACTTTTGACATCGTAGGGCTATCATGTGTGTGCGTGTGTGTGGACACCCTAGAATAACCCTTCCCGTCTTGTCCCGTCCCGTCCCGTCTTGCACAGCCTGCGGGTAATAGTGCACTTACCAGTGAGTGGGTGATCCCTTGTACTGATACACAGCCCAGAGGGCAATAGGGCACTCACCAGTGAGTGGGTGATCCCTTGTCGTGATACACATCCAAGAGGGCAATAGGGCACTCGCCAAGCTAGAGCGAGTGATCCCTTGTCGTGCTTGTCTTGTCTTGTCATTCTTGGGGTTTGGGGTTGGGTTGAGCGTACGCACGACAAGAGGGTCTGATCCCCCTCGAACCGTAAGGCGGGAACCCTTTCGTGTCTCACTTGTCTTGTCTTGTCTTGTCCCGTCACGTCCCGACTTGTCTTGACACCTGTAGGTTAGTCCCGTAGTTGGTAGCACACGCTACGACTACTACTTGCTACGCTTTACTTTCCTGCTGCGTTGTAACGGTCGCTTTTCGATCGCACGTATTTTGGCGTGTATGGTTGCTTCATGTCCATGATTTTTGTATTTGATTTTTTTATTGCTATTTTCTGTAGCTCAAATGCGCGATTGAACCCCGTTCTTGCGATCCTCACGGAGGCGCGCCGCGCGATCACCCTAGTACCTTCCTTTTATTTTTTGGGATGTCTGTGAACCATTCTGCATAGCACACTATTACTATTAAAATCTGTTTTTTTAATTACAAACTGTTGTAATAATGAGACCATGCGTTCTTTTTGAAACAAACATAATATTATAATTAACTTCAAACCTTAACATTATTTACCCAATACTCTAAGAGCTGTGGGTGTTTTCAAAAGAAAATCAAATATTTTTTTAATAACTAACTTTATTAATTAAAAAAAACAAACCTAATTGATTTTCTTTACATTGAATCCTAACAGACTTCTCCCCCTCAATCCCACGTCAGCACACCTCTCCCCAAACTGTTCTCCCCACGTGATTCCCTCCTCTACTCTAATATAAATAGCAACCTAGGTCTCCTATTTGATCAGCCAACCCTAGGGAAACTAGGGTTATCAAATTTTCGAGCCGCACAAAAAAAAAATTCGTCTACAGCCTATACCTACTTTCTTTGCTCATTTTTGTCATATCACTATCATACTCTAAACAGGCCGAAACCCACGCTGGCCTTTTCCCGTCGCCGGCCACCGACCCCAACGCCTCCGCCCGCGCACCCTCCTCAGCTGCCCACACCGACCGTCGACGGCCAGTTCTCCGCCTCCCGAACCTCCCCGAACCACTTCCTCCGCCCTACTCCTCCTTCAGCAACCGCCGAAGCCGTCTCCGCCCCAGTATGCCGTTCGCCATCTCCAGCAGCCCGCACGTCCGATCACCACCGCAATATGCCCTGCCACCCCCTCGAGGCGTCCTCCGACCACGCTTCGCTGTCGCACGCCCTACGATCTCTCACCGTCTGATCGCCGCCTCCCCTCGCTTGATCTCCCCTCCGACTGCAGCACAATGCCGAGGCCTCGAACGCCCCTCCCTCTGCCAAGGCCGCAACCCAACGACACCAGCGCCCTGCACCGCCTAGACTGCCGCCTCACTCGCCGCTCACCGTCATCTACAGTCGTCACTCTCACATGCATGGACGACACAAGGCAAATACATGTACGTTATTTTATATGCATGCATGAGTTATAATAAAATGAAGTTAGTATATTATGTTAGACATCCTATAAAAATATAACAGTACCCTTAGTTCTTTAATGGTTTCAGTAGGTTTTGGTTGATTATATAGGTTGGTCTTATAATTAAGTTAGTTTATAGTTAATAAATATTGGTGTATTAATATTAGCTGTATATTACTTTCGTTTTATCAATAATTAGTTAACTTACTAAGGCTATCAGTAAGTTGGTTTCATGACATGTATGTTAGTTTGTGTATAAACGCTAAATTACAGAACATGTATCAGTAACTGTGTGATAATAAGTTAGAGTTGATAAGTTATAGACCTATGGTTTGACTTTATATATTCATTGACGCAGATATAAGGCGTCTCCCGCTACAATCACCTGGATTTCCCAAATCTATCCTCTTCTTCGCAAAACAGTCCGGTTCATCGCCGCCGGCAGTTGCTCCGGCACACAACAGGCGAGCGCGACCCCTTCGACCTCCACCAATCCCTCGCAGCCCGTACGTCGAGGAGTCCACGGACGTCGCTGATTTCGCGCGTTTTCCTCGACGTCGTAGCCGTCGCCGTGACGCCTCATTGCGCTACTCGCAACCGAAGCGATCAGACGCTGTACTCGATGCTGTGACATCTCGCTGCGTTACCCGCAGCCGAGACGATCCTGAGACGACCCTTACTGCGCTACCCACAATCAAGGACACGAGCACCGCTACCGTTTCCAGACTCGACATCAGATTCGTGCGCGTTCGTCGCACCAGGTTAGCCCTCTCACTCGTAGCAACCCCCACCGTAGTTCAATCAAACCCTAAACTAAAATTTGACAACTTGAACTAAATTTACTTTCAGTATCTGAAAAACGCTGCTCACCGTAGAAAGATCGACAATCGGACAACTTTTTCTGTGCACATAGGGTAGAAGTCGATCTAGGTTGAACGAAACACCAAAATGTGACTTTTGACGAATAGGCTTGTCCCGTCAATCTAGAAACAAACCCTAATAGGAATTATTGAAAAACGCGACCTGACACCGTCACCGTGAGCCTATTTCAGACGGACTACCGCGGACGAGACGCCTGGACGAGACGCCCGGACGGACGACACACTCGCCACCGCAGGCAAGTGTACTCACTTGCTCTTTCGGCCGTGCCTTGGCCTTAGACTGTTAGAACTATTAAACTGTGAACAAAGAGAACCGGACGTGAAATGATAGCGTCCGGGATGCCCCTGACGACTTAGACTTGACGACGAAGTCTAAGCGTAACAACAACAACTTTTGACACCGTAGGGTTATTTTGTGTGTGCGTGCGTGTGGACACCCTAGAAGAACTATCCCTGTCGTGTCACGTTATGTCTTGTTTTGCACAGCCTGCGGGCAATAGGGCACTCTTCGAGTGATCCCTTGTACGGATAAACAGCCTGTGGGCAATGAGACGCTCACCTAGCAGAGTGAGTGATCTTTGTTACGGAACACCTACGGGAAGCTCGGCACCCACCTAGCAGAGTGAGTTTCCTAGCAGACCGAGAGGACAGAGACTCTCACCTAGCAGAGTGAGTGGTCCTATACAGTAGTACGGTTTCACCTACGAGGCGTTCATCGCTCACCTATTAGAGTGAGAGATACGCTACTGATCGTGGGGATAGAGGCACTCACCTAGCAGAGTGAATGGCCCTATATTGTCTTGTCTTGAGCACTGGGTTTGGGGTAGGGTTGAGCGTGCGCACGGGGAGAAGGTCTGATCCCCCTCGAACCATAAGGCGTGAACCCTTCGAGTCACACGTGTCTTGTCTTGTCTTGTCCTGTCCTGTCTTGCTGGTCTTGTCACGTATTGTCACGACCCGTTTAGGTTAGTCCCGTAGTCGGTAGTACACGCTACGACTACTGCTTGCTACGCTTTACTTTCCTGCTGTGTTTTCTTCCTTTTGATACTCTGTTATAACCTCAGCATGCTAATCAACCAGTAAACTGTTGTTTAATAGTTCGGTACACTTGCAGTAGAGTCTAACCCTTTTTGTAGACTTTACCTGACGTACAATTCCTCTTTTTTTGGGTGCTGTCCGTCAGATGTTGAGCTAGCGTACGTTGACGAGGCGGACTTGCCAGAGTACTTGGAGCCCGAGGAAGTCGACCCAGAGTACGTGCCCGAGGAGGACCAGAGCCAGAGGACTTTTTCGTCGCTGCCTTCGGAGGTTACTACTTTTAGCTTCTCTCTTTCGGTAGTTGTTTCCATGCTTAGGCTTCCCTCTTTTTAGACTTTTGTACTCGCTGGATATTAACTCTTTATATTAATGAATGCAATTTTCTTTCTGTACTTTCTGTTGTTCCGAACTTTATAAATGCAAGAACCTGAAAATTTTAAAATGGTACCTCCCTACAGACTCTTATTGGGTTCGAGCTTCACAGCTCCGGCCTAAGCGAACCTTGTCACATTTCGCTTCTGTCGTTTTGGGAAGCGGGGCGTGACAGGTTTTAGTGGTGGCCCATGAAGGTCCTGCAAAAGTTCGGAACAATAAGAGTATCGCATTCATTTAATATCCATGTACAAGTCTAAATTAGGTTTTCCCAGCCTTACATAGTAGGAGGATTTATATAGATGTTCAGGAGATAGTCAGACGCCTTGGTTAAGATTTAGACATATTCGTCTTAGGATAACTTAGTAGCACTCCCTGGATTCTGGCCGTGTTAGATTTCTAGAGCCCTTCTTTTAGTCGTTCGCTCGGGTCCATCGACTTCGGGCCCAGCAGAACGTAATCTTGATTCTTTTAGGAACTTTTCCTGAGAATCTCTCTATTACAGTCTAGTTCATTAGACGGTTTTGGTGCTGAGTTCTCCTGATCTTTAGACGGCCCGATAAATAGAATCCCTGACTTCTAGCGCCTTCCTGATCATTACACTTTTGTGTTATCGGCCGTAGAGATCCATCGCAGCTTTCATGAATCATATCCTAGGTGTATCCATCATGCGATCATTTTCCTCTCCTGAATCACGCGATCGCTTCCCGACGATCGTCGTTAATTCTTCGAAACCTTCCCCGTTTTCAAATTCCGTTTCCTCTGAGAGTATTTTCGAAATTCCTCATTAGATTCTTCGCTCGGTTTAACTTCTTTGAAAATCCTTATTAAATATTTAAATTTCTTACTTTCGGTTGAGAAAAAAAAATATTCTTTCTGTGATTTTTGAAACCTTCTTGGTCGAAATTTTTAAGTTACTGTCTCGTACTTATTTTCGAATCGGTATCCTTCGTATTTCAGTTTTTTTGGAAATTCAATATATCACTTTTTCTAAACTACGAAATTTATTTTTAACCACTTACCGTACGTACTTTTAGAATATTTTCTAAACTACAGAGAACTTTAAATTATATATATATATCAGTTCTATGTTCATCGTGCTCATATTTCAAAAAAAAAACCTTTGTATGAACTTATTTTTATTTGCAAAACAATCGCTACCTCACCCTCCTCTTTTTCCTTCGTCTAACTCTTTTCCGGGATATAATTTTCTACCATCTGCTCACTTTTTCTACATATTTTTATAAGTATAAAAGTATATGATACCATATTTTACACGTAATTTTTCCTTCATCCATTTAATTATTTTGAACAATATTTTTGTCCCACCCAACCAGCTATCCCTTTATCTCGCCTTATTTGAACTCGTTTTTTCCGTTCTTGTTCCGTTTCGCTTTTGGCTTCGATTTCCATTCTTTTGTGTAGACGTGCTTGTAGTTGCCTGTGTCATCTCTAGTTTAGTAGTGGGCCCTTGGTTTTGTGATGTCGTTGTGGTGTATGTTTGTAGGTAGAGCATGTGGACCGGTACGAGTGTGCTACCTTAAGGATCTTAATGATTGTCCCTTGTGTCATGTGGTATACTCAGTGTTATCCGAGATATAGATATGAAGTTGTCTGAATGATGGTATTCATATAAGTGTGAATAGCGTCATAGCAGGCAATTCCTTAGATTTAGTCTTTCGTATTATAGTTTAGCTTATTTTTGCTGCTTATATATGTTTCAAAACCTATTTTTTTTTTTCTAAATCAAATCTTTAAAGTTTTTGAAACTAGCTCACAAGATCACGACCCCCCTTATCCTCCCTCACCCATTACCACAACTCCACACGTTTTACCTACATGTTTTAAAATATGTCACTAGCCTTAAGTTTTCCTTTCTCTTCTCTTCTTTCTCTCTTCGGAATGTTGTATTTATTATTGTATTATTATTGGGACTAGCTATTTTTGTCATAGGATTTTGTTTGCGGGTAGGCTCAGAGTGAGATGAGATATGTTGTAGCGATGATTAATTGATTTTGGAACACCAGGATTTTAGATTAGATTCCTTTGGATAAAAATAATGGAGTGTCCAAGACTTATTTAAAATACCAATGCATACGGGATTCAATGGAGAATTCTGGTTGAATGAAATTATACTCATAGAGATGAGTGCTTAATCGATCTGAAACTTGGATGAGTAGTAGATAGGAGTAGCTAGGACGGGATAGTATGGGTTAGGGTGATCATGAGAATGAGGGGAACATTTAAAGCACCACGACTTAATTATTAAGTTGAGGTGAGAAGACATTGGAGTTAGCACGACGCGTTGGGACGAACGAAATGTTATGAAGACGTGTTTAGTATAGTTAGGAGATTAGATGTTGATGGTAAAGGATAGCTGTGGTTCGATGGTTCATTGATTAAGGAGAATAGATTCATGAGTCGATATGAGGGATGATAATTTGGGGACGAGATGATTGAAGACTGGTAGGCGATGGCGTGGATCTATGATCAGGTGCTAGGGTGTGATTCTAGATGTAGCATTAGCCAGAGGAGAGACGAGCTGTAATGGATTATTTGAGGAACGTTGTTTGAAGTTATAGGATTAGCGATCGTTATATGTAGATATAGGAGTTGCAGGAATAGTGTTTATACATATTAATACAATTAGTATAAGTGATTCCGAGGACGGAATCATTTCTAAGGTGGGTAGAATGTAACGGCCGCTTTCCGATCGCACGTATTTTAGCGTGTATGGTTGCTTCATGTCCATGATGTTTGTATTTGATTTTTTATTGCTATTTTCTGTAGCTCAAATGCGCGATTGAACCCCGTTCTTGCGATCCTCACGGAGGCGCGATCACCCCAGTACCTTCCTTTTATTTTTTGGGATGTCTGTGGACCATTCTGCATAGCACACTATTACTATTAAAATCTGTTTTTTAATTACAAACTGTTGTAATAATGGGACCATGCGTTCTTTTTGAAACAAACATAATATTATAATTAACTTCAAACCTTAACATTATTTACCCAATACTCCAAGAGCTGTGGGTGTTTTCAAAAGAAAATCAAATATTTTTTTAATAACTAACTTTATTAATTAAAAAAAAACAAACCTAATTGATTTTCTTTACATTGAATCCTAAGGGCTTGTTCTTTTGAGTGGAAGTAGGGGAGGGAAAGTTGGGAAGAAAAGGAATTTTGGAGAAAGAAAAATGGGGTTTTGTGTTCTTTTGGGGGGGAGAAGTTGAGAGGAATTGGTAGGGGAAAAGTTATGTGGGTCCCAGTAAACTTTTTTGTGTTCTTTTGATGTTGGGAAAGTTGGGAATGAGAATTGAAATTGTAGTATGTGGTAGGGAGAGGTGAGAATAAGCTAATTTAACCCCCCAATGGATATCAAATTAAACTTGAACATATCAAACAACACAAAACAAAGAGCATATAGGGTATGGCAGCCAGGACCAAGGGGAGAAAAAACATCAGATTCATATGAATATCAACTGAACCATGCACATATCAACATGGCATGAACAATGAGCATAAAGGGTCAGGCAGCCAGGAGAAAGGGGAGAAAAAAATTCGGTTTCATATGGTTATCAAAGTAAACTTGCACATATCAACTTTCACAGAGCAATGAGCATATAGGGTATGGAAGACAGGACCAAGGGGAGAAAAAAAATTCAGATTCACATGGATATCAACTAAAACTTGCATATATAAAACAACACAAAGCAATGAGCATATAGGGTATGGAAGACAGGACCAAGGGGAGAAAAAAAATTCAGATTCACATGGATATCAACTTAAACTTGCACATATAAAACAGCACAAAGCAATGAGCATATAGGGTATGGCAGCAAGGAACAATGGGAGAAAAAACATCAGATTCACATGGATATCAACTGAAACTTGCACATATCCCAGTCATACCAAAAATAACAGTTTCATATCCAAATCAGGACAAGTTATCCGACAACCCATTCATACATTCTTCGTGTTCACGACTAACAACATTAAAATGATTAGGCCTAATATAGAAAACAACAAACACTTAATGGTGTCAATATCTCCGATAATCCTATTCATTTTCTCCGTGTTTCTCTCAAGTTGTCCAACTACCGTACCCACCTGCCCCTCTAGATCGTAAACCCTGCTATCCGACAATGTGCTTGAAGAGCTATCCAAAATCTGTCCCCTTTCATTCGCATCCTTCAAAAGGAGTATAACGTTGCGCGACCAAGCATTGTGAGGGAGGTCCTTCCAGTCGAAGAATCCGCAGTGTTCGACGCGAGACGAACAAGTCCAATATCTCCTCCCAGGGTCGCGCCGGGACCAACATGTCTGCCTTGGGCACCTCAGGCCACAGTGGCAAAGCCGGTAGTCTGATGGATCACAGTCCAACTCATCCCGCGGGTGTGATCGTTCTGACGGGTTAGAGCTTGCACTCATTAGACCCTGCAAAATTACAGATTAGTAATGGAAATATGAAAGATACAAGAAACTGATGAGATAATTGTCATTGAAAGACGTACCTATGATGGTATAAGAAGGATGACAATGGAGACGACGTCTTGGAGGAACAAGAATGAGGAAAATTTTTTTGCATACACAAAATATGACAAAACGTAAATGCAAAAACAACATAAATGCAGAAACCATAAAAGAGTCTATACAATTATAGTCTGAAAGACAGAAACAAGGGAAGCAAAAATTTCAGATTCATATGGATTTCAAGTCAAACTTGCACATATCACCCTGAAAAAACCATAAAAGAATTTATACAAGTATAAGCCCTCAAAAATGTAGTTAATCATTTCCCAATTCTGGTTGCTGGCGGTTGCTCAATTTTTATAATTGTATAGACTTGAACATATCAAACAGCATAAAGCAAAATACATATAGGGTATGGAAGCAAGGACCAAGGGGAGAAAAAAATTCAGTTTCATATGGAAATCAAAATAAACTTGCACATAATACAGATAATAAAAATGAGCCATCCAGCCAACCTTCCAAGAAATTGGGAGTAGGATGACAAGCGGTCATATGTGAACACCCTTCATCATTGGGCATGAAGTAAACATATCGAGCCTATATGGTAATGCTCACATAACATGGAGCATATAGGGGCTGGAAGCAAGGACAAAGGGGGGGAAAATCAGATTCACATGGCTATCAATTTAAACTTGCACATAGCAAACAGCACATAGCAATGAGCAGATAGGGTATGGCAGGCAGGACCAAGGGGAGAAAAAAATTCAGATTCCCATGGATATCACCTTAAACTTGCACATATCAAACAGCACAAAGCAATGAGCATATAGGGTATGGAAGACAGGACCAAGGGGAGAAAAAAAAATCATATGTCATGTGGATATCAATTTAAACTTGCACATATCAAACAGCACAAAGCAAGGAGCATATAGGGTATGGAAGACAGGACCAAGGGGAGGAAAAAAAATTCAAATTCACATGGATATCAACTTAAACTTGCACATATCAAACATCACAAAGCAATGAGCATATAGGGTATGGAAGACAGGACCAAGGGGAGAAAAAAATTCAGATTCACATGGATAGCAATTTAAACTTGCCCATATCAAACAGCACAAAGCAATGAGCATATAGGGTATGGAAGACAGGACCAAGGGGAGAAAAAAAAATCATATGTCATGTGGATATCAATTTAAACTTGCACATATCAAACAGCACAAAGCAATGAGCATAAAGGGTATGGCAGCCAGGACAAAAGGGGAGGAAAAAATACAGATTCACATGGATATCACCTTAAACTTGCACATATCAAACAGCACAAAGCAATGAGCATATAGGGTATGGAAGACAGGACCAAGGGGAGAAAAAAATTCAAATTCACATGGATATCAAGTTAAACTTGCACATACCAAACAGCACAAAGTAATGAGCATATAGGGAATGGAAGACAGCAACAAGGGGAGAAAAATAAATTCAGTTTCACATGGATATCAATTTAACCTTGCCGATATAAAACAGTACAAAGCAATGAGCATATAGGGTATGGCAGACAGGAACAAGGGGGAAAAAATTCAGAATCACATGGCTATCAATTTAAACTTGCACATATCAACAAGCACAGAGCAATGAGCATATAGGGGCTGGAAGGAAGGAACTAGGGGAGAAAAAAAATTCAGATTCACATGGATATCAATTTAAACTTGCACATATCAAACACCACACAGCAATGAGCATATAGGGTATGGAAGACAGGACCAAGGGGAGAAAAAAAATTCAAATTCACATGGATATCAAGTTAAACTTGCACATACCAAACAGCACAAAGCAATGAGCATATAGGGAATGGAAGACATCAACAAGGGGAGAAAAATAAATTCAGTTTCACATGGATATCAATTTAACCTTGCCCATATAAAACAGCACAAAGCAATGAGCATATATGGTATGGCAGACAGGAACAAGGGGGAAAAAATTCAGAATCACATGGCTATCAATTTAAACTTGCACATATCAACAAGCACAGAGCAATGAGCATATAGGGGCTGGAAGGAAGGAACTAGGGGAGAAAAAAAATTCAGATTCACATGGATATCAATTTAAACTTGCACATATCAAACACCACACAACAATGCGCATATAGGGTATGGAAGACAGGACCAAGGGGAGAAAAAAAATTCAAATTCACATGGATATCAATTTAAACTTGCCCATATAAAACAGCACAAAGCAATGAGCATATAAGGTATGGCAGCCAGGACCAGGGGGGAAAAAATTCAGAATCACATGGCTATCAATTTAAACTTGCACATATCAACAAGCACAGAGCAATGGGCATATAGGGTATGGAAGACAGGACAGAGGGGAGGAAAAAAAATCAGATTCACATGGATATCAAGTTAAACATGCACATATCAAACAGCACAAAGCAATGAGCATTTAGGGTATGGAAGAAAGGACCAAGGGGAGAAAAAAAATTCAGATTCACATGGATATCAATTTAAACTTGCCCATATCAAACAGCACAAAGCAATGAGCATATAGGGTATGGCAGCCAGGACCAAGGGGAGAAAAAAAAATCATATGTCATGTGGATATCAATTTAAACTTGCACATATCAAACAGCACAAAGCAAGGAGCATATAGGGTATAGAAGACAGGACCACGGGGAGGAAAAAAAATTCAAATTCACATGGATATCAATTTAAACTTGCCTATATCATACATCACAAAGAAATGAGCATATAGGGTATGGAAGAAAGGACCAAGGGGAGAAAAAAATTCAGATTCACATTGAAATCAACTTAAACTTGCACATATCACCATGAAAAAACCATAAAAGAGTATATATAAGTATAAGCCCTCAGAAATGTAGTTAATCATTTCCCAATTCTGGTTGCTGGCGGTTGCTCAATTTTTATATACCGTTTACATGCGAAAATTCTTATAGTTGTTTAGACTTGAACATATCAAACATCACAAAGCAATGAGCATATAGGGTATGGAAGGCAGGAACAAGGGGAGAAAAAAATTCAGTTTCACATGGATATCAACTTAAACTTGCACATAATACAGATAATAAAAATGAGCCATCCAGCCAACCTTCCAAGTAATTGGGAGTAGGATGACAAGCGGTCATATGTGAACACCCTTCATCATTGGGCATGAAGTAAACATATCGAGCCTATATGGTATTGCTCACATAACAGCGAGCATATAGGGGCTGGAAAAAATTCAGATTCACATGACTATCAACTTAAACTTGCACAAAACAAACAGCACAAAGCAATGAGCAGATAGGGTATGGCAGCAAGGACAAAGGGGGAGAAAAAAATTTAGATTCACATGGCTAGATACTTAAACTTGCACATATCAAACAGCACAAAGCAATGAGCAGATAGGGTATGGAAGACAGGACCAAGGGGAGAAAAAAATTCAGATTCATATGGTACTTTATCAACATATCAACATGGCTTCATATAGTACGTAGTCATACAGACATGGCATCATATAGTACGTGGTCATACAGACATGTCATCATATAGTAGGGCACAAAACATCATGGCATCATATCGGACTTGGTCAAACAAACCCACACACCAAAAGTATTGTACCAAGTCAAACTACAGAAGCTACATAATACAAAAAGAACAATTGTCTTCAGCACCCATTAGTTAATACTCTCATTCTCCCACCCTCCATCTTCGTAACCGTCATCTCCCTTCTTCTCAAGCTCCGCGATGATGAGCTTTATCTTCATATCCATGGCCGCTGGAGGCATCCCAAGAAACTTCCGACCCCTTGGCTCTACATCGGCGAGATGGTCGTACACATTTGCCAACATCTCCAACGGATACTCGTTGTGGGAAAAAATACACGATCCCAAATCCTTCTGCCATGAGTTCTTTAAAGCTTCAGCGACATGGTCAACGGCCATACCTACTTTGTCCACTGATGTAACCATTTTCTCCATAATGTCTTGAACATCATGTAGGCGTTGCCGACGGGTTGTCTTCTTCCCCACAGATGAAGGTGTACAAGGTGAAGGCCCCGGTGGAGTAGATACCCCCGATGAACCCGGTGGGATGTACGGGGGACCCTCAGCGGCCGTCGAATCATGCTCTTGCTGATAATTCGCTGCTTCATCCCCTTCACCATCCGGGTATGGCCCTCCAAAGTTTTGGAATATATCCTTCCTATGGTCCCCTCTTGCCGCATCGTCTCCAACGATTTTCCGCAGGTTCGCAAGCCACGGAATGTGTTGATTCACATACTGAATCTTTTTAGGATTGGCCTGCACAAACACATTGACGCATTTAATTGTACGGTTTGTAAAATACATATGAAGACGATGTCGCCTTATGTATAAAATTGGAGTTCATACCGCCGCCCACGGGCCATATGTTTCCGGCTCCATTGTAATCTTATGCGTAACATCACACCATCCTGCGCCACTAATGGCCAAGCAATCATTCACTTCGGCAAGATGAGTCCGGAGGGTTTTATAGTGGTTCTTGACATTTAGCCCGGTATATGTTGTTTGGAATAATGCATTGATGTGGGCCGCTGCGGAGTTGAAGGCAGTAAGTTTAAAGGACTTATCGCCTTTATTTCCTTCATCTACTTGCTCCGCAAGGTAAGGAATAAGTTCCAAATCGTGCTCCTACGGCCACACTTTGTTCACAGGTGACTTAGACTTTTTCCTTGGGCTTTCCACCGAAGGCTCCTCCGAATCATCGCGACGACTCGACTTACGCGATGAGTCACTTCCCCTCCTCATCGAGTCATTCCCGCTGGGCGATGACGTCATGTGGATACCCATAGGGGGGGACGGGGTAAAATAATGGGGGTTTCCCATTCCTTCCACCATCTCCCCCCTTGTAGCATATGCATGTATCCAGGGGGAGAAGGAATTTGCATTGGCATGCTATATTGCGCGTAGTTTTGATAGGGCATACTCGACCCTCCACCTTGCATGCCTTGCGTTGGGTATTGGTAGTCTCCAACCCTACGTGCCATCGGTCGCAACAGCGTATTCTCACTCCAACTTTGGTTAGGATTTGACCGGTCAATCATACGACCTTGGTTCGGATTCCCAGACATGACTGCAATAATAGATATGAAAATATCAAAGGCGAAATGAAAATTTAATAGCTCAAATTTAAAATTCACTTGGTGACATTATAGGAAAACGTTAGTGCATGACATACCCATATATAAGACAAAATTAATGTATTGAGGACACATACATACATGTCATACACATAAATAAAAAATAAAGTGTTGCATGCTATACCTATAATTACCACATTATTAATGTATTGAGGCCACAGACATACATGGTCATAAGCATAAATAAAACATAAAGTCTTACGGGGTCCACATCCTTGCATGCCATATCCATAATTAAAACATAACAAACACCTCACATGCCATGTTCACTTGTGTTGCCATTATTATGAATTTTACAATAGTCAACCCACATATCCCATGCAATTAAATCCCTCCGCATTTTCCACTGGTCCCTTTGTTGGGTTTGTTCACGTAATGGCACCTGTTATGACATATCCATAATCGAAGCATCTTGCTCATTGATAACATCACCGTCTTCCTCGATCCCAACACCATCATCTAGGAGATGAGGGTCATGCGGATCTTGTATCTGGATATAATTATGCAAAACCGTGCATGCAAGGACTGTGTCAACCTGGCTTGGGAAGGGATAGTGGGGCTTCGATGTCAAGATCTTGAACTTGTTCTTTAGGATACCAAAGGTAGACTCGATCTTCGTCCTTAAGGAAGAATGGCGCAGGTTGAAAAGTTCTTTGCGATTTCGCGGAACTCGATCGGCATGGTCCTTCAAATGGTATCTAACGCCCCTGAACGGAGATATGAAACCCGGCATGGTAGTATAACCAGCATCACACAGGTAATATTTTCCTACACACAGAAACGCACACCAACTATTCAATCAAACGACCCCTTTAATATTGGAATATATAAAGTAGGTTTATGTATGAATATTACCTTCATAAACTCGCAACCCGTGGGGGGGGGGTGGTAATGACAAGGCATCTTTAAGGACAGTAAAATCATTTGCGGATCCTTCCCATCCAGCCATGACGTATGTGAATCTTTTGTTTGGTGTCACAGCCGCAAGGACATTTTGTGTCACCCCCCTTACGACCTTTAAAACGGGGTGCGAGATGTGCTGGGAGCATGGCATCGATGTGTGTCCCATCGATGAGCCCTATGCAATCCTACATCGTATTAAAGCAGCCAAATGTTACATTTACATTCACGAAATGAAGTCTTAAGGGCCCTATACACGCATACAAGCATACCTTGAAATATGGAAACCACTTTGGATTATTGGCAACCTCGGGAGGAGTCTCATTTGGCGCTTGCTTCATGAACATATCCCTCAAGGCACACACTGCTTGCATTACTTGGTTGAAGTAACGACTGACTGTTGACCCGGATCGGATTAAATCAATTTGCATGACTCTATTCTTTGACTTGTGACCTACGATATGAAGGAACATTGCCAACTGCTCCTCTATGGACACATGAACAGTGTCTTTGAGAATATTCCTATCCCTGATTAATGCTGCCAGGTTAATGAATGCAGCCGTCCTCATTCGTAAGTAGTGCAAACAACTACTCTCACTCCCTAGAAGGATTCTACGCATATGCGATTTCCTATGCAGATCACGCATAACCGAAGGCTCCCTAGGGACTCGCGTACCCATAGCATCATCGTAGTATAGTAGAAATTGTATGACAGAAAAAACGACCGTCGCCGCGGCCGCGCAACATGTTTCAACAGCCACTATTTCATCATTGTTGTCCATCTAAAAAAATGTAGGTTCATAAGGATACCATCGTACAAACACGATTATCAACACAGCAGAACACAGTGTGCAAACAAACGAGAAAAATAATCAGTTTCATATGGATTTCAATTGAAATAAACACGGATAACCAAAGCAAAAACATTGAGCAGGAAGGGTATGGCAAACAGGGCCAAGGCCACAACAAAATATCAGATGCATATAGACAGAAATTTGAAGTATGTACATATAAACAAGCCAACTAAAATGAGCATATAGGGTTGGGGGTGTTCTTTAGCATTATTTTTAGAGGGAATCCCGAAATTTACACTGTTGTGCGCACTGTATCGCGAGAAAGTTGGGGTAAAAAAACCCTTGGCCGTTCGATTGCTGAAGCGTGAGAAAGCAATTCCCATTCCCCGCTGGCACACTTTTTCACCATATGGATATACATGGGTGTTCTTTTGGGGTATCAGATTCATATGGAAATCAAATGAAACATGCACATATCACCATGCAAAGTAGACATTGAGCATACAGGGAAAGACAGACAGAACCAAGGGGGAGAACATATCAGATTCATATGGAAATCAATTGATACATGAACACATCAGCCTGCACACAAGATATGGAGCATATAGAGACTGTCAGACAGACCCAAGGGCCTCAAAAACATCAGAATCATTTGGGAATCATTTGAAACTTTGACATATCACCATGCTCAAGACAGTGAGCATATAGAGACTGTCAGGCATACCCAAGGCCATTTAATCCTCTTTTGAAATCCCGAGAAAATGATGCTATGTCAAAATACCGTTATAACATTTTGACTCAATATATTTAGGGGACCTCAGACATTTGATGTATTTCATTTTCACGAAATCTAGGTGGCTTGGCGTGTGCTCCTTCATTATATGTACCAAAACGCATTAAAATATGATTTTTTATAGCTTGAAAATAAACATATCACCAAAACCAAAACAGGTACCATGTAGTTGATAATAACACACACCAAAACATATCAACAAAATTTGTTTATAGCTTGAAAATAAACATATCAACAAAACCAACACCCACTTTAATATTGAAGGAACCTTCACGCCAACCATTTTTTATTATCATCGGGCTCGACGCACACAAAACATATCCATATCATTTCGTACACCATGTATCAACATCCAACAATGCCGTACCCATAGCAATATTCCGTCCATTGAATCGCAACTATCCACCGTGCCCTCAGAATAACCCACCAATATCCTTTTTTTGATGATTTCTTGTTATTTATCAGGCGTACCATATCAAGAACCGACCGTATCATCCACATTTAGCATGTGTCGATTTAATTTCTTGGCTTTCATCATAGGGCAACTTCTCAAATGGGTCACCATCTTAAAATTGGGTCAACTTGCTAGGATTGCATTGGGTTGATGAAACATGAATGCACAAAATCATCGGATTACATTTTGCATCTACTGGGAAAACTTGCATACACTTTGCAACTGAAATTATTGGAGCCATCAATTGTGTCTGACAGCCCCTATATGCTCATTGCTTTGTGCATGTTGATATGTGCAAGTTTAAATGGATATCCATATGAATCTGATTTTTTTCTTCCCTTGGTCCTGTGTGCCGTACCCGAAATGCTCATAACCCCCCCCCCAATTTTTTTGCATGCATCATAGATATTAATCTCAGCTAATGGCAACCTAATTCATCACAGAAATTAGCCAAATATTCAGAGAATTTCTTGTAGGTATACCTCCCGATGGATCAATCAAAGCCGAGCAGACAAAACCCCCAGATGCTGGCAGATCGTAGTGGCTAGGGTAGGCAGGAGCTAGATCAATGTCGTCAGCCCTAGAATCCACGGGAAGAAGAAGCACAGCTCAGCAACAGCAGATCCATGTCGGCTAGGTCACCAAAGCGTAGATTATCCGCTTGCAACCCATCCTTTCTCCTTGGATCTTGCCGAACAAGGAGCTAGGGTTTGAGAACGGAGCAACCGCGGCCAAACAGGAACGGAGACAGCGCCGCTGACCTCAGAGCCCCTCGCTAGGGTTTGACGTAGGAGCAAGCGAGGCGAAAACGGAGCGAGGGGAGGTGAGAGTAGGCGGCGGGACCCACGAGAGGACGAACGATCGTCAGAAATCCCTTCGTTTCGGAGGGATTTGAGAATCGCAGCTTTCAGCTGCCAGCGGGGCGAGGGAATTGCTTTCTCACGCTTCCGCAATCGAACGGCCAAGCGTTTTTTACCCCGACTTTCTCCCTCTACAGTGCTCTCAACAGTGTAAATATCGGGATTCCCTCACATTTAACCCGAAAAGAACAAGCCCTAACAGACTTCTCCCCCTCAATCCCACGTCAGCACACCTCTCCCCAAACTGTTCTCCCCACGTGATTCCCTCCTCTACTCTAATATAAATAGCAACCTAGGTCTCCTATTTGATCAGCCAACCCTAGGGAAACTAGGGTTATCAAATTTTCGAGCCGCACAAAAAAAAATTCGTCGACAGCCTACACCTACTTTCTTTGCTCATTTTTGTCATATCACTATCCTACTCTAAACAGGCCGAAACCCACACCGGCCTTTTCCCGTCGCCGGCCTTTTCCCGTCACCGGCCTTTTCCCGTCGCCGGCCTTTTCCCGTCGCCGGCTACCGACCCCAACGCCTCCGCCCGCGCACCCTCCTCAGCTGCCCACACCGACCGTTGACGGCCAGTTCTCCGCCTCCCGAACCTTCCCGAACCACTTCCTCCGCCCTACGCCTCCTTCAGCAACCGCCGAAGCCGTATCTGCCCCAGTACGCCGTTCGCCATCTCCAGCAGCCCGCACGTCCGATCACCACCGCAATACGCCCTGCCACCCCCTCGAGGCGTCCTCCGACCACGCTTCGCTGCCGCACGCCCTATGATCTCTCACCGTCTGATCGCCGCCTCCCCTCGCTTGATCTCCCCTCCGACTGCAGCACAATGCCGAGGCCTCGAACGCCCCTCCCTCTGCCAAGGCCGCAACCCAACGACACCAGCGCCCTGCACCGCCTAGACTGCCGCCTCACTCGCCGCTCACCGTCATCTACAGTCGTCACTCTCACATGCATGGACGACACAAGGCAAATACATGTACGTTATTTTATATGCATGCATGAGTTATAATAAAATGAAGTTAGTATATTATGTTAGTCATCCTATAAAAATATAACAATACCCTTAGTTCTTTAATGGTTTCAGTAGGTTTTGGTTGATTATATAGGTTGGTCTTATAATTAAGTTAGTTTATAGTTAATAAATATTGGTGTATTAATATTAGCTGTATATTACTTTCGTTTTACCAATAATTAGTTAACTTACTAAGGCTATCAGTAAGTTGGTTTCATGACATGTATGTTAGTTTGTGTATAAACGCTAAATTACAGAACATGTATCAGTAACTGTGTGATAATAAGTTAGAGTTGATAAGTTATAGACCTATGGTTTGACTTTATATATTCATTAACGCAGATATAAGGCGTCTCCCGCTACAATCACCCGGATTTCCCAAATCTGTCCTCTTCTTCGCAAAACATTCCGGTTCATCGCCGCCGGCAGTTGCTCCAGCACACCACAGGCGAGCGCGACCCCTTCGACCTCCACCAATCCCTTGCAGCCCGTACGTCGAGGAGTCCACGGACGTCGCTGATTTCGCGCATTTTCCTTGACGTCGTAGCCGTCGACGTGACGTCTCATTGCGCTACTCGCAACCGAAGCGATCCGACACTGTACTCGATGCCGTGACATCTCGCTGTGTTAACCGCAGCCGAGACGATCCTGAGACGACCCTTACTGTGCTACCCGCAGTCAAGGACACGAGCACCGCTACCGTTTCCAGACTCGACATCAGATTCATGCGCGTTCGTCGCACCAGGTTAGCCCTCTCACTCGTAGCAACCCCCACCGTAGTTCAATCAAACCCTAAACTAAAATATGACAACTTGAACTAAATTTACTTTCAGTATCTGTAAAACGCTGCTCACCGTAGAAAGATCGACAATCGGACAACTTTTTCTGTGCACATAGGGTAGAAGTCGATCTAGGTTGAACGAAACACCAAAATGTGACTTTTGATGAATAGGGTAGTCCCGTCAATCTAGAAACAAACCCTAATAGGAATTATTGAAAAACGCGACCTGACACCGTCGCCGTGACCCTATTTCAGACGGACTACCGCGGACGAGACGCCTGGACGAGACGCCCGGACGGATGACACACTCGCCACCACAGGCAAGTGTACTCACTTGCTCTTTCGGCCGTGCCTAGGCCTTAGACTGTTAGAACTATTCAACTGTGAACAAAGAGAACCGGACGTGAAATGATAGCGTTCGGGATGCCCCTGACGACTTAGACTTGACGACGAAGTCTAAGCGTAACAACAACAACTTTTGACACCGTAGGGTTATTTTGCGTGTGCGTGCGTGTGGACACCCTAGAAGAACTATCCCTGTCGTGTCACGTCGTGTCTTGTTTTGCACAGCCTGCGGGCAATAGGGCACTCTTCGAGTGATCCCTTGTACGGATAAACAGCCTGTGGGCAATGAGACGCTCACTTAGCAGAGTGAGTGATCTTTGTTACGGAACACATACGGGAAGCTCGGTACCCACCTAGCAGAGTGAGTGTTCTAGCAGACCGAGAGGATAGAGACTCTCACCTAGCAGAGTGAGTGGTCCTATACAGTAGTACGGTTTCACTTACGAGGCGTTCATCGCTCACCTAGTAGAGTGAGAGATACGCTACTGATCGTGGGGATAGAGGCACTCACCTAGCAGAGTGAATGGCCCTATATTGTCTTGTCTTGAGCACTGGGTTTGGGGTAGGGTTGAGCGTGCGCACGGGGAGAAGGTCTGATCCCCCTCGAACCGTAAGGCGTGAACCCTTCGAGTCACACGTGTCTTGTCTTGTCTTGTCCTGCCCTGTCTTGCTGGTTTTGTCACGTATTGTCACGACCCGTTTAGGTTAGTCCCGTAGTCGGTAGCACACGCTACGACTACTGCTTGCTACGCTTTACTTTCCTACTGTGTTTTCTTCCTTTTAATACTCTGTTATAACCTCAGCATGCTAATCAACCAGTAAACTGTTGTTTAATAGTTCGGTACACTTGCAGTAGAGTCTAACCCTTTTTGTAGACTTTACCTGACGTACAATTCCTCTTTTTTTGGGTGCTGTCTGTCAGGTGTTGAGCTAGAGTACGTTGACGAGGCGGACTTGCCAGAGTACGTGGAGCCCGAGGAAGTTGACCCAGAGTACGTGCCCGAGGAGGACCAGAGCCAGAGGACTTTTCCGTCGCTGCCTTCGGAGGTTACTACTTTTAGCTTCTCTCTTTCGGTAATTGTTTCCATGCTTAGGCTTCCCTCTTTTTTGACTTTTTTACTCGCTGGATATTAACTCTTTATATTAATGAATGCAACTTTCTTTCTATACTTTCTGTTGTTCCGAACTTTATAAATGCAAGAACATGAAAATTTTAAAATGGTACCTCCCTACAGACGCTTATTGGGTTCGAGCTTAACAGCTCCGACCTAAGCGGGCCTTGTCACATTTCGCTTCTGTCGTTTTGGGAAGCGGGGCGTGACATGCGTTACTTCTTTTTGTTACTCAGTTATAACCCCAGCATGCTAATCAACCAGTAAATCGTTGTCTAAAATTTGATACACTTGCAGTAGAGTCTGACCACTTTTTGTAGACTTTACCTGACGTACAGTTTCCTTCTTTGGTGTTGTACGTCAGGTGTTGAGCCGGAGTACGTCGACGAGGCGGACTTGCCAGCAGACGGGGAGCCGGAGGACGTTGATCCGGAGTACGACCCAGAGGAGGACCAGAGTTAGAGGCCTCTTGTTGCTGTTTCGGAGTTTCACATTTCAGCTTTGTTGGGTGTGTAGCACCTTTTTGCTTTCTTGTTTAGGTTGGGTGCTTGCACCAGTAGTTTCCTTTTTCTGCAGTTGTAGCCGTTTCTGGCATTTTAGACTTTCCGTACTTTGGATGTTATATTTGGAATAAAATGAAATGATATCTCTTTTCAGTACTTTTGTTGTTCCGTACTAACATGCAGGGACCTGTTCCTTCGTTTAGGAATACCACAGACGCTTATTGGGTCTGGGCTCTCAGCCCCGGCCTAAGCTGGCCTTATTCACGGTTCGCCTCCGTACTTTTGGGAAGCGGGGCGTGACAGGTTTTAGTGGTGGCCCATGCAGGTCCCACTCTTTCTGCAAATACGGAACAATCGAAGTATTGAACTTCATTTTATTATCATCCAGTAATTGTACGAGTCTAATCTATGTCTTCTGTCAATAGGATGGCAGGACGACGTACTACCCGATCGGGGAGCTCAGGAGATGGAATTCAGTAAGACCAGGGCGGAGAGTTCCGTCAGTTTCTGAGTGTGATGAGGGAGATGCTGGATGTTCAGCATCAGTTGGTTCAGCAGTCCCAGCGTGCTGCTCAGGCTGTTCCAGTTGCACCACCCCCACCTCCGCCTACCCCTCGAGCTGCTCCAGGAGTGAAGCAGTTCAATGAGCTCCAGCCGAGGACCTTTTCGGGGAAGGAGGGACCCCCTAGCTGCTGATGAGTGGATCCAGAGCACGGAGGAGAAGTTAGTTGCTGCGAAGATTCCTGATGATACCCGAGTGGAGATAGCGAAGATGCAACTGATGGAGAATGCAAGGAACTGGTGGCGCATCGAGGAGAGGCGTCTTGAGAAGCCAGTGGATTGGAAGACCTTCAGATCTATGTTCAAGGACAAGTATTTCACCAAGTCTGCTAGGAGGGAGCTATTGAGCAAGTTTATAGATCTGAAGCAGGGTATATGACTGTCGAGGAGTATGAAGCTGAGTTCGAGATGCTGAGTCGTTTTACCCCGCATATGGTAAGGAAGGAGGAGAAGCAAGCTGATCGCTTTCGTCAGGGACTGCTTCCGAAGATTCAGGCTTCTATGTCTTCGGCAGGTTTCACGACTATGAGGGAGGTGCTAGATGCTGCGAAGAATCATGAGATCATAGCTCTTCTGCCTGACCCTTCAGCTGATAAAGGGAAGCATCCGATGGAGCAGTACCAGCCACCTGCTAGGCCGGTGATGAAGCCAGTTCAGACGGTGCCATTCAAGAGGCCTGGAGCACCAGTTCAGATTCAGGGCAAGGGCCCGTGCCACTTCTGCAGAAAGCCTGGACATGTTCAGGCCAACTGTAGGAAGAAGATGGGGCTATGCTTAGTTTGTGGAGATGCCTCGCATGCTGCGAAGGAGTGTCTGAGAGCTCGTCATGCTATTGCTGGAGCGCCAGCCCCGCTGCAGATGAGAGCGCCTGCTCCAGTCCAGAGAGGACCTGCTGTTCGTGGACCACCCTTGGTGCCACAGAGGCAGATGTTTCAGCGAGCAGCGCAACCCTAGAGGCCGGCTTACACCAATACAGCTGTTGAGACTAAGGAGCTGGATGGAGTTATTGCAGGTAACTCTTGATTCTAGTCTTTCTTTTCATAGTTAGATCTTATTATTTATGTTGTTTGTTGACTTGTTTGTTAGAGTAGCTTGGTTTGACCGTAGTTCTTTATATCTTAGGCACCATTCTAGTGTCCTCTCACCCGGCCCTGGCCTTGTTCGACTCTGGTGCATCCATGTGCATCATATCCCGGAGATTCGTAACAAGTCATTCCATTCCCACCCATACACTCCCTAAGTGTTGGGACATCACCACAGGGAACAGAGTGGTGACAGTGAACTTGGAATGTCGATCGATTTCTTTGGTGGTCAGTGGACACGAGCTCTTTGCATATTTCATTGTCCACGATCTGCCACACTTCGATGTCGTTCTTGGCATCGATTGGTTGGGAGACTTCCATGTCTCGATCGACTGTCACAGCAAGAGGGTGGTGTTCTGGATTCCAGGCCATCCGGAGTTCGATTTCCGCAGCAGAGATGAGTTGCTTGGGCCCATCAGATATCGGGCCAAGCCGGAGGTGCCGATTGTTGCAGCCATGCAGATGGAGATGGAGATCGAGTGACCAGCAGTCGTCAGAGACTTCGACGACGTCTTCCCAGAGGATATCTCAGGTTTGCCACCCGACAGAGCTTTAGAGTTTGGAATTGATCTTATGCCGGGAGCGCAACCGATATCGAAGGCGTCGTACCGTTTGGCTCCCGCGGAGCTCGAGGAGCTGCAAAAGCAGTTAGATGAGTTGCTGCAGAAGGGTTTCATCCACCCTAGTGTGTCACCATGGGGTGCACCATTTTTGCTTGTGAAGAAGAAGGATGGGTCCCGCAGGATGTGCGTGGACTATCGAGGGCTGAATGCTGTCACCGTGAAGAATAAGTATCTGTTGCCACGTATCGACGATATCTTTGATCAGCTTGGTGGTTCGAGAGTCTTCTCTAAGTTGGACTTGAGGAGCGGTTACCATCAGTTGAAGGTGAAGAAGGATGATGTTCCGAAGACAGCATTCTGGACGAGGTATGGGCATTATGAGTTCGTGGTCATGCCTTTCAGTGTGACCAATGCTCCAGCTGTGTTCATGAATTTGATGAACTTGATTTTCTACGACTTACTGGATAAGTTTGTCGTTATCTTCATTGATGACATTCTTATTTATTCGAAGTCTGAGGAGGAGCACAGCTGTCATCTGAGGACAGTGCTGGAGACGCTGAGGCGACACAAGCTTTATGCCAAGTATAGCAAGTGCGAGTTCTGGCTGGACAGAGTCGCATTCCTGGGGCACGTGGTGTCCGGTGATGGCATATCTGTGGACCCGGAGAAGGTCAGAGCAGTCAGAGATTGGCTGACTCCGCAGTCAACGTCAGACATCAGGAGCTTCCTTGGTTTAACAGGCTATTATCGGCGGTTCATCAAGGATTTCTCGAAGATTGCAGAGCCGATGACGGAGCTGACAAGGAAGGACGTGGAGTTTCTTTGGTCAGATGCTTGTGAGGAGGCCTTCAGAATCTTGAATGCGAGATTGACCACAGCACCGGTGTTGGCAGTACCGGATCGAAGCGGAGGCTTCGAAGTATATTGGGATGCATCAGGGAAGGGTCTAGGATGCGTCTTGCATCAGCATGGCCACGTGGTCGCGTATGCTTATCGTCAGTTGAGGACTCATGAGAAGAATTACCCGACGCACGATCTGGAGTTGGCAGCAGTGATTTTTGCACTGAAGATTTGGAGGCACTTCTTGCTAGGTGAGAGTGTGAAGATTTTCACCGATCACAAGAGCTTGAAGTACATCTTTACGCAGAAGGAGCTCAACATGCGTCAGAGGCGATGGTTAGAGCTCATGGCTGACTACGAGATTGATTTGTAGTATCATCCGGGGAAGGTGAACGTAGTGCCGGATGCCCTGAGTAGATTTCCCGCTGCTATGATGCATACTGCTGACTGGAGGATTCAGCAGGAGCTGAGAGAGATGGTGTCACGACCCGCTTCCCTAAAATGGAGGCGAGACGTGAAAAGGTCCGCACGGGAGTGGAGCGGTGAAGCCCCAAACCCGATAAGCGTCAATTTAGTATAAGCAGGTCCCTGTAATTGCAATCGAAACAACAACAATAATAATATAAGACGGATATGAAATACCAATCCCAAGGTTTGTCCACAAAATATTCAACATCACAGAAAAGCCACCAGGCTAAAAGAAAGAGTCTAAGGGCCCAGAACAAGGCCAAACAAACACAACGACATAAATAAGTATAGGTGCCACGCACCAATAGCAAAACAACTGTCTAACAAAAATAAAGCACAACGGAGACACTAGGACTGGTCCCCAGTGTCCGCGTACTCCCCGTCCAACACGGGCTCAAGCTCGGCGTCCGCAAACACCTCACCCTCAGCAAGCAACTCAGGCTCAGGGTCTAACATGCGTCACCCAAAAGAGAAAAGGGGCATATGTCAGCAAGTCGAAAGACTTGTGCAAGGAAACTGGAATAAGGTAAACTAGCAACCTAGCAGTTATAGTATGATGTATGGCATGGTAAGTATAGTATGGAAGTGACAAGTAAAGTACAAGTGGTAAGTGTGACAAGTATAGTCAAGTAACAACAAGTACAAGGGATCACCCACACATGGATGCCCTATTGCCCGCAGGCTGTAGTCAAGTATCAAGTACAGGTACAAGGGATCACCCACACATGGATGCCCTATTGCCCGCAGGCTGTAGTCATGTACAAGGGATCACTCAACGAGTGCCCTATTGCCCGCAGGCTGTGTTGAGCTCGTCTTCTGGAACACGAGCCAGAAAGTGGATTTAACAAGTGTGGCGTAGGGGTGCACCTAGCCGGAACAAGTAACACTAGTATGTAGCAAAGCTACGCAATCACGATGAGTATTCAAGCATGCAATGACATGAGCAGTTAATTCGCGTACCGTTAATTGTAATTAAACATGGCAGGCAAAATGCAATGACATGGACAGATATTCGCGTACCGTTTATTTAAATGAAACATGACAGGCAAAATGCAATAGCAGTTAAGGATGCATGGATGACATGAACATTTAATACGCGTACCGTTTAATTGGAAAGTAAACGTGACATACAAGCATGATGAGGGTGACGGACCAAGCTTCGTTGTCAAGCTAGGTCAAAGGCGTCTAAACGGCTATCCTTTCACCGTTTAGTCTCTTTTACGCTAAAACAAGGTAATGGCCTAAGACGTGGCCCAAATCAAGAGATGCAAGTTTCACTTGCCTATCACCGGGGATGACGGTTACGAAAGTTCGTTTTCGCGACTGCTAGGCTACGGGGAATCGCTGTTATGGGGAACAATCATCAAAACACAAGTATTTTATTAGGGTTTCATAAAAATTACAATAAGATAAGGAAACAACGGTAGATCGATTTCTTACCGAGAGGAGGCGGAAGGAATACTCCGGGGAACCCTAGGACCAGATCTGGAAGCCAATGGAGAAGTTTGGGGAAACTAGGGTTTTGGGGGATTTTGGGGATTTTGGGGATTTGATGGATTTTGATGGAGATTTGGGGAAGATGAGAAGTAGATAGGGTGAATGGATGGATTGGATGATGGATTTAGGGTTTGGAATGGGGGATTGAAGCTTGGAGGAAGATGTGGGCTCAATGGGGAAGTTTCTAGGGTTTTGGATCGTGTTGGAGGAAGAAGAAACGTTTGGGAGGGGTATTTATAGGTTGGGCTGGCGGCTGCCCAGAAATTAGGGTTTTAACACAGACTAGTCGGTCAAAGAACAACCACTGACCGACTAGTTTGGCAACTAGTCGGTCGGTCGACCAACGCAGACCGACTAAGTGTAAACAGTAACTCCTGAACGAAAATAGGATTTAGAGTTAGTCGGTCCATGAACAAGTACTGACCGACTAGTTTAGCAACTAGTCGGTCGATGAACGTTCTTAGACCGACTAAGAGTAAACTGTAACTCAACTAAAATTAAAATGATGTGTTAGTCGGTTCAAGAAGCATCGCCGACCGACTAGTTTGCAACCTAGTCGGTCAACAGCTCTTCTTAGACCGACTAACGATAAACAGTAACTCCTGAGAAAATTTAGAAAGCTCACTAGTCGGTCCAAGAAGGATTGCCGACCGACTGGATCGTCATCTAGTCGGTCGGTGCCCCTTCTTATACCGGCTAATGAGCACCAAAAGTTCCGATACGGAGCGCGAGGCCCCGTGATCGAATCCTAAGACTCCTAGGCTTGATCTAATAGTTAGATACGACCGTTATGAAGCCCGTCACAAACGACGTACTTCGAAATCGACGATCCTAAGGAAGAAACGAGAAAATACGACGAATCGATCGAAAATGAAAGTTACGGAGACGAAAACCACACAAGAGGAGAAAAATCCACCAAAACATATATTATATTATAATAAATTCAGATACAAGAAAACCAGTCGTTACAGATGGATTTGGAGGTTGTCCTACCTGGTGTAGTTCATTCATTCATGAATTTGCAGATTCAGTACACGATCGTGGATCGGATCAAGGCAGCACAGGCAGGAGATCCAAAACTGCGGAGGATTAGGAGGCAGGTTGAAGCTGGACTACGGACGGAGTTCGTGATTCATGAGGATGGTTCGCTGCGGTACGGCAGTAGGCTCTGTGTACCTGCAGGTGATGTTCGTGAGGAGCTGTTGAGCGAGGCTCATAGCTCGCCATATTCTATACATCCTGGAGGCACCAAGATGTATACTGACCTCCGTCTGAACTATTGGTGGATTGACATGAAGAGGAGTGTGGCACGGAGCGTTGCCAAGTGTTTGATATGCCAACAAGTGAAGGCTGAGCACCATCGTGCTGATGGGTTGCTGCAACCGCTTCCTATTCCGGAGTGGAAGTGGCAACATATTACGATGGATTTCGTGACTGGTTTACCTCGGACCCCGAGGCAGAACGACGCAGTTTGGGTGATCGTAGATCGATTGACCAAGTCTGCGCACTTTATCCCATTCCGAGTGGGTCAGTCTACGGAAGCTTTGGCGAGGAAATATCTGGAGGTAAAACTTCTTTTTACTTCTCTTTTAATTTCATCTTTGAGTTGGTTTTGATGTAGACCGTGTACGTGCAGGAGATTGTACGCTTACATGGAGTCCCTGTGAGCATTGTGTCTGACCGAGACACGAGGTTCACATCTCAGTTCTGGAGAAGTCTGCAGGAGAATTTGGGTAGGAGTCTGAGTTTCAGCACGGCGTACCACCTGCAGACTGATGGCCAGTCCGAGAGGACTATTCAGATTCTCGAGGATATGCTGCGAGCTTGTACGCTCGATTTGAAGGGATCGTGGGAGGACCATCTTCACTTGGTGGAGTTTTCATATAACAACAGCTACCAGGCGAGCATTGGCATGGACGCCGTTTGCTGCCTTATATGGAAGGAAATGTCGATCGCCACTGAGCTGGGATGACATCAGAGATCGGGAGCTGTTTGGTCCAGAGATGATAGTGGAAGCTGTGGATGTCGTGAGAGACATCAGGGAGAAGCTTAGAGTTGCGCAGGATCGCTTCAAGTATTGGGCAGATGCCAAGAGGAGACCCTTGGAGTTTCAGCCTGGAGATCACGTCTTCCTGAAGATTTCTCCGAACCGCGGAGTTATTCGTTTTGGGAAGAAGGGAAAGCTGAGTCCGAGGTATATTGGACCTTTTGATGTGCTAGAGCGTGTGGGAGCAGTGGCCTATCTCTTTGCTCTGCCACCGTATTTGGAGTGAGTTCACGACGTATTCCACGTATCTCAGCTGCGTCGGTACGTCAGTGATCCATCGCACACGGTTGATTTCTCAAAGATTACAGTTCGCCCGGACCTGACATACGACCAGCATCCTGTGCAGATTTTGGACCGTCGATAGCAGCAGTTGAGAAATAAGATAGTCGACCTGGTGAGAGTGATGTGGCGTCACGGATCACCTGGAGAGTCCACCTGGGAGCGTGAGGATGATATGAGAGAGCACTTCCCGCATCTTTTCCTGAGTAGTGCTTGATGTTGATTCCGAGAACGGAATCATTTCTAAGTTGGGGAGGATGTAACGGTCGGTTTCCGATCGTACTTTCTTTGTGCACGTGCTCTTGATCGTGCACGTGTTTATTTTAGACTTTATTTGTTTTTGAACATTATTGTGTGATATGTCGTTGTGATCGTCTCTGAGGGTATTAGATTGTGGAACTATTTTGGAACAACATTTCTTGAGTCGTTCTTCCGCGATTCTATCTTATTTGATGTGACGTCACGACTTTCTGTTTTGACGCGAGACGTTTCTATTTTTAGTTTCGTCTCTCGACGTCGAAATTTAGATCCGTCTTCTTCATTCTCTTTCTTTCGTCACCCCGATCACCCCAATATTTATTTTACAATTTTTGGACTTAATTTGACCTATTTTCCATTTTGAGTAAGTTTTAAATAATTTTAAAACATACTTTTATAAGTATTTTAATTATAATAAAATTCCTATTTAAATATAACACTTTAAATAATTTTTTGACCAAGTCTCACATCTTTTGGCCGCACACATCCATGCGAGAGGGTGAGGGAGAGTTAATTTTAGTTATTATAATTTTTAAATTATTTTAATTTAATATTAAACCCTAGCCCTAACCCTAAACCCCCCTATTCTATTTAAATAAACCCTAGACTAAGTTATTTTCGCATCCCCACAAACCCTAGCCGCCAAAACCCTCTTCCAAACTTTCGCACAGTAGCTGCAGCCGTCGTCCCCCGTAGCCGCTCGGCCAGACCGACGGCTCCCATCGGTCTGACCGAGGCCCGCTCCCGCATCGCCCCGCTTGCAGCGCATCCGTTGCAAGCCCCGCAGCCGCCCGCTACGACCGAGGCTTTCTCTCGGTCTGACCGACAGATCGCCCCGCATCCGCACCCGCATCCGCACCCGCTCCGCACCCGCTCCGCACCTGCTCCGTTGTTGCAACCCCACATCGCTGCACACCCCCGCTCCCCGCTGCGACCGAGACTTCCTCTCGGTCTGACCGAAGAAATCCCCCGCTCCGCACGCTGCAGCGCTCCGTTGCAGCCGCTCCGCTACAGCCCCGCACCCGCTAGTGCTCGACCGATGTTCCCCTCCGCAGCGGCCCGCTGCGACCGAGACCCCGCACTCCGCTGCATCCGACCGACCCCGAGCGCTGTGATCTCTCGGTCTGACCGAGAGATCCTCTCGCATCGGTTAGTGTCCGAACGATGGCCGATCGTCGCAACATCGATTCTTCCACACCAACTCCTGTTGTGGGCCCCCCCAAGTTCTCCAGAAGTGTTGTGGGTCCCCATTTGACCCCTTGCACTGCTGTGGGCCCCACTTGGGTGTTCTACTTCGTGGATTTGCCGTCTACGACGTTACGACAAGTCGTAGGCCTTCGTCGCAAGTTTCAGCTTTTAGAAATTCGTGCGTGGACCAGATTTGACGCCGAGGAGTTCTCCGTTCAGACACGACTTCCATCCTACGACGAACTTCGGTAAAGGTTGGTCCCCAAACTCGTAGAAACTCCCATAATAGCTGATTGAACCCTAAACTAAAAGTTGACAATTTGAACTAAAATTTATTTCCAGCACCAGTAAAACGTTGTACAAACATAGAACATCGACGAACGGACTTTTTGACTGTGCACATAGGATAGATCGTCGATTAGGCTGAAACATCAAAATGTGACTTTTGACGAATAGGATAGTCCCCATAACCTAGAAACGAACCCTAATAGGATTTGATGAAATTGAGACCTGACACCGTCGCTGTGGCACTATTTCAGACGGACTTCCGCGGACGAGACGCTTGGACGAGACGCTTCGGGAGGACGACACACTCGCCATCGTAGGCAAGTGTATCCCACTTGCACTTTTGGCCGTGCTTAGGCCTTAGTTGGTTAGAACTGATAATTGTGTACAAATAGAACCTGACGTGAAATGATAGCATCCGGGACGACCCTTGACGGCTCAGACTTGACGTCGAAGTCTGAGCCTGACAACAACAACTTTTGACATCGTAGGGCTATCATGTGTGTGCGTGTGTGTGGACACCCGAGAATAACCCTTCTTGTCTTGTCACGTGCCGTCCCGTCTTGCACAGCCTGCAGGAAATAGGGCACTTACCAGTGAGTGGGTGATCCCTTGTACTGATACACAGCCCAGAGGGCAATAGGGCACTCACCAGTGAGTGGGTGATCCCTTGTACTGATACACAGCCCAGAGGGCAATAGGGCACTCACCAGTGAGTGGGTGATTCCTTGTCGTGATACACAGCCCAAAGGGCAATAGGGCACTCGCCAAACTAGAGCGAGTGATCCCTTGTCGTGCTTGTCTTGTCTTGTCATTCTTGGGATTTGGGGTTGGGTTGAGCGTGCGCACGGCAAGAGGGTTTGATCCCCCTCGAACTGTAAGGCGGGAACCCTTTCGTGTCTCACTTGTCTTGTCTTGTCTTGTCCCGTCCCGTCCTGACTTGTCTTGACACCTGTAGGTTAGTCCCATAGTTGGTAGCACACTCTACGACTACTACTTGCTACGCTTTACTTTCCTGCTGCGTTGCTTCTTTTTGTTACTCAGTTATAACCCCAGCATGCTAATCAACCAGTAAATCGTTGTCTAAAAGTTGATACACTTGCAGTAGAGTCTGACCACTTTTTGTAGACTTTACCTGACGTACAGTTTCCTTCTTTGGTGATGTACGTCAGGTGTTGAGCCGGAGTACGTCGACGAGGCGGACTTGCCAGCAGACGGGGAGCCGGAGGACGTTGATCTGGAGTACGACCCAGAGGAGGACCAGGGTTAGAGGCCTCTTGTTGCTGTTCCGGAGTTTCACATTTCAGCTTTGTTGGGTGTGTAGCACCTTTTTGCTTTCTTGTTTAGGTTGGGTGCTTGCACAAGTAGTTTCCTTTTTCTGCAGTAGTAGCCGTTTCTGGCGTTTAGACTTTCCGTACTTTGAATGTTATATTTAGAATAAAATGAAATGATATCTCTTTTCAGTACTTTTGTTGTTCCGTACTAACATGCAGGGACCTGTTCCTTCGTTTTGGAATACCACAGACGCTTATTGGGTCTGGGCTCTCAGCCCCGGCCTAAGCAGGCCTTAGTCACGCTTCGCCTCCGTACTTTTGGGAAGCGGGGCGTGACATATTCGAAGTATGTTTCTCCCTACAACTTGTCGAGCTACCCTCAAGGTTGTATGGACAAACAATTTTGATTCGCAAAGTTCGAGAATTCGATCAAACTGTTTGAGTCGAATACGAGTGCATGAGCGGTGCAAGACTATGTATCCCAACCGTATCTTGAGACAAGCAACTTCTTGAGCTACACTCAAGATTGCAACTCTCAGGCGTTTGGATACATGAGATGCTTGCATAGCTATTTATTTACGTTGGGCTATTTAATATCTAAATATGATTTAGAAAAGGAAGAAGGCACTCCGGAAAGTCATTTGAGAAAGTTAGTTTAATTTATCATTAGTAAAGGCATAAGTAGGAGGAAATGAAAATGTGACATATTCTGATGTCACGATTTCATAATTATTGTTATACAAAAGGTTAACACATTTTGACGAATGTCGTCACATTGCTTCTGACGCAATGAGTAATATGTATAACGATAATATATATATTAAATGTTAATATATAAATACACAAGATAGTAGCAAACTTATATGGCAAAATAGACTAGGCCGTATCGAGAGACTAAGCTTCACAAGTCACATAAAGAGGGGTCTGACCTCTCGTATTATGAAGTCTACGGACACTTGTGAGTCTTATCCTCTTAGATATAATGGCCGAAACCCATCTGTAAGACACTGGGAGAATGAGTTGTTGAACTCATTCTGGTACATACTGATGTACCCGAGTCTGGATTAACCAAAATAAGTTATTCGTATATTTTATTAAGACACGTGTTCTTGATGAAACACAAGTCTGATAAAATAAAGAACGAACTGATTAAAGTATTTAAACTGATTCGATTAGATCGAATGGTCAAATATTTAGCTACATTAAATCTTGCGTAATTAAAAGAAAATGTGATTTTCTCTCAGGTCAAGCCTGTTAACACATCCGTGTGTTAAAAGATATGAATCACACTTAATTAGACTTGGTGTGATCCATTGCAAGTGACTCGGGGTTAAGTCCTCCCTCGGCGTTAAGTCCCAGATAGTAATGCCTAGGTTTTGATAATGGTCTATGAGGACATTATCTATAAGATATTCATTAAATCGATCATTAGGAAGTTGTATAATTACTCGAATCTCGTGAGACGAATTGTCGAGTTAGACATCATAACTGATGATGACTTAGTCAACTTCCAGGATGAAATTCAGAGTAAAAACTCCGATTTAAAATTTGATGCAATTAGAATAGGTCCGTGGGCGTAAATAAATTTTGGAATTTAGTTTACGTGCTCAAGGAAAATGTTTCCTCACTTTCTACAAGTAAATCTTTAAGTTGAAAGATTTGTGAAGAAAGAAAATAGTAAAGTGCAATCATGTTGGTCGAGAACGGTTTTCATATTAATTCCTATAAACGGATTATGTTGAAACCGTCTCGCAAACAGATGTGTACAGATCTACTTGGACCAAAACTCGATGTAAACGCTTGAGTTGATCATAAAAATTAGAGCATTCACTTATAAGTTCGTTTTTCTAAATATGATTTAGACGGACCAACTATTATGGATTAGCCAGATAGTTTTCAAGGTCAGTAGGAGCGTATAAATTACATGCGAGACATCAAAGGGATGGATCATTTACTTTGACAAAGTTATCAAAAGGTTTGACACTTTATCAGAAATAGAAATGAGCCATTTGAAATGACCATTAACAAATTTAAATGATTATCGTAAGGTACGATGAACTGGATAAGATCCAAGTAAATAAAAATATTATGGATTCCGAACGACCAAGTGAATTATTTGAATGAGATTCAAATGGTTGGTCTAACATGAACATAGAAACCCCTTAAGTCTATAGTGTAGATGGTTTTAGCAGAACCACTCACAAGGCTCTATCACATGATGTCGGGTAAACTTATGTGTAAAAACGGTATAGGATATCGAGATTAATGGGCCGGAGTGCAAGTGGGAGATGTTGAGAGCTAATACCCTCGAGGCAATCTATCTCCATGTGTGAATAGCACAAACATCTTGTTCGAAATAATAGTAAGCTGTTTGGTAATAATTTGTCTAAGTTATTTGATAATGTAGTTAACATTAGATATTAACTTAGGTAAAGTCCTGAGACTTTATGCGAGGTCAAACAGGTATCGAGATGAGTATCTCGATCATGGAGAAATGTTTGACCATCTGTAGCATAAGTCTAAAAGGGTTCGTGGTCGTAAATGTTTCGAGACAAGGATATCGAAACATCGGATAGACCATTGTGTCTTAGTCTTCACCGTTCAGCGGTGGTGATGATCTCATGATCGCTTGACTTGGCGAAGTCGAAAGACGAGACACAGGTGCTCATTAGAGAATGAGTTCACTGAACGATCCACCAGAGTTATCGTATGGTCATATTGACCAATCTGTCAATGATGACTCTGAGTGATGATAGGCTAGTTGGTCTTTTAACTTGAGGTCATCTTGACGGACCTGTGCGTGAACGGTGGCACTTAGGTCAACTGACCTAACTTCGAGGCTAGGCATGTCGAAAGGTCTTTGATTAGGTGTCACTTAAAGCGTACGAGGCGAGTAATGACCAAGAGAGGATTCGTCTCTCCCGGCCAATAGGAGTTAGTGTCGTAGAGTTAGTTTGGTCTTTAGTAAAATCTCTGGCCAGAGTTTGTTGGAAGAAGTCCAACATTATTTGACTAAAGATCGAAAGAAACTAACCGGAGTCAAGTTATTGGGGTTGACAGTTTGACCGTACCCTAGACTTTACTTACACGACATAGATTAGACGAAAAGACTATAACTGCTGAATTCATCACGGAAACAGTCAGGGTGGTCCCGACAATACTCATGTCAATGAGTTAACCACATAATGATGATTCCTGAAGCAGGGACGGTAACCACTGCTCGTGGTCACTGCCGTATAGGGCTTCGAGCCCAACCTGTTGTAAGGGTCAGGCTGTAGCGTCTCACACAGAGTGCGATCTTCGTCTAGTAATAGGTAGAAATTAGTTAGGGAGAATAATTTGCATTTGATGCAAGGGATAAAATATTGCAAAAGATGTTTGCAATAATCTCCAGCATTTGGGATAAATGATCCTGAGTGCAAGTGGGAGATGTAGGGAAATATGCCCTCAGATCATTTGTATTTGATGCAAATGATAATTTAAGCCTAGATAGGGACTATTTTGCATTTGATGCAAAAGTGATTAAATGTGTTTTAAATAGTTTAAGACAACATTTAATAATATAAACGCAAGGAAAAGTTCACGGGTAAGACGTGAATGTCCCGGTCTAAACCCAGATTCGAACGTCGTCCAAATCAGACGCCAGATGATCAAGTTAGAGCCAAAACAGCCCATTAGATTAGACCGGGTCAGACCAGGCTGACCCAGGCCATACCAAGTCTGGACTGGGCACCTGGCCAGACATGGCTAAGCCAAGAAGCCAGGGCCCAGGGCCTGGGCACAGGCCCAGGCGCTGGGTGCATGGGCCTGCGCCCAGGCGGGTCTGGGCGCCTTGGGCGCCCGCCAGGCGCCTGGCGCCAGGCTGGCGCCTGGGCGCCCGCGCCTGGGCACCCGCGCACCCGTGCCAGGCCTGGGCGCCCGTGCCCAGGTCTGGCAGGCGCCCAGTCAGCCCCTTTTGGCTGGTGGGGCCCACAGGCTGGGCCCCACCTCAGGGTGCAGAACCCTAGATCTAATGGCAGATTTTGACGGCCAGTTTTTGCGAAGAACTAGCCGTAGGCTGAACTTTGAGCGATTAATTGGAGGGTCAAACAAACTCCGATTGACGAACGGTTTTTTCCTATGCGTTCACCATTGAACACCCTTCAGGTTGATAGGTTGTATCAATCATGAAGCTCAACGGTTAGGGAGTTAAAATTCACGGAAGTTTGCACTTTGTGAAGGGCAAACTAAATTGAATTTAATTAACTCTAAAATTAGTCCCACATCGGATTTTGAGAAAAGGGGAGAGTCCGCTGTCTATATAAATAGAGGCCTCCCCCTTCCTCCAAACTTGTCCCAAGCTCTAGATCTGAGCGGCTCTCGTAAATGTTGGAGCACGCTCGGATCTAGGCTAAAATTAATATTTCTCTATCTCCCTAATATTTCTGCCTTACTCTTGAGGGCTCTAGCAAAGCCGCAAAGGAGTTCGGATTCGGATCCGAAATCTAGGCGGAGGTTTCACTCACGTGAAACTTTCTTCGGCGCATGGTTGGCTCGGCGACATGGGATTGATCGCCTCGGGATGCGGAGCGGTTCGAGGAGCGGTTCGGGGAGCGGTTTGAGGAGCGGCTCGGCGTGGGACGGGAGCGGCTCGGAAGACGGTGCGGAACATCTTGCCTGCTCCAGGGCTGAGATTCCGGGTATGTGTTTAATTAAGCATTAGTTTAATTTAATCGCAGTAGGCTAGATCCTTCTTGGGATGGTCAGAACCATCCCAAGTCAGCATAGATCTTGGGTTAGTGTCTTGGACCTTAGGGTTAAATGTTAATTAGATTAACATGTTTATTTTTCCGCTGCCTTTCTGTCTATGTTCCGTCCGACTTAGGACGGGCATAGAGTTTTTGTGCCCTAAGGGTCCCAGGAATTCCCTACAGATCTATCTCACAACATCTCATTAAAAAAGAATTATGGGATGGGCAAACAACACTTTTCTGGCAGGACCTATGGATTTCAAACCAGCCTCTTAAAGAACTATATCCTGTACAGGAGGTTTGCTCCCAGAAATGTGTAACTGAATACTGGACCGGCTCTACATGGAATGACAGTCCAGAGATATGGCCAATACTTCCCCTGCTGCAGAACATCAAGCTGACGAATGGAGCAGACAGGTGGAAATGGGTACCGGGTAAGGAATTCAATTATCAGGAAGCATGGGAGGGGAGTCGACATCATTATCCAGTATTTCCTTATTCCAAGCTAATATGGTATAAATATCATGTGCCCAAGATGTCACTATCCCTCCTTCGAGCTCTTAAAGGTAAGCTGTTAACCAGGGACAAGCTACTACAGTGGGGTGCATGTCTATCTGCTGAGTGTGTTCTATGTGATGGCAAGGGGGAGGAGAGCATCAACCATGTCTTCTTCGAATGCGAGTTCTCAAGTTACATCCTACTCTGTTCCTTTCTGAAACTGAGAATTTCTACCCATATTCAACCAACAATAGCGAATGTGGGGGACTTCTATTTACGGAGGTTCGGGAATAGTAGGGAGTTGAGTTTGATAGCTAAAACTGCATTAGCCGCAATGGTATGGCATATATGGAGGGAGAGAAACAGAAGGATTTTTGAAAAAACAAAAAAGATGCAAGACAAGACTGTTTGAAGACATTGAGGCTGATCTTAGGATCGCTCTACAGAACATGGAGTGAGAGGATGTGGAAGCTGCTGAAGCCATGTCAAACTGGGAACTCTGGGATAATGGCTAGGGAGAGAATTAGGAATTATTTTATTTTGTGTAATTCTAGGGAGAGAATTATTTTTTATGTAATTTTAGAATAGAATCTTGTCATCTGATGGATGCAAAGAAATGCTAGTAAAGAGTGATGATGCTTGTGCCAGCTCCTCTTTCTAACATATTCTTACATCCTTAATAAGATTCCACTTGTATATGCATGTAAATTTATCGTTAATATAGCTTTGCTTTTACCTTTAATGTATGTGTGTGTGTGTGTGTGTGTGTGTGTGTGTGTGTGTGTGTATAAAATATAAAATAGGGATGTTATCAAGAGAAATTGGATAAGAGAAATTGGACAAGAGATATTGGATAAGAGAATTTGGACAAGAGTATGTATATACATATATTTACATACATATATACACATATATACATATACATATATACGTATACATACATACATATACATACATACATATACATACATCTATTCTATAAAATAGGGATGGTATCAAGGGAAATTATATACGATACATATACATACATACATATACATACATACATACTTATCTATTCTTTAAAATAGGGAGGTTATCAAGAGAAATTGGATAAGAGAATTTGGACAAGATAAATTGGATAAGAGATGAGATTTTGAGGGATAAGAGAGGAGGTGGGGAATTTTGCACATACAACCCCGGTTTTTACATTTTTGCCCCTGGACCCTCCCACACACACACCCACACTTTGTATTCTTCCCCCCTTTCCGACCGTTTTTTTCCCAGTCCACGTGCTATATATATTCTATAAAGGACCGTTTTCCCAGTCCACGTGCTATATCTATTCTATAAAGGATGAAGATTTGAATCTTATCCTATAGGATAAAGCTTTGTCCTACGTGGCAAGTTTGTCCTTGGTGGCAATGACAATTTTTGGGGGGACTTAAATTTTGGGGGAAAAATTAAATTTGGGGGGAAACTTGAAATTTTTGGGGAAATCTTGAAATTTGTGTGAACTTGAAATTTGTGGGGGGGGGGGGACTCAGCCATTAAATAAACCGTGCCCTATGGGCACGGGTAATGACTAGTGTATATATATATATATGAAGGATCAAATGACCCCCAAAAATAACCCCCGATCAAAAATCCTATGCCCCCATTTTTTCGGAAGATCCGAACCGTTCATCTTGATCTCCACCATCTAAATACATGACCCGCCAATTTTTAACTCGATCCCATGTGTTTTGCCCGTTCATCCATCCGACCCAAATTTAACGGTTTCACATGAACAAAACTTTTGCAAATGGTTGATGAACGGGCAAAACACATGGGATCGGGTTGAAAATTGGTGGGTCAGGTATTTAAAGGGTGGAGATCAAGATGAACGGTTCGGATCTTCCGAAAAAATGGGGGGCATAGGATTTTTGATAGGGGTTATTTTTGGGGGTCATTTGAATCTAAGGAGGATTGCGACAGGATACTCCACGGGGGTCCATGGCTATTCGATGGCCGTTTGGTTGTTCTAAAACTTTGGAGCCCAACGATACGACATGATCATGATATACTCACCTCAGTTCCTGTATGGGTGCAGCTCCACGGGGTTCCTTTGAATATGTGGAATTTATCGGTGCTTAACATTCTCGCCTCTGTTATTGGTACGCCTTTGTGTTTGGACCATGCTACAGCTAAACTGGAGCGCATTACCTATGCTAGGTGTCTTGTGGAGGTAGACGCCAAAACACCCTTGCCTAAATTTGTGGAGGTGGAACTTGATGATGGCTCTGTATTGAAGATTGAGACTAAATATGAAGGTGATCTTCCACGATGTAGCAAATGTGTTTGCTTCAGGCACTTAGATGAACAATGTACCCCTCAAGTTAAGCAAGCATCTGTTCAATAAAAGGGTAAAGAAATTAGACAGGATGCTGCTTCCCATAATGGTATGTTTGAAGTTGGACAGTCCTCATGTTCTGGCAACGTTGATCCATCTCATCCACAGCATGTTGATGTCCAAGCACTACAATGCTCAAGCCAAGCAAGTGGAGTAAATGTGAACATGTCTGCTACATCGGGTACTCTTAAGTTGAGGAAGCTGGGCCATCTCCTGCGTGTTATCCTTTTGTTGAAGCCTAAACAAGTGGCAATTCAAAACACTTCGGCTTGTCATCCAGTATTGGCTGTGTGTGAGGCAGTTGCTGGCAAAGAAGCTGAAGGTGTTTCTGCAAAATTACCGTATTATGAAGAGTCCATGTGCCCAATAGGCGGTGAGGAGAATACTGAGGCTGTAGCTATGGCATGTATTCCTGCTGTTGTTTCAGAGGCAGCTAACAACGCTGATGGTCGCGGAATTGATGATTTGCCTGAAGTGCCTACCTACGAGAACCCGGAATGGAACAGTGAACGCAATGAACTTCTTGAGGAAGCTTCGGCAGCTAGGCCTAAGAAGTAGGGGATCCCAAATTTAAATTCGGGAATTGCGATGAGAAAGAGCAATATGCTGAAGATAGGAAGCCAGTTGTGTCAACCAAACTATACTCATCAATGACTATTCTAATATGGAATACAAGAGGGCTTAACAACGCTGTTAGGTGACGGGACCTAAGAGATAGGATTAAGAAGGCAAAACCTTCTGCTGTTGTTCTCCTGGAGACTAAGCTGAAACCTGAGTCGATCAGTACTAAATCTTGCATCCATAAAACCTGGAATATTATTGACAATTTCACTACCCACATGGGGGGCCGTATACTTATGGGGTTTGACCCTCTTGTCTGGCAGGTAAATGTTTTATCAAACTCAAAGCAACACATTACAGTGAGATGCACCAATGTAGGGGGATTCAGATTTGCGTTGACTGGAGTTTATGGTTGTAACTCTATCTTGGAGAGGAGGGAGTTATGGGAGAATATGGAGCATGATGCTTTGAAGCTAAATTCTGAAGCTTGGTTGGTAGGAAGAGATTTTAATTGTGTTCTCTTTGCTAAAGACAAAATAGGAGGGAGAAAGGTTGATGATAACATGTTATACGACTTCAACATGTGTACTACTAAATGCCGACTTCAATCCCTGAAAAGTGCTGGAACTAGATTGAGCTGGACTAACAACTGTGTGGGCAAGGACCACATTTCTGCACAGCTGGATCGGGTGTTGTGCAATAGTGCGTGGGTAAACAAACTCCCGAAATCTTTTGTTACTTATGTGGATCGACATACTAGCGATCATTCCCCAATGATCATAAATCTGCACTCTCAGGTACAATCTGATCCTAAACCGTTCAAATTTTTTAATCATTGGGTTAAATTGCCTGGTTACCAAGAAGTGCTACATGCCGCCTGGAATATTCATGTTAGAGGAAGTCCTATGTTTCGCTTGGCTAAAAAACTTCAGAATCTAAAACGTGAGCTTCAGACATGGGCACACAATTATCAAGCAGGCAATTTAATTAAAAAGTGCAGCACTTTGCTTGAGGAAGTAAGGAAAGTTATCTCTATTCACTATGATCATGATCTACAAAAGAGGGAACAAACTTTATCAAAGGAGCTGGCTAATCTCATGGGACTAGAAGAGGAAATGTACAGACAAAACTGGTTATCTCTGGGGGATAGGAATGCCAAATTCTTCTACAGCTCAATGAGATCAAGACATTGCCATAACAATCTTTTGCATTTGGTGGATGAAAATGGAGCCCAAAGCAAATCCTATGATGAACTAAAGTCTGAGGCAGGAAAATATTACGAAGAATTATATAACCAATCCTATTATTGGAGAGTTTTTCCAAAGTTTGTGCCTAAAAGGAAAGTTAAACTAGAAACAGCCAGATGGATGGAAAGAATGATTTCTGCAGAGGAGATCAAGGAGGCAACTTTCCAAATTAATTATTCTAAAGCTCCAGGCCCAGATGGATTTAATGGGTACTTCTACCAACATAACTGGAATCTTGTTGCAGCTGATGTAGTTAGTGCGGTACAATCATTTTTCAGTTCAGGCTGCCTTCTTCGCCAGGTAAATCATACCTTTTTAACTTTGGTCCCTAAAAACTCTAATGCCTCTAGCCTGGGGGACTACAGGCCTATTACCTGTTGCAATGTTATTTACAAGATCATTAGTAAAATCATTTGCAACAGGCTGAAACTGATTATTCATGACTTGGTTTCTCCAAATCAAGCGGCTTTCCTTCAAGGAAGATTAGTTTCTGATTGCACCCTGCTAGCTCATGAACAGATCAGAGACGTCAACAATCCTATGGGGGCCAGGGCATGTCTAAAACTTGACCTCAGAAAGGCTTTTGACAGTGTTAACATGGAATTCGTTTACTACATTCTACATCAAATGGGGTTTGGATATACCTTCATTAATTGGACCAAGGAATGCTTATCTACGGCCTCTTACTCCATAATGATTAACGGATCTCCTGTGGGTTATTTTGGTGGCAACAGGGGTCTCAGGCAAGGGGATCCCCTATCCCCATATTTATTTGTAATTGTCATGGAAGCATTCACCTTGTTACTGGCGAAGGCACTCACCAAAGGTAGTATCCAACCTATGAGTCGAACAGGGGCAGTCTCACATCTTCTTTTTGCAGATGACTTGTTGCTATTCTGCCGAGCAAATCGCAAATCTCTTATTGGTACTAAATATCTCCTGGAGGAATTCAAAAATTACACGGGGCTTGAAATCAATTGGGATAAAAGTTTGGCTATGTTTAGTAAAGGGACCAAAAATTCAAGAGAATTGGCAGACTTTTTGGGGGCCAAACAAGCAAATTCCATCACCACTTATTTGGGTCTCCCGTTGTCTGCTAAATATCCAAAATCACCAATGTACAGTCGGCTCCTTGATAAGTGCAGGAAGCGGTTAAATGGGTGGTCCTCAAAGTTGCTTTCAATCTCGGGCAGGATCGAGCTGGTAAACACAGTTATCTACGGAATGATTTCGTTTTGGTCTCAAGTCTACCGAATTCCATCTACAGTTCTCCGCTCTCTAACATCCATGTGTAGAAGCTTTATTTGGTGGAATAGTAAGACTTGGGCTTGGCGTGACTGTTGCAAGCCAAAGGATGAAGGTGGTGTCGGACTGAGACTGCTAGAGGATTTAAACTTGGCGTCGGGAATAAAGCTTACATGGAGATTACTAAAGTCTAGCGGCCTTTGGGCTGAGTTCATGCGCGGTAAGTATAAAGAAACCGAAGCTTTCTATGATGCAAATGAGTTGGCCGTGCACTCGGGAACTTGGAAATATCTTCTCAAATGCAGAAATCTTTATCAGAAATTGATCGTGAGGAAAGTTCGGGATGGGAGAGACACACTCTTTTGGCATGACAATTGGTTCCCCTGTGGGCCCCTCAAAAACATCTCTGACATCCCTAATGGCGCTGGAAGGAAGCGCGTTCGTGAGTATTGGGGGGGGGCATGGATTGGAATGAAGATCTCGCTCTTGATAATATCAAATCGAAGCTTCAATATGTAAAACTGATGACGGGTCAGGACTCGTGGGAATGGAAGCTCGGGCCGCAATGTCGGTTTAAGGACGTGTGGGATAATATCCGGGACAAAGCTGCACCGTTTCAGTTTCAAAAATTGATTTGGTACGGGGGTCACGTACCGAAGATGTCTTTAACTCTGCTACGCGCTTTCAGGGGCAAGCTCCTCACAAAGGATAAGTTGAGCAGTTGGGGTATGCAAATTCCAAATGAATGCGTCCTGTGCTCTGATAACAAACCCGAGACTTGTGACCATCAGTTTTTTGCATGTGCTTACTCTAACTATGTCTTTCAGCGCGCGCTCTTAAAGCTTGGACATGCAGGATTACCGGCCCTCAGCTTACAGGAGGTGGGTACTTATTTTCTTGCAAACTTTGGGATGAAAGGTGTATTAGGCCGGCTTGCCAAAACTGTGCTCTCGTCGGAAGTGTGGCACTTGTGGATAGAGCGTAATAATAGGGTGTTTGATCATGTGAAGAGACCGAAGACGACTCTATTTGATGCTATAGCTGCAGACGTGAGAATTGTCACGCCCTGCTTCCCAAAACAGCGGAGGCGAAGCGTGACGAGGCCCGCTTAGGCCAGAGCTAAGGAGCCCTGACCCAATAAGCGTCTGTGTGGTACCAAGACGAAGGTACAGGTTCCTGCATGTTAGTACAGAACAATAAAAGTACAAGAAGGAAAGAACATCACAATTTTATTCCAACATATCAAAAAGTACCAAGTCTCAACGCCCGAAGGGCTATAACAGCGGAAAAGTAAATCTAATGGTGGAAGCACCCAACCTAAACAAAGAACATAAAAGGTGCCACGTACCCAACAAAGATAATAACGCCTATGGAATCTGCTACCAAAAGTCTCTAACTCTGATCCTCCTCGGGGTCGTACTCGGGATCGACGCCCTCTGGCTCCACGTCGGCAGTCAGGTCAGTCTCCTCCACGTACTCTGGCTTAATCCCTGACATACAGCACCAAAAGAAGGAACTGTACGTCAGGCAAGGTCTACAAGAAAAGATTAGACCAAACTACAAGTGTACCAATTACTTACAACATTTTACTGGTTGATTAACATGCTGAGGTTTTTTTAACAACAGAAAGAAACACAACAGACAAGTAAACAAGACAAGTAGTAGTCATAGCGAGTGCTATGGACTACGGGACTAGCCTACAGGTGTCAAGACAAAACGGAACACGGAAGCCAGACACGACAAGACAAGACAAGACACGAAAGGGTTCACGCCTGTTCGGTTCGAGGGGGATCAGTCCCTCTTGCCGCTTGCACGCTCAACCCTACCCCATAACCCCAAGAATCGTGACAAGACATGGGATCACTTGCTCTAGCTTGACAAGTGCCCAATTGCTCTCTGAGCTGTGTATCGGTACATGGGATCACCTGCTCTAGCTTGACAGGTGCCCAATTGCCCATCAGGCTGTGAACTAGTACAAGGGATCACTCGCACTGGCTTGGCGAGTGCCCTATTGCCCAGCGGGCTGTGCAGACGGAAAGGAACAAGACACGACAAAACAAGAAGGGGTTGTACTAGGGTGTCCATAACTCACGCACACGCATGTCAATCCTATGATGTCAGTAATTTGTTGTTGTTGGACTCAGATTTCGTTGTCAAATCTGAGCCATCAAGGGCGTCCCGAACGCTAACATTTCACATCCGGTTCTCAAGTTTCTAAATTAACAATCCTAACAAGATGAAGGCCCAAAACATGGCCAAGAACGCAAGTGATACACTTGCCTGTGGTGGCGAGCGCGTCGTCTCCCTGGTACGCCTCGTCCAATCGTCTCGTCGGCGGAAAAGTGTCTGAAAATCGTGACACGACGACGGTGTCAGATCACGATTCATTAATCCCTATTAGGGTCGTGTCTAGATTATCGGGACTATCCTATTCAGTTAAAAATCACATTTTTAATATAATTGACCTAATCGACGATCTATCATATGTGTGCATGCATAACGTCCATTCGTCGATTTCTACGGTTTGTACGATGTTTTAAAGATCAGCGGAAAATAAATTTAGTTTGATAAGGTTGCTAATTTTAATTAGGGTTTGATCATCTATTGTGTGGGTTACTACGAATTTAGAGGACTAACCTGGAATTGACGGTTGCACGAAGATCCGGCATCAAATCTGGAAGCTTTACGTTGTCCGGAAATTCCTAGGCCGCGGTTAGCGTAGCGAGGAATGTTGATCACCAGTGATGGTGAAGATCCCAGCGTCTCCCGGCGTCGTTGCTGCTGGATCTGAAATGGGTACTTCAAGCTAGGGCAAAAGGGAGAAATGAGAGAAAGGGAGAGCTTTGGGGAAGGTGGAGGACGCAAGGATGGAGGAACGAGCAAAGGGGAGGAGGTGAGAGGTAGGGGAATATGTTTGGGGAAGAGGGAGACTGAAAATAATCAGGAGAAATGAAAGAGAAAGCCCCGTTTAAATAAGAAAATGAAACGGCGGCTAGCACAGAAATTAGGGTTTCGGGGTCAACTAGTCGGTCAGAGAAGGGCGGTTGACCGACTAGTTTGGGAACTAGTCGGTCGGTCGTATAACTGTGACCGACTAAAACCCAAACCGTGAACAGGGTTGTTGTAGAATTTATAGAGTTAGTCGGTCTGTGAAGGCTCGTCGACCGACTAGTTTGCAACCTAGTCGGTCGGCCAGTGTTCATAGACCGACTAAAGGGTGAAAATGGTCAACAAGATATTTTGAAGGTTAGTCGGTCAGAGAAGGATACCTAACCGACTAGTTCGTCAACTAGTCGGTCGATTTTCGTTCTTTGACCGACTAACGGTAAACAGTAACCTGATGCGAAAAAAAATCTCTGTACTTAGTCGGTCTGCGAAGAAGTGTTGACCGACTAGTTCGATAACTAGTCGGTCGGTGGTTGAACTTAGACCGACTAAGTGTAAACAGTAACTCAAGGGAAAAACCTGACAAAAACTAGTCGGTCCATGAGGGGTTGTTGACCGACTAGATGGACATCTAGTCGGTCGGTTCCTCAACGTGAACCGGATAACTTGCACAGGAAGTCGCAAAATGAAGCGGGAAGCTTCGGGATGGTTCTAATGAATTCCAAGAGTAATCCTATACTAAGATGTGAGCGCGGAGAAGTAAAGAAAGAAGACGAACAATTGCATATATATATAAATAATATTCATCATACAAAAACCAGCCGTTACATCCAACCCACCTTAAGAAAATTCCGCCCTCGGAATTTCTTTCAGAATAGGTGAGGGTAACGCTCTCTCATCTCATCCTCTCTCTCCTACGTGGACTCTCCAGGCGATCCGCGACGCCACTTCACTCTCACCAGGTCGAATACCTTATTCCTCAGCTGCTTCTGTCGACGGTCCAAAATCTACACGTGTTACTGGTCGTAGGTCAGGTCCGGACGAATCGTGATCTCCGAGAAATCCATCGTGTGCGACGGATACTGACGTACCGACGTAACTGTGATACGTGGAATACGTCGTGAACCCCCACCAAAGATGGTGGCAGAGCAAGGCGATAGGCCACTGCTCCCACACGTTCCAGCACATCAAAAGGTCCAATAAACCTCGGGCTCAGCTTCCCCTTCTTCCCGAAACGAATAACTCCGCGGTTCGGAGAAATCTTCAAGAAAACGTGATCTCCAGGCTGAAACTCCAACGGTCTCCTCTTGGCATCAGACCAATGCTTAAAGCGATCCTGCGCAACTCTGAGCTTCTCCCTGATGTCTATCACGACATCCACAACTTCAATAATCATCTCTGGATCCAACAGCTCCCGATCTCCAACGTCATCCCAGCTCAGTGGCGATCGACATTTTCTCCCATATAAGGCAGCAAACGGCGCCATGCCAATGCTCGCCTGGTAGCTGTTGTTATAAGAAAACTCCACCAAATGGAGATGGTCCTCCCAAGATCCCTTCCAGTCGAGCGTGCAAGCTCGCAGCATATCCTCCAGAATCTGTATAGTCCTCTCGGACTGGCCGTCGGTCTGCGAGTGGTACGCCGTGCTGAAACTCAGACTCGTACTCAAATGCTCCTGCATACTTCTCCAGAACTGAGATGTGAACCTCGTATCTCTGTCAGACATGATGCTCACGGGGACCCCGTGTAAGCGTACAATCTCCTGCACGTACACGGTCTACGTCACAACAAATCAAAGGAAAAATAAAGAGGAGTAGAAACGAAAATTTACCTCAAGATATTTTCTCGCCAAGGCTTCCGTAGACTGGCCTACTCGAAAAGGAATGAAATGTGCAGTCTTGGTCAACCGATCCACGATCACCCAGACTGCGTCGTTCTGCCTCAGGGTCCGAGGTAAACAGTCACGAAATCCATCGTAATATGTTGCCACTTCCACTCCGGAATAGGAAGCGGTTGCAGCAACCCAGCTGTATGATGGTGCTCGGCCTTCACCTGTTGGCATACCAAACACTTGGCAACGCTCCGTGCCACACTCCTCTTCATGCCAATCCACCAGTAATTCAGTCGAAGATCCTTATACATCTTGGTGCCACCAGGATGTATAGAATAAGGCGAGCTATGAGCCTCGCTCAAAAGCTCCTCCCAAACATCACCCGCAGGTACGCAGAGTCTGCTGCCGTACCGCAGCGAACCATCCTCATGAATCATGAACTCTGCTCACAGTCCAGCTTCAACCTGCCTCCTGATCCTCTGCAACTTCGGATCTCCTGCCTGTGCTGCCTTGATCCGATCCACAATCGTGGACTGAATCTGCAAATTCATGAAAGTATGAACCACACCAGGTAGGACAACATCCAAATCCATCTCCTTAAGCTCCTGCTGAATCCTCCAGTCAGCAGTATGCACCATAGCAGTGGGAAGTCTACTCAAAGAGTCCGGCACCACGTTCACCTTCCCTGGATGATACTGCAAATCTATCTCGTAGTCAGCCATGAGCTCCAATCATCGTCTCTAACGCATGTTGAGCTCCTTCTGGGTGAATATGTACTTCAAGCTCTTATGATCGGTAAAAATCTTCACACACTCACCAAGCAAGAAGTGCCTCCAAATCTTCAGCGCAAAGATCACTGCTGCCAACTCCAGATCGTGCGTCGGGTAATTCTTCTCATGAGTCCTCAATTCACGAGAAGCATACGCGACCACGTGGCCATGCTGATGCAGAACGCATCCCAGGCCCTTCCCCGATGCATCACAATAAACTTCAAAGCCTCCGCTCCGATCCGGTACCGTCAAAACTGGTGACATGGTCAATCTCGCCTTCAAGATACTGAAAGCCTCCTCACAAGCTTCAGACCACAGAAACTCCTCATCCTTCCTCGTCAGCTTCGTCATCGGCTCCACAATCCTCGAGAAATCTTTGATGAACCACCGATAATAGCCTGCTAGACCAAGAAAACTCCTTATGTCGGATGCTGACTGCGGAGTCGGCCAATCTCTGACTGCTCTGACCTTCTCCGGATCCACAGATATACCATCACCAGACACCACGTGTCCCAGGAATGCGACTCTGTCCAGCCAGAACTCGCACTTGCTATACTTGGCATACAATTTGTGTCGCCTCAGCGTCTCCAACACTGTCCTCAGATGACAGTTGTGCTCTTCCTCAGACTTCGAGTAAATAAGAATGTCGTCAATGAAAATAACGACAAACTTATCCAGGAAGTCGTGAAAAATCAAGTTCATAAGATTCATGAACACAGCTGGAGCATTGGTCAAGCCGAATGGCATCACCACAAACTCATAGTGCCCGTACTTCGTCCGGAAAGCTGTCTTCGGGACGTCATCCTTCTTAACTTTCAACTGATGGTAACCACTCCTCAAGTCCAACTTCGAGAAAACCCTCGAACCTCCCAGCTGATCAAATATGTCGTCGATGCGCGGCAGCGGATACTTATTCTTCACGATAACAGCATTCAATCCTCGATAATCTACGCACATCCTGTGTGACCCATCCTTCTTCTTCACGAGCAACACTGGTGCACCCCACGGTGACACACCAGGGTGGATGAAACCCTTCTGTAACAACTCATCCAACTGCTTCCGCAGCTCCTCAAGCTCTGCGGGAGCCATCCGATACGGCGCCTTCGATATCGGCTGCGCACCCGGCATCAGATCGATACCGAACTCCAAAGCTCTGTCGGGTGGCAGACCCGAGATATCCTCCGGAAAGACGTCGTCAAAGTCTCTGACAACCGCTGGTCGGTCAATCTCCATCTCCATCTGCAACGCTGCTATCACCGTTACCTCCGGCTTGGCCCGAAATCTGATGGGCCCAAACGACACGTCTCGGCTACGGAACTCGAACTCCAGATGACCTGGAATCCGGAAAACCACTCTCTTGCTGTGACAATCGATCGAAGCGTGGAAATCTCCCAGCCAATCGATGCCAAGGACGACATCGAAATGCGGCAGATCGTGTACGATGAAATCTGCATATAGCTCATGTCCACTAACCACTAAAGGAATCGACCGACATCCCAGATTCACCGTCACTACTCCGTTCCCAGTAGTGATGTCCCAACACCTAGGAAGTGTGTGGGTAGGAACGGAGTGCTTTGTTATAAACCTCCGGGATAGGATGCACATAGATGCACCGGAGTCAAACAAAGCCAAAGCAGGGTGAGAGAACACAAGAATGGTGCCTAAGAAAACAGGTGTCTAAGGTCAAACACTATTCTAACAATCAAACAAACAGACAACACTAACTAGACTAGCAATACAATATAATTATGAAATGAAAAGACTAGGTCAAGATATTACCTGCAATCACTCCATCCAGCTCCTCGGTCTCCACAGCAGTCATAGTATAGGCCGGCCTCGGGGGCTGCACTGCTCGCTGGTATAGCTGCCTCTGTGGCACCAAGGGTGGTCCACGAGCGGCAGGTCCTCTCTGAACCGGAGCAGGGGCCCTCATCTGTAACGGTGATGGCGCTCCAACAACAGCAGTGCGTGCTCTAGGACAGTCCTTCGCAGCATGCGAAGCATCTCCACAAAGTAGGCACAGTCCCAGCTTCCTCCTACAGTTGGTCAGAACATGTCTGGGCTTGCCACAGAAATGGCAGGGACCCTTGCTCTGCTGCTGCACTGGTGCTCCAGGTCTCTTGAATGGCACAGTCTGGACTGGCCTCATCATCGGCCTGGCAGGTGGCCGGTACTGCTCCATAGGGCGCTTTCCTCTGTCCTCTGGAGTGTCAGGCAGGTGCGAAATCGTCTCATGGTTCTTCGCAGCATCTAACACCTCCCTCATAGTCGAGAAACTAGCAGAGGACATAGAAGCCTGTGTTGGAAGCAACGATCTAGGACTTATGGTTTGATGATGACAAACAGTCGTGAACGATCTGATGTGTGTATTAAGTATTTGCAGGATTGGCGAGAACGTAAATTAATGTGTTGGACAAATTGCTATACACATACAAGATGGAGAAATTGCTAGGCACAAAGCAATGGGACTTGGTCAAAAGAGCTATACGCAAAGCTAATTGGACTTGGTCCAATACGGGATGAGATGGAGGCCAATTTCATAAGCGCAGATCTTTGCAAACTAGGGGGAGCCGGCTGTAGTAAATTCAAAGGCGCCGCATGCATTTTTCTCTAAGGCCGATTTCATCTTAGCCTATACACAAAAGCCCTTGCCCAATAGCCAATCAAATTTTATCACACAATCACACATAATTATCTTAGTGGGCCAAAACAAAACCCCCATCTGTTTGAAAAAAAAAGAGGCTCTCTTTGCATTTTTTGTTTGAAACCGTAATAAGCCAAGCCTTGTTTTTTTTTTCACAACACTTGATTCAAATCCTACACAGGCCATGCAAATCCTACACTTGATTAAAAAGTTTTTTAAGACCATGCAAATCCTACACAGGCCATATGTGTGTCCCTGTTATTTCTCTTTTTGAAAGTCTAGGTCACAAATTTTTTACAAGCCCAGCCGCATGAAATAAATCCCTACCCTAGCAGACGCAAGTTTCAATACCCCCTCACAGCCGCACCTTCAAAAATCCCCTCTCTCATCAAATAATTAGTGAACAAAGGAGGATGCGAAATTTTTCAAGTGCCGGCCATTTTTTTTTCTTTGGTGATTTTGTTTGCAGGCACAGGTTTGTGATTTGAGAGGTTCTCAAAAGGAAACAGGCAGCCGGCACTTATTTCATCTTCCCAATCAAAATTAGCCCCCAAGCCGAAATATGTGTGCCCAATCAAATCTCTGAAAGGCCGCACCTTTTATTTGAGGGATTCATCATCAAATTTTGTTTTTAATATAGCACAGTCGCACCTTCTCTTTGAGATTACCAAAGCACAGATTTTTTTTTGATTGTCTCCACTATGATTTATTTTGCAGACTCTTCACTTTGATGTGTTAAAGACAAGGCAAAGAAACAAAAGGGGAATTTGGGTGGCATGTGAAGGGAGAAATGGGTTAAAGGTTAATGTCTAGTTAATCTCCTCATCAACTAGTTTTTTGTTGTCACTCATTTTTGCAGGGAATCATACAAGACCTGTGTGGTGAAAAATTAATTGAAGGCCATCATATATAACACCAAGTGCCGCAGGTTTTTATTTGTTGGTGAGAGGACAACGCACAAACTCTTGAGAGGTGCACGCATAAACATTTTTAAGGCATCCGCAAGATCTTTACAAATCCAAAGAGCAAGGGCTGCAACTTTCAATCGTCAACCAAGGAGGACTGTCTTGATTTCAAAAGGGGACTACTATTTGTCAGATTGATCTGACCACGCGTTGAACGACAGAGACGACACACCATTACTGAGCATTTCTAAAACTCTATTTATTTATCTTTGTATTGGTACAGCGATCTCTGTTAGGGGAAACTTTTACCTGTTTGTGTTATTTTTGGGGACCTGACGACTTGGGAGTCGTCACGGAGGGAGAGCATCTGACTAGATTGATAGTGTAGAGCACGTGGTGTGCGTACGAGCTAGGTGAGAGTAGATTTGGGATCTTGACTCATTGTAGCTGTACTTTATTACATATCTATCTAGTAGTTGCTTTCGGGGGCTGGAGTAGGTCGTGGGGACGACCGAACCAGGGTATATCTGTGCGTATTCTGTGGTTGCTACTTTATTGCCCTGTGTGTGCCTATAACTGCGTGGGATTGTTCGTGGGTTGCACGAATATTTTTATTAGCCTATTCACCCCCCCTCTAGGCTACGATCCAGATCCAACAAGTGGTATCAGAGCCAGTTTAGAGGATCTAGTCTAGATTTTTTAGATGACCATGAATATATCTGATTGTGCTTTTGATGAAGGTCAGTCTATAGCCCGTCCCCCTAAGTTTAACGGTGTAGACTTTGCATATTGGAAGGCGAGGATGAAAATCTATCTAGTGTCTGTAGATTATGATGTGTGGGATATTGTTGAAAATGGTTATAGTCTACCCACTATTAAAATTGAAGACACTGTTATAATTAAGCCTAAAGACAAGTGGGACTTAGCTGATAAGAAACTCTATACTCTTAATGGTAAAGCTATGAATGCGCTTATATGCTCTCTTGATAAATCTGAGTTTAATCGTATCTCACATTGTCTAACTGCGCAGGAAATCTGGCATACTCTGGAGGTGACACATGAGGGAACATCGCAAGTGAAGGAATCCAGACTTGCGTTGCTTTGCACAGAATACGAGAGCTTCCGCATGCTACCAACAGAATCAGTTAAAGACATGTTTGCGAGGTTCACGGACATCGTCTACAAATCCAGTTCCCTCGGTAAGCCATACTCTAGCCATGAACAGGTACGAAAGATCTTAAGGGTGCTACCAAGCTCGTTCAGGCCTAAAGTCACCGCTATTCAAGAAGCTAAGGACTTATCAACTATGAAAGTTGAGGACTTGATAGGCAATCTAATGTCACACGAGCTTGAGTTGCAGAGTATAGAAGCCAGAGAGAAACCTGAAGAGAAGACCAAAGCTTCCACACCATTAGCTCTTCAAGCTAACGATGACGATCTTGATGAAGAGCAAGCTCTAATGGTCAGAAACTTCAGGAGATACATTCAGACTGATCAAGGAAGAGCTGAGATGGGAAAAAGGTTCATTCGTTCTAATAATTCTAATTTTGGTAGAAATTCCTATGATCAGAAAGCTATTAATAGAAGTGAATGTTTTAAATGCAGGAAGAAAGGGCACCACATAAAAGATTGCCCACAACAACACACAGCTCAAGTTGCGAAAGGAAAAACGAAAGTGCTGACGTGGGACATGGATAGCGAAGCTGAGGAGGAGGATGAGGAACATGAAGCCCACTCCTGCATGGCATTAATGGCCAAACACAATGAGGTAGGATCTCTCACTAAAGCTGAATTGTTAGAAATCTTGAAAGGAATGCAAAATACTATTAATGAGCTAGAAGCTGATGTGGATGGTTATAGGAATGATAACTTTGAGATGCAACAATCTGAGTATGACATGTCTAAGGAAATTGAAAAACTAAAAACTGAAATTGTTGCATGCAACACTACAATTGACATGTTAAATAAGGAGAAAGCTAGCTTGCCTGAAAAAATTGATTGTCTCTCATGTCCCTCTTTATTAAAGGATATTAGCATGTATAAACTAGATAAGACAAAGCTTGAAGTTGAAAATGAATTGCTTTCTGAAAAGATTAACATGCTAAATCTTGAACTTAAAGAAAAAATGAGGGATTTTGAAAAGAAAGAAGAGGAAAACAAGCAAGCTTTCATTAGTAAATGCACTTTGCTTGTGAATGAAAACGATAACTTGAAATCCAAAGTCACCACCCTAGAATTGTCATTAAAGAGATTTTCCATTGGAAAACAAAATTTGGACATTATTCTTGGAAATCAAATCTATGGCAATAATAGGCGAGGACTTGGATATGGTCTTAAAAATGTTGAAAAATCAAAATATAGAAAAGTTCACATTGAATCAACAAAGGTTGGAAATTTTCATGCTAAGTGCTTTACATGTGGATGCGTTGGTCATACTTCATATCATTGCAAATATAGGAACAAAAATATTAAGTTCAAACAAATATGGGTTCCTAAATCTTTGATGACTAACGTTAGTGGACCTTGTTGGATTCCAAGGTCACACACAACACCTCTTTTGTAGGTGAGACGGAAATTTGGCGAGGAGCAATAAATTGAGAGTCTCATTATTTTAGCTCCTTAGTCAAATAGCGACGCGAAGGTATATCTCATTCTTTGAACTTAATGCGTGCCTTCATAGCATTTTCGTTGTTAACTTTTTTGTGTGCTTGGATTTTTTGTTTTGTTTTTGTTTTGTGTTGTTGTTTGCTTGATTGTTTTTAGTGTGTTTGTTAGTTCATTATAAAACCAAAAAAATTAAAAATTAAAAAAAAAACAAAACAAAAAAATGAGCTTATTGCATTTCTCACTCTTTGCATCATTTTAGTGATATAAATGAATGATGATCATATCCTTGTAGAAATTGTAGTATTATTATTTTTGGCTACATACGTATGTTTTATTTCAATAATAGCCATGCCAAGTTCAATGCTTTAATAATATGATTTCTACACCTACTTTCACTTCCACGAATATTAGACTATGTCGTACTTTTGGAGATACTGTTTATGAATGTTGGAAAGTGAATGTAGGATGATTATTAACTGAAAAATCTAAGGGATATGATGTGGTTTGCCATGAATAAAAATTGAGCACAAAACAAAGGAAATGAGTGTGAAAATAAAATATTGAAAATTGCTCCGTATGAAAAATGGATACAATTCATGGCAAATACACTACCCACGAGTATCCAACATAAGCTTTATGGGTAATCTTTAGCGTTGGTGTTTTTACTCGTCAAGCAATGTCACCCCCACATCTAAGAGTCCTTTTAGGCTATGTTTTGGGGTGATACCTTGAACTCATTTTTAATGAGGTGGGAAAAATCAATCCTAGGTGATATGAAGTTATTTGGAAAATGATGGATTGGTTGTGGTTGAAATTTGTAAAAGTATCTCCCTTTGTACCTCTATGTTTAATAATTGCACTTACACGATGGTGTTGAATTCTAATTATTATTATCGTTGGATTTGAAGTGCTAATTATAGAATGACAACATGCAAATGCTAGTTGTAGTTAATAATGCTCTCTTTTTGCATGTGATATGTTTTAATCTTCATGAATACTCTTTTGATGATGACAAAGGGGGAGAAAAGTGTTGAAAGATTTGTGGTATCAATGTTGGTTCAAAATAGGGTATTATTGATTGAAGGGGGAGCAATGAAAATACATGAGAATGGGGAGCATGGAAAAAGGGGGAGCATGCTAATTATATTGGTATATTGTGCATGCTAGCATCATTCATCACACGTCACACACGTACACTTATTTGTGAAAATCCTTAAAGGGTTTGTCATCATCAAAAGGGGGAGATTGTTGGAAGCAACGATCTAGGACTTATGGTTTGATGATGACAAACAGTCGTGAACGATCTGATGTGTGTATTAAGTATTTGCAGGATTGGCGAGAACGTAAATTAATGTGTTGGACAAATTGCTATACACATACAAGATGGAGAAATTGCTAGGCACAAAGCAATGGGACTTGGTCAAAAGAGCTATACGCAAAGCTAATTGGACTTGGTCCAATACGGGATGAGATGGAGGCCAATTTCATAAGCGCAGATCTTTGCAAACTAGGGGGAGCCGGCTGTAGTAAATTCAAAGGCGCCGCATGCATTTTTCTCTAAGGCCGATTTCATCTTAGCCTATACACAAAAGCCCTTGCCCAATAGCCAATCAAATTTTATCACACAATCACACATAATTATCTTAGTGGGCCAAAACAAAACCCCCATCTGTTTGAAAAAAAAAGAGGCTCTCTTTGCATTTTTTGTTTGAAACCGTAATAAGCCAAGCCTTGTTTTTTTTTCACAACACTTGATTCAAATCCTACACAGGCCATGCAAATCCTACACTTGATTAAAAAGTTTTTTAAGACCATGCAAATCCTACACAGGCCATATGTGTGTCCCTGTTATTTCTCTTTTTGAAAGTCTAGGTCACAAATTTTTTACAAGCCCAGCCGCATGAAATAAATCCCTACCCTAGCAGACGCAAGTTTCAATACCCCCTCACAGCCGCACCTTCAAAACCCCCTCTCTCATCAAATAATTAGTGAACAAAGGAGGATGCGAAATTTTTCAAGTGCCGGCCATTTTTTTTTCTTTGGTGATTTTGTTTGCAGGCACAGGTTTGTGATTTGAGAGGTTCTCAAAAGGAAACAGGCAGCCGGCACTTATTTCATCTTCCCAATCAAAATTAGCCCCCAAGCCGAAATATGTGTGCCCAATCAAATCTCTGAAAGGCCGCACCTTTTATTTGAGGGATTCATCATCAAATTTTGTTTTTAATATAGCACAGTCGCACCTTCTCTTTGAGATTACCAAAGCACAGATTTTTTTTTGATTGTCTCCACTATGATTTATTTTGCAGACTCTTCACTTTGATGTGTTAAAGACAAGGCAAAGAAACAAAAGGGGAATTTGGGTGGCATGTGAAGGGTGAAATGGGTTAAAGGTTAATGTCTAGTTAATCTCCTCATCAACTAGTTTTTTGTTGTCACTCATTTTTGCAGGGAATCATACAAGACCTGTGTGGTGAAAAATTAATTGAAGGCCATCATATATAACACCAAGTGCCGCAGGTTTTTATTTGTTGGTGAGAGGACAACGCACAAACTCTTGAGAGGTGCACGCATAAACATTTTTAAGGCATCCGCAAGATCTCTACAAATCCAAAGAGCAAGGGCTGCAACTTTCAATCGTCAACCAAGGAGGACTGTCTTGATTTCAAAAGGGGACTACTATTTGTCAGATTGATCTGACCACGCGCTGAACGACAGAGACGACACACCATTACTGAGCATTTCTAAAACTCTATTTATTTATCTTTGTATTGGTACAGCGATCTCTGTTAGGGGAAACTTTTACCTGTTTGTGTTATTTTTGGGGACCTGACGACTTGGGAGTCGTCACGGAGGGAGAGCATCTGACTAGATTGATAGTGTAGAGCACGTGGTGTGCGTACGAGCTAGGTGAGAGTAGATTTGGGATCTTGACTCATTGTAGCTGTACTTTATTACATATCTATCTAGTAGTTGCTTTCGGGGGCTGAAGTAGGTCGTGGGGACGACCGAACCAGGGTATATCTGTGCGTATTCTGTGGTTGCTACTTTATTGCCCTGTGTGTGCCTATAACTGCGTGGGATTGTTCGTGGGTTGCACGAATATTTTTATTAGCCTATTCACCCCCCCTCTAGGCTACGATCCAGATCCAACAGCCTGGACCTTCGGACGAAGTCCCTGACGGAACCGCTCAGCTCGGTTCTCCTCCTTCTTCACCATGTGCGTGGCAAATCGGCTCAGCATCTCAAATTCAGCCTCATACTCATCGATCGTCATGTCCTTCTGCTTCAGATCCACAAATCTGCCCATCAGCTCTCTCCTAGCCTCCTTGGTGAAGTACTTCTCCTTGAACATGTGGCGAAAAGTCTTCCACTCCACAGGCTTCTGCAGACGCATCTCCTCAATACGCCACCAGTTTCGGGCAATCTCAGTCAGCTGCATCTTCGCGATCTCCACTCGAGTCTCATCTGGAATCTTGGCAGCAACCAACTTCTCCTCAGTGCTCTGGATCCACTCATCGGCACCCAGAGGTCCTTCCTTCCCAGAGAAGGTCTTCGGCTGCAGCTCGTTGAACTGCTTCACTCCTGGAGCAGCTCGTGGGGCAGGCGGAGGTGGTGGTGGTGCAGCAGGTGGAGCCTGGGCAGCACACTGAGACTGATGAACCAGCTGATGCTGAACATCCAGCATCTCCCTCATCACGCCCAGAAACTGACGGAACTCTCCGCCCTGGTCCTCCGGAACTCCATCGCCTAAGTTTCCCGATCGGGTAAGGCGTCGTCCGGCCATCCTATTGACAGAAAGACGAAGGTTAGACTCGTACAATGTTTGAATATCAAAAGTGAATGTCCTTACTCTTACTGTTCTGTACTTGCAGAAAGATGGGACGTGGACCTGCATGGGCCACCACTAAAACCTGTCACGCCCCGCTTCCCAAAACAGCGGAGGCGAAGCGTGACGAGGCCCGCTTAGGCCAGAGCTAAGGAGTCCTGACCCAATAAGCGTCTGTGTGGTACCAAGACGAAGGTACAGGTCCCTGCATGTTAGTACAGAACAATAAAAGTACAAGAAGGAAAGAACATCACAATTTTATTCCAACATATCAAAAAGTACCAAGTCTCAACGCCCAAAGGGCTACAACAGCGGAAAAGTAAATCTAATGGTGCAAGCACCCAACCTAAACAAAGAACATAAAAGGTGCCACGCACCCAACAAAGATAATAACGCCTATGGAATCTGCTACCAAAAGTCTCTAACTCTGATCCTCCTCGGGGTCGTACTCGGGATCGACGCCCTCTGGCTCCACGTCGGCAGTCAGGTCAGTCTCCTCCACGTACTCTGGCTCAATCCCTGACGTACAGCACCAAAAGAAGGAACTGTACGTCAGGCAAGGTCTACAAGAAAAGATTAGACCAAACTACAAGTGTACCAATTACTTACAACATTTTACTGGTTGATTAACATGCTGAGGTTTTTTTTTGCAACAGAAAGAAACACAACAGACAAGTAAACAAGACAAGTAGTAGTCATAGCGAGTGCTATGGACTACGGGACTAGCCTACAGGTGTCAAGACAAAACGGAACACGGAAGCCAGACACGACAAGACAAGACAAGACACGAAAGGGTTCACGCCTGTTCGGTTCGAGGGGGATCAGTCCCTCTTGCCGCTTGCACGCTCAACCCTACCCCATAACCCCAAGAATCGTGACAAGACATGGGATCACTTGCTCTAGCTTGACAAGTGCCCAATTGCTCTCTGAGCTGTGTATCGGTACATGGGATCACCTGCTCTAGCTTGACAGGTGCCCAATTGCCCATCGGGCTGTGAACTAGTACAAGGGATCACTCGCTCTGGCTTGGAGAGTGCCCTATTGCCCAGCGGGCTGTGCAGACGGAAAGGAACAAGACACGACAAAACAGGAAGGGGTTGTACTAGGGTGTCCACAACTCACGCACACGCATGTCAATCCTATGATGTCAGTAATTTGTTTTTGTTGGACTCAGATTTCGTTGTCAAATCTGAGCCATCAAGGGCGTCCCGGACGCTATCATTTCACGTCCGGTTCTCAAGTTTCTAAATTAACAATCCTAACAAGATGAAGGCCCAAAACATGGCCAAGAACGCAAGTGATACACTTGCCTGTGGTGGCGAGCGCGTCGTCTCCCTGGTACGCCTCGTCCAATCGTCTCGTCGGCGGAAAAGTGTCTGAAAATCGTGACACGGCGACGGTGTCAGATCACAATTCATTAATCCCTATTAGGGTCATGTCTAGATTATCGGGACTATCCTATTCAGTTAAAAATCACATTTTTAATATAATTGACCTAATCGACGATCTATCCTATGTGTGCATGCATAACGTCCATTCGTCGATTTCTACGGTTTGTACGATGTTTTAAAGATCAGCGGAAAATAAATTTAGTTTGATTAGGTTGCTGATTTTAATTAGGGTTTGATCATCTATTGTGTGGGTTACTACGAATTTAGAGGACTAACCTGGAATTGACGGTTGCACGAAGATCCGACGTCAAATCTGGAAGCTTTACGTTGTCCAGAAATTCCTAGGCCGTGGTTAGCGCAACGAGGAATGTTGATCGCCGGTGATGGTGAAGATCCCAGCGTCTCCCGGCGTCGTTACTGCTGGATCTGAAATGGGTACTTCAAGCTAGGGCAAAAGGGAGAAATGAGAGAAAGTGAGAGCTTTGGGGAAGGTGGAGGACGCAAGGATGGAGGAACGAGCAAAGGGGAGGATGTGAGAGGTAGGGGAATAGGTTTGGGGAAGAGGGAGACTGAAAATAATCAGGAGAAATGAAAGAGAAAGCCCCGTTTAAATAAGAAAATGAAACGGCAGCTAGCACAGAAATTAGGGTTTCGGGGTCAACTAGTCGGTCAGAGAAGGGCGGTTGACCGACTAGTTTGGGAACTAGTCGGTCGGTCGTATAACTGTGACCGACTAAAACCCAAACCGTGAACAGGGTTGTTGTAGAATTTATAGAGTTAGTCGGTCTGTGAAGGCTCGTCGACCGACTAGTTTGCAACCTAGTCGGTCGGCCAGTGTTCATAGACCGACTAAAGGGTGAAAATGGTCAACAAGATATTTTGAAGGTTAGTCGGTCAGAGAAGGATACCTAACCGACTAGTTCGTCAACTAGTCGGTCAGTTTTCGTTCTTTGACCGACTAACGATAAACAGTAACCTGATGCGAAAAAAAATCTCTGTACTTAGTCGGTCTGCGAAGAAGTGTTGACCGACTAGTTCGATAACTAGTCGGTCGGTGGTTGAACTTAGACCGACTAAGTGTAAACAGTAACTCAAGGGAAAACCCTGACAAAAACTAGTCGGTCCATGAGGGGTTGTTGACCGACTAGATGGACATCTAGTCGGTCGGTTCCTCAACGTGAACCGGCTAACTTGCACAGGAAGTCGTAAAATGAAGCGGGAAGCTTCGGGATGATTCTAATGAATTCCATGAGTGATCCTATACTAAGATGTGAGCACGGAGAAGTAAAGAAAGAAGACGAACAATTGCATCTATTATACATTTGACAGTGTTTTTTGAATTCTAGGGCTGACTAGGACAAGATAAAGAGCGGCTGAGATTTGATGTTGGTAAATCAATGGTTGAGATTGGATTTTGTGAAATTTTTTGGGGAAAGTGCATTGGAAACACAAACTTTGAAATTAGAATTGCCTTGGGAAAGAGTGTGGAAATTAAATTTAGGGGGAAACATGCATTGGGAAGGATTGTGGAGATTAAATTTGGGGGGAAAGTGCCTTGGAAACCTAAACTTTGAAATTAATAGTGCATTGGGAAAGATTGTGGAGAATCATGATCCATTAAATTAAATAAAATAAAAAATTTAGCGTAAAACAATTTAGCGGAACAACAAATTAACGTAAAAATATTTTTCCGTCGCCCGCACCGAAGGCGCCCCGTTAAATTTTTTTACAAAGATTTGTTGTTCTGCGCCAAAGGCGCGGGCGTCAAATTTGTTGTTCGACAGCGAATTTGTTGTTCCACGCCGAAGACGCACGCGCCGAAGGTGCCCGTGCCGCTAAATATTTTTACGCTAATGTATTGTTCTATTAAATTTTGGCTGTGTAAATAATTTTTCGAGGAACAAAGATTTCGCGGAGGAAATGCTAAATGAACCGTGCCCGCAGGCACGGGTTATGACTAGTATATATATAAATAATATTCATCATACAAAAACCAGCCATTACAGAATAGTACTATGTAATGAAGATGGCTCCGATCTAGGTGCAGCGAGCGCTCTTGAAAACTAGGAGATTCTAGATGCTGGATGACTTTTGTGTACTTTGGTGTATTTCTGGCCTACTGAGTGGTTGAGGAGTATGTTCTTTGTTGTGGGTTGGACCATTGAAATTAGTTTTGATAGTTGAGAGTGACGACGCCTGTGTCCTATCCTCTCTCTATTAAAACTAGCTTCCTATGGTCATCCCATAGTAATCTTTTGTATATTATTTAATATAGACACTAACTTACCCTTCAAAAAATATATGAGATTAATGGAGAAGTGCTGACAGCGCTGTAAATTTTTCCAACGCTGTCAGCGATCTGGGATCCGTAGAGTACTTTTTGTAAAAAAATTTTGCATTTGGTAGATTGACATACGTTTATATTTCATATGTTCACGCACGTTTTCTTTTGTGTTTTTCCGTTATTTTTCGCCGTCTCGTACCCGTTTCTCGTATTTTCCCGTTTTCTTTCACTCTTCTTTGTTTTTCCATGTTTGCAGGAGATTGTCCGCATAGGGGACATTTAATGAAGATATCACAAGTCCCCGGAGCAACAGGAGGAGTCACGCGTGACCCAGGGGGTCAAACGACGAAGATAGCATATTTCAGCCCCTCACTCGATCGGTTGATCATCTTCAACCGATCAGGTGATGCACGCGTGCACCACCCGGTCACATCTTGGAGCTCACAAGAAGTCACCCGGTCGGTTCGTAGGCCGGTTCAAAAGCCCAAAGCTCTCTGGAATTCGAAGCTGATTGCTAACTGATCGGGTAACTTTCATCCGATCGGTTCATCTGTAGCTGAATCTCCAAAGCCAAGACACGAAGATCCAACCGGTCTCCTCACCCGATGGCACCAAGATCCAACCGGTCACATCCATGCTTTCATCCTGACCGGGTGAAGTCCCGCATCACACTGCCAAAGTTTGAAGCAGATCACCCGATCGGTTGACTTGTCAACCGATCGGGTGATATCTTTTTCTATATATAGGTGTTGGATATGGAAGACGTTTGTACACCCTTGTGGGGGATGTACGAGGAAATACGGACCTCGAACGTCGCGTACACGAAGTCGTGTGCAAAGGGAATCTGTTCCCTTGCGGAGAGGATCTCTGGATGAGTGGGAAAGTCGCATTATATATGCATAAGTGCATGCGACATATGGCTAATAAAGGGGGAATATCTTAAGCTTATGTTGTACCATGCATATGGTACAACTTAAGCTTATAATGTGCCATGTATCATGGTACACCTTAATTAAGTTGTTCCAAAGGAACAACTTACCCTAAAATAACTACCTTGGGGGCTATAAATAAGACCCAAGGGTAAGCCATTTCTTACACCATTTGCATGAAATTCATGCATGCATCTTCATCCTAGCGAAGCTCTGCAGAAATCCTTTCTCTTCCTCTTTCCAAGTTCTTAATCTAAAATAGAGATTTAGATTGTGGATTAGTAGCCTTACTCCGTTCGTGAGAAGACTCGATCCGTCGTGGCGAATCCGAAGGCAAAGTTCCGAGACTACCGTTCCGCATACGCAAGCGTAAGTCTCCACTTTAATTATCGATCCTAACTCTGTTTTGGCAGGATCCTTCATTGGTATCAGAGCCATATGGGTTCGCCCCGGTCAAACCACCACCCCGTCGAAACTATGAACGAGTCGTTGTCTTTTTCACGAATGGGTCTCCTACTATTACGGATATAGTAGGAACGCTTCGTGACGGAGAGAACGCAGCGGTTGTTCTTTTCACGTTAGGGTCTCCTATCATTACGGATATGGTAGGAACTCTCCGTGACGGGAAGAACCGACCGTTCACATAGTAAGTTATTTTTCATTTTTGGCACACGGCCATTAGGAAATAACTAATTTCTCGACGAACGGGTGCTTCATCGACGAACGGGTGCTTCATCGAGGAAGATGATGGTAGTTACTTCCATCGGGAAAGAGGAAATTTGGTGCATGTGCACCATGGCCAAATCGGCTATGAAGGCCATGCACCCCCCCTCCTCAAGCGGAGGGGGTTGGCTACGGCCAATAACCACCGACGACCACCCCATCAAGGGGGAGGAATAAGTGCGGCAACCCCATTCAAAGGGGGTGGCCGGCCATGGCCAAAGGGGCCATGGCCGGCCAACGCCGAATGGCCTTGGCCATGACCGGCCATGGCCAGGCCGGCAGTGGCCGGCCAAGGCCAGGCCGGCAGTGGCCGGCCTTGGCCAAGGCCTGCCGGCCAGGCCGGCCCTGGCAGTGGCCAGGGCCGGCCCTGGCAGTGGCCAGAGCCGGCGCCCTGGCCACTGCCAGGGCCAGGCCGGCCCTGGTAGAGGCCAGGGCCGGCGCCCTGGCCTCAGGCCAGGGCCTGGCCGAGGCCAGGGCAGGAGCCCTGGCCCCGGCCAGCGGCCAGGCCGCCCTGGCAGAGGCCAGGGCAGCGCCCTGGCCTCAGGCCAGGGCCTGGCCAAGGCCAGGGCAGGAGCCCTGGCCCCGGCCAGTGGCCTGGCCGGGCCGGCCCTGGCAGAGGCCAGGGCCTGGCCGGCCCTGGCCGAGGGGGCCAGGGCCCTCTGGGCCGGCCAGGGCAGAGGCCCTGGCCGGCCCTTGGCCAAGCCCCGGCCAGGGCAGAGGCCCTGGCCGGGAAGAAGTTGCTTTCGAAAATTGGTCGACCAATTTTGTGTTTTTGGTCGACCAATCTGGCAGAAGGTCTGAGTCGACTGCAAACTTGCCTACTGACCCATACGGGGTGACAAAAGGCATTGGCCAAACTCGAATGTGCCGATTAGCCCATACGGGGCTAACCACAGTGCCGACTAGTTCATACGGAACTAACGTTTTTAATGAAGTTTTTTTTAATTGGGCTCTACTCCTTGAAGATTAGCCATAGTGCTCTACTTCATGCGAGATTAGCCATGTCATTGTGCTCTACTCTACGGAGATTAGCCAATGTACTTGTGACGTTGTGCTCTACTCTACGGAGACTAGCCAACGTGCTTTCAAATTTTTGGAAAAAGATGTTTTTTCAAATAGGTTATGTCCCGTCCTTAAATCGGGATAGCGCAATTTAGAATTCCAAGTCCTACCACGATCCGGCCATGGTTATCTAACCCATGGGTGTGTAGAACAGGTCTCGTGGCTTGGCAATTGTTGCGTTAAAATTCTTTGCGCTAATTCTCACCTATTCTATTTTGAAAGATATGTTTTTGAAAGTAATTTTCCGCTGCTAATACCATACGGGTATTATTTCTGATTTCTTTTTACTTAAGATAAGTAAGAGGGATACTTTGAAAGTTACTTCTAGATGGTAGTTGGGAACGTAGTGAACTTCTCGATTCTAGAGTAACATTTCAACGCATCCAAGGAACTTATCAAGTGTTTAAAGAATCAAAACTTTATGCATTGAATTTTGATCGTGTTTTTCATTTTCTTTGCAGTTTTTTGAATCGAATATGTCTACCGCTTCTAAGAATATTTTCGCAGAGCTTAACAAAGGTGAAAAGCTCAACGGCGACAATTATAAACTTTGGTCAATAAAGATCCAATATGTTTTGGAGGAGCAAGATGTGCTCGAAACACTCCAAAACATAATGGTAGAACCTGAGTTGGGCAATACGGCCCAACACAAGAGGGACCGGGAAGCTTATGACACTTGGACTCGAAAGAACAAAATAGCACGCATTACGTTACTGTCCGCAATGGACAATGACATAATGCGTCTATTTCGGGAATTCGATCTAGCCAAAGACATATGGTCTGAGCTAGAAGTAAAGTTTGGTGGAACTTCGGTTACCAAACTCCGCTCCTTGACTATTCAATTTGATTCGTACAAGATGCAGCGAGATCATTCTATGAAAAAGCATCTCCGCCACATGGCGAATCTAATATCTGAATTAAAGGATGCAGGTGTTACGCTGTCTGACGAACAGCAGATCCAAGCAGTCATTCGTTCACTCCCAGATAGCTGGGATAACATGAAAATGCACCTCACTCATAATGAGTGCATTAAAACTTTAAGCGATGTTTCGAAACACCTCGAACTCGAGGAAGAGCGGATTCAAGCCGCAAAACCAAGTGCAGAAGTGCACGTGGCCGCTAGTTCCTCACATGGAGGAAATAAGCGGAAACGCTTAAGGTTTGTGAACGAACGAAAGCAAGAACCGGAAACCTCAAAGGAGACTAAGAACAAAAAATGGCAAAAGAATGTGCACTCAAAGAAGAAAAACTTGAAGAAGATCAAGTGCTTTAAGTGCAACAAGTACGGTCACTTCGCCCGTAAGTGTACGGATGGAAGTGACAAGGTAACTTGTAGGGCTAGTTACATATGTGTTTCTAGTTCCATGTTTCTTGCTGAATCTAACTATTTTTGGTTGATTGATTCAGGGGCCACAGACCACGTTGCGAAGGACAGAAGGTTCTTCATAGAGTATCGAAGGATAACTCAAGGAACAAAGTGAATATACGTCTGGCAACAACACTCGTGTTGAAGTCAAAGGCGTCGGAACATGTAAGCTAGTTCTCGACAACGGCCGGACATTATTATTGCACGACGTCCTCTTTGCTCCAGATATTAGAAGGAATATCGTTTCCGTGGTCATGTTAATGTCTTTAGATTATGAGTGGAGGTTCTATAAACAATATGTTGACCTTGTTTGTAATAATTCTTTGATTGGTTCTGGTAATGTTTGTAATGGATTAATTGTTTTAAACACAATGTATGATGATTCTTCTTCCATTAATGAAAGTTTTCATTTGACAAATGCTTCTAACTCTAATTCTGAGATCATTTGTTGGCATGCAAGACTTGGTCATATTGGACCAACTAGAATGGATAGACTTGCCAAAAGTGGCTTGCTATCTAATGTTTCAAAAGTTGAAATGTCGACTTGCGAACATTGTCTTATAGGGAAAACTTGTCGCAAGCCGTTTGGAACTGGCACAAGGGCCGAATTTCCATTACAGCTTATCCATTCGGACATTTGCGGTCCAATGAATGTTAAGACAAGACGCGGGAAGTCCTATTTCATCACATTCATTGATGACTTCACCCGTTTTCGGACATATCTATTTGATATCCCACAAAAGTGAAGCTTTGGCTTGCTTTAAAAACTATATGAGTTTAGTGGAAAATCAATTAGATCGCAAGATTAAGGTTTTGCGAACCGATAGGGGCGGTGAATATCAATCAATAAGTTTTAAGGAACTTTGTGATGAAAAAGGCATAGTTCATCAAATAACTATGCCTTATACTCCGCAACAAAACGGTGTTGCGGAAAGAAGAAATAGGACATTGATGGAAATGGTCCGATCAATGATGTCTCAGGCAAATTTGCCTATCACTTTTTGGGGTGACGCATTATTGACGGCAGCATTCATCTTAAACCGTGTACCCTCGAAGTCGGTAAGTTCTACTCCTTATGAGTTGTGGAACAATAGAACTCCAGACTTAAACATTCTAAAACCTTGGGGTTGTGCCTCTTACGCACATTTATCCTCTCACAAATATGGCAAACTTGGGCCACGTGGGAGGAAGTGTATCTTCATCCGATACGCTGAAAACTCCAAAGGATATGTTTTCGTCGGTCAAGAGGACAATGGGGGTCTAATAGAATTCGAGTCGAGGGATGTTGTCTTCTTGGAAAACGAGTTTCCAAGACAGGGTGAGATAAGTCAAGACTTATCCTTGTTTGAGACTTGGGATCAAGAAGGATCGGAACGTTCGAGTGGGAGAATTCTTGGTGAAGAAGAAAATACGTTTCAAACTTCACCAATTGATGATACGAACGATACCAATCCTATTCCGAGTGGGAGTGATATTATTCCAAGTGGGAGTGATGTCATTCCAAGTGGGAGTGATCAGACTCAAACAAGACGTAGTAATCGAACGAGGCTAACACCTCTGAGATTTGAGGATGAATTTCCTCAAACATTCATGACATTACTACAAGATGATGACGAACCTGCAAATTTCAAACAGGCCGTCACATGCCCTGCTAAAGATAAATGGATAGCGGCAATGGAAGAAGAACTTCAATCCATGAAAACAAACCAAGTCTGGGACTTGGTTGATTTACCTAAGGGACGTAGAGCCATTGGGAACAAGTGGGTTCTCAAAATCAAGCATAAGGCTGATGGCTCCATCGAGAAATATAAAGCTCGCCTTGTTGCGAAAGGTTTCACGCAACAGGAAGGAATAGACTACGAAGAGACTTTCTCTCCTGTCGTGCATTTTACCTCCATTCGCTTAATTCTGGCAATGGTGGCTTGTTTGGACCTCGAATTACATCAGATGGATGTAAAGACTGCTTTTCTTAACGGAGAACTAGATGAGGAGATCTACATGGAACAACCAAACGGGTTCGTACAAGAAGAAAACAAACATAAGGTTTGTAAACTTCGTAAATCCATATATGGTCTTAAACAATCCTCAAGGCAGTGGTATATGCGCTTTCAAGAAGTTGTTTTGTCGTATGGATTCTCCTATGCTCGACGAAGACAACTGCGTATATATTAAGAGGATTAAAAAACAAGTATGTAATTATGTCTCTTTATGTAGATGACATACTTATAGCCGGAAATGATAAGCATCTTGTCGTGGATATCAAAGCTTGGCTTTCATCCGTCTTTGAGATGAAAGACATGGGTGAAGCTGCATATATCCTTGGGGTTAAGATCTCAAGGAATCGTTCCAAGAAACTTCTTTCTCTCTCTCAAGAGACATATATAAAGAAAGTTTTGGAACGGTTTAATATGCAGGACTGCAAGCCAATTGATACTCCAATAAGCAAAGGCGAGGGTCTATGTTTGGAAATGTGTCCCAAAGATCCAAAAGAAAGGAAAGTTATGGAAAAAGTTCCATACTCCAGTGCTGTCGGGAGTCTGATGTACGCTATGATGTGTACCAGACCAGACATTTGCTATGGTGTTGGTATGGTAAGCCGTTACCAATCCAACCCAGGACAGACACACTGGAAAGCGGTGAAGAGGATATTAAGGTACCTCAAAGGGACTGCGGACTATGTGTTATGCTATCAAGGCAATACCTTGAGACTCGAAGGCTATACCGATGCTGATTGGGCAGGTGATCTCGACGAGCGAAGATCTACCTCAGGCTTTGTTTTCTTACTCGGGAATGGTGCAATATCCTGGGAGCAGCAAGAAACAAACCTGCATCGCTCTATCAACCATGGAAGCCGAGTTCGTAGTGTTCAGCATGGCAGTCCAAGAAGCTGTTTGGCTTAGGAAATTCTTAGACAGGCTGACGAATGCCACTGACTCAAGCATTGTTCCTATATACAGTGATAGTCAAGCTTCGATTGCCTACGTCAAAGATCCTAAATTTCATTGTAAGACCAAACACATTGACATTCGATTCAAGTTTGCAAAAGACTATGACAAACGGAAGGAAGTAGACATTGGATACATATCCACGCATGAGATGATAGCGGATCCCCTTACGAAGGCGATCCCCATAGATGTGTTCTACAAACACTTATCATCTATGGGAATGCGTAGGTGCTGAGCTGTATCTTGTAATATTTCCCATGTCTATAGAAGATCAAAGTTTAATAAAAGAAATAAGTTCTTTTATATATTGCATACAAGTTTCTTACAAATAATTTTATGTACATTTGTGTTTAAGTCTCAGCTATTTTATTGTGTGTATGTCGGACAGATTAAGGTTGGCTCTCTCACATGAGCAACCGCCTTATCTTATCAGATGGATAAGATAGAGATGAGACTAGTTTAAAGTCAAAATCATTAAATGATTTAGAGTCATGACTTAAACAAGATAGTCGAATAAAAGATCTGCATCATATGGATGCTTACAAAAGATCTGAGATCTGTATCACAAGGATATTTGAAAGAGATCTCGTAGGATTTTTTTTAAAATCCTATCTGTCTTATGCAGGATGAGAGTCCGTGAATATTTCACGAGTAGTAAGGGGACTTAAAAAGATAGGCACAGTGGTGTCTGATATTTTCATCCGTACAACATCATTAAGACATACTCTCCCTGGGAAAGGAGTGATGTTGTAATACGTGTTCATACCACGTATGCATTTCGACCACTGAGTTAGTAGCAATAGTGTTTGCTATTATGTGAGACTCAAAGGCCATACGGGTCTTAACTCTTACCCTCAAGGACTCCAATTGGTTCCTTTAGATTTGACGAGATGATCGCTATCTTAGCGTGTTACTAATGGGCTATGGTAATTCGGCTCGGCGGGGCACGTTAGAAAAGCGAATCAAGTCAAGATCAGAAGGTTCGCAAGAAGAGGAAGATTGATTTCATATTCGCATTTGGACTTTAGTGATTCAAAGCTGGCCAGCCAATTGTAATCCAGATGGGATTCAATTGTTGAATATAAAGTACAAGAAATGTGAAGAAATAATCTAGGGTAAAGCATGCGTTGAACTACTCAACTTTGCACCTTCGAGGTCGTTGTGTATCTCTAACAAGTGCACAACAACAGACTCTACGCGCATGACGGTCGCTACGGTCTATTTCTCGGTATGATAGATAAAAGAACTAAGAGAAAGACGTTCTCTTACAATCCCCTCAAGTGTGAGTGGGAGATGTTGGATATGGAAGACGTTTGTACACCCTTGTGGGGGATGTACGAGGAAATACGGACCTCGAACGTCGCGTACACGAAGTCGTGTGCAAAGGGAATCTGTTCCCTTGCGGAGAGGATCTCTGGATGAGTGGGAAAGTCGCATTATATATGCATAAGTGCATGCGACATATGGCTAATAAAGGGGGAATATCTTAAGCTTATGTTGTACCATGCATATGGTACAACTTAAGCTTATAATGTGCCATGTATCATGGTACACCTTAATTAAGTTGTTCCAAAGGAACAACTTACCCTAAAATAACTACCTTGGGGGCTATAAATAAGACCCAAGGGTAAGCCATTTCTTACACCATTTGCATGAAATTCATGCATGCATCTTCATCCTAGCGAAGCTCTGCAGAAATCCTTTCTCTTCCTCTTTCCAAGTTCTTAATCGGTTGACTTGTCAACCGATCGGGTGATATCTTTTTCTATATATAGGACCCCTAGGTCTTTGAGAAACGGGAGTTGGTTATTTTTACTGTTTTCTTCATTTTGTGACGGCTGTAATTTCCCAGTTTTTGTAAGTTTTCAGATCTTTGTCAAACTTTAGTATTATCTTAATTGCTTTACTACCATTGCATTTCTATTGTCTGATCATGATTTTTACGGTCCATTTTCGTTTAGATCGCTTTTTACTAAATATGTGTGAGTAGATCCCAAATCTGGGATTCCGGTGGAAACCCCTTCGTGGGCTCTCCCCGATGCGTCCATGGGGCTAGGAAATCGATAGTGATTAGGAATCTACCAGTTACGCGGGGTGTTTTATTGTCATCGGCGGGATAAAGACCGCCTTTGACCGTTGGGCCAAGGGGGAATAAACTTGGCGGTTGACTCCCTAGCCATAGCTCGCGCCCTTAGCATAGACGTCGAATCCTAGCGCGCGGGAGCGACAGGATGAGACGTTGGAAGTTATCGTTGCGAGCTTAGTGCTCCCGGAGTCGATCAGTGTTAATGGACATGGGAGTGCCCACTGATCGAACCCGGGAAGTCCGGCGTATCATCCTGGGCATCGACCGGAATATCGGGCCCATGGGACGTCGGTACCACTTTCGGAGGCACCGTCTCACCAATAGACCCTAATTCCGATCGCTATCCTACCCGTAGGCCGTATCGGCAAGAATCGCATGATAGGGCGGAAGCCGGAGTCCCGGGTTTCCTTCTATATTGTTTTTCCATCGCTTTCTATTTCTGTGACAATCCATACACCGATTCGGGCTAGCTCGCACATGGGGTGAATTTGAACCTTCTTGACACAAGCACATCTACGCCTCCCTGTGTTCGACCCCCAAGCCACACTACAACACCGTGCGCTTGCGGACTACAAATATTTAAACCTTCTGCGGTCCCCCGACTTGCACGCGAATCTCGGGGGGACGTCAAGCTTTATGGCGCCGTTGCCGGGGAGGCAACGTGCTTGTTTTTTTTGGATTTCATGAACCATTGTGTCTAGCTCTCATCCCTACCTTGCGATAATTTTCGCATTCTTCTTTTTCCTTTTTATCTTCTTATTTTTATTTTTATTTTTTGTCTTATCTGTTTCTTTCCCACTTTTCGCTTCATGGGTGTTTGTTGTTTTTCATGCGCAGGAGTTCAAGAAGCCTCGACGACTTGATCCCCATTGATCCAGAGATAAACGCCACCCTAAGGCATTTGGCCGCCGAGAAGCGAAGAAGAGAGGATCCTGAAACCATGGGGGAGAACACCTCACCTCACAAGTCCATGCTGGAGTACTCGATGCCTTCCATCGAGTCCACCTCCGCTATCCGTCCTCCAGCTATTACGGCGCAAAGCTTTGAGCTTAAGCCGTCTTTGGTGACATGGATCCAGCAGGATCAATTTTCGGGTGCGACCATGGAGAGCCCCATCGAACATTTGGACTCCTTCTTGGAGAAATGTGACACCTTCCGGATAAATGGTGTCACGACTGAGGCGATCCGTCTGAAGCTATTCCCCTTCTCTCTGCAAGATAAAGCCAAGCTGTGGCTTAGGGGGAAGGACCCCAACACATTCAACACCTGGGAGAAGCTCTCAAATGCTTTCCTGACGAAGTTCTTTCCTCCGGGGAAGACCATGAAGCTGAGGAGTGAGATCTCCTCCTTCTCCCAGGCCAGCCACGAGTCCTTGCATGAAGCTTGGACGAGATACAAGGAGATGCAGCGAAGATGTCCCCACCATGAGCTCCCCAAGTGGCAGATCATAAATCTGTTCTATAATGGGTTGAGGGACGATTTGAAATCTTCCATGGACGCCGCGGCTGGAGGTTCCTTCATGTCAAGAAGTGAAGAAGATGCCGGACATATTCTAGAAAATATGGCATCCAACAATGAGCGGTGGTGTGACGAGAGAGCCACACCTAGATCTGGGGGTATTCACAGGGTCGAGGACGTCGACAAATTATCCAGCAAGTTTGACTTGCTGTTGACCCAGATCTCTGCACTAATGGTAGGAGCCGGTGGTGCCGGTACATAACATATAGCTACGGTGGAAGCTGAAGTCTCTGGAGACTTCAACGGTGGTGACATCTCACCTCCGTTGGACCAGGCAAGCGCACTATTCTACAATCCTACGGGAAATGCGTCGTACCCTCCACGGACTAACTCCAACCCGGTCTACTCCCCAAACAACCGGAATCATCCCAACCTCAGCTACCGGGCACCATATCAGCCACCGCCTCAGCAGCAGCAACAACAGATATATCAGCCGGCTAGGCCGCCTCAGCAGCAGCAGTTTCAGCAGCAACAACCCCCACAGCAGTATCAGCAGTATGCTCCCAGGAATCAGCAGCCAATCCAACAACATCAGCAATTTGGTCAACAGAGGGCCATCTCTCCGGTTGAGTCCCTTTTGACTCAATACATAACCAACCAGGAGAAGATAAATTTGAAGCTGGAAATGGGGCAAAGGGCTCTCACGGACCAAGTAACCCAGCTAGGGGTACAGGTGGCAAACCTTTAAAGGTCGCAAAATCTATTGCCGCCACAACCTGAAGTGAACCCGAGGGAAGCAAACCAAACTTTGGCACTCGTGCACGAGCATGAGAATGTGTCAGCTATTGTCTTGAGGAGCGGAACACAAATTCCTACTAGAGTGCCACCCAGGGAACCGAAAGCACCATTGGCCGTTGAGCGGCCAATTGAAAAAGCTAATGACGATGGTACCTCGTCGCCAAAGATTGTGACTCCGGAGGGAGCCCCCGAAGAAGAGAAGAAGAAGGGAGAAGAAGGGAATTTGAGGGTATTCAAGCCCGTTGTGCCCTTTCCACAACGTCTGGCCCAAGCAAAAATCGACGAGAAGTATGGCAAATTTTTTGCCATGGTCAAGGATTTAAGCCTTCAAATCCCCTTCCTAGAAGCTATTGAGACGATCCCCTCCTATGCAAAATTTTTGAAAGATTTAGTGACAAGGGGATCCAGAAAGGAAAAGGTCGTCCTAACGATGGAATGCAGTGCTCTCATTCAGAGAGCAAATCCGCCGAAGCTCAAAGACCCAGGAAGTTTCTCCATCCCCTGTTCGATTGGGGAAGTGCGAATCCAGAGGGCACTCGTCGATCTAGGAGCGAGCGTTAGTTTAATGCCCCTACCGCTGTACAAGAGAATAGGGATGGGAGACTTTGAGCCCATAGGTATGACACTTCAATTAGCCGACAGATCGGTTAAATACCCGGTGGGAGTGGTGGACGACCTCCCTGTTGATGTGAGTGGAATACAAGTACCGATGGATTTTGTGGTGATGGACATGCCGGAAGACATGCATACCCCTATTATCCTTGGATGGCCCTTTATGGCAACCGTCGGAGTTTTGATAGACGTGAAGAATGGGAAGCTTTCCCTCAACGTCGGCCAAGAAAGAGTCGAATTTGACTTGGGGTTGTCGATGAAGTACCCCGATCCTCCGGATGACCCTAGTATCAATGCGCTGGAGCTGGAAGATGAGAGAGCCGTAGAAGCGAGCTCCTGAGAAATTCTCTCGAGAAATCCCCCCGACCACTTGGGAGACATTGGAGAGCAAGTTAGCTCCCCAAAGAATGAAGTTGCTGATGAGGTGGTCGCGCGACATGCGATCCCTCCCGGATTTCCAAAAGCTCCTCCCACGAGGAGAAAAGGCAAAGAGCCCATGGGGCTCACCGGGGATGAGGTCCGTATCTTCAAACGAGTAGCGGTGGACGCCAATATGAAGGAGAAGCCCCCGGACCCCGTCAACAAAGGGAGAGTCGTCGAACAAGTTTTCTTGTCGCCACCGACTACAACAAAGGGAGAATCTGAAGCGATGCCTGATTTTGGGCATTACCCGTATCGCCCACCATGAACATCATTTACAGGCGTCGAGCCAACGACGTTAAACAAAGGCGCTTCATGGGAGGCAACCCATGCTCTAAACTTTTGTTTCAATTTTTAGGATTATTTTTTTACTTTATTTTATCTATTTTTATAAATAAATCCAGCCGCAAGAACTTCCGTTGTGGAACTTAGGCGATTCGTGGGTTTTTGCAGAAAACAAGGCCCCAACCGATCGGTTGATAACTCAACCGATCGGTTGGGATGTATCAGGTAGATGCCGTGTCTGCCACTAAATGAACCGACCGTGTGAGGAAAGAAGAGACCGGTTGGCAGACCGGGTGACCTGGGGTAAATTCTCGGGAAAATTTCAAAATTTGTCAACCGATCGGGTGACAAGAAGCAAGACCAGTTGAGGGACAGGGTGAGAAACTCTAAACTCTCGGGAAAATGTGTGGAGCGGTCAATCGATCGGTTGACATGTTGTCACGCCCCGCTTCCCAAAAATGTGGAGGCGAGACGTGAGAAGGTCCGCACAAACTTGAAGCTGTGAAGCTCCAAGTCTGTTAAGCGTAAAAAAACACTTATTATGGCAAGTCCTTGCAAAGCGAAATGAAACAACAATGATAATAAGGAAATGAGACGACATTTTATTGAATCTCCAAATGTCCATAAACAAATTACAATATCGCAGAAAAGCCACCAGGCTAAAAGATAAAGGGTCTAAGGCCCAAACATGGCCAACAAAGTATAACATACATACAAGGGTGCCACGCACCGACAACTAACAGGAATCCTAAAACATAAAGGGAAACCCAACAAGTCACCGGTGTCCACAAGACTCCTCCTCAGCAAACACAACGTCCTCTGCAACAAGCTCTGGCTCGGCAACTAACATGCGACACCCAAAGAGAAAGGGGCACATGTCAGCAAGTCTAAAAAGACTTGTGCAAGGAAACTGAAAGGAAGGTAAACTAGCAACCTAGCAGTTAAAGTATGATGCATGGCATGGCAAGTATTGCAAGAAAGTAACAAGGGTAGTACAAGTAGCAAGTAACAAGTGGTAGTTGTGACATGTAATGTCAAGTAACAAGTACAAGGGATCACTCAACGAGTGCCCTATTGCCCGCAGGCTGTGCTCAAGTACAAGTCAAGGAAATCACGTCAAGTAAACACGTCGTGCACAGAGATTCCGCCTGTTGGCTAGAGTGGCTGATCGGGCCAACTCCTAAGCTCAAATGACCGTTTATCTCTACCCCTCCCAAGTGTGTCGAGCCAGGGCATTACCCCCGAACACGGAATGATCGCTTCTGGGACACGAGCCAGGAAGTGTGAATAACACGTATGGCATATGGTTATGCCCACGTATAGTGGGTGCCTAGCCGGAAACTAGTAGGTCGGGCGTTGGCTATCAACCAACACATGGCCCGCTTCTGGAACACGAGCCAGGAAACACAAGTATTGTAGCGTGTGCTACGAATGCAACATACAACATGGATAGCATGGATGACAATGTATTCGCGTACCGATAATCAAAATTAAACATGACATGGTAATTGTGCAACATGGTAAACGACGGTCCTAGCTTCGTTGTCAAGCTAGTTCCGGAATTGCGCCTAGGCGAGTATCATTTCGTCGCCTAGTCTCTTTTACGCCTACAATAAGCAAATGGCCTAAAACATGGCCTAAACCCCCTAAGTGGCAAGTTTCACTTGCCTAGCACCGAGGATGACGATCATGAAGGTTCGTCTCACGGATGCTAAACTACGGGGAAAACGCTGTCATGGAGAAACAATCATCAAAACACAAGAAATCTCATTAAAGTTCCACAAAACACAACGGTTTATGAAAACATCAAGAGATCGATTTATTCCCGTGAGGAAGCGGAAGAAACACTCCGGGGAACCTATGGATCAGATCTGGAGGTGATTGGAGAAGTTTGGAGAACTAGGGTTTTGGGGGGATTTGGGGATTTGATGAGATTTTGGGGAAGATGAGAGGTAGAATGTGTTGAGGGATGGTTTGGATGATGGATCTTGGGCTTGGAATGAAGGAATAAGGGTTTGAGGTAGAAGGGGGCTCAATGGGGGCAGAAACTAGGGTTTTAGGTCGAGTGGAGGAAGAAGAAAACGTTTGGGAGGGGTATAAATAGGATGGGCTGGCGGCTGCCCAGAAATTAGGGTTTTAACACAGATTAGTCGGTGAAAGTGCAACCACTGACCGACTAGTTTGGCAACTAGTCGGTCAGTCGACCAAAGCAGACCGACTAAGTGTAAACAGTAACTTCTGAACGAAAATAGGATTTGGATTTAGTCGGTCAAAGAACAACTGCTGACCGATTAGTTTCTCATCTAGTCGGTCGATGAACGTTCTTAGACTGACTAAGAATGAACAGTACTCGACTGCACAGAAGAACTAAGAATTAGTCGGTCTGAGTACATGACCGGCGCCCCGCAAGAGTGGCGGCGGCGCGGTGTCGTCTACCGCAAGTTTCACGGTTAGTGTAGGGTGCGGGAATATCGAACTCAGGGAGGCGAGGTTGTGCTTGGGTCAGGTAGGACCTAAATCACCCCGAGGGGCGAGCTAGCCCGAATCGGTGAATGGTTGTCACGAAAGGAAATAAACTGGTATGAACAACAAGAAGGAAAACCCGGGACTCTGGTTTCCACCCCGACGAGAGACTCTCGCCAATACGGCCTACGGGTATGGATAGCGATCGGGATTAGGGTCTAATGGTGAGACGTTGTGTAACGACCACTTTTCGTGGTATGTTGTTCGTGCACGTGCTTTTGACCGTGCACGTGTTTGTTTTAGACTTTGTTTGTTCGAGAACACCTTAGTGTGATATGCCGTTGTGAACGTCTCTGAGAGTATTAAATAGTGGCACTAATTTGGAACGACGTTTCTCGAGTCATTTTCCCACAATTTAATCTTATTCGATGAGACGTGACGATTTTCACTTTTGACGGGAGACGTTTCTATTTTTAGTTTCGTCGTCCGACGTCAAAATTGGGATCCGTCTTCTTAGTTAGCTCACATTCGTCATCACGATCACCCAGATATTTATTTTATAATTTTTGGAGTTTATTTGATCACTTTTATATTTTTAGCAAGCTTTAAAATATTTTTAATAATTAATTTTTATAATAAATTCGGCCAAAGAAAATTTATTTGAGTTTAAAACGTTTTAACGAGCCAATTTCCAGCTCATTTGGACCAAGTCAAAGCCTTGGGTGAGTTGGAGTTGGTTAGATTTGAATTTTAAATTATTTTAAACTCCTAATCCTATTAGATTTAGCCCTAGACCAAGTCAACCCATCTACACTATATAAGCAACCCCTAGGAAGACCTATTTTCGCAAGAAATTAGCCCTAGCCTCTTCCAAAACTCATATTGGACGTTGCGACGATTCGTCGCAATGTTGCGACGAACTTCCCCCGCTCAGACCGAGAGAACGGCCTCCGTTCCCCCGCTCTGACCGGTCTCCCGCTCCGCATCCTAGCCAAGCCCACACTCGCTGCTGTCGCCACCCCGCTCCCCGCTCCGACCGAGGATTCCTCTCGGTCAGACCGAGAGGCTTCCCGCTCCGCTCGCATCTCCGCTCCGCTGCAAGCCCCCGCTCAGCGCCCGCCTTGTCGCCCGCATCCGCTAGCGCTTGACCGAGCGGATCGCCCGCCTCCGCAACGTTGCAACGCTCGCAACGTTGCAGCGCCGCTCCCCCGCATCCAAGGCGCACGACCGACCCCTCCCTCCGCACCGACCGAGAGCACCAAGGCCCGCACCGACCAAGCGCTGCACCAATGCCCGTTCTCCCGCAGCGACCGATGGCCGCCCCCGCATTTGGCTGTGTACGACCGAGAGCAAACGTCGCAACCCCGCACCCGTCGCATCGCTTGCCACCGTGGTCCCCCCAAGTCCTCCAGAGTTATTGTGGGTCCCCCAAAGGTCCCTAGGACTACTGTGGGCCCCACCTAGGTGCGTTCTCTTCGACGACTTGCCGCGTACGACGTCGTCGCACGTCGTAGCCCGTCGTCGCACGTGCGAGCTTTGGAATCTGGAATCGTCGCCAGGGTTGATTGCTCTGAAATTTCCAGCGAGGAATCTAATTGGAATCTGGACTTGGAACGCGATCTTTTATTCCAACCCCCGGCGTCGCTACCCGACGCCGGTGTAGCTTTCGCGTCGTGTTGAGGTAACGCTTTGTACCCCTAGGACCCCCAACCAAATTGCATGCTAACCAAGACTAAAAATCAGTATTTTAAAGTATTTTAAATGTTTTAGCAATCACTAATCAAGATTAATAAAACGGATGTAGGCCGGTGGACTTGTGCACGTAGGAATCGTGACTTTGGACTCGTTGGACGGTGTTTTCTTGACGTGATAGTTGCAGGCAAGTGAAACTTGCCAACTCTTGTGTAGGGCCATGTTTTTAGGCCACTTCCTTGTTTTCAGCGTAAAAGAGACTAGTCAGTGAAATGATAGCTGGCTAGACGCCTACTTGATCTAGTTTGACAACGAAACTAGATCCGTCACCTAATTGATCTAGCTTGACAACGAAGCTAGATCCAACCCTTTAAACTTGTTGTTCATGCATACTAAACTGTCACGTTTACTTTCCTTATCTGTACGTACTTTTAACTGCCATGCATTGCATCTTACATGTCATCCAAATTGATTGTTGCATCGTAGCACACGCTACAAAATACTTGTACAAATCCGTGTTTTCGTGTCCCTGGCTAGGTGCACCCCTAGGCCATACTTGTTAAAAACACTTCCTGGCTCGTGATCCAGAAGCGAGCATTCCAAGTTCGGGGGTAAGGCCCTGGCTCGACACACGTGGAGGGGTAGGGATAAACGTTCGCTTGAGCTTAGGAGTGGCCTGATCAGCCCTCTAGCCAAAAGACGGAATCTATGTGCACGAGGTGCTTACTTTTCTTGTCTTGTACTTGTCTTGTAAATGTCATGCCATGCTCGTACTTTACTTCGCTTTACTTTACCTGTTGCACTCATTACTTTAACTGCCATGTCATTGCATCATGCTAGAACTTTTAGGTTGCTTTTACTTGTACTTTCAGTTTCCTTGCACAAGTCTCTTGTAGACTTGCTGACATGTGCCCCTTGCTCTTTTGGGTGTCACATGTTAGACCTGAGCCAGAGACCGTTACTGAGTACGTGGTGTTTTGCTGACGCTGAGTCTGAGTCCATGATTGCCCTGGAGGATTTTGGTGGACACCGGTGACCATTCCTTGAGTCTTTGTTGAGCTTTATTTTGTTTTAGGCCTTTTGTTAGTTGTTGGTGCGTAGCACCGTTGTTTTGTACTTGTACTTTGTTGGCCATGTTTGGGCCTTTAGTCTCTTTTTTTCTTTTAGCTTGGTGGCTTTCCTGCGATGTTGGAATTTATATTTATGGATATTCTGAGATTATTCTTTTGTCTCATTTCATTATTATTATCTTGTTTCGCTCGCGTTGCAAGGACCTGCAGTTTTAAATTTGATTGACGCTTATCGGACTTGCAGCTTTGTAGCTTCAAGTCTGAGCGGACCTTCTCACGCTTCGCCTCCATATTTTTGGGAAGCGGGGTGTGACAGGTTTTGTTGGTGGCCCATGCAGGTCCAGTCTTGCAATTGCGAATTAACGAAACAACGATAATAACGGAATGTCCATTAAATAAATTGCAACATCCGAGTCATAAGCCCGAGTCTAGTCGTTTTCTTAGGACACTAGGTGATAAGAAGACTCAGTTAGACGTCTGTGTTTGCTAGTTAGAGGCCTCTGATTGATAGTTAGGCTCCCCGTCAGCAATTGATCACCGTAGGTGTCACCTTAGTGGTCCTTGCCTAACCCTGACCATATTAGACTACTAGATTTTCCTTCGGTCGTTCGCTTGGGTTCATCGATTTCGGACCCGGCTGAACGCATTTCATTACCGTCTAGCTCTTTAGAAGTCTTAGCGCTTAGTTTTTAATCTTTAGTTGGTCGACCGTAGGAGTTTCCGTAGACTTTCCTGATCCATAACCTAGGCGTAAGAATGCTTTGATCACCTGACCAATTTCCTTGCCTCGATTCACGAGATCGCCCCGTGACGATCGTCGTCAATTTTCAAACATCGCCATTGCAAAATTTGAACCTTCTGAAAGTATTTTTCAATCCTCTCTTCCACTAAGTTTAATCTTGTTCAAAATTTTAAATATACCTATATTTCATCCTCCTTCATTTATTTAAATTTTTTTTAAAAACGTTTGTCGGAATTTTTGAATACTAGCTTATAGTATTTTCCCAGCCTATATTTTTCGTACTTATGTAAATGTGTCGCTCTTTCATATATTAATTTTACTTTTGCCCTGCCCAATTCGATTTATAATTTTCCCTCTTATTTGTGTTATTCGAATGATACATCGTGTTTACTTTTAATATACTTTCAAGACACATGGAATTTCAGCTTTCAGCAAGTTGGACTTTGCTCGTCGTTTTCGCTACTTCAGATTTTTGCAAAATTACTATTTTCATAGCCTCTTCCTGCTTTAGACCCTCCCTGATTTGATTTTAAAGATTTGCTATTCGATCTTGATAATTCTTATGCTAAGTTACTATTACTTTTCTTTCCGCTCACCATACACGCTTTCAGAAAAATTTCCAAACCAAATTGAATTTCAATTATTTTTTATATCCGTGCCAGACTTGTTGTGCTCGTATATTAAGAACCTTGCGTGAATCAGTTTTTTTTCATTTTTGGCAAACCCTGGTTCTCTAAAAGCAGTTTCAAATTGATCATTTTAAAATTTTCCATAGCCTAAAGTTTTGAAGCATTTCACATGAGTTTAAATTCTTCCGTTACTTGATTTCATTCTTTGACTTTCAAAAACTTTTGACAACATTGTATTAAATTACTAACGTATAAGATTTCTAAAACCTCGTCCTTAATATTCGTGTAAATAATTTTACTTCCTTTTACATTGATTTTATATAAACCAATAAAACATTTTCTCTTATTATGAATATTCGACTCAAACTTATTTCAACTCGCTTTATCGATCTTCAAATATTTTATACAGATGAGGAATTCCAAATTTTTTTAAAGTACAACAGTTTTCAATTTTGCGTATTTTAGCTCATGCTATTTACCCTATTTTCTTTTTCCCCTCCTATATAAACATCACTACATCTCCCTTTTCCCTCAACCTAAACATCACCATTGAGCCAATGTTTTCCCTAACCAAGCCGTCTCCTTGTATTCGTCCTATCTGAACTCGTGCTTATCGATCCTTCCCTCGTCTCGACCTCTCTTCATTGCTTAGGCCTTAGGGTCCGTCAATGTCTGTGTCAACCCTTAATTGTTAGCGGGCCTTGGACCTTGTGAGGTTGTCGTGGTGCACGTACCTAAGTTGTGTACGTGGGCTTGAATGAGAATTCCCATAGTATATTGATGTTTGCCTATTGAGTGATATATATATATATACTCGGAGTTATTCGTGATAGTATGAAATTGTTGTGTGTTAGTAGTTATAGATTTTTGTGTGGATAGCTATACTATACTAGGGATGCCTGTGTATATAAGAGTCAGCGTTGAAATATCTAAGTTGTGTATGTAGTAAGAGATACTTGTAATGGTTGAAATAAATGATTGATAAAGCTATGTGTATGTTAGTAGTGATAATAATAAGAGTACGTATGGTTAAGAGGGTAGGCCTATTAGGGGATCTATATGTTAGCACGTATGAGTGTGTGCTCGTATGTGGGTATGTATTGTGTTTAGACGTAAGTAATTATGAGTATATAAGTGTTATGCATATGGTAGTAGGTTATAATTTTGATTGGTATTGTTTGCTTTTCGGGATGTTGCATGCGTGCATACCGTGAGGTATACACGACTATTGCACATCTTAATTATGTATGTATAGGTGTACTAGTATACTAATTATAGGTAGTAGGCTATGGTGTGAATATATACATTATTTATGTGTGACTATACGGTGAATGTTTGTACTAGAGAGGGTATTATAAATATGTGGGTGATGATGTCTGTACTGTTATTATTATGGTATATAATTAGATTGAACTATGTGGGTGTTATCTGACTAAACATTAAGTGTGATTGATTTATGGAATGTATATGGTTGTATTGGTAGATGTATTGGTATAGGTATGAATGTCGTGTTACGTATATAGAATATTCTAATACGTGTATTGAGTCTCACTCAAGCTTGAGTGGGTATACTCTAAGTATATTGAATGTATGTTGTAGTGAATATAGCGATGTTTGATGTATGTATAGTGATAGGAGTGTTTGTGCCTGGTTGTGTTACGCACATGATTGTGGGTCGCTACACCAGTATATAGTTATAGGTGTTGGTCTTGTGGTATAGCTAATTACTAAGGTCTTGCTCGTGTGAACGTATGTGTACTAGCTAAAACTAGGTGTGTTTGGGTGCTAGTTATATAATGGTATGATTGGTGTGCGTAAATGAAATGTTAGCGTGTATGGGTGTGCACCATGCACGGGTAAGTATGTACTTAGTTATAGGTATTGATGACTACGATATATGTGGTGTGTCGTAAATACAGTTATAGGACCGTATGTGATGAGAATATATGGTGAACTATTTGCATGCACTGTATGGCTATATATCGTGAAATTATAGTAGTGGTGAATATATATTAGATATAGCAAAACTTGATTAATAATGGTATGGCATGACTATATGCGTTGAGATGTTTGGTACTGGATGACTATTAGAGGGTAGTATACCCTTGATGTTTGTGCATAGGTAGCTACCTATAGGTAGAGCAATGATTGTATTTGCTAAGTGTGAGACTATCTTTATATAAGTATCTGAACTGTTGTTTTGCGAGTAGTAGTTATATAAGGGATGCATGTTTATATATATGATTGAAATACATGTATGAATTTGACTGACTATAATAGGTATAAGTGTATACGTACGTGAATGTATATACGTGTTGGTAGTATTAATGTTTGACTACTTAGTGCATATATAAGCACTTGTAATGACTATACCTGGTTGAATTATTATATGACTTGATTGGGGTAGTTACTAGAGTGACTAGCGACATTAGAAAGTCCGAGGACGGACTTTATTCTAAGGTGGGGAGGATGTAACGACCACTTTTCGTGGTATGTTGTTCGTGCACGTGCTTTTGACTGTGCACGTGTTTGTTTTAGACTTTGTTTGTTCGAGAACACCTTAGTGTGATATGCCGTTGTGAACGTCTCTGAGAGTATTAAATAGTGGCACTAATTTGGAACGACGTTTCTCGAGTCGTTTTCCCACAATTTAATCTTATTCGATGAGACGTGACGATTTTCACTTTTGACGGGAGACGTTTCTATTTTTAGTTTCGTCGTCCGACGTCAAAATTGGGATCCGTCTTCTTAGTTAGCTCACATTCGTCATCACGATCACCCCGATATTTATTTTATAATTTTTGGAGTTTATTTGATCACTTTTATATTTTTAGCAAGCTTTAAAATATTTTTAATAATTAATTTTTATAATAAATTCGGCCAAAGAAAATTTATTTGAGTTTAAAACATTTTAAAGAACGAGCCAATTTCCAGCTCATTTGGACCAAGTCAAAGCCTTGGGAGAGTTGGAGTTGGTTAGATTTGAATTTTAAATTATTTTAAACTCCTAATCCTATTAGATTTAGCCCTAGACCAAGTCAACCCATTTACACTATATAAGCAACCCCTAGGAAGACCTATTTTCGCAAGAAATTAGCCCTAGCCTCTTCCAAAACTCATATTGGACGTTGCGACGATTCGTCGCAATGTTGCGACGAACTTCCCCCGCTCAGACCGAGAGAACGGCCTCCGTTCCCCCGCTCTGACCGGTCGCCCGCTCCGCATCCTAGCCAAGCCCACACCCGCTGCTGTCGCCACCCCGCTCCCCGCTCCGACCGAGGATTCCTCTCGGTCAGACCGAGAGGCTTCCCGCTCCGCTCGCATCTCCGCTCCGCTGCAAGCCCCCGCTCAGCGCCCGCCTTGTCGCCCGCATCCGCTAGCGCTTGACCGAGCGGATCGCCCGCCTCCGCAACGTTGCAACGCTCGCAACGTTGCAGCGCCGCTCCCCCGCATCCAAGGCGCACGACCGACCCCTCCCTCCGCACCGACCGAGAGCACCAAGGCCCGCACCGACCAAGCGTTGCACCAATGCCCGTTCTCCCGCAGCGACCGATGGCCGCCCCCGCATTTGGCTGTGTACGACCGAGAGCAAACGTCGCAACCCCGCACCCGTCGCATCGCTTGCCAACGTGGGCCCCCCAAGTCCTCCAGAGTTATTGTGGGTCCCCCAAAGGTCCCTAGGACTACTGTGGGCCCCACCTAGGTGCGTTCTCTTCGACGACTTGCCGCGTACGACGTCGTCGCACGTAGCCCGTCGTCGCACGTGCGAGCTTTGGAATCTGGAATCGTCGCCAGGGTTGATTGCTCTGAAATTTCCAGCGAGGAATCTAATTGGAATCTGGACTTGGAGCGCGATCTTTTATTCCAACCCCCGGCGTCGCTACCCGACGCCGGTGTAGCTTTCGCGTCGTGTTGAGGTAACGCTTTGCACCCCTAGGACCCCCAACCAAATTGCATGCTAACCAAGACTAAAAATCAGTATTTTAAAGTATTTTAAATGTTTTAGCAATCACTAATCAAGATTAATAAAACGGATGTAGGCCGGTGGACTTGTGCACGTAGGAATCGTGACTTTGGACTCATTGGACGGTGTTTTCTTGACGTGATAGTTGCAGGCAAGTGAAACTAGCCAACTCTTGTGTAGGGCCATGTTTTTAGGCCACTTCCTTGTTTTCAGCGTAAAAGAGACTAGTCAGTGAAATGATAGCTGGCTAGACGCCTACTTGATCTAGTTTGACAACGAAACTAGATCCGTCACCTAATTGATCTAGCTTGACAACGAAGCTAGATCCAACCCTTTAAACTTGTTGTTCATGCATACTAAACTGTCACGTTTACTTTCCTTATCTGTACGTACTTTTAACTGCCATGCATTGCATCTTACATGTCATCCAAATTGATTGTTGCATCGTAGCACACGCTACAAAATACTTGTACAAATCCGTGTTTCCGTGTCCCTGGCTAGGTGCACCCCTAGGCCATACTTGTTAAAAACACTTCCTGGCTCGTGATCCAGAAGCGAGCATTCCAAGTTCGGGGGTAAGGCCCTGGCTCGACACACGTGGAGGGGTAGGGATAAACGTTCGCTTGAGCTTAGGAGTGGCCTGATCAGCCCTCTAGCCAAAAGACGGAATCTCTGTGCACGAGGTGCTTACTTTTCTTGTCTTGTACTTGTCTTGTAAATGTCATGCCATGCTCGTACTTTACTTCGCTTTACTTTACCTGTTGCACTCATTACTTTAACTGCCATGTCATTGCATCATGCTAGAACTTTTAGGTTGCTTTTACTTGTACTTTCAGTTTCCTTGCACAAGTCTCTTGTAGACTTGCTGACATGTGCCCCTTGCTCTTTTGGGTGTCACATGTTAGACCTGAGCCAGAGACCGTTGCTGAGTATGTGGTGTTTTGCTGACGCTGAGTCTGAGTCCATGATTGCCCTGTAGGATTTTGGTGGACACCGGTGACCATTCCTTGAGTCTTTGTTGAGCTTTATTTTGTTTTAGGCCTTTTGTTAGTTGTTGGTGCGTAGCACCGTTGTTTTGTACTTGTACTTTGTTGGCCATGTTTGGGCCTTTAGTCTCTTTTTTTCTTTTAGCTTGGTGGCTTTCCTGCGATGTTGGAATTTATATTTATGGATATTCTGAGATTATTCTTTTGTCTCATTTCATTATTATTATCTTGTTTCGCTCGCGTTGCAAGGACCTGCAGTTTTAAATTTGATTGACGCTTATCGGACTTGCAGCTTTGTAGCTTCAAGTCTGAGCGGACCTTCTCACACTTCGCCTCCATATTTTTGGGAAGCGGGACGTGACACGTTGCCTCTGAAAGTGGTACCGGCGTCTCATGGGCCCGATATTCCGGTCGGTGCCCAGGATGATACACCGGCCTTCCCGGGTTCGATCAGAGGGCACTCCCGTGTCCATAAACACTGATCGATCCCGGGAGCACTAAGCCCGCAACGATAACTCCCAACGTCTCGTCCTGCCGCTCCCGCGTGCTAGGATTCGACGTCTACGCTAAGGGTGTGAGCTATGGCTAGGGAGTCAACCGCCAAGTTTATTCCCCCTTGGCCCGACGGTCAAAGGCGGTCTTTTTCCCGCTGATGACAATGAAACACCCCGCGTAGCCGTTAGATTCCTACTCCCTATCGATTTCCTAACCCCACGGACGCATCGGGAAGAGCCCCCGAAGGGGTTTCCACCAAAATCCCAGATTTGGGAACTACTCACAAAAATTCATGAAAAAGCGATCTAAATGAAATTTAACCGTTGGAATCATAATCAGACAATTGCAATGCAGAAGTGATAGAGTAATAAAGACAATACTAAAATTTTAGAAAGATCTGAAAACTTACAAAAGAGTAACAATTACAGCCGTCACAAGGAAATAAAACAGTAGAAAAAATAACAGCTCTCGTTTCTGGAACCCTAGGGGTTCTATATATAGGCCGTCGCATCAACCGATCGGTTGACAAGTCAACCGATCGGTTGATCCGTTACAAATAAGTATCAGAAAACGGCGAGTTTTCACCCGATCTCATGAACCGGTCGGGTGAGTTCTTGAGTGACCGGTTGGATCTTGAAGCAGTCGGGTGAAGCGATCGGTTCGACGTCCGTGTCTTCAGCTCATCTTTTTCAGCTACAGATGAACCGATCGGGTGAGAGTCACCCGATCGGTTGGCGCTTTGCTTCGAGAAAACAGAGAATAGCCCTCGCTGAACTGGTCTGTGAACCGGTCGGGTGACTTCTTTGTGAGCTGCGGTGGAGACCGGTTGGTACACGCGTGCATCACCCGATCGGTTGGAGATGACCAACCGATCGGGTGAGGGGCTGAAAGATGAATTCTTTGGCGTTCGGCCCCCTGGATCACGCGTGACTTCTCCCGTTGCTCCGGGGACTTGGGATATCATCGTTAAATGTCCCCTACATGGTCAATCCCCTGCAATCATGGAAAAACAAAGAAAAGTGAAAGAAAACGGGAAAATACACGAAACAGAATAAGAGACGGCGGAAAAACACGGAGAAACACAAAAGAAAACGTGCGTGAATATATGAAATATAAACGCACGTCAAAATCCCCCAAGCTGAACTCTTCCTCGTCCTCGAGGAAGACGAGTGAGAGTAGGAGCTCGGAAGGGAAAAATAGAGAGGAAGAAAGAAAAAGAAAACTCTAAGCCCTAGATCGTCCATCAGAGCCACCAAAATCAAAAACGACACACACCAAGCCAGCAAACGCCAAATTACACCACTAAACCTAGGAAAGCGAGTCCAAATAAGTGTCGTGGGTCCACGCAGTGAAGCGCGAGTGAGCGTGGTCGTGTGCTAGCAAACGGTGTGCTTTCTACGATGTGCTATGAGGCTCGATATACACAAACCCAAGAGATGACCCAAAATATCAATCCGAATCGAATTAAGCGGCGAATATAAGCTCAAGCATGCATGAGAAGAGTGGGAATAGAAGCGTATCATGCATCGGGGACTCCACAACTATGGTTAAGGAAATCACGCCACTATAGCTTAGATACTAGCTAAATAGTTCCTAAGCCAAGTATTTTCGATAACGACGGGGGTTGAGATGATGTGGAGAAGAACACTCGGTGCAAATTCTCGCCTTCCCTTTATTCTCGGCAAGTAGGAAAATATTCACACGTGAATTTTTTTGGGTTTTGGGTATTTGCATATTTTTTTGGCTTTTTGGCTATACAATCTTTTTCTTTTCTTTTTTGGGTTTTTCTTTTCTTTTCTCTTTTTGGGTTTTTCTTTTTTCTTTTGGATTTTTTTTGGATTTTTGGCTATACACATGTGTACTCTCCCAAATGGGAGAACGGTACACGACGAGGGGATTTGCACCAAGTAAAACAAAAAAGAAGTCGAAATCTAAACACTCGGGCAAAGGAGACTATTCTCGCTAAATAGAGCTTAGGCTAAATGGGCTATCCTAGTCCTTAGTTGTGGAATCCCGACGCATGCGAATTGAAGTATACGATATAAATATAGCATGCATATAGTGGAGACAAATACCGCATATTCAAATCGGAGCATGATAATCTAGGGGTCATTCCTGGACAGGTATATAAAGTGAATCACAAAGCAGAAGCATACCAAATGCTAGTCACGACACACGACTCACAAAAAGCTAAGTGGACACACGATGCGTGAAATGCAAGAGGACTCGAAATCCTAGGGTTAGTGAGTGTGATTATCGGTGCAATGCTAGGTGTGTGTGTGACTTTGTGGCGATTCATCATAGGATTCATCTCCAGGAGAGAGAGCTAGAAAAGAAGAAAAAAGAAAAAAAGAAAAACACGGAGAAAAACGACTCAAATAAACGAAAAGAAGGACTCAAACGACGCACACAGTGCGACTCCCCCAAGCTGAAGTTTGCATTGCCCTCAATGCAATATGAGTGAGTACGGGAGGGGAATGAAAATGGGGGGGATACGCACTGACACAAAAAGAAATGAAAACGAGGAAAACACATAGATGAAACTGAAAAAGAAAGAAAGATCAAAATCAAAATCAAACAATACTAAAAGAAAAGTAAAAATAAAATCACACGACACGACACTCAAAAAAGTGAAAAACAAGCACACACACAAAAATGAGAAAAACAAACAAAACACGACAGCACACAAAAACAGACGTCCCCCAAGCTAGACCAGAAAGTGCTAGCGAAATGATGTGATCGAGGAAGTGCAGAGATATGCAAGGGGGAGTCAAAAACAAAAGAGGGGAAATCAGAAAGCAGCAGAAGGTGAGTCCTCGTCCTCCTCGGAAGAGGGTGGAGATGGCTGGTCGGGGGAGGCTGGGGGTGTGCTGAGAAGTGGGGAATGAGGTGAAGGTGAATGGGCAGTGGTGGTGTGAATAATGGGAGGAGAGTCGGTGGTGGTGGGTGGTGGTGGTAGGAAGGCGATCAAGGCGGTGGTGAGAGGAATAGAAATGGAAGAAGTAGATGTGGTGGTGACGGTAGTGGGAGGTGGTAGGAGGGATCTGGAGCGTACCGGTAATTTCCTCCGGCGCACGTATGGAGTGACGGAGGAGGATGGAGGTAGCGTGGGTGCAGTGGAAGTGGTCAGGAGGGGTGAAGTGGATGTCGGGATGGGATGTGAAGATGGAGGTGAAGAATGTGGTGAGGGGGGTGATGGATGTGGGGAAGTGTGGGTGGGTGGAGGAGAAGATCGCCGGGGTGGTGAAGGTGGGGGTGGTCCGTGGATATGAGTAAGAAGGCGGAGAATGGCGGCCACGTTCCTCTCAAGTGCGAGGAAACGTGGGTGAGTAAGAAAGGAGGATGGGGATGGGTCCGAGGAAGCAGAGGACATGGCGAGCTCACGAAGGGCAGTGACCTCCCTCTCAAGTCCCAGACGGGCAGATACCTGACGTCGCCCAAAAGATGTAGACTGACGCGAGGCAGAGGTGGTGCCGCCAGGTAAGGTCGAAGAGGTGCCGGTGGCAGTGGTCATGCCGGCACAGGAGACAAGGCCAGAAATGGCCGCAAAGAGGTGCTCAGACGTGATCGGTCTCGGAGCACTAACAGGACGACTCGGGCCAGCCCCTAAGTCTCCCACAGACGCAGGGATATCCTGCTCGCCTAAGTGAGCGGCAGGGGACGGTGATCTGCGGGCGCCTGCGGGATGGAAAGGAAGATTCAACCCAGCTAAGAAGTCGGGATCAGGAGGAAAAGTCCAATCTCCCACGAGAGCAAGGGTCATGCGAGCGGGGTTGGGCAGGATGGTGTAAGGGGCTGGGGGGTGGCCATAATGAAATATGAAGCGGCCATCCGAGCGGGGCTTGATCATGTGGATGTGCCGCAGGACATCAATATCGAGGTGTGAGGGTCATGCGGCAGCTGGAAGATTATTGGGGATGGTGATATTGAATTGGGCGTAAGAGCATATGATCGTGATGATGCCCCCACAACAGAACTTCCCCTTCCCGGCCCGGCTGATCTCGAGTAGCTTGTAAACAAGCCAGTCGCTGCCATGGATGGGGACGGTAGGGGCCCTGAAGCTGACTCCATCATCATCCCGGACATAGGGAAAAGTCATGGCCCAAAGGATAAAGAGGTCAGGGATAGTCACAGTACCAGACTCATCCCTAGGAAAGAATGCAGATGAAATGATCCTGTGGGCTAAACAAAACACGGGATGAATGATGGAGGAGGCCTTGGCCCTTCCTCGGGGGTAATCACGGACCAAAGTGAGGCGGAACCAGAATTGATCGACATCAAACTCGGGCGTGTACCCGTAATGTCGGATGGAATCGTCCCCGAGATTGGGGAAACCAAATATATCGTTGATCGTGTTCAGATTCGTGGTGACACTACGGTTACACACCCTGAATTTAATGATCGACCCGGACTCCCAAGTAAGTGTGGAGAGGAATTCGAGTGTGAGTGCCGGGTAGGATACTGCATGAGCATTAAGAAAGGCCAAACATCCTAAGTTAGCGAAAAGAGATTCGACCTCGGTGAAGACACTGAGATCGACAAGTGTACGTGCGTGCGGGAACTTAGTGGATAGATGCCCTCGAGCATCAAGCCTTCGGTAAAAATCTTTGTGCTCCTGGTTCCGAAAAATATACCCGTGCGGGCCCAACATTGGGTCCACAGGGGGGACAACAGGCGGAGGAGGGCCAAGTGTAAGTGCTCGTGTACGGGAAGGGGGGGTGTATGTTTTCGTCTCTTTCGAGACGGCTCCTCTTCCCGCATGATACCCTTCCCCTTATCCTTATCTTTAGCCATGTGTGTGTGCGTGAGCAAGCATTAGTGCAAAAATCGTGGATGCGCACTAACACAAGCAAACGAGCAGCTCAACAAATAGGGCAAATATATAAATATAAGCTTAGGAGCGAGTTTACCCAAGTGGAATGGTGGAGCTTGCTCGTTGATGTCCCCACACTGTTCAGCGAGAGTAGCTTGGAGCCGCGGTGAACTCCTTCGGCAAGAATTTTCGAAATGGGGGTGGTTTGGGGGAAAACTAGGTCAAAAATTCGTAATGGGAGGAGAGAGAGAGTGTGTGAAGGTGATGGAGGAATCGATGGAGGAGGTGGAGAGAGGGAGCAATGGAGGAGTAGGGGACGTGGGGGAGTGGGGATCGGTTGTTGGAGAAGAGGGGAAGACGAAACGACGGCGAGAATTGCGATCGGGCGAGGGCGGAAACGAGCGGATGTCGGGGGTTATTTATAGGGTTTTAAGTCGAACCGATCGGGTGACTTGTCACCCGATCGGTTGACTGTTAGGTCGAAAATCTTGCCGAAGAAATGCTACAGGCGAACCGGTCGGTTGAGTTTTCAACCGATCGGTTGGCCGCTCCACACATTTTCCCGAGAACTTAGGGCTGCTCACCCGGTCTCGTCAACCGATCGTGCATGAACTTAACCGATCGGTTGATATTTCCCCAAAAATTTCTGAGAGTTCTCCCCAGCTCACCCGGTCTTCCACCCGGTCTCTTCATTACTCAACCGATCGGTTCATTCGGGGACAGATCTCGGCATGTATCTGATACATCCCAACCGATCGGATGAGTTATCACCCGATCGGTTGGGGCTTGTTTCCTGCAAAAACAAAGAAATCTGCTTAAGTCCCCGAACGGATGTTCTCGCTGTTGATTTTATTTATGAAAATAGATAAAATAAAGTAAAAAATAACGCTAAAAAGTGGGAAAAAGTTTAGAACATGGGTTGCCTCCCATGAAGCGCACTTGTTTAACGTCGTTGGCTCGACGCCCGCAAGAGATGCTCATGGTGGTTGATACGGGTGATGCCCAGATTTCGGCATCTCTTTCTCGTTGGAGCTGGAGGCACTTGGGGTAGTCAGCGGCTGGAAAAATACTTGCTCGACTACCCTCCCTTTGTTCTTGGGGTCCGGGGGCTTTTCCTTGGTGTTGGCGCTTCCCGCCATCTTCTTCAGGATTCGGACCTCGTCCTTAGTGAGGTCCGTGGGCTCCTTCCCCGTTCTCCCCACAGGAGGGGCTTTGGCGAACCCGGGAGGGGTCGTTCTCGCTGCACTCGGTTTTCCAGCAGCTTCCTTGTACTTGGGGCCGTCTCCATCTTCAGAATTCCCTAAGTCATCGGGGGGTTTTTTCAGGAGAATCTCCCAGGAGCTCTCCTCTGCAGCTTTTTCTTCTTCTATCTCAAGCAAATTGCACCGGGGGTCATCAGGTGGATCGGGGTGCTTCATTGATAATCCCAGATCGAACTCAACTTTCTCCCCGCTGATGTTCAGAGAGAGTTTTCCGTTCTTCACATCTATTAGAATGCCAGCAGTGGCCATGAAGGGCCGTCCCAGGATAATCGGGGTGTGTGCGTCTTCGGGCATGTCCATGACTACAAAGTCCACAGGCACATGCACCCCTCTCACATTCACGGGGAGGTCATCAACAACTCCCACCGGGTATTTGACCGACCGGTCAGCTAATTGTAGGGTCATACCGGTGGGCTCCAGATCACCCATTCCTATCCTTCTGTACATCGTCAAGGGTATCAAGCTAACACTCGCTCCTAGATCGACGAGTGCACGATTAATCTTCACAACCCCGATTGTGCAAGGAATAGAGAAGCTCCCCGGGTCCTTGAGTTTCGACGGGTTTGCCCTCTGAATAAGAGCGCTACATTCCGCCGTCAGCACCACTTTCTCTTTTCTTGACCCTCTGGTCACCAAATCTTTCAAGAATTTTGCATAGGAGGGGATCGTCTCGATAGCTTCCAAAAAGGGGATTTGCAGGCTTAGGTCCTTGACCATGGCGAAGAACTTCCCATATTTCTCATCAATTTTTGCCTGGGCCAACCGTTGGGGAAATGGCACAACGGGTTTATAAACTTTCGGGCTCTCCTCCACCTTCTTCTTCTCTTCTTCAGACACTCCCTCCGGAGTCATGGGATTTGATGACGAAGCACCGACGTCATTTGATTTTTCAATCGGCCTCTCAACGACCAATGGTGCTTCCGGGTTGCTAGGGGGCACTCTAGTGGGAATTTGTGTCCCGCTTCTCAGAACGATAGCGGACACATTTGCGTGCTCATGCACGAGTGCCGATGTTTGTGTTGCTCCCCTTGGGTTCACCTCCGGTTGTGGCGGTAATTGGCTTTGTGCCCTTGCAATGTTCGCCACTTGTAACCCCAGCTGGGTTACTTGGTCCGTGAGGGTCCGCTGACCCATTTCCAGCCTTTGGTTGATCTTCTCCTGGTTGGTGATATATTGAGTCAAGAGAGACTCAACCAGAGAGACGGCCCTCTGTTGGCCATACTGCTGCTGCTGCTGGAACGGTTGCTGAGTTCTGGGGGCGTAAGATTGTTACTGAAATGGTTGCTGCTGAAATGGTTGCTGCTGAACCTGATTCTGTTGTGGCCTAGCCGGCTGATATGTCTGTTGCTGCGGCTGCTGAGGCGGCGAGGGCTGAAATGGTGGTCGGTAACTGAAGTTCGGGTGGTTCCGGTTGTTGGGAGAGTAGGCCGGGTTGGAATTTGTCCTTGGCGGATACGGCGCATTTCCCGTGGGATTGTAAAATAGTGCGCTCGCCTGATCCAACGGTGGTGAGATGTCACCACCGTCGAATTCCCCTAAGAATTCAGACTCTACCGCAGAAATTTGCTGTGTACCGGCCCCACCGGCTCCTACCATCAGTGCGGAGATCTGGGTCGAGAGCAAGTCAAACTTGCTTGATAGTTTGTCGACGTCCTCGACTCTATGTATACCCCCAGATCTTGGTGTGGCTCTCTCATCACACCACCGCTCATTGTTGGATGCCATATTTTCCAGAATATGCCCGGCATCTTCCTCGCTTCTAGACATGAAGGAACCCCCAGCCGCGGCGTCCATAGAAGATTTAAGGTCATCCCTCAACCCATTGTAGAACAGATTGATAATCTGCCACTTCTGAAGCTCATGGTGAGGGCATCTTCTTTGCATCTCTTTATATCTCGTCCAAGCCTCATGCAAGGACTCGTGGCTGGCCTGGGAGAAGGAGGAGATTTCACTCCTCAACTTCATGGTCTTCCCCGGAGGAAAGAACTTCATCAGAAATGCATTGGAGAGTTTCTCCCAGGTGTTGAAAGTGTTGGGGTCCTTCCCCCTTAACCATTGCTTGGCTTTGTCCCGCAAAGAGAAAGGGAACAGCTTCAGACGGATAGCCTCTGTAGTGACACCATTAATTCGGAAGGTGTCACACTTCTCCAAGAAGGAGTCCAGGTGCTCGATCGGGCTCTCCATGGGCGCACCCGCAAACTGGTCTTGCTGGATCCATGTCACTAGAGACGGCTTCAGCTCAAAGCTTTGGGCCGCAATAGCTGGAGATCAGATGGCGGAAGTCGACTCGATGGATGGCATCGAGTACTCCAGCAGAGACTTGTGAGGTGGGGTGTTCTCCTCCATGGATTCGGGATCTTCTCTTCTTCGCTTCTCAGCGGCCAAACGCCTAAGGGTGGCGTTAATCTCTGGATCGAGGGGAATCAAGTCGTCAAGACTCCTTAAACTCCTGCGCATGAAAAACAACAAACACCCGTGAAGCGACAAGTGGGAAAGAAACAGATTAAATAAGAAATAAAAATAAGAGAAATAGAAAAGAAAAAAAAAAGAATGCGAAAATTATCGCGAGGTAGGGATATGAGCTAGACACGAGGGTTCACAAGATCCTAAGATAACAAGCACGTTGCCTCCCCGGCAACGGCGCCATAAACTTGACCGGCGCCCCGCAAGAGTGGCGGCGGCGCGGTGTCGTCTACCGCAAGTTTCACGGTTAGTGTAGGGTGCGGGAATATCGAACTCAGGGAGGCGAGGTTGTGCTTGGGTCAGGTAGGACCTAAATCACCCCGAGGGGCGAGCTAGCCCGAATCGGTGAATGGTTGTCACGAAAGGAAATAAACTGGTATGAACAACAAGAAGGAAAACCCGGGACTCTGGTTTCCACCCCGACGAGAGACTCTCGCCAATACGGCCTACGGGTATGGATAGCGATCGGGATTAGGGTCTAATGGTGAGACGTTGCCTCTGAAAGTGGTACCGGCGTCCCATGGGCCCGATATTCCGGTCGGTGCCCAGGATGATACACCGGACTTCCCGGGTTCGATCAGTGGGCACTCCCGTGTCCATAAACACTGATCGATCCCGGGAGCACTAAGCCCGCAACGATAACTCCCAACGTCTCGTCCTGCCGCTCCCGTGTGCTAGGATTCGACGTCTACGCTAAGGGTGTGAGCTATGGCTAGGGAGTCAACCGCCAAGTTTATTCCCCCTTGGCCCGACGGTCAAAGGCGGTCTTTTTCCCGCCGATGACAATGAAACACCCCGCGTAACCGTTAGATTCCTACTCCCTATCGATTTCCTAACCCCACGGACGCATCGGGAAGAGCCCCCGAAGGGGTTTCCACCAAAATCCCAGATTTGGGAACTACTCACAAAAATTCATGAAAAAGCGATCTAAATGAAATTTAACCGTTGGAATCATAATCAGACAATTGCAATGCAGAAGTGATAGAGTAATAAAGACAATACTAAAATTTTAGAAAGATCTGAAAACTTACAAAAGAGTAACAATTACAGCCGTCACAAGAAAATAAAACAGTAGAAAAAATAACAGCTCTCGTTTCTGGAACCCTAGGGGTTCTATATATAGGCCGTCGCATCAACCGATCGGTTGACAAGTCAACCGATCGGTTGATCCGTTACAAATAAATATCAGAAAACGGCGAGTTTTCACCCGATCTCATGAACCGGTCGGGTGAGTTCTTGAGTGACCGGTTGGATCTTGAAGCAGTCGGGTGAAGCGATCGGTTCGACGTCTATGTCTTCAGCTCATCTTTTTCAGCTGCAGATGAACCGATCGGGTGAGAGTCACCCGATCGGTTGGCGCTTTGCTTCGAGAAAACAGAGAATAGCCCTCGCTGAACCGGTCTGCGAACCGGTCGGGTGACTTCTTTGTGAGCTGCGGTGGAGACCGGTTGGTGCACATGTGCATCACCCGATCGGTTGGAGATGAACAACCGATCGGGTGAGGGGCTGAAAGATGAATTCTTTGGCGTTCGGCCCCCTGGATCACGCGTGACTTCTCCCGTTGCTCCGGGGACTTGGGATATCATCGTTAAACGTCCTCTACGTGGTCAATCCCCTGCAATCATGGAAAAACAAAGAAAAGTGAAAGAAAACGGGAAAATACACGAAAACGAATAAGAGACGGTGGAAAAACACGGAGAAACACAAAAGAAAACGTGCGTGAATATATGAAATATAAACGCACGTCAGTACAAAACTTAACCGACTAGTTTGACAACTAGTCGGTCGAAAGATGAACTTAGACCGACTAAACAGATACAGTAACTTAAGTAAAATTATTCCAAGGAACTAGTCGGTTTGAGTAGAGTTGCCGACCGACTAGATTGAGACCTAGTCGGTTGGTTCCCCTTCTCGAACCAACTAAGATGCACTAAAAGTGCCGATTCTAATCGCAGAGCTTCGGGAAGATTCCTATGGCTTCTAAGATCACTCTAACTCTGAGATATGAGCGATTTGAAGCTCGTCACGAATGACTTACTCCGAAATCGACGATCGAAGGAAGAAGCTAGAAAATCACGACGAAACGATCTAAAGTGAAAGCTATGGCGACAAAAACCACACATCCAAGGAGAAAATCCACCAAGCATATATTTTAATATAGATAATCCAATTACACGAAAACCAGTCGTTACATCCTACCCACATTAGAATAAAGTCCGTCCTCGGACTTTCTAACATATCTAGACGCCCTAGTAACCACCCTCAATCAATATCACGTCAAAATTTCGACCAAGTACATTCATTTCAAGCGCTTATATATATACTCTAGGTAGTCAATTATTAACACCACGGAAGTAAATATATATTCACGCACATAGTACACTTATACTTTTTATAATCAAACAACTCCATTCACGTATTCAAATCATTCATATAGGCAAGTATATTCTATACAACTATATAACACTCATTACACACTATATGAAAATAACCAAGTCTCTCTTACTTATATGAAAATAATTTCACACTAGAAAATACCATCGGAATCTACACGTATAAGTAACTACCTATGGACAAGACAATAAGAATACACTAGTCCCTATATCTCCTAGTATACACCAAACAATCAACATGCGAAATCACACCATTCAATTGTTAAAACAAGTTCACTATATCTAATATACATTCACCATCATTATAATTTCACAATTTATAATCATTCAAATGCATGCACATATTTCACCGTATTACCACTTCATATATAGTCATATAGCTATAATCACGACACACCACACATACCATAGTCACCAATTCCTATAACTATCACATACTTACCCGTGCATGGTGCACACCCACACACGCTAATATTTCATTCATATATATTCCCATCACACCACTATATGCTTAGCACATCTACGCACCTAGTTTAGCTAGCGCACATATATTCACGCAACCAAGTCCTTAGTGAAAACTATACCACAAGATCAACTCACATAACTATATATTGGTATAGCCACCCACAATCGTGTGTGTAACACAACCGGCACAAACAATCCTAACATTATACATACATCATCCATCACTATACACCAACCACATACAATACACCAATGTACATAGAGTGTACCCACTCAAGCTTGAGTGAGACTCAAAATCATGGCGGAATAATTCCATACACATAACATAGCATCCATACATATGCCAATACTAGCTAACGCATACACGTCTACCAACATAACCACATACATATCTAAATGTCAAACACCCTTAATATCTAATCAGGTAATATCACATATTTCAATCACTTCATATACCATGATATTATTACAAACATTAGCACACCTATAATTACATTATTCTCCCTAATAAAAGTATTTACCTATAGTCACACCCAAGCATCGTATATTTTCATACCATATCCATCCATCTATAATTGGTACATCAATACACATTCACTTCATACATAAGTTAAGATATGCAGTAGTTGGGTATACCTCATGGTATACACGCATACGACATCTCATAAAAACAAGTAATACCAATCAAACATTATAATCCTACTATCATACGTATATCACACTTACACTCATGCAGCTAATACATAACTACCTACACACAATATACCAATACCAACCACAAACAACTTCATATGCACCATGAAATTAAATACACTACGACGACACATCAAATCACACTAATGGGCTCACTAAACTCAAATAAGGTTGACACGGGCAACGGCAAGCTCTATTAGCTAGACAAAAGGAAAGAAATTGAAATCAAAAGCGTAACGAATAGAAGGATCGAAAAGCATGAAAACGGTTGTGTAATGATGTAATGATGCTCCATTTGGACACATGGAAAATAGTGTAAATAACATATTCTAAAATACGAAAAGTTTGTAAACCGTTATACTTCAAAGTTGGAGTCCTTTTCCATATAAAAATATTTAGAGGTCGACAAAACAAATTGTTTGAAATAAGTTTGAGTCGAATATACATAATGGGAGAAAACAGTTTATTGGCTCACGTAAGGTCATTAAAAGAAAGTGAATCATTCACACGAATGTTGAGGTCGTAGTACTGATATACAAAAATTAATTGAAGTTCTACTTTAGAAATCATTTTTAGAAATATTTATGACGAATGGAAAGATAATAACATCTTAGTGGTATGGAAGTAAGTGGGGGATATGTACATATATAGAATTATTAAATTGGTAATAAGCTTTAAAACCGAATTTTGGAGGTCTAAATCAGGAAAGGGTTTCGAAAAGTAATTTTACAAAAATCTGAACTAGGGAAAAAGTTGAACATAAAATCGACTCGCTGAAAGCTAAAGTCCCATGTGACTTGAAAGGTATATAAGAAGCAAACATGATGCGGTATTCGAGCAAGTTTTAATGGCATAAGTAAGAAAAGAAATTATGAATCGAGTTAGGGAAATAGAAATACGGTTCAGAATGAAATTGGTATATGAAAAGGGACAAGACATTTATATCGATATGAAAGTATATGCTGAAAATATTATAAACTTCTAATCTAAAAATCTCAACACAAGTTTCGATATCTAAAAACATAAATAATTTAAGTCGGCGAAGGAGCATGAAACCTTACATATATCAAAAGTGTTTCGAACAAATTTAAACTTAACGAAAGGAGAAGATCGAAGATACTTTTAGGGAAATAAGGATTCGCCAAAAGAACGTGTTGGTATAAAAACTTTTGAAGTACGAGTACGTCGAACCTATAATTGATATATACAAAATTAGTTGAAGTCCATTCAGTTTTGGAAAAATACCCCTAAAGGTATGTAAGATAAGTGGTTAAAATAAATTTTTGTATTTAGGAAAAAGGGACGGTATATCGAACCATCAGGAAAGTAATAAAGTTTAAAAATCGAATGCGAAAGATACATTGTTAGAAAAATAGTACAAGATAGTAATTTTAAGATTACGACCAAAAGTCTTCAAAATTCAAGAACGACTTTGAACTCCATCGAAATCTAGGGAGACATATTTAAAGAAGTTTAGAACAAAATTTAAATTGAGTGAAACTTCAAATAAGGGAAGCATTCGAAAATAACTTTGGAAGAATCAAGATTTGCAACGGAAAACATTTGAAAGATCAAGGATAACTGGAATGAGGTGGTCATGTGAATTGAGGACAAGGGAAGTGGTTACGGAAACGTAATTTTCCAAAAATTTGTAGTCGGGAAAATGTTTGAACACAACTTGGATTTGTTGAAAGCTGAAATCATCCGTGACTTGAAAAGTATATTAAGGGAGCGCGACGAGTCATTTGAATATCATAAATAAGAAAGGAAAATTCATAAATCGAATTTGGAAAATAAAATTGCGGCTCAGGATTAAATCGATTTATGAAAAGGGACAAGATATTCAAATAGGTATGAAAGGTATAGGCTGTAAAACATTATAAAACAGTAATCAAAATCTCGTCAAAACTTTCGAATTTCAAAAATTAATTTAAGTCAACGAAAGAGTACGAGATATAAGTATACATATAACAATTGAAATTCCATTTAGCTTGGAAAAGATTTTAAAGTATGTATGTCATGCGATTAAAATGGACCTCATAGTTAGAAAATGGTACATCGAATTCTTCCAAAATAGTATTGGAGTCTTTAAACCGAAATGCAAAAATATAGACAAGAAAATGGTTACGATATAGCAATTATAATTACAACTATTAGACTCCGAAATCTACAAGGAATTTTGACTCAATCGAAAAGTGAGAAATTCAAGTATATACGTAGCGGGTTTAAAACAAAATTTAAACTTAACAAAAACTTTAATAAGGGAAATCGAAAATAACTTTAAAAGAAATTAATCCTTGCCAATGGGGACATTCGAAGGATCAACGATTATAGAAACGTGGTGGTCGTGGGAATCGAGGCAAGGGATTTGGTCGGATGATCAAAACATAAATACGCCTAGGTTATGACTTAGAAAAATCTACGGAAACTTCTACGGTCAACCAACTAAAGATTATGGAACTAAGCGCTAAGACTCCCTAAGGGCTAGACAGCGATGAAATGAGTTCAGCTTGGTCTGAAATCGATGAACCCAAGCGAGAGACCAAAGAATTCTAGAAGTCTATCATGGTCAGAGCTAGACAGGAAACACTAAGGTAACACTTAGGACTATAATAGCGATCACTAGCATGGAGTTTAACAAACAATCAGTGGCCTCTAACCAGCAAGCAAAAGTTCTAACTAAGTCTCACTATAGTCCTGACCTAATGGACTTCCTATCAAGCTGGGACAGGTGCTCTAACACGCCTACTAGCCACCTAAGGCATAAGAACGCTAAAAACCTAGACTCCGGGCTTATAATTTGGATGTTCTAATTTATTTAATGGACATTCTATAATTATTATCGTTGTTCCGATAGTTCGCACTTGCAAATGGACCTGCATGGGCCACCACTAAAACCTGTCACGCCCCGCTTCCCAAAAATGTGGAGGCGAGACGTGAGAAGGTCCGCACAGACTTGAAGCTGTGAAGCTCCAAGTCTGTTAAGCGTAAAAAACACTTATTATGGCAAGTCCTTGCAAAGCGAAACGAAACAACAATGATAATAAGGAAATGAGACGACATTTTATTGAATCTCCAAATGTCCATAAACAAATTACAATATCGCAGAAAAGCCACCAGGCTAAAAGATAAAGGGTCTAAGGCCCAAACATGGCCAACAAAGTATAACATACATACAAGGGTGCCACGCACCGACAACTAACAGGAATCCTAAAACATAAAGGGAAACCCAACAAGTCACCGGTGTCCACAAGACTCCTCCTCAGCAAACACAACGTCCTCTGCAACAAGCTCTGGCTCGGCAACTAACATGCGACACCCAAAGAGAAAGGGGCACATGTCAGCAAGTCTAAAAAGACTTGTGCAAGGAAACTGAAAGGAAGGTAAACTAGCAACCTAGCAGTTAAAGTATGATGCATGGCATGGCAAGTATTGCAAGAAAGTAACAAGGGTAGTGCAAGTAGCAAGTAACAAGTGGTAGTTGTGACATGTAATGTCAAGTAACAAGTACAAGGGATCACTCAACGAGTGCCCTATTGCCCGCAGGCTGTGCTCAAGTACAAGTCAAGGAAATCACGTCAAGTAAACACGTCGTGCACAGAGATTCCGCCTGTTGGCTAGAGTGGCTGATCGGGCCAACTCCTAAGCTCAAGTGACCGTTTATCTCTACCCCTCCCAAGTGTGTCGAGCCAGGGCATTACCCCCGAACACGGAATGCTCGCTTCTGGGACACGAGCCAGGAAGTGTGAATAACACGTATGGCATAGGGTTATGCCCACGTATAGTGGGTGCCTAGCCGGAAACTAGTAGGTCGGGCGTTGGCTATCAACCAACACATGGCCCGCTTCTGGAACACGAGCCAGGAAACACAAGTATTGTAGCGTGTGCTACGAATGCAACATACAACATGGATAGCATGGATGACAATGTATTCGCGTACCGATAATCAAAATTAAACATGACATGGTAATTGTGCAACATGGTAAACGACGGTCCTAGCTTCGTTGTCAAGCTAGTTCCGGAATTGCGCCTAGGCGAGTATCATTTCGTCGCCTAGTCTCTTTTACGCCTACAATAAGCAAATGGCCTAAAACATGGCCTAAACCCTAAGTGGCAAGTTTCACTTGCCTAGCACCGGGGATGACGATCACGAAGGTTCGTCTCACGGATGCTAAACTACAGGGAAAACGCTGTCATGGAGAAACAATCATCAAAACATAAGAAATCTCATTAGAGTTCCATAAAACACAACGGGTTATGAAAACATCAAGAGATCGATTTATTACCGTGAGGAAGCGGAAGAAACACTCCGGGGAACCTATGGATCAGATCTGGAGGTGATTGGAGAAGTTTGGAGAACTAGGGTTTTGGGGGGATTTGGGGATTTGATGAGATTTTGGGGAAGATGAGAGGTAGAATGTGTTGAGGGATGGTTTGGATGATGGATCTTGGGCTTGGAATGAAGGAATAAGGGTTTGAGGTAGAAGGGGGCTCAATGGGGGAGAAACTAGGGTTTTAGGTCGAGTGGAGGAAGAAGAAAACGTTTGGGAGGGGTATAAATAGGATGGGCTGGCAGCTACCCAGAAATTAGGGTTTTAACACAGATTAGTCGGTCAAAGAGCAACCACTGACCGACTAGTTTGACAACTAGTCGGTCGGTCGACCAACGCAGACCGACTAAGTGTAAACAGTAACTTCTGAACGAAAATAGGATTTGGATTTAGTCGGTCAAAGAACAACTACTGACCGACTAGTTTCTCATCTAGTCGGTCGACGAACGTTCTTAGACCGACTAAGAATGAACAGTACTCGACTGCACAGAAGAACTAAGAATTAGTCTGTCTGAGTACAAAACTTAACCGACTAGTTTGACAACTAGTCGGTCGAAAGATGAACTTAGACCGACTAAACAGATACAGTAACTTAAGTAAAATTATTCCAAGGAACTAGTCGGTTTGAGTAGAGTTGCCGACCGACTAGATTGAGACCTAGTCGGTTGGTTCCCCTTCTCGAACCAACTAAGATGCACTAAAAGTGCCGATTCTAATCGCAGAGCTTCGGGAAGATTCCTATGGCTTCTAAGATCACTCTAACTCTGAGATATGAGCGATTTGAAGCTCGTCACGAATGACTTACTCCGAAATCGACGATCGAAGGAAGAAGCTAGAAAATCACGACGAAACGATCTAAAGTGAAAGCTATGGCGACAAAAACCACACATCCAAGGAGAAAATCCACCAAGCATATATTTTAATATAGATAATCCAATTACACGAAAACCAGTCGTTACACATGTCAACCGACCGGTTCACCTGTAGCAACTCTTCAGCCAAAATTTTCGACCACTAAGTCAACCAATCGGGTGACAACTCACCCGACCGGTTCGACTTAAACCCTATAAATACCCCCCCCCCCCCCGACCCACCCGTTCACATCCCCTCGCCCGATCGAATTTTCTCACCATCATTTCGCCTCCCACCCTCTCCCAACGGCCAAAAACTTCTCTCCAACGTCCTCCACTCCTCCATTAGCCTCTCTCTCCACCTCCCCCTTCCATCTCTCCAACTCTTTCTCTCTCTCCCTCACCTATTTTGCAATTTTCTAGCCCTAATCCACAATATCCACCCCAACTTTCGAATTTTTGCTGAAGAAGAGTGCCGCGGCTCCACACTTCTCCCATTGCACGGCATTGGGTCAACTACAAGCGAAGAACTCGAATCTCTGTTGGGTAACTTCGCTCCACTTCTCAAATTTCAATTTTTACCCTAGATATTTAATTTGCTTGATTGTTCGTGTGTGTGCACTTCAATAGTATTTTACACTCATTTGCATCACTCACACGCACACATGGTCCGGGATAGAGATAAGGGGAAGGGTATCTTGCGGGAGGAGGAACCGTCTCGAAAGAGACGTAAACAAACACGTCCTCCTCCCCACACACGTGAACTGACACTAGCCCCTCCCCCACCTGTTATCCCCCCTGTGGACCCCATGTTGGGCCCGCATGGGTACCTATTTAGGAACTAAGAGCACAAAGACTTTTATCATAGACTTGATGCTCGGGGGCATCTTTCGACCAAGTTTGCCCACGCCCAATCGCTTATCGACCTTGGTGTCTTCACCGAGGTCGAGACTCTTTTTGCTAACTTAGGTTGGTTGGCCTTCCTGAATGCCTCTGCGATATCCTACCCATCACTCACCCTAGAGTTTCTTTCTACACTTGTTTGTGAGTCGGGGTCGACCGTCACTTTCCGGGTGCGTAACCAAACTATCCGCACCAACCTAAATACCATCAACAATATATTTGGTTTCTCTATTCTTGGGAATGATGCTATCCGACACTACGGATACCCGTCGGAATTTGACGTCGATAACTTTTGGTTCCGCCTCACCATACTCCCTCGCTATCCCCGATGTAAGGCCAAGGCCTCCTCCATCATCCATCCCATATTTTGTCTAGCCCATAGGATCATATCCTCTGCATTTTTCCCCAGGGACGAGTCAGGCATCGTGACTATCCCTGATCTTTTTATTCTCTGGGCCATGACTTTCCCTTTCATTTGAGACGATGATGGGATTAGCTTCAGGGCCCCGACTGTCCCCGTCCATGACGGCGACTAGCTTATTTATAAACTCCTAGAGATTAGTCGGGCCGGGAAGGGCAAGATCTGTTGTGGGGGCATTATCACTATTATTGCTTCTTACCCCTAGTTTAATATCCTCATCCCCCGTGACCTTTCCACTGCCGCAGGACCCTCACGTCTAGATCTTGACGTCCTGCGGCACATTCATATGATTAAGCCCCGCCCCGATGGTCGTTTCGAATTCAATTACGGCCACCCCCCCTCGCCCCTACACCATTCTCCCCAACCCCGCTCGCATGACTGTTGCTATCGTGGTGGATTGGACTTTTCCACCCAATCCCAAGTTTCTAGCGGGGTTGCACCTTCCTTTCCTTCCCCCGGACGCACGCAGACCACCTTCCCCTGTCGCCCACTTAGGCGAGCATGATATTCCTGCGTCCCGGGGAGATATCGGGGCTGGCCCGAGTCACACCACCCGTGCTCCTGGCCCCATCACTTCTGAGCATCTTTTTGCGGCCACCCTTGGCCTTGTGTCCAGTGCCGGCATGACCACTGACGCTGGCACTACTTCCACATCACTTGACGGCACCACTTCCGCTTCACGTCAATCCACTTCCTTTGGTCGCCGCCAGGTCTGTGCCCGTCTTGCTCTCGAGAGGGGTGTCGCAGCCCTCCGTGATCCTGCCACATCCTCTGCCCCCTCGGACCCATCACCGTCCTCCTTTCTCACTCACCCATGCTTCCTCGCACTTGAGAGGAACGTGGCTGCCATCCTTCACCTTCTCACTCACCTCCACGGACCACCACCACCCACACCACCACCTTCACCACCTCGACAATCCTCACCTCCCCCGTCACATTCTTCTCCTCCACCATCCCACCCATCCCCACCTCCCCCACCCCCACCTAGGCGATCATCTCCCCCTCCCATATCTATTCCCATCCCTGTATCCACCTCTACTCTCATGACCACTTCTGTCGCACCCACACCACCTCCTACCTCCTCTACCATCACTTCATATGTGCGCCGCAAGAAATTGCCGGTGCGCTCCAAATCTCTCCCACCGCCACCCACTACCGTCACCATCATGTCTTCTCTCCCCATTTCTATCCCTTCTACCACCGCCTTGATCGCCGTACTTCCACCACCACCCACCTCCACCGACACTCTACCCATCATTTACACCACCACTGCACCTATTCCCCCACCTCTGTCCCCACTTCTCCGCACTCCCCTCGCATCCCCCGACCACCCAGCCACACCCTCTTCCGAGGAGGGCGAGGACTCGCCTTCTCCTGATTTTTGATTTCACTTTGTTTTTTTACCCCCCATGCATATCTCTGCATTTTCACGTTCACATCATATTGCTAGCATTGTCATGTCTAGCTTGGGGGAAGTCTATGTAATGCCCTACCAGCTACTGCACAAGTACTAGAGGGGGGTGAATAGTACTTTAAAATAATAAGGAGTATAATTCCAAATTAAATTGCAAACAACTACCAAATCAATTTGCGGAAGCTTAAATTGAATGACAACACAAAATTAACAATGCTAACAAACGATGTTAATGGGTTCGGATCCACCCAAGTCTCCCCGACTTGTTCCCGGTGATCCTACGTCCCAACCACCCGGATCCCCTCCGGATACTTGAGTTAGAAACCCTAACTCAAGATTTCCACTATGAATATCTTGTGAAAAACCTTCACAAGATCAAATCATACATGCAATGGCAAAGTGAATCCCACAACCCGGGATCACAATCTTCTCTCACAACCGAGAGAACCAATTAGCAATATTAAAGAGTTTAAATGAAATAAACAATCTTACCACAAAATCCTATACCTTGAGTTTTTCTTACCCAAATGGTGAAATGAAGGATTTGAGGAAGATGAAGTCACCAAGACCTAGCACCAAGGAAATGACCAGCAATCGGTGCCTAGGAATGAGTTGGAGACTTGGATCAAGCAATAGCTTGAAGAGCTCACCAAGAACAAGCTTCTCTCTAGATCTAGAAATGAGAGAGAATGGGTTTCTTGTGAGGAAGAGAGCTTTAGATTTGAGGGAGAATAGCTATCTCTTTAGAACTCAATGAATCTCTGAATGGCAGCTCTTAACCTAGATAGAAATGACCTAGGTTCGTATTTATAGTGTCCCATAAAAACAAGTTAGGTCATTCACCAACGGATAGAAATCTGTGAGAGTTAGTCGGTCAAAGAACAATCACTGACCGACTAGTTCATCAACTAGTCGGTCAGCCAAACAACGAGGACCGACTAAGAGTAGATCTGAGAAGAGATAAAATTTCAGACCTAGAAATCTAGTCGGTCCAAGAAGACTTTCTGACCGACTAGTTTCACAACTAGTCGGTCAGTCAGTGAACGTAGACCGACTAAGAGGCAAAATGAACTAGTCTGAATGCAAGTTGACTTAGTCGGTCCAAGAACAAACGTTGACCGACTAAATTGTCAACTAGTCGGTCACCAAACGTTCTTAGACCGACTAACGATAAACAGTAGCTTAGGAGAATTTTAGAGTGAACAGTAAGTCACAACTAGTCGGTCAAAGAAGCATCACTGACCGACTAGTTCACAAACTAGTCGGTCGGTGAGTCAACGTAGACCGACTAACTGTAAACAGTAAAGTCCAAGAAATTAAGGAATCAAACTAGTCGGTCCAAGAACAGTTGCCGACCGACTAGATCACCATCTAGTCGGTCAGTACTTGTTCTTGTACCAACTAACATGCACAAACAAATCCGAATCGAAGCGCGACGCTTCGAGGAAGTTAGAATGAACTTGTGCAAGGATCCTAGAGCTACGAAATGAGCGTAATGAAGATAGAAACGTAAGATATGCTCAAGGCTTAACATTCTATATATCGAAGCTAAAAGACTATAAATAAAACCTTAATAAACGGTCTTCGAGAGCTTCGATTGAATCTTCATAACTTCCAAAGCGTCGCAAGAGCTTCAACGAAGCTTTAGGCATGAATATGAGCTTTGGGAAGTGTTGAGATGTCGCTTTGAATGTTCTCGTGAAATTGGCGACGATCTCCAATACTGCGCTCGCAAATTGTTAGTTCATGGATTATTTATGTTTGCTCATCATCAAAACCAAATCCGGGGAGTCCAATATTCAACATTCTCCCCCTTTTTGGTGATGACAAACCAACATAAATAATAATCAAAAATAATAATTCAAATGTAAAATATTTACTCCCCCTGCATTGATGACACGTTAATTCCAAAATGAATATATATGAATTGCATCAATCAGACGAGTAAGATATATAATGAGAATCGATTTTTGAAATATCGGATTTTGAAAAATCCTTATATATATCTTAACTCCCCTGAATCTAACATATCAAACTAGATTCTTGGAAATTGAGTTAAATTTTCATTTGCGCTATTTATTATCATTATCTCTCCCCCTTTGGCATTATCCCAAAAATGGGGGGCATACAACGACAACAATTAGGAAATGTAAAATCCAACATCGGGAGTCGTAGACAAAGACAATGGACCAACTTGACACCAAGGGAAAAAAATGTGGAAATCAAATCAAGGTGTGCCAAAATGTCCATTATCACAAAAAGATCAAAAATCATCAAAAATACCAAATAATTATTCATTTCTTGAATAAAGAAACATACTCTTCAATATTCAATATTCTTGGTTAAATTTGTGCATGGAAAACAATTCTATATAATTATAGAAATATAATCTATTTAACCAAGTTTTTAATCGTCGAGCGACGAATTCACATTTCAAATGCATTCAATGAATATATATATAAAAAAAATGCACGCCGAATAAATGACAAAGTGAATGACGATGAACATATATATATGTAGAGACAACATGAGTACATCCAAAAAGATATCACATCGAATATATGAGGTACATCATATCAAGTGCTACATATTATCAAAAATAAATACATCATACATCATCGACATCATCAAAGTATATCAACATACATCAAAACATCATCATAACATAATATCCAACTCCGACATCCAGAAATTGCAAAAATACATCAAAACATCTCTCAAACCCCATCCTAACCCAAAATACTCTCACTAAGATATATCATCCAAAGCATAGTGGAGAGTCCTCGAAACAAGCGATCACGAGGAGGTGGCAGGATCTGCAGTCTCCGTGGGTCCAGTCGACGGAGTGGACTCAGGCTCTGCAGGGAGTAGAGGTGTCTCAACAGATGGAATCGTCGAGGCAGGAGTGGAGATCTCAGCAACAGGCTCATCAACGGGAATCTCAATAGCAGCAAGGGTCTCGACAGAAGCAGCAGCAGTGGTGTCAACAGCAGCAGGAGATACATGAGCAGGCTCGGAAGTCTCTGGAGCACCGGCAGAGGTGCCAACACCAGGAGCAGAAGATGCAGCAGCAGCAGCAGCAGCATCTCCATGAGCCAAGGAGGTGACAAGCTCGTCAAGCTCCTCATCGTCCATCTCCTCGTCCTCAGACACGGACGGAGGAAGATCAATGCCCATCTGACGAGCCATACGGCAAACTACCTCCTCGGTACGAGCAAAGCGAGACTCGTGCCGACGAAGTATCCGTACGACATCATCCAAAGTAGCAGGACGAGAGGGGGCACCAGCAGCAGAGGGAGTCGCCTGAGAAGAAGAAGTGGTAGACCTCTGTACGTGACGAAGAGCCGCTAGAGATTTCTTCACGGCCGTCGCGTTCAGAGGCGTACCCAAGGGACGCTCATCGTCAGGAGGGAGAGGGACTCGGAAATGACGGAATACGAGAGTCAACAGGCAAGGGTATGGAATGTGCGCAGACTTATTGGTCTTGCGTATACACTCGAAAGAATCCATCTTATTGAGTATCACGCGAGCCCAATTAATCTCGCACCCCAAGAAAAGAGCGTAGATCAATTTCAAGAACGGCTGGGATGGGAGTGAAGATGATCCATACTTAGGGAGGAGACATGACTTCAAGATCAGGTTAAGAACCCATGCATTCGGCTTGAAAGATTTCGATGGAACACCAATGAATACGGAGGGGATAACCTGGAAAATCTCAGAAAGAATAGACTGATCCAAGGAAGAAATGTCGTTTACGGAAATGTCCGAAGGGAGGAGACCACACGACGAACAACCAAGAATCTCCCCCAAGATTTCTTCCGTGAGAACTATAGGAGTTCCCAAGACAATCGTCTCAATGGAGTGGCTGGCATCGTACTGGCCTCGAATATGATTGGCATAGAACAATTTCACGAGGCGAGGATACGGTTTGGGATTGGCCTTGGGGTCGTATCGAAGATAATCTAGGAGGCCACTATAAGAGAGAAGATCAGCAAGGCCGAGAAAATCAGAAAACTGAACGTAATGCTCTAACAACAGTGGACAGTGCTCTATACGGTTGTACGCTGCGAGACACTGAGGGTCATCGCGGCACAACGATATGTCTACACCGCCGACTGGCATAGGAGCTTTACCCTTAGCCTTACGGGTCTTTGGAGGTGGAGTAGGTTCCCTAGTAGGCTCATCCTCTGGGATAAATTCAGAATCGGAATCGGGAGGAGTAGCCGGAGATTGAAGAATAGGCTTTTTGGTCTTGGATTTGCGGGGTTTAGCTATCGCAGTCCTAGGCTTCTTAGGAGGAGGCGAAGATGGAGAGGCTTGGGTTGACTTGGCACGACGCTTAGGCTTTGGGGGATTCCTAGGGTCGGAAGGCCCTACGGTCATAGGAGAAGCCCCGGAAGAGGCGATGGGAATTCTCGTCTTAGCCATAGCACTACGAGCACAAGCAATCGATGATAAGATCAAAAACAACCTAGCACAAACCCTAGAAGCTAACACAAACCCTAGAAATCAAGAAATTCGAAAATACAAACCCTAGGTTAAAACTAGAAACCCTAGGAGCTAGATGAGATAGAATCGAACCCTAGGGTAGGAATCGATCAAGGAGAGGGAGGGAGATACCTAGGAGGTGGAGTCGACGGCGGCGGACGGCGGGGATGGCCGGAGATCAGGCCGGAGTCGACGGAATTTGAAGGGGCACGATCGGGGTTTTGGGGGTTTTCGAGTTTGAGCTGAGAGGAGACCGACTAAAAAATGATTTAGTCGAACGAAATAAGAGTATAAGTCGGTCGGGAAACGAAAAGACTCAACTGCCCTAACACACTTAGTCGGTCACAGTTCAAGCACTGACCGACTAGATTACGATCTAGTCGGTCGGTCAATGAGCTTGAACCGACTAAGTCGAAACAGAGGCACAGATGAATTTCTAGGGCAAGATTTAGTCGGTCGCAGTATATTCACTGACCGACTAGTTTTCAATCTAGTCGGTCGGTAAGTGTACTGAGACCGACTAACGAAAGAAGATGATAGGAGTTAGATATAGGCTTGATCTAGTCGGTCTGAGTTCATTTGCTGACCGACTAGATGAGCATCTAGTCGGTTGACAAGTGAACTTAGACCGACTAGAGGAGTCCAAAAATTGATAATTGATTTCTCTTCACAAACCACTTGGATGAAATATCATAACTCACTCATTAGTCATCTAAATTACCCCATAAAACATCGAAATCTTAAATACGACTTTCAAATACGAATTCGATCATAAATTCAAATAAATCACATAAGATTCCCAAAAATTCAATAAATCTAGCATGAATAAAATATCGCGAAATATAATAGCATGCAAGATAGTTGAATGAAATATGAATCCTATATCTCGGATTCACCCATAATCCCCAATTCTCGACGCAACCGCACAAAGGAGTCCTCCTTTAGGGGTTTCGTGAAAATATCGGCGATTTGCTTTTGGGTTTCAACGTACACTAATATGATGTCCTTTTTAGCAACATGATCATCTAAGAAATGGTGTCGGACATCTATGTGTTTCGATCGGGAATGGTGCACCGAATTCTTTGAAAGACAAATAGCACTTTGGTTATCCACCATGATAGGGCTAGTATCACAATGAATACCAAAATCCTTCAATGTGTGTCTCATCCAAAGAACCTGGGCACAAGCGGCACCGGCGGCAATATATTCCGCCTCGGTGGTTGAAAGTGATACCGAATTTTGCTTCTTGGAAAACCAAGAGACAAGAGAATTTCCTAGAAAATGGCAAGTGCCACTAGTACTTTTCCTGTCGGATTTGCATCCCGCATAATCAGCGTCACTGTATGAGACTAACTCATACGTGCTAGATTTCGGATAAAGTAATCCAAAATCTAAAGTGTAACTTAGATAGCGAAAAATACGTTTAACCGCTACTAAGTGAGAATCCTTAGGTTGAGACTGATAACGAGCACATATACATACGGCAAACATAATATCGGGCCTACTTGCGGTAAGATAAAGTAAACTACCTATCATACCTCGATATAGACGAATGTCTACATCTTTTCCGCCCGTATCTTTATCAAGATGCGTTGTAGTGCTCATAAGAGTCTTTTTCCCGGAGGCATTCTCCATTCCAAATCGCTTTAGCAACTCCACCGTGTACTTCGTTTGGTGGATGAAGATTGCATCGTTCAATTGGCGAATTTGGAGACCTAAGAAATATTTGAGTTCGCCCATGTGGCTCATCTCAAATTGTTCCTTCATAACATTAGAAAACTCTTCGCAAAGAGCAAAGTTAGTAGCACCAAAAATGATATCATCAACATAAATTTGAACTAATATATCATTATTCGCATGCTTAATAAAAAGTGTTGAATCGGCTTCACCCATTTTAAAATTCAAATCCAAAAGAAAATTCTTTAGGCGATCATACCAAGCTCGAGGAGCTTGTCTCAACCCATAAAGAGCTTTCTTTAGTTTAAAAACATGATTTGGAAAATTTTCATTTATGAAGCCCGGAGGTTGAGAAACGTAAACTTCCTCAACGACATCTCCGTTTAAAAATGCACTTTTAACATCCATTTGAAATAATTTAAAATTCTTATGGCATGCAAAAGACAATAATAGTCTAATTGATTCTAATCTATCTACCGGAGCGAAAGATTCTTCGAAATCAATACCTTCCTCTTGTCGATAGCCTTGAGCAACTAACCGAGCTTTGTTCCGGACGATGACTTGGTTTTCGTCGGTTTTGTTCTTGAAGATCCACTTTGTCCCTATGATGGTGTGGTTCTTCGATGGCAATGGAACAAGCTCCCATACCTCATTCCTCTCGAATTGAATGAGCTCCTCCTCTATGGCTAAGATCCAAGCGCTATCTTCGCATGCTTCATTAATATTCTTTGGCTCTATCGATGAGGCAAAGGCACAATTTGCGAAGTGGTGAACTTGCGATCTCGTCTTGACACTATCTTGAATATTGCCAATGACTTGCTCATGGGGATGGTCCCGAACCGAATGAAGCTGTTTGGGAATACCTTGATCACTAGGAACATTCTCAACAACTTCATTAGTTGGGTTAGTCTCAATAGAATCAATAGAATCATTAGACTTAGAATTATCAAATGAATCACATAAAACATCCAAAGAATCATTATCATTTGAAATTCTAGTTGGAACAAATCCTTCATTAAATGAGACATGAAGCGACTCCTCGATCGTTGAGGTTCGTTTGTTGAATATCCGGTAGGCTTTGCTACGCGAAGAATATCCAACAAAAATCCCCTCATCGGATCTTGGATCGAATTTGTCCAAACTACCATATGTGTTCTTAATAAAACATTTCGAACCAAAAACACGAAAATGTTTAACTTGAGGCAACCTACCAAACAACAATTCATAACAAGTTTGTTTAGTGCCGGGCCTCAAAAGTATTCTATTAAACACATAGCAAGCGGTGTGTACCGCTTCCGCCCAAAATTGATGGCCAAGTTGGCTATCATCAAGCATAGTGCGAGCACACTCCACTAGCGTCCTATTCTTTCTCTCAACTACACCATTTTGAGGAGGTGCACGAGGGAAAGAGAAGGTGTGAGTAATACCAACTTCATCACAAAATGTCTCAAAAGACTCATTCTCAAATTCACCTCCATGATCACTACGAATAGTGACAATGGTGGTTCCTAAGAGATTTTGTACTTTCTTAACAAAAATTGTGAAGTTTTCAAAAGCTTCATTTTTATTACACAATGAAAATACCCAAGTAAATCTTGAATAGTCATCTACGATGACAAGTCCATACCTTGCATTTCCTAAGGAAGCTACTCTAGTTGGCCCAAATAAGTCTAGATGTAATAGCTCTAGTGGCCGTTTAGTAGAGATGCTTTTCTTAGGTTTAAATGAAGATTTAGGAAGCTTGCCACGTTGACAACAATCACAAAAACTTTTCTTTTCAAAAACAAGCTTCGGAAAACCTTTAATAGAATTTAATTTCGAAAGCTTATAAAGTGTTCCAAAGTTCACATGTCCAAAGCGTCGATGCCATAAGTGTTGTTCACTTGTGTTGGCAACGAGACATTGTTCATATGACTTAGGAAGATCCAAAATATAAATGTCTTTATGACGAGTTCCGGAAAATAATAATTTATCATTATCTTTTCTTAAAATATGACACAATCCTTTCGCAAAACTAACTTTGTAACCTTTGTCACAAAGTTGGCTTATTGAAATAAGATTATGATTTAAACCACTAACAAGATAAACATCACTAATTAAGGGTTTAGAGGGGTTACCGACTTTACCAACACCTATGATGGTTCTGCTCTCGTTGCCTCCAAATACGACGCGGTTTCCATTCGCAATGGGAACCACTCCGGAGAGCAATCGAGCGTCACCCGTCATGTGTTTTGAACACCCGCTATCGAGTATCCAATTCCCTTTGGAGCTAAATTTAAATTTGTTGCTCCTCTTCTTTTTCTTTCCCTTGAGTACCTAAAGATAGAGACTTTCATATCATGGTACCCAAGGTCATTGGGTCCAAGGGATTAGACCTTTGGAAGCCAAGTCCAATTGGACTTAGACTTCCCCACATAATTCTTACTATGCACAACATCCGAAAAATAAGCATTCATATACATTTGTTTTTCATCCATGCTTGTGTCCTTTGGGCTCCAAATAGTGAAAATTTTGGGAGCCATCATCCTATTGGGTGCATGCATGCGACATTGATTTCTACGTGATGCATGTTGTGGATAGGCATACGGGACATGATGGAATGGTGCACGACGAGAATTATTCATATGATGAGGTGGGTGTACATATGCATGTGTGGGAACATGTGCGTGAGGGTGTCTCACATGGTGTGCACGTGCCCGAGAATGTGTTGCATAAAAATCATCATATGTGTGAGATGGTGGAGTAGGACGTGTGTTCCTACGTGGCATGTTATTGGTGTACATGTAGGCATGCCCCTTCTTTGGAGGTCCACCCAAAGTGGGTTCCTTTCCGAAAGAGGGTGTGGACGAGGTGGAAGCACCATTGGTAGATGAACTACCAATAGAGTGTTTGCTCCCACTCGTTGAGGCTTCGGAAGTTGGCCTAACAAAAGTAGTGACCGACTTGGATGAATTTCCCATCATATACCCCAAGCCAATGTGGTGTTTGGCCGGAAGTAAATCTTTTAGGATATTATCCAAATGGCCCTTACCCTTGTTGAATTTGTTGATTCGGCCCAATGTGTCCTCATATTTCTCTTTGAGAGAACGCAAAGAAGTATCCAAAGTGGATATTTGCGATGTGAGCACATAAACACGAGATTTAAGATTCTCGTTCTCAATACTCAAAGTCGAGTTTTGAGAAGTTAAATCCGCTATCTCATGTTCTTCCGCATCCTCAATGCTAACATGTTCAAGTTTAGATTTGAGATTCACAATCTCATTTCTTAACTCTTCAACAACGGTGTCGTTGTTGGTGATGATATTCTTAGGCGATGTTTGAATGCTAGCTAGGTCATCTTTTACCTTAGTATATCTATTTACTAACTTAGTGTATTTTGACCAAAGTTGAGAGTTAGCATTTCTAAGATCATCCATCGATACCTCATCGCTTTCGTCATCACTATCATCGGAAGAGGAGGATCCTTGATCTTGCTCCTCTCTTGCCATGAAACACATGTGCGCTTGCTCCACGTGTTCATCGTCCGACTCACCGCTTGAAGAATCATCGGAGTCGGTGAAGGTAGCTCCGACAAGTCCCTTCTTGTTTCCTTTTGTGTACTTCTTGGACTTGTCATACTTTGGCGCCTTCCACTTCTCCTTTTGCTTATTGAGGGGACACTCCGCTTTCATGTGTCCCGGCTTATTGCACTTAAAACACAAAGGAGAGGAAGAGGCGTTAGAAGAACCAAATTTACCTTTGGTCTTGAAGTTACCTTTTCGGAAGAAACGGTTGAACTTCTTGGCCATGAGTGCCATGGATTCCAAGTCCAACTCGTTTTCTGATTCTTCATCATCGGTTGATGTGGATGTGGATGGAGCGGCTTTGAAAGCAATAGCCTTCTTCTTTGGCTCGTCTTGCTTTAGGTACGACTTCATCTTTTCTTGCAATTTGAGCTTGCTATCCTTGCGTACCTCGTACGACATTAAAGTACCCATTAGTTGAACTACGGTATAGTTGTTCATGTCATTACCTTCCTCGATGGCGAAAGTACGTTTTTCCCAAGAAGAGGGAAGTCCTTCAATAAGCTTTGAGCACTTCTCCTTTTGAGTGTAGGACTTGCCGAGGGCCTCTAACTCGTTTATTATGTCAACAAAACGAGCGTAATATTCTTTCATCTTCTCGCCCTGTTGCATATGAAACATTTCGTAATCTTTGTTTACGACTACGAGTTTAGAGTCTCTTACCCGACTCGTCCCTTCATGTAGTATGAGGAGAGAGTTCCAAATTTGATATGCACTCTTACATGTGCATATCTTATTGAAGTCCTCGGGCTCCAATGCGCATTGCAAGGCGTTCATTGCCTTGGCATTGCTTACCTCCGCGGCGACCTCCGCGGTTGTCCATTTCTCAAAGTCTTCTTCTTTGGGCTCGATGTACTCCTTCATTGTAGTCCTCCATAAAGATGCACTTCGGAGGAAGGTTTCCATCCGACATTTCCAGTACCCGTAGTTGGTACCGTTGAAGAATGGAGGCCTCGTAGAGGAATGTCCTTCCATCACCGAAGATGCTCCTTCACGGTTCCTGAAGGTGTCATAGTTGGAAGGTGGACGCACGGTCTTGTTGTCGTTGGCAGACATAGCTGAGTATCTGGCTCTGATACCAAATGTAATGCCCTACCAGCTACTGCACAAGTACTAGAGGGGGGGTGAATAGTACTTTAAAATAATAAGGAGTATAATTCCAAATTAAATTGCAAACAACTACCAAATCAATTTGCGGAAGCTTAAATTGAATGACAACACAAAATTAACAATGCTAACAAACGATGTTAATGGGTTCGGATCCACCCAAGTCTCCCCGACTTGTTCCCGGTGATCCTACGTCCCAACCACCCGGATCCCCTCCGGATACTTGAGTTAGAAACCCTAACTCAAGATTTCCACTATGAATATCTTGTGAAAAACCTTCACAAGATCAAATCATACATGCAATGGCAAAGTGAATCCCACAACCCGGGATCACAATCTTCTCTCACAACCGAGAGAACCAATTAGCAATATTAAAGAGTTTAAATGAAATAAACAATCTTACCACAAAATCCTATACCTTGAGTTTTTCTTACCCAAATGGTGAAATGAAGGATTTGAGGAAGATGAAGTCACCAAGACCTAGACCAAGGAAATGACCAGCAATCGGTGCCTAGGAATGAGTTGGAGACTTGGATCAAGCAATAGCTTGAAGAGCTCACCAAGAACAAGCTTCTCTCTAGATCTAGAAATGAGAGAGAATGGGTTTCTTGTGAGGAAGAGAGCTTTAGATTTGAGGGAGAATAGCTATCTCTTTAGAACTCAATGAATCTCTGAATGGCAGCTCTTAACCTAGATAGAAATGACCTAGGTTCGTATTTATAGGGTCCCATAAAAACAAGTTAGGTCATTCACCAACGGATAGAAATCTGTGAGAGTTAGTCGGTCAAAGAACAATCACTGACCGACTAGTTCATCAACTAGTCGGTCAGCCAAACAACGAGGACCGACTAAGAGTAGATCTGAGAAGAGATAAAATTTCAGACCTAGAAATCTAGTCGGTCCAAGAAGACTTTCTGACCGACTAGTTTCACAACTAGTCGGTCAGTCAGTGAACGTAGACCGACTAAGAGGCAAAATGAACTAGTCTGAATGCAAGTTGACTTAGTCTGTCCAAGAACAAACGTTGACCGACTAAATTGTCAACTAGTCGGTCACCAAACGTTCTTAGACCGACTAACGATAAACAGTAGCTTAGGAGAATTTTAGAGTGAACAGTAAGTCACAACTAGTCGGTCAAAGAAGCATCACTGACCGACTAGTTCACAAACTAGTCGGTCGGTGAGTCAACGTAGACCGACTAACTGTAAACAGTAAAGTCCAAGAAATTAAGGAATCAAACTAGTCGGTCCAAGAACAGTTGCCGACCGACTAGATCACCATCTAGTCGGTCAGTACTTGTTCTTGTACCAACTAACATGCACAAACAAATCCGAATCGAAGCGCGACGCTTCGAGGAAGTAAGAATGAACTTGTGCAAGGATCCTAGAGCTACGAAATGAGCGTAATGAAGATAGAAACGTAAGATATACTCAAGGCTTAACATTCTATATATCGAAGCTAAAAGACTATAAATAAAACCTTAATAAACGGTCTTCGAGAGCTTCGATTGAATCTTCATAACTTCCAAAGCGTCGCAAGAGCTTCAACGAAGCTTTAGGCATGAATATGAGCTTTGGGAAGTGTTGAGATGTCGCTTTGAATGTTCTCGTGAAATTGGCGACGATCTCCAATACTGCGCTCACAAATTGTTAGTTCATGGATTATTTATGTTTGCTCATCATCAAAACCAAATCCGGGGAGTCCAATATTCAACAGTCTATTTTGCTGTGTTGTCGTATTTTGTTTTCTTTGTGTGTGTGCTTGTTTCATTTGTCGTGTCGTATCATTTTCTTTCTTTCTTTTTCTATTTTTATGTCGTGTGGTTTGATTTTGATTTTTCTTTATTTGCAGTTTCGTATCTGTGTTTTCCATGTTTTTCATTTCTTTTTGTGTCAGTGCGTACCCCCCATTTTCATTGCCCTCCCATACTCACTCTTATTGCATTGAGGACAATGCAAGCTTCAGCTTGGGGGAGTCGCACTTTGTGCGTCATTTGAGTCTTTCTTTTTCGTTTTTGTGTCATTTTCATCGTATTTTAAATTTTTCTTTTCTTCTTTTTATCTCCTTCTCCTAGAAATGAACCCTATATGATGAATTGCCACGAAATCTCACACACGCCTAGCATGGCATTGATAATCACATTCACTAACCCTAGGATATCGAGTCCTCTTGCATTTCATGCATCGTGGGTCTACTTAGCTTTTTGTGAGTCGTGTGTCGTGCCTAGCTGTTTGGTGTGCTTCTGCTTTGTGATTTTACTTTATATACCTGTCCAGGAATGACCCCTAGATTATCACGCTTCGATATGAATAATGTGGTATTTGCTTCTCTTGTCTGTTTCTATATGCATGATTATATATATCGTATGCTTCATTTCGCATGTGTCGGGAATCCACAGTTAGGACTAGGATAACCCATTTAGCCCATGCTATGATTGGCGAAATATCTCCCTTGCCCAAGTGTCTAGAATCCGACTTCTTTTTTGTTTTACTTGGTGCAAATCCCATCGTCGTGTACCGTTCTTCCATTTGGGAGAGTACACATGTATATAGCCAAAAGCCAAAAACCCAAAAATTCCAAAAAGAAAAAAGAAAAAGAAAAAAAGAGAGAATTGTATAGCCAAAAGGCCAAAAAAATACATATATCCAAAACCCAAAAAAATTTGTGTGTGAATATTTCTCCCACTTTCCGAGAATAAAGGGAAGGCGAGAATTTGCACCGAGTGTTCTACTCCACATCATCTCAACCCCCATCGCCTTCGAAAACACTTGGAATAGGGAATTTCTAGCTTTCATCTAGGCGATAGTGTGGTGATGTCCGAGTCCCTAGCTGTGGAGTCCCTGACGCATGATGCATTTCTATTCTCATACTCCTCTCATGCATGCTTGAACCATATATTCACCGCTTATTTCAAATCGAATCGATATTTGGGTCATTTCTTGGATTTGTGTATATGAGCTTATAGCACAATGTAGAAAGCAACACCGTCTGCTAGCACACGACCACACTCACTCGCGCTTCACCGCGTGGGCCCATGGCACTTGTCTGGACTCGTATTCCTTGGTTTAGTGATATGATTTTTACGTTTGCTTGCTTGGTGTGTCGCTTTTGATTTTACTGGCTCTGACGGGCGATTTAGGATTTTTGTTTTCTCTTTTTCTCTCTTCCTCTCTATTTTCTCCCTCCGAGCTCCTACTCTCACTCGTCTTCCTCGAGGACGAGGAAGGGTTCAGCTTGGGGGATTTTGACGTGCGTTTATATTTCATATGTTCACGCACGTTTTCTTTTGTGTTTTTCCGTTATTTTCCGCCGTCTCGTACCCGTTTCTCGTATTTTCTCGTTTTCTTTCACTCTTCTTTGTTTTTCCATGTTTGCAAGAGATTGTCCGCATAGTGGACATTTAATGAAGATATCACAAGTCCCCGGAGCAACGGGAGGAGTCACGCGTGACCCAGGGGGTCAAACGACGAAGATAGCATATTTCAGCCCCTCACCTGATCGGTTGATCATCTTCAACCGATCGGGTGATGCACGCGTGCACCACCCGGTCACAGCTTGGAGCTCACAAGAAGTCACCCGGTCGGTTCGTAGGCCGGTTCAAAAGCCCAAAGCTCTCTGGAATTCGAAGCTGATTGCCAACCGATCGGGTGACTTTCACCCGATCGGTTCATCTGTAGCTGAATCTCCAAAGCCAAGACACGAAGATCCAACTGGTCTCCTCACCCGATGGCACCAAGATCCAACCGATCACATCCATGCTTCAACCGACCGGTTCATCCTGACCGGGTGAAGTCCCGCATCTCACTGCCAAAGTTTGAAGCAGATCACCCGATCGGTTGACTTGTCAACCGATCGGGTGATATCTTTTTCTATATATAGGACCCCTAGGTCTTTGAGAAACGGGAGTTGGTTATTTTTACTGTTTTCTTCATTTTGTGACGGCTGTAATTTCCCAGTTTTTGTAAGTTTTCAGATCTTTGTCAAACTTTAGTATTATCTTAATTGCTTTACTACCATTGCATTTCTATTGTCTGATCATGATTTTTACGGTCCATTTTCGTTTAGATCGCTTTTTACTAAATATGTGTGAGTAGATCCCAAATCTGGGATTCCGGTGGAAACCGCTTCGTGGGCTCTCCCCGATGCGTCCATGGGGCTAGGAAATCGATAGGGATTAGGAATCTACCGGTTACGCAGGGTGTCTTATTGTCATCGGTGGGATAAAGTCCGCCTTTGACCGTTGAGCCAAGGTGGAATAAACTTAGCGGTTGACTCCCTAGCCATAGCTCGTGCCCTTAGCGTAGACGTCGAATCCTAGCGCACGGGAGCGGCAGGATGAGACGTTGGGAGTTATCGTTGCGAGCTTAGTGCTCCCGGAGTCGATCAGTGTTAATGGACACTGGAGTGCCCACTGATCGAACCCAGGAAGTCTGACGTATCATCTTGGGCATCGACCGGAATATCGGGCCCATGGGATGCCGGTACCACTTTCGGAGGCAACGTATCACCAATAGACCCTAATTCCGATCGCTATCCTACCCGTAGGCCGTATCGGCGAGAATCGCACGATAGGCCGGAAGCCAGAGTCCCGGGTTTCCTTCTATACTGTTTTTCCATCGCTTTCTATTTCTGTGACAATCCATACACCGATTCGGGCTAGCTCGCCCATGGGGTGAATTTGACCCTTCTTGACACAAGCACATCCATGCCTCCATGTGTTCGACCCCCAAGCCACACTACAACACCGTGTGCTTGCGGACTACAAATATTTAAACCTTCTGCTGTCCCCCAATTTGCACGCGAATCTTGGGGGGACGTCATAGATATACTTGTTAGAAAGCTCCCCACAAATTTTCAGGTCGATCCGACACCGTTTCAGCCTCCGTTCATCGATTTCAAACGGTGTCGGATCGACTGGAAAATTTCTGGGGAGCTTGGACAATTTTGCGCAACGTTTTTGAAATCGATGAACGGAGGCTTAAACGGTATCGGATCGACATGAAAATTTGTATGGAGCTTCCTAATAAGTATATCTATCAAATGCAAAAAATTTTTTTTAAAAATCTCAGTAGCAACCCCAGATCGCTGACAGCACTTCTCCATTATATATATATATATATATATATATATATATAATATCATATATATGATATGTGTGTGTTTGTGTGGGAGGGGATGGGGGTGATTAAAGGTAGATAATGTCATATATATCTTAATATTAATTAATCCAAACGCATCAAAGTTTGGATATAATTGAGTTGTAGAATGATATCATACGTGAAGTCCATGGACAGATAAACTAAGTCATACTCAAAGAGCAGATATCCTTCAGTCGCACCACTGCTGTTCTACGTAGCGCAGTGCTAATATAACAAAGTAATCAACAAATCTAAACTACAACAAAAAACTAGATCAAAATTAGATTGTCGTGCATGCATTAAGTATGATATATTGATTAAAGACTACACTGGGATACAAATCATAACTGTGCTTGTTAGGTATGAAATTAGTCATGACAGGTGTACGAAGAATAAATCTACGACAACAACTATTGATACTACGCACAACCCCCTCATGCCAGCTTACTACGACTACTACTCTCAGACTCTCTTACCTCACCTCAACCATACTACTCACCATCACGACTTGGCAAGTTCACTCACTTACATATCCCTCATTGGAGCTGTCACTAAGGTGGTGATCGGTGAAGTACAAGAGGAGCAGATACTTCTCCGGCAACCATCGCCTGAGCTCCAACCAGCAAACCTCTGAACACCGACTGCGATCTCTCCAACCACCACCGCCACCAATGTCGCTCCCCTCCTCCTCCTCTTTCCAAACGAAACCACAACCTCTTAGCTCTCCTCCGCCTCCCAGCAACCCCGCACCAACCACCGAAACCTCCACCTTCTTCCTCTTCACGCCAACCAAACCACCACATCTCGCCACCTCCACTTCCTCAGCCACGCGGCGACGCAGCCACGACAACCACGACGACCCCCACTAAGGCCCCGTCTACACCTCCTTCGTCACAAACCGCTCTACAACCCAAGCCCAACGCCTCTCATCACCTCTGACAACCCGCCACTTCTTCCTCCGCCCTTCGACGTCAACTCCGACGTCCAAACTGCCCTTGACATACCGCCCCGCATCCATTCCTCCTCTGTTCAAATCTCAGCTCCGGCGACGACCACCGAACCCTCCACAACCATCCCCTCCCCACGAGCCTCATCGACTTCCTCCTCCCTCTCAAAGTCGCCACACCACCTTCTCCGACCACCATCCATCTCATCCGCACTTTCCTCCTCCACTCAGACGTAGCAAAGCCCCGCCAACGCCCAGCGCTTCCCCTCGCCGGAACACAACTCGACGCCGCTGCCAACGCGACCCCCGTCGGCAGACGAAGCAACACAATGAACGCCCGACTGTAGCTGCCCATTGCCACCGCCACATGCCATCGCTCGTACGACGGACGTGAGCGGAGTCGGAGTGAACTCAACACGTGAACGGTGAGTTACTTTATTTCTTACGTGAATAGTAAATAGGCTGTTTTTATTATCATATATTATTAGAAAGTATATTTGTATGATAGTATATTACATTAGTAACATGCTAGCATATTAGTGAACTATATGTACACAGCCTGTTAGTTATAAGTTTACTAGTCATAACCCGTGCCCTTAGGGCACGGTTCATTTAAAATATTCCCTCTCAAAATCTTGGATCCCATAATTTTTAACAAAAAATAATGATTAAAGCACAATAATCATTATTTAGTTCCACATAAAAATTTTATTTTACCCCAAAATTTAGTTCTTCCCATAGAATTTAGTTCCCTACATTTTTTATTTAATCCCCCCTAATTTTAGTTCGCCCAAAAATTTACTTCCACATAGAGAATTTAGACCCTAAAATTTACTTCCCTTAGAGAATTTAATTCCCTCAAAAAATTTTACTTCCCCCCAAAATTTAGTTCCCTACAGATTTAGTTCCTACCAAAATGTTAAGTGTTTCTCTCAAAATTTTCACAAACTCTATTCCACATAGAGAAATCTAACAGAGCATTCAAAATATTCCTTCGAAAAATTTGAACTCATTTACAATCTCAGCCCCAAAAGATATTTGCAGCATTTTCAAAATAACCCCAAAAAATTACCGTCACTTTCAAAATATTCCCCCTAACAAATTTTTTTAACCGCATTCAAACTAAAATTTAGTTCCCCAAAGAATTTAGTTCTCTTTAGATTTAGTTTCTGCCAAATTTAAAATTTTAGCACCATCCAGATTTAGTTTCCCCCAGAATTTTAAATTAATTTTAAGAAATTCCACCTTCCATTCAACTTCATGCTCTGAAAAAGAAACATGGAGTATTGATTGCTTCTTTAGCTGTCTAAGAGATGATATAAAACAAATCAGAATTCTGAGAAGTAAAGGGTAGTTGTCTAATTGTATACCACATCAAGTTAAACATAATTAGGCCATATTAAAGCAAGTTGTATTTGGTATGGAATTAGATTTATAAATACCTTCATTTTTTGGGTTGTTGTCAGATACTGGCATAAAGAGCACTAAATATGACCTGATTACAAACCAAGACTGGTTTCCTTCACAGAGATGTGTCGAGCTGCTTACACATCAAAACCACATTAAGCATGAGAATCATACCATGGACCTTAGGTATATGTCGATGATTAAGTCTGCATTATGTACATTAAACCTCTCATATAAGAATGTTGGTAAATGAAAAATAGTCTCCAATATTGGCATCTGCCTTGTAAGCCTTCAAAACACTGATATGCTCTATATTTTGATCACTTACGGTGATAATACCACACCGAGCATAGAAGTCCCACCATCAAAAGGGATAAAACATAAGATTTTTCAACTCTGGACCAAAGTTATGATTTCTTGCATACGCTGAATCAAGAACATGTTTTCAACTACAATGTCAAACACTTATAAAAGTTACTTATTGGCCTAAACTATTTCATGATGAGCTGAAACAAAGACATCAATAATCTGATCAGGGCAACTTTCATGAAAGAGACTATGCATAGCTTATGGAACCACATGCATTGATTACTTCCTATGAATCAACACCTCCAACAAAGGATGTAAATGCATGAAGCTCTCACTACCAGATCTGCACATTTCATTTCCCAAGTTATCCGACAACGTAGAACCATAGAACCATTAATTACTTAATATGCCACAGTCATGTTATATCTTCATCTATTCGCTGTTAGGAACCCATAAACCATTAATCATATGTACTCTAGCATAAGTTTATAATGCGATAAGTATACCAAATAGGAATGAAAGATTTCTATTCATACACGTCAAATAATCCATGAAATATATTGTAATTTGCAGCAAATTGATCAACAACAGAATGCAAAAGCCAACATCAACACTGCAAAATAAAAACAGTAAGAATCTGCGATCATCGTTTCAAAGATTATCAAATACACAGAAATTATCTCTATCAATGTTTACATTCTGTAGTTTAGCTATTGCTCATGTCATACACTAAACAAATGTAATAAACCAAACATTTTAGTTGAGAACACATTATCACAATTATGATTCACTTTGCCAAAGAACCGTAAAGATATTCTCAACTGCCATTTGGCATTTGCTTAATCAGTTCATTTTTAGGCCTCTTCAGCCGTCATCACTTCTTGAGATCAATCTCTTTTGAGAAATCGACACTCCATGCAATACCTTGGATTCTATTGATTCCATTACAAAAATAACCTAGATTACTGGTCTCATGATTATATTGATGTGGTCTCTCCGACCAGGATAGGCAACTCTCAGTCGAGCAGTCCGCATTGATCAGGATTTGTTCATGAACAGGGGTGGCCTCAGAGAATGAAGGCTCGTGCACTCGGTGTCTGCTGCAGCAACCAGCTCTGAGAGCTCAGGCCTCTCAGCTTCCAAATTTCCACAGATTTCAAGCCATAACTTCCTAACATTACTTGGGCATTTCTCAGACTGATTGCAAGTACTTCCCCTTGGGATTCTATCCTCATCTGCAAGTGTATATGTACATGTGTGGTCCAAAGGCCTAAATATATATAATTCTTGGCTTAAACAATATATTTGATCTTTTAATAGTTCACCTTGATTTGTTCTTACAGTATCATCTGGACCTCCAGTTGGAGCTTAAACATGGTTTGGAGCTGCAAATTCGACATTAAGTTAGCAGTCCAAATCATGCGCATTGATCGATGATGCATAAATAAAATCTTACTTATGAAACTGAGGTTGGGTGTTATTCATGTCTGCTGAAAACATTATGTTCTATCTTGGCATATAATAGCTGCTAGTAAGCATAGCAAACATTATAAAACACCAAACATATAAGGAAGCTCAGTAACAGTCTCTAGAACAGATACATACATGACACAGTCATGTGTATTGATAGCCTTATGATCTCCACTATTTGCGAGTCTATATTTTTGTGAGGGGGAAAGTACCTTCAGACATATCTCCCACTTTGAAATTAAAAGTACAATCATAAATTAAATGAAAGGAGAGGAACATATTTATCATAAATTAAACGAAAGGATAGAAACATATTTTGCATGACAGATACAATATATAGATCTTAATGACTATATAGAAAAGTTTCATAACAAATTGGAGAAACATGTCAATAATAACTAAATCTTGGCTAATCTTAGGAGCATAACCGGAGCATTTATGGACTATTAGCCATAGTTATTACACAAAAAGTAGAAAAGAAGAATTAAATGCATATGCATGATAACAGAAAATAATTCTCTCAGAAAATAGAGTCATTTGTAATTAAAGAGGCTAGAGGTCCAAGTAGGGATGGCAATAATGGCCCGACCCGCCCGGCCCGACCCGCCCGGCCCGACCCGGCCCGACCCGGTTTTGACCCGACCCGACCCGGCCCGCAGACGGGTCGGGGCAAGCTTGGGCTTTGTATGCGCCCCAGCCCGCCCTGGTAAACTATAGAGGTTCTAAAAAACCTTACTATTTCGATGTGTAACATACCGTCAGCGAATAACCCATAACTCATACTCTAATCCATTATTCTCCCAAATGGGCCAATTCTCAATACCAAATTACCAAATAAATCAAAATTCTCCCAATTCCTAAATAAATTTTTTATTTGGGATTCATATGGATGACATTAATGACCTGACCCGACCGGCCCGACCCGACCCGACCCGACCCGACCCGACCCGGTTTTTGTAAGAAAGTGCCCCGGCCCGAGACCCGCCCTGCCCGGCCTGTAGATGGGTCGAGGCAAGCTTAGGTAGTTAAATACCCGCCCCAACCCGCAATATTTCCATTCCTAGGTCCAAGTCATGCTACCAACATAAGTGGTGTTTACCCCTACTATGTGAAAGTTTGGGATAAAAAGATGAAGGGGTATATCAATTTCATGAACACTTTGTGCAGTAGTAGAGTGGCATCTTAGAATGATATGGAAAATGGAATAGTTCAAAAAGATCTTTATTGCATAGATTATATAAAATGTGAAAGAGAGTCAAAAACTCCTTTGTGTCAAATGCATCCACACATATTTAAATTGCCAAATGACCATTTTGAGTTTTTTTTTCAATTGTTAATTATAGAGTTGAATAGATAATTGTCATATGCTAGTACTTGTAAGGTAGGAGTCACAGATGCCCGTTATCAAAATTGAATAGAGTAGCACCAATAAATGTTTCATATATGAAGAATAACTGTACCGGCAGTTATTAGTCATATCTCAGTAACATAACGGATTATATGTAGACAAAATTATGTTATTGAGTTTCAATAATTTTTAAGAGAACATAAAGTGATTTTACCACTCTTTTAATGGCATAATGCTAGATACCTTCCAACATATCTTAAAGATTTTGCTGAAGAACCATCATTGGAAAACTTTCATTTCTCCACATACATACAAATAGACGATCACATACAACTGAACTTGAAAACTATATGTTGATGTAATACCATAGTAAAGAAATTGAAATTAAAACTCAAAAACATTACAAAAGTGTCACCTTTGTCAAACGAACCAACGATGCCACAAAGGTTGAGAAGTAGTTCATACCATCATGTGATCAACAGAGTAGGTTACCTGGAGGTAGGTGGAGGCTATTAAGCGAGGTTTTAATCGAAAGCGAGCTGCTTGAAGAGCTCAAGAAAAAATTACCAAGTAAAAGAAAAAAACTGACAGTTCATTGTCCTGAAAATAGGCGGCTCGCACATTCCTCCAAACGATGGTTTTAAAACTCACCTAAACCCCCAAGAAATAACCAACAGCAAGAGTCGCTCAATGTAACAAAAGAAGACATGACATCTCTCGGTTCGGAAAGAAAATTGTTTTTAAAGTTTCAAACTTTTGGATTCCCCCAACACATTTCCATACCAAAAATTAAGACTTTCCTCCCCCAAAGAAGCATACTAATATTTTGCAATCCATGATATCCAAGTCCTGAATATTTTAATCACATACAAACTGAAATGATAAAAATCAAAGAGGGGGTGTAAAATATATGCATCACACCTGTAAAATATTTACATCACTATACAACTAAACCATTTGCAAAATTTATAAAATAGGAATCAAAATTTTCAAGGTGGAAGAAACACACCCTTACTTAATCTGAAATTTACAGGTCCTGAATGCACCCAGCATTATGAGAACGCCCTTGAGAAGTCGATTGTCTGAAACATAAACCCATGACCATGTCATTAAACAAAAAGATCGAATCTAAGAAAAAAATTTCACAAGAAAAAGAAAAAAAAGTAAAACTCCCCTAAAACCCTGAGAAATCACCAACAGCGAGACTGACCGAATGAACCAAAAAGAGAGAATGATCTTGAATCGATCACTGTTTTGGATGGATCCGCAGCTAAGCAAACAAAAGTTACCAAGAAAAAGTAAAAAAACTCCCCTAAAGACCCAAGAAATCACTAACAGCGAGACTGATCGAATGAACCAAAAAGAGATGAAGAACTGTGACTCGATCACTGTTTCGGTTGAATAGCGATTAGGCAAAAAATGACAACCAGCTTTCCAAACAATACCATGAAAACTCTAACACTGAACAAAACAAAACTGAACTTAAAAACTGATACATGCATGCATAAACCTACACGGTGTGTGCACGTATAAGTGTAAATGATAAACTGAAGATGAAAGAGAGAATGTGCCGTGTGAATGTTTCAAACAACACCATCATGGTACATAATTGTATAAATAATGCAAGTATTCAATCCTACTTTTCAAAAACATCTCACTCTGTGATCATAGTGTACTAACTTGTAAAATAACCACAAATAATGAAGAGTAAAATCAAATTCCTGAATAAAGAGGGGAAAAAGCACACTAAATCTGCCCAGATTTTCAACGAAAACATCAGTTTGAAGCACTGACAGATACACACAGAGTGCATAAAATTACATGCAATTTAACAGTGCATTCTCTCTCCAAACAGCACAAATGTACATGTTTTATTAGCAGACAGATATTCAGAAAGCTGCTTAAGTTATCTGTAGAGTTCTACGCGTTTTTAATATTTCATTTGGAGTTATATAAGTAATAAGGCTTGTATTGGGAGAACTATCAAGTGAGGATAAATTCTTACTCATTTTTCACTTCCACCGCTCTACTCCCCCTCCTCATCCCATGTACATATGAGTCGGGGATTAAGATTGAAGTAGCACAACAAGATTTAGGAAACAAACAAAGTTTCCCATTATGTTTCCATTAGAATATCAAATGCTCGTTTTCCCATCACATTTCAATCCTATTCAATAATAGGCAAGCATATACCACCTAGTCTACCTGAAAGCTAAATAATAGTTAATCACGACTTCAATGTGTTTTGAGTGAAGACTGAAGATATAACTTCAGAACAATGTTACTAATTTCTCGAGAAAAAGATACAGAGCACTGATCCTCAATTACAGAGCACCAATTAACAGTCTTGTTTTCCAACTAAATCAATAAAATTTGGAAATTCACTTTGAAATGCTATAAATAAGATCCCAATGTTCAATTGTTAAGACACGCTTGTGTCATCCTCTACCATTCATCACACAAAATTAACATTAATTCAATCTCACACTGTCATCCTAGGAGCAAATGGAAATTCAAAAATGATGATGATGATGATGATGATGATAAGTTCAATTGCTCTATGGAAACATGAAAAATTAAAGCATAAGCATATGAATTTGTCAACATGAACGGATTAAAATATTAAACTGTCAACATGAATTTGTTAGTTAATGGGGTTCCTCAAGTGCCTCCCAAAAAGGGTTTCTTACACATAGCACACAATCTTTTTGGAGGTGAATTCTTAACCCTGAGGGTTTATCTCTTACCAGTAATAAGCGCTCACAACAAGGAATTCTATAATTCCATATAACTTACATGCTAAAAGTGAAAATAGAACCATCCCAAAAGCATATCGATGTATTAGTAGTATGTCAGTACTCTAAAAACCCCTGAAGTGCAACCATCAAATAGTCAAATTGGGAGGCTTTGATTCATTTTTAAATTTTAACTTCAAACTCATTACCTTCTAATATATGGTGCAAAACAAACGGAAGAAATAACACAATCATTCATTGAAATTTTTCTTTTAAAAAATGAAGCCAATATATGGCATATCTTGTTGGAAAAGAAAACCTTAACAACATCCCTGAGATTTATACAAACAAAAACTATAATTCAGAGTATTATCAAAAAAATTAATCACCTGTTGTCAACATTTTCAGTGACAGTTGAGATATGTTGTCTGACAATATCAATAGCATATGCAGTAGCAGTATGAGAAGCATTCAAAGTACCTGAATCAGCTGTGTGTAACCTACTTCTATTTGACCTGCAAAAAAATTAGCGTGTTGGAAGTTGTTATAGCAGTAACTAAATACATATAAAAGACGTCAATATGGTAATACTTGGTGGCCCCAGAAGTTGGTCTCTTCCATTTTCCACTCTGTTCAGTAACAACAGTGGCCACAATTGAAGTTCCTGAGTCAGATATAATGCTTCTTGCTGCCTTGCGAGAACAATGCTTTGCCTGTTAGTTCATGGCGTCAACATTAATTAGTCAAAATTGAAGCATAAGCAGATGAATTTGTCAACATGAATTTGTCATTGTTAAAAGTTCAATTAGGACCCAAGGACGAATAGGCTCATCTATGTTCAATATGTGAGGCATACCTCTTGGCGTGCTGTCGAAATGAATAGATATTTTCGTCGAACAGGTGGCGTGCGATTTCGTAACCAACCAAAAACCAAAAAAATAGCCTGAGACTCAGAGAGACGAAAATCCCAATCAAAGCAAGTCTGGAATGTACTATAAACCCTAATCAAAAAAACGAAGAAAACACACCAAAATTTCTCTGCGGTTTTGCTCTGGCGATTGGGCGATCTCTTGCTTGCCTCTCGCCATGGTAGCCCCGATGCCGGTGCCCCCTCTTGTGCCGTCACCTACCAACGATTTTGTTTTACGATCAGCAGCTTCACCAGATCTGATGGCTGGGGACGTGACCAGGGGTGTGGATGTGTCCGCTCGGCCTGCTGATCGTCTCCCTGGAGCGTGGAGTGGCGTGGGAGTTGGTGTGACTGCCGGGAGATGGAAGATGATTTTTTGGGTGCTCAGAGATTCAGGGAGAGAGAGAGAGAAAAGAGAGAGAGAGAGAGAGATGGCTAGAGGATTTTTGGAAACTGAGATTTTTGTATCAAGTTCAAAGATTTTTGGTTGTAAGTTCAGAGATTTCAAAAGCGTCCCCCCAAAACTTTTGGTTGCAAGTTCATCGATTTTTGGGCAGCTGAGGATTTTTGGGATCAAAATTGAAATGTCAAAAGAGTCTCCCCCAAAAAAAATTTGCAAGTTCCCCCCAAACTTGAAATTTCAAAAGAGTTCCCCTCCAATTTTTTTGGGCTCATTGTCCTAGTCAGCAAGGGACTTATGACTGGGACAAAGCAATCTGACTGGACAGATGACTGGGACAGAATTCAAATTATGCTCTCTTTTATAGAATAGATATATTAACATATATATATATATATATATATATATATATATATATATATATATATATATATATATATAAACAATATGATAGCAAGTGTATTTATAAGAATATTATATAAATCAGTATGTCAGTGAACAATGTGTACACTTACATACCTATTATTATGTATAAACATGCGTATATAGGTAGGCTTATATATGTATGTGTTTTAATATTATTGGTTAATAACTTCTAACTTAATATCGCGGATCCTACCTCACAGATTAAATCACGGCTCTCACCGTGATTACCTGGACACCTAGAAACGTTTCATTCAGGCAAGTATTTATCACCCACAAGTTTTAAACTATACTGCTCAGATTTTGTGAGTGGGATTACGAAACATTGCTAATAACAACTTTTAAGTACATAGCTTAAGTTTAATGAACCTGGTGATATGTTGGTTACTTGTATTATCAAAATGTTATCGTCGTGTACATAAAATGCTCTATTGATTGTTGTACCATTATTGGTGGAGTGTCCACCCTAATGAAATGTGATTCTGGGTCCGCGGGGCATATACGGACTATTGGGCCCTTGGGGCAATTTATGGACTAATGGGCCCTTGTGGCATACATTGAACTATACAGAACACACATTGACAATTTAGGTGGGGTAGTCCATTGTAGTAGAGTGCAGAATTCTAGATTTCACCCCACCGGTAAATTCAACCGTCGTCCGGATGGGATCGGTGAGTACAGAGCCACGGGTAGCTCCCGTTGGTTTGGGTGTAATGGTAATTTCTTTCGCCCTCAGACAATGGGCTTGACACTAGATAGGAGATTGAATGATGCACTCGTTTTACCCCTGCTATTGAGAATTGTGTAATCTGACAGCTTTTCTTACCATGCTCATATACAACTGCCATGCTTGTTAATATGTACACTACACTTTGCCTGTTCACTGCTTTGCACAGTACACTTTGCTTGTTCACTACTTTGCACACTACACTTTGCCTTCTCACCACTTTGCACACTTGTAACGCCCCGCTCCCCAAAAGACACCGAAAGCGAGAACGTTACGCGGTCCGTATGAACTGGAGCGGTGAAGCTCGAGTCCAATAAGCGTGGCGATAATCAATAATAAAAGCAGGTCCTTGCATTGCATTTTAGAACAATAAGATGCATTCCAAAGTAAACCCACATCCAGAAAAGTGTCCAACAAGAAATAAAATGAAAAGCCACAGTTGGGCCAGAGTACAACAAAAGGAACGTACACAAGCAAAAGCACTGAAAGTAAACTATGGAAACAACAACGGGTGGGTCTAGTCCTCTGTAGGGAAGGGCTCGGCGTCAACGGCGAACTCCTGGCTCGCTAAGTCAGGCGCCTCAAAAAGATCCTCCTGAGACTCCGGCTCAAAATCTGACATACATTCAAAAAGGCATGAATGTATGTTAGCAAGGTCTGCAAGTAGAGGTCAGAAACCAAGGAAAAGTGTGCATATAATATGAATTAAGAAATGACAATTATTTGCATATAAGGTGTCCACAACAACATTTTTAAGGAATGACAATTTAAAAGCGAAGTAAAATTAAGCATTCCTAGCACGACAGTTCTAAGCAGGTTGAAGTAAAGTAATGACATTTATCTTTATTGGCATGGCAATTTCTAATTTCATGTCTGTGTCTTCTATTCACTCCTAGGGTTCCCGCCTTTAAGACGTGATGAGTAAGTCATTCTTCTCACGGGGGTATAATCGTGATTGATACTAACCCACCGTATAGGTGGTGTTCTTGAAGACATGACCCCTACATACGCTTAGTGGCCGTTCAACCTTAACCCCACCCACAAGTTTGCCGGAACATGAGTCGGTCTAGTCGACTCACACGACATCATGATTTCACAATTCTGCCTTCGAGGCGCACGGTTTTCACGATGTCACAACTTGTTAAACATTCCAAGACATGCAGCATTTTACGTTATCAATATTAATTTGTTTATACAACAGTTTCCACAAGTAGGAGTGGGTTGAACAATATTCCCAACAATTTTAAGATAACGTTGAACATGGGTTTTCGTTGAATATGCTACAGAAACCAATATTCTTCGCTAATGATTAAAATTAAAGTATATTGAATTTTATGTCGTTGGGTCACAAATTTAGTCCAGAATGTCATAGCATCGTTTTCATGCGTCATTTCATGTATGGTTTTCAAGTTATACAGCATAAAGTAAAAGTGACGTATTAAGTGTCAAACTCCAAAAATTCATATCTAATTGCACACTTTCCTATTTTTGGCGTTCTTAGTGTCGTCGGAAACGTCTCGACGAGTACTATGCTACGGTGATGACGGTTCGCTGGTTTGATAAAACACAAATTCAGATTAAACTGTTTTTGATCATAACAGCGTTATAAAAATCTCCTACGACGTCTAATCATTCAATTTTATTAGGTCGTCTAAATTACGGCGTGGGTTATGCGTTATAGGTAGAGGTACTAACCGTTACGCAGCGAGCGGAGGTAGCGACAGCGATACGTGCGACGTCTACGGTCTGAAACTCGTCGCGGCAGCGAGGGAAACGACAGAAAGCGGTGTCTAGAGGCTCTGCAGGGGTTTACGAGGGTTGCAGCAAGTTCTCGGGGCTGTCGGCGTCAGATCTGAGGCTGGACGACGTGCGCACGGCCTGACAGCGTCAGATTTGAGCGTGGGGAAGTCAAAGTGCGGCCTGCTGGGTATTTTCACGGCTGTTGCGTGTAGATGAGATCTCCTGGGCACTGTTTACGAGGGTGGCGTTTGCGTGGAGTTGTGCGCAAGGGTGAGGAGATCAAGGCACGGCGGTGGTGATTCTGGCACTGATGGGGGGTCGCGCGGAGGAGAGAACGGTGGTTGCTCTGGGTGTGGTGCGCGCAAGGGGGGAGATCGAAAAAACTGGGCGAGGGGGTGACGCCGTGCGGTGCTTGGGAAGAGGAGGAGGCCGCGGGTCTGCTGTGTTGCATGGGAGGAAGAAGCCGTGATCTGGCGCTTGCGCGTGTGTGCGGCTCTCGGGGTTTCTTGTGAGGAGGATGAAGCTTGAAGGCTTCTGCGTAGGAAGAAAGTAGGCCTGGGGTTTAAAATAAGGAGCACGTGAATAAAGAGAGGCCTGGGGACACAGTGTGTAGCTCTCAGGGGTTTTAATTGTAGAGTAGTTATTCTTTTTTTTTGTGTTTTCATGCGGCTGAGAGATGTAGGGCCTAGGGTCTCTTTTGTAAGGAGATGTTGGGGAAAGTGTTCACATGGGAGGAGAGAGAGGGGAAGTGGGGAGAGAGGGTATGATTTAGGGGGGAGTGGTTAGGGGATTTAGTTGTTCAGTTGGTTTTTTTAAAAAAAATTGAAGTGAGGTTGCTTTCGTTGAAAGCTTCAACGTTGAATACTCTACTCTTTGTTTTTTATTTAAGGTTTGCCTTCAGTACGTTTCAAAATGAAAAGGAATTGAGTCTGTTAATATATATATATATATATATATATATATATATATATATATATATATATATATATAGGGCGATCTTCGGTTGCGAAAAAGAGGCTTTTCGCACCGTGCGAAAAGATTTTTATCTTTTTTTTGAAATTTTTTTTTTTCAAAAATTCTTTTTTTGATGTTTAATCCATACAATTATATACCCCAGGGAAAATAATGGGTGAACCCGTTGGGGATTAGAGCACCCATCCACCCGTTACAAATTTAACGGTCTCAAAACGTGCGAATTTGATGAAAAGCCTTGATCGAAGGCCAAATGACATTATTTCTCATTGATTATTTTTTGAGGGGGGTATAACAACATATAATGAGGGTGGGAAAAAGAATTTTTGAAAAAAAAAATTTCAAAAAAAAACTAAAAACATTTTCGCACGGTGCGAAATGTTCTCATTTGAAAATTTTCCTATATATATATATATATATATATATATATATATATATATATATAGTAAGCTAATAATAATATCAGATTATTACGAATGTGTGCTCCGACGTCCAAAAATCAAAAAGGAAGTTCCGGGACGATCGCGCCTCCGGGCGGGTCATGAATACAGGGTCCGGTCATGCGTCTGAGCTACGGAACAAAATAATATAAATAAATACGAATATATGCATCAAAAACAACATACGCACTAAAGTACGAACCACCGGGCAGTGGTCGTTACATCCTACCCACCTTACAGAAAATTCCGCCCTCGGAATTTCTAACACCAACTGGTCAGGAAACAAATAGGGGTATCGCTCTCTCATCTCTTCTTCCCTCTCCCAGGTAGACTCTACTGGCGAGTCGTGTCGCCACACCACTCTAACAAGATCGATAGTCTTGTTTCGGAGTGTCTTCTGACACCTGTCAAGAATCTGCATTGGCTGCTGGTCATACGTCAGATCCGAACGGACGATGATCTCAGAGTAGTTCACAACGTAAGATGGGTCGCTGATATACCGACGAAGCTGAGACATATGAAAGACATCGTGAACTCCCTCCAAACACGGCGGCAAGGCTACGCGGTAGGCTACCTCGCCAACTCTCTCCAGAACATCGAAGGGTCCGATGTATCTCGGGTTGAGTTTACCGCGCTTCCCAAAGCAGATAACTCCTCGGTTCGGGGGAAACTTTAGGAATACGTGGTCTCCCGGCTGAAACTCCAGAGGACACCATTTAGCATCTGCCCAATGCTTATAATGGTCCTGAGCAATCCGAAGCTTATCCCTGATATCTCAAACAACGTCCACTGCTTCGACAATCATCTCTGGTCCCAAAAGCTCTCTGTCTCCGATGTCATCCCAACTCAGTGGAGATCGACACTTCCTCTCGTAGAGAGCAGCAAATGGCGCCATGCCAATTGTAACGACCGGTTTTCATCTATGTTTTGGCTATATATATATATATATATATATATATATATATATATATATATATATATATATATATATATATATATTGGTTGTTCTCTCCTTTGTGTGTTTTCCTCTGTTGGACGTTTTTCTTCAGTTCCTTCTGATCTTCTTCCTTGATGAGCTTCATCTTGACCGTATCTTAGAGCTAGAGTCATCCTAGAAGCCATAGGAATCTTCCCGAGGCTTCGTGCTTCAATTCGGAACTTTTCGTGAATTTTAGCCGGTTCAAGAAGGGGAACCAACCGACTAGATCGCAATCTAGTCGGTCGGCAACTCTTCTCAGACCGACTAGTTCATCTTATATTTTTCGACTGAGTTACTGTTTACAATTAGTCGGTCTAAGTACATTCATCGACCGACTAGTTACGAAACTATTCGGTCAAGACTTGTTCTCAGACCGACTTGTACAGAGTTTCTTTTGTCGGCTGAGTTACTTTTACAGTTAGCCGGTCAAAGAACAATTATCGACCGACTAGTTGAGAAACTAGTCGGTTAGAGTTTCTTCTCAGATCGACTAACTGTCAGTGCTCATTGTCTTTCATATTCGACCTTTAGTCGGTTCATGAACATTCACCGACCGACTAGTTCCCAAACTAGTCGGTTGACGAGCCTTCACAGACCGACTAAATCTGCCTTCCCTATACAGACACTGTTCACTGTTTGATTTTAGTCGGTTTTAGTTGGACGACCGACCGAATAGATCCCAAACTAGTCGGTCGACCACTCTTCACTCACCGACTAGATTGTCCAGTAAACCTAGGTTAAGTCGTAGCCGCCGCTATTTCTTCCTATTTAAACCCTATACGTTTTCATTTCTTTCTTCACTTTACCTAGCCAACCTTCTTTCACAATCATCCCCCAACCTTCCTCTTGCCTTCCTTCATCCTCCCGAGCTCTCTCTCACCTCCCATTGCGCCGGCACCATCCCCGTAGGCCACCGGCCGACCTCCAAAAACCCTAAATCTTCCATTTTGCTCCAGATTTTCCCCATAACCTCCCATCTCCAGATCTGTTGCTTAGCCACTGCGAGGAATTCTTTTCAATCGTAGTTCTTCGGGATCGCTTCTTCCGTTGCCGTGTTAGATCCGATTTGGCGACGGCAATCCAGAATCCAGTGAGATCTTCTCCTACCTGCAGATTCGTAGACGTCTTGGATCGTCGTTTCTTCCGCTTCATATACGGTTAGTGATCTACCTTTAAATCTTCCCATAACCCACACCGTAATTTAGAAAACCTAATAAAAATGGATTACTAGACGTTGTAGGATTCCAATACAAAATATGGATTAGATCTTTCAATTCTAATTTTCTACCTTGGCCATAACAGCGAACCCAATTCCCGTAGAGTAGCGATTTTGAGACGAACTCTCGTCGAGCAACAACCACGGTATCAGGCAAGTGAAACTTGCCAACCTCGTTTTAGGCCATGCTTTTAGGCCATTTCTTTGTTTCTAGCGTGAAAGCGACTAGACCATGAAATGATAGCGGTCTAGGCGCAATTTCAAATCCTAGCTTGACAACGAAGCTAGAATTGCCTTTTGTCATGTCATGTCATGCATTGCCTGTCACGTTTAATTTCTTTAACGGTACGCAATTTAAATTGAATATCTGCCATGCATCGCATTCTTTACATGCCCATTGATTTGTATGTTGCATCGTAGCACACGCTACCAAATACTTGTGCAATCCGTGTTTCCGTGTTTCCGGCTAGGCACCTGCTATGCAGGCATAACCCTACGCCATACTTGTTAAAACACTTCCTGGCTCGTGATCCAGAAGAGGGCCACATGTGTTGGTTGAAAACCAATGCCCGATACACGTGGAGGGGTAGTGATAAACGGTCACTTGAGCGTAAGAGTTGGCACGTACAGCCTCTCTAGCCAAAGGGCGGAATCTCTGTGCACGACGTGCTTACTATACTTGTACTTGTCCTTGTGAGTGTTACTTGTTTTTCATTGTCATGTCCTCGCTTCCATGTCATGTTACTCATTGCCATGTCATACCTGCTGTTTTTACTTATCTGCTGCACTTCTCATACATATATCATGTCATGCACATTTTAGAATTGCTAGGTTACTTTTACCTTCCTTTTAGTTTCCTTGCACAAAGTCTTGTAGACTTTGCTGACATGTGCCCCTTCTCTTTGGGTGTCGCATGTTAGTTGCTGAGCCAGAGATTGCTGTTGAGGGTGACGAGTTCGTGGAGTTTGAGCCTATTTCCGTTGCTGACGTGGAGTACGAGGACACCGGTGACCAATCTTAGTTCCCTTCGCAGTTTCTCGTTAGTTGATGTTAGTTGGTGGTGAGTAGCACCTTGGTGTTAGTTGCTTTTCCTTTTTGGCCATGCTGGGCCTTTTTCTTTTAAGACACTGTTGTTAGCCTGGTGGCTTTTCTGTGGTTATTGAAATATTATCTGGACTTGGAGATTTATAATATTTATTATTATTCGTCTCTTTCTATTATTGTTATCTTGTTCCGTGTCACATTACAGGGATCTGCATGTTATTCCAGATGCTTTACAGGCTTGGAGCCTCACAGCTCCCGGCCTGAGCGGGCCTCGTTACGCCTCGCCTCCATTTTAGGGAAGCGGGTCGTGACACCAATGCTCGCCTGATAGCTATTGTTGTAGGAGAATTCCACCAGGTGTAGATGATCCTCCCACGAACCCTTGAAGTCCAGCATGCAAGCTCTCAGCATATCCTCCAAAATCTGAATGGTCCGCTCTGGCTGGCCATTCGTCTGCGGGTAATACGTAGTGTTGAACTTTAGACTGATACCCAGATTAGTCTGCAGACTCTTCCAGAACTGAGATGTGAACCTCGTATCTCGATATGATACAATGCTCACGGGGACTCCATGCAAACGCACGATCTCCTACACAACATATTCCACGTCACTATTAGTACTAGAAAGAAAATTACGAATGGATGAGTTGTATCATTACCTCCATATACTTCCTTGCCAGTATCTCCGTGGATTGTCCTACTCAGAACGGTATGAAGTGCGCAGACTTGGTTAAACGATCAACGATGACCCAGATTGCGTCATTTTGCTTTGTGCTCTGAGGTAAGCCAGTCACAAAGTCCATCGTGATGTGCTGCCATTTCCACTCCGGAATCGGCAGAGGCTGTAATAGTCCAGCAGTGCGATGATGCTCAGCCTTCACTTACTGACACACGAGGCACTTGGCAACATCCGTGCCACACTTCTCTTCATCTCGTGCCACCAGAAATTCTGACGAAGATCCTTGTACATCTTCGCACCTCCAGGATAAATGGAATAAGGAGAACTGTGAGCCTCATTCATCAACTCCTCTCTGATATCTCCTGCAGGTATGCAGATCCTACTGCCATATCTCAAGGATCCATCCTCGTGAATCAGGAAATCTGTCCGGAGTCCTGCTTCGACCTGCTCTCTGATCTTCATCAACTTAGCATCTCCAGCTTGAGCAGTCTTGATCCGATCAACAATCGTCGACTGAATCTGCATGTTCATCAATGACGAAGTGACTCCCGGTAGAACAGCTTCAACATCCATCTCTCGCAGATACTACTGTAATCTCCACTGAGCAGTGAGAATCATCACCTCGGGCAGTCGACTTAAGGCGTCCGGTATGACATTCACCTTTCATGGGTGATACTGAAGATCGATGTCGTAGTCTGCCATCAATTCCAATCATCTACGCTCTCTCATTGTAACGGTCGCTTTCCGACCTTATTAAATTTTCTGCGTGCACGTGCTTTAGTGTGCACGTATTTTCTTGGCTATTTCCGGTTTCTGATCTATGCAATGTGTTATGCCGTTGGGATCGTTTGTGAGTGTAGCTATTTATGGTAATTTTTGGGAACATCTTTTCGCGGCCGTTTTCTCGCAAAACGACGTTGAAATTGATAGGGACGTTTTAGTCATTTGGCTCAAAACGCCGTCCTGAATTTTACGTAAATTTTTGGTAGTCACTACGTGCGATCGGGCTCCGTAGATCTATGCGTCTCGTCTCCGCGATCGCCCCGGTATTTTCGGATTATTTTTCTGACGCCCGGATTGAGAGTTATCACTTCGAGAAGTCTGGACCGTTGATTTGCCTTGATCTTTTCAAAATTCAAATCTGTTAAAACAAATCTGGCCAAATCTCCTTTTTAAAACGTTTTAAATCTTTCCAAATCTGGCCTCTATTTATCCCTAGGCTTACCCCAATCTGCACCCCCCTTAGCTCTCCCATTTACCCACTTAAGTTGTAAACTTAAAGCTGTTTAACAAATAAACTCTTATTTTATACCCTAACCTTAAAATTAACCCTAACCCTAACCCTAAGACACAGCGCAGCCGCCCCCCAAAAAAATCCCCCGATCCCCTCTCCCTCTCCCTGCGACGCGGCCATCCTCCGCCGCCGACCTCAAAAAAACCCCTCTCCCCTCAGATCTCTCTCGCCCTCTCTCCTATCTAGCGCCGCCGCAGCCTCAGCGCGCACGATTCCGCCGTCGCAGCTGCCCCCTCGGCCCCCAGCGCATGCCCCGCCGTCGTGATTTCGCCGCAGTCCACCGCCGTTCGATCCCGTCGCCCCGCGGCCCCATGTCGCGATCCGCCTTCTGCCGACGCTGCAAGGTGCCGTAGTCGCCCGCCGTTCAGCCGCCGCCGCATTCCCCGCCTGCTGCGCCACCGTGACAGCCCGCGGCCCCCTCAGTGCCGCTCTTTCACGTGGCTCTCCCTCACTCACGGCCACCAGCCTCCGCTGCCGTCGTGCTCCTTTCAGCGCGACGTCGCACGCCAAGTATGCACCTCGCCTCTCGCTGTGCTGTCTGCAGCCATCGCACGGAGCCCCTAGCCGTGTGAACGATCGAGATCTGTCCGCAGCCGCCCACGACGCTAGCTCGTTGTTTTTCCGTGAACTGATCACACCCGCTGATCGCGCTTCGTCCGCTGCCCGGGAGAGTCTCACTACGCTACCCGTAGTTGAGACACTGTAGACACCGCGGACACCTCTCCGTTCAGACCCTACGTCCGCACTATTTCAGACTCCGAAGAGGTTGGTTTTCTCGAAACTCGTAGCGAAACCCACCCGTAGCCAAAACTGAAAACCTAACTAAAATCGGCAACTAAACTCGCTAAATTTATTTTCTGCTCCTTTAAAATGTTGTGAACAATAGAATCGACGATCGGACTTTTGAACTGTGCACATAGGATAGAATCGTCGGATAGGCTGATCGGACACTTTTTTGACTTGTGACAATTAGGGTAGCCACACCTAACTTAGAAATGAACTTAAATAGGATTTGACGAAAATCGCGACTTGACACCGTCGCCGTGATCCCTTTTCAGACGGACTACCACGGACGCAACGACTGGACGAGACGCCCCGGACAGACGATGCACTCGCCATTCCAGGCAAGTGTACCCACTTGCGTTTTGACCGTGCCTTAGTTCTAGTTTGTAGAACTGTTAGATTGTGTGTGATGAGAACCGGACGTGAAATGATAGCGTCCGGGGCGACCCGTGACGGCCCAGACTTGACGACGAAGTCTGAGCCTAACAACAATAAACTGCTGACATCATAGGACTATCTTGCGTGTGCGTGCGTGTGGACACCCTAGAATAACAACTCCCTACACTTGTCATGTCATGTCCTGTTACACAAAAAGCCTACGGGCGTTTCGGATGCTTTCCTCCGCGAAAGTGATCCCTGTTACACAAAAAGCCTACGGGCGTTTCGGATGCTTCCCTCTGTGGAAGTGATCCCTGTTACACAAAAAGCCTACGGGCGTTTCGGATGCTTCCCTCCGTGGAAGTGATCCCTGTTACCAAAAAGCCTACGGGCGTTTCGGATGCTTCCCTCCGCGGAAGTGATCCCTGTTACACAAAAAGCCTTCGGGCGTTTCGGATGTTTCCCTAGCGGAAATGATCCCTGTAATTCTTGTCCTGAGTTCCTGGGTTGGGGTAGGGTTGAGCGTGCGAACAGGGAAAGGGTCTGGCCGCCCTCGAACCGTAAGGCGTGAACCCTTTCGTGTCTTACTTGTCCTGTCCCGTCATGTCCCGTCACGTCCCGTCTTGTCTTGACACCTGTAGGTTAGTCCCGTAGTCAGTAGCACACGCTACGTCCACTGCTTGCTACGTTTACTTTTTTTCCTGCTAGCTACTTTTAGTTACTCAGTTATAACCCCAGCATGCTAAAACAACCAGTAAATCATTGTTAATAGTTGATACACTTGCAGTAGAGTCTGACCGTTTATGTAGACTTTGCCTGACGTACAGTTTCCTTCTTTTGGTGCTGTACGTCAGGTGTGGAGCCAGAGTACGAGTACGAGGCGGACTTGCCAGTTGACTTGGAGCCGGAGGGCGCTGATCCGGAGTACGATCCAGAGGACGCTCAGAGTTAGAGATCTTTTGTTGCCGTTCCAGAGTTATCCATTTCAGTTTTAGTTGGGTGCGTTGCACTCTTACTTTCTCGCCTAGGTTGGGTGCTTGCACCATTAGTTACCTTTCAGCAGTTGTAGCCGTTTACGGCATTTTTTTAGACTCTCAGTACTTTGATGATAAACTTTGGAATAAAATGAAATGTTCTTTTCAGTACTTTTGTTATTTCGTTCTAACATGCAGGGACCTGTACTTTTGCTATGGAATACTACAGATGCTTATTGGGTTCGGGCTCTTAGCCCGGCCTAAGCGGGCCTTCGTCACGCTTCGCCTCCGTGTTTTTGGGAAGCGGGGCGTGACAGGTTTTAGTGGTGGCCCATGCAGGTCCCCTCTTCTGCGAGTATGGAATAATCGAAGTATTAAATTTCATTTTATTATCATCTCGGAAATGTACGAGTCTAAGCCATGTCTTTCTGTCAATAGGATGGCAGGACGACGTATCACCCGATCGGGGAGCTCAGGAGATGGAGTTCCAGAGGATCAAGGCGGAGAGTTCCGCCATTTTCTGGGCGTGATGAGAGAGATGCTGGAGGTGCAGCATCAGTTGGTTCAGCAGTCCCAGCGTGCTGCCCAGGCTGTTCCAGTTGCACCACCCCCACCTTCGCCTGCCCCTCAAGCTGCTCCAGGAGTGAAGCAGTTCAACGAGCTCCAGCCGAGGACATTTTTAGGGAAGGAGTGACCCCTAGCTGCTGACGAGTGGATCCAGAGCACGGAGGAGAAGTTAGTTGCTGTGAAGATACCAGACGATACCCGTGTGGAGATAGCGAAGATGTAGCTGACAGAGAATGCGAGGAACTGGTGGCGCCTTGAGGAGAGGCGTCTGGAGAAGCCAGTGGATTGGAAGACCTTCAGGTCTATGTTCAGGACGAAGTACTTCACCAAGACTACTAGGAGGGAGCTGCTGAGTAGGTTTATAGATCTGAAGCAGGAGAACATGACCGTCGAGGAGTATGAGGCGGAGTTTGAGATGCTGAGTCGCTTTGCTCCACATATGGTGAAGAAGGAGGAGAAGCGAGCTGATCGTTTCCGACAGGGACTGCGTCCGAAGATTCAGGCTTCTATGTCTTCGACAAGTTTCACGACTATGAGGGAGGTGCTGGATGCTGCGAAGAATCATGAGCTTATTTCGCTTCTACCTGACCCTCCAGCTGATAAGGGGAAGCGTCCTATGGAGCAGTACCGGCCACCTGCTAGGCCGACGATGAGGCCAGTTCAGACAGTACCATTTAAGAGGCCTGGAGCACCCATTCAGAGTCAGAGCAAGGGACCGTGTCATTATTGCGGGAAGCCAGGACACGTTCAGAAGGATTGTCGGAAGAAGATGGGACTGTGCCTAGTTTGCGGAGATGCCTCGCATGCTGCGAAGGATTGTCTGAGAGCCCGTCATGCTGTAGTTGGAGCGCCAGCCCCACTACAGATGAGAGCGCCTGCTCTAGTTCAGAGAAGACCTGCTGTTCGTGGCCCACCCTTGGCGCCACAGAGGCAGATGTTTCAGAGAGCCGCGCAGCCCCAGAGGCCGGCTTACACCATAACGGCTTTGGAGACTGAGGAGCTGGATGGAGTTATTGCAGGTAACTCTTTGATGCTAGTCTTTCATTTCATAGTTTAGCTATTAATTGTTAGCCTTGATTGTTTGACTTGTTTGTTAGAGTAGCTTGGTTTGACCGTAGTTTCTTTTAAAATCTTAGGCACCATTCTAGTGTCTTCTCACCCGGCCTTGGCCTTGTTCGACTCCGGTGCATCCATGTGCATCTTATCCCGGAGATTCGTAACAAGATACTCCATTCCCACCCATACACTTCCTAAGTGTTGGGACATCACCACAGGGAACGGGGTGGTGATAGTGAACTCTGGATGTAGATCGATTTCTTTGGTGGTCAGTGGACACGAGCTCTTTGCAGATTTCATTGTCCAGGACCCGCCGCATTTCGATGCCGTTCTTGGCATCGATTGGTTGGGAGATTTCCACACCTCGATCGATTGTCACAGCAAGAGGGTGGTGTTCCAGATTCCAGGCCATCTAGAGTTCGAGTTCCGTAGCAGAGATGAGTCGCTTGGACCCATCAAGTATCGGGCCACGCCGGTGGTGCCGATTGTTGCAGCTATGCCGATGGAGATGGAGATCGAGCGACCAGCAGTCGTCTGAGACTTCGACGACGTCTTCCCAGAGGATATCTCAGGTTTGCCACCCGACCGAGCCTTAGAGTTTGGTATTGATCTTATGCCAGGAGCGCAACCAATATCGAAGGCGTCGTACCGTATGGCTCCCGCTGAGCTCGAGGAGCTGCGGAAGCAGTTAGATGAGTTGCTGCAGAAGGGTTTCATCCACCCTAGTGTATCGCCATGGGGCGCACCAGTTTTACTCGTGAAGAAGAAGGATGGGTCCCGCAGGATGTGCGTGGACTATCGAGGACTGAATGCTGTCACCGTGAAGAATAAGTACCCGCTGCCGCGCATCGACGATATCTTCAACCAGCTTGGAGGATCGAGAGTCTTCTCGAAATTGGATTTGAGGAGTGGATACCACCAGTTGAAGGTGAAGAAAGACGATGTTTAGAAGACAGCTTTCCGGACGAAATACGGACATTATGAGTTCGTGGTCATGCCATTTGGCGTGACCAATGCTCCAGCGGTGTTCATGAATTTGATGAACTTGATATTCTATGATTTCCTGGATAAGTTTGTCGTCATTTTCATTGATGACATCTTGATTTATTCGAATTCTGAAGAAGAGCACAGCTGTCATCTGAGGACAGTGCTGGAGACGCTGAGGCGACACAAGCTTTATGCCAAGTATAGTAAGTGCGAGTTCTGGCTGGACAGAGTCACATTCCTGGGACATGTGGTGTCCGGTGATGGCATATCTGTAGATCCGGAGAAGGTCAGAGCAGTCAGAGATTGGCCGACTCCGCAATCAGCGTCAGACATCAGGAGTTTTCTGGGTTTAGCAGGCTATTATCGACGGTTCATCAAAGATTTCTTGAAGATTGCAGAGCCGATGACGAAGCTGACTAGGAAGGATGTGGAGTTCCTTTGGTCAGATGCTTGTGAGGAGGCCTTCAGAATCTTGAAGGTGAGGTTGACCACAACACCGGTATTGGCAGTGCCGGATCGAAGCGGAGGCTTTGAAGTTTATTGTGATGCATCAGGGAAGGGCCTTGGATGCGTCTTGCATCAGCATGGCCACGTGGTCGCGTATGCTTCTCGTCAGTTGAGGACTCATGAGAAGAATTACCCGACGCACGATCTGGAGTTGGCAGCAGTGATCTTTGCACTGAAGATTTGGAGACACTTCTTGCTAGGTGAGAGTGTGAAGATTTTCACTGATCACAAGAGCTTGAAGTACATCTTCACACAGAAGGAGCTCAACATGCGTCAGAGACGATGGTTGGAGCTCATGGCTGACTATGAGATAGACTTGCAGTATCATCCGGGGAAGGTGAACGTAGTGCCTGATGCCTTGAGTAGACTCCCTACCGTGATGATGCATACAGCCGACTGGAGGATTCAGCAGGAGCTGAGAGAGATGGATTTGGAGGTTGTCCTACCTGGTGTGGTTCATTCCTTCATGAATTTGCAGATTCAGTCCACGATCGTGGATCGGATCAAGGCAGCACAGGCAGGAGATCCGAAGCTACAGAGGATCAGAAGGCAGGTTGAAGCTGGGCTTCGGACGGAGTTCGTGATTCATGAGGATGGTTCACTGCGGTACGGCAGTAGGCTCTGTGTACCCGCAGGTGACGTCCGTGAGGAGCTGTTGAGCGAGGCTCATAGCTCGCCATATTCTATACATCCTGGAGGCACCAAGATGTATAAGGACCTCCGTCTGAATTATTAGTGGATTGGTATGAAGAGGAGCGTGGCACGGAGCGTTGCCAAGTGTCTGATATGCCAACAGGTGAAGGCTGAGCACCATCGTACTGCCGGATTGCTGCAACCGCTTCTTATTCCGGAGTGAAAGTGGCAGCATATTACGATGGACTTCGTGACTGGTTTACCTCGGACCCCGAGGCAGAATGACGCAGTTTGGGTAATCGTGGATCGATTGACCAAGTCTGCACACTTTATCCCCTTCCGAGTGGGCCAGTCTACGGAAGCCTTAGCGAGGAAATATCTGGAGGTAAAATTTCTTTTCTTACTTCCCTTTTAAATTTTTTTTCTCTTGAGTTAGTTGTGATGTGGACCGTGTACGTGCAGGAGATTGTACGTTTACATGGAGTCCCCGTGAGCATCGTGTCTGACAGAGATACGAGGTTCACATCTCAGTTCTGGAGAAGTCTGCAGGAGAACTTGGGTACGAGTCTGAGCTTCAGCACGGCGTACCACCCGCAGACCGATGGCCAGTCCGAGAGGACTATTCAGATCCTGGAGGATATGCTGCGAGCTTGTACGCTCGATTTGAAGGGTTCTTGGGAAGACCATCTCCACTTGGTGGAGTTTTCATATAACAACAGCTACCAGGCGAGCATTGGCATGGCGTCGTTTGCTGCCCTATATGGAAGGAAATGTCGTTCGCCATTGAGCTGGGATGACATCGGAGATCGGGAGCTGTTGGGTCCCAAGATGATAGTGGAAGCTGTGGATGTCGTGAGGGACATCATGGAGAAGCTCAGAGTTGCACAGGATCGCTTCAAGCATTGGGCTGATGCCAAGAGGAGACCCTTGGAGTTCCAGCCTGGAGACCACGTCTTCCTGAAGATTTCTCCGAACCGCGGAGTTATTCGTTTCGGGAAGAATGGAAAGCTGAGTCCGAGATATATTGGGCCTTTTGATGTGCTAGAGCGTGTGGGAGCAGTGGCCTACCGCCTTGCTCTGCCACCCTCTTTAGAGGGAGTTCACGACGTTTTCCACGTATCTCAGCTACGTCGGTACGTCAGTGATCCATCGCACACGGTTGACTTCTCAGAGATTACAGTTCGCCCGGATCTGACATATGACCAGCAGCCTGTGCAGATCTTGGACCGTCGACAGAAACAGTTGAGGAATAAGGTAGTCGATCTGGTGAGAGTGATGTGGCGTCACAGATCACCTGGAGAGTCCACCTGGGAACGCGAGGAGGAGATGAGGGAGCGTTTCCCATTTTTGTTTGCTGATTAGTGTTGTCGATTCCGGACGGAATCTTTATTTTAGTGGGGTAGAATGTAACGGTCGCTTTCCGACCTTATTAAATTTTCTGTGTGCACGTGCTTTAGCGTGCACGTATTTTCTTGGCTATTTCCGGTTTCTGATCTATGCAATGTGTTATGCCGTTGGGATCGTTTGTGAGTATAGCTATTTATGGTAATTTTTGGGAACATCTTTTCGCGGCCGTTTTCTCACAAAACGACGTTGAAATTGATAGGGATGTTTTAGTCATTTGGCTCAAAACGCCGTCCTGAATTTTACGTAAATTTTTGGTAAGCACTACACGCGATCGGGCTCCGTAGATCTGTGTGTCTCGTCTCCGCGATCACCCCGGTATTTTCGGATTATTTTTCTGACGCCCGGATTGAGAGTTATCACTCCGAGAAGTCTGGACCGTTGATTTGCCTTGATCTTTTCAAAATTCAAATCTGTTAAAAAAAATCTGGCCAAATCTCCTTTTTAAAACGTTTTAAATCTTTCCAAATCTGGCCTCTATTTATCCCTAGGCTTACCCCAATCTGCACCCCCCTTAGCTCTCCCATTTACCCACTTAAGTTGTAAACTTAAAGCTGTTTAACAAATAAACTCTTATTTTATACCCTAACCCTAAAATTAACCCTAACCCTAACCCTAAGACACAGCGCAGCCACCCCCCAAAAAAATCCCCCGATCCCCTCTCCCTCTCCCTGCGGCGCGGCCATCCTCCGCCGCCGACCTCAAAAAAACCCCTCTCCCCTCAGATCTCTCTCGCCCTCTCTCCTATCTAGCTCCGCCGCAGCCTCAGCGCGCGCGATTCCGCCGTCGCAGTCGCCCCCTCGGCCCCCAGCGCACGCCCCGCCGTCGCGATTTCGTCGCAGTCCGCCACCGTTCGATCCCGTCTCCGCCGCTGCGCGCATCCCCACACCGCCGCCGACCGTGATCGCCTCCCCCTCGCTCCTCCCTCGCCCCGCGGCCCCCTCACGACCTCGTCGCGATCCGCCTTCCACCGCCGCTGCAAGGTGCTACAGTCGCCCGCCGTTCAGCAGCCGTCGCATTCCCCGCCTGCTGCGCCGCCGTGACAGCCCGCGGCCCCCTCAGTGCTGCTCTTTCACGCGGCTCTCCCTCACTCACGGCCGCCAGCCTCCGCTACCGTCGTGCTACTTTCAGCGCGACGTCGCACGCCAAGTACGCACCTCGCCTCTCGCTGTGCTGTCTGCAGCCACCGCACGGAGCCCCTAGCCGTGTGAACGATCGAGATATGTCCGCAGCCGCCCGCGACGCTAGCTCGTTGTTTTTCCGTGAACTGATCACACCCGCTGATCGCGCTTCGTCCGCTGCCCGGGAGAGTCTCACTACGCTACCCGTAGTTGAGACACTGTAGACACCGCGGACACCTCTCCGTTCAGACCCTACGTCCGCACTATTTCAGACTCCGGAGAGGTTGGTTTTCTCGAAACTCGTAGCGAAACCCACCCGTAGCCAAAACTGAAAACCTAACTAAAATCGGCAACTAAACTCGCTAAATTTATTTCCTGCTCCTTTAAAATGTTGTGAACAATAGAATCGACGATCGGACTTTTGAACTGTGCACATAGGATAGAATCGTCGGATAGGCTGATCGGACACTTTTTTGACTTGTGACAATTAGGGTAGCCACGCCTAAATTAGAAATGAACTTAAATAGGATTTGACGAAAATCGCGACTTGACACCGTCGCCGTGATCCCTTTTCAGACGGACTACCGCGGACGCGACGACTGGACGAGACGCCCCGGACAGACGACTCACTCGCCATTCCAGGCAAGTGTACCCACTTGCGTTTTGACCGTGCCTTAGTTCTAGTTTGTAGAACTGTTAGATTGTGTGTGATGAGAACCGGACGTGAAATGATAGCGTCCGGGGCGACCCGTGACGGCCCAGACTTGACGACGAAGTCTGAGCCTGACAACAATAAACTGCTGACATCATAGGACTATCTTGCGTGTGCGTGCGTGTGGACACCCTAGAATAACAACTGCCTACACTTGTCATGTCATGTCCTGTTACACAAAAAGCCTACGGGCATTTCGGATGCTTTCCTCCGCAAAAGTGATCCCTGTTACACAAAAAGCCTACGGGCGTTTCGGATGCTTCCCTCCGCGGAAGTGATCCCTGTTACACAAAAAGCCTACGGGCGTTTCGGATGCTTCCCTCCGCGGAAGTGATCCCTGTTACCAAAAAGCCTACGGGCATTTCGGATGCTTCCCTCCGCGGAAGTGATCCCTGTTACACAAAAAGCCTTCGGGCGTTTCGGATGTTTCCCTAGCGGAAATGATCCCTGTAATTCTTGTCCTGAGTTCCTGGGTTGGGGTAGGGTTGAGCGTGCGCACGGGGAGAGGGTCTGGCCGCCCTCGAACCGTAAGGCGTGAACCCTTTCGTGTCTTACTCGTCCTGTCCCGTCATGTCCCGTCACGTCCCGTCTTGTCTTGACACCTGTAGGTTAGTCCCGTAGTCAGTAGCACATGCTACGTCTACTGCTTGCTACGTTTACTTTTTTTTCCTGCTACGCTACTTTTAGTTACTCAGTTATAACCCCAGCATGCTAAAACAACCAGTAAATCATTGTTAATAGTTGATACACTTGCAGTAGAGTCTGACCGTTTGTGTAGACTTTGCCTGACGTACAGTTTCCTTCTTTTGGTGCTGTACGTCAGGTGTGGAGCCAGAGTACGAGTACGAGGCGGACTTGCCAGTTGACTTGGAGCCGGAGGGCGCTGATCCGGAGTACGATCCAGAGGACGATCAGAGTTAGAGATCTTTTGTTGCCGTTCCAGAGTTATCCATTTCAGTTTTAGTTGGGTGCGTTGCACTCTTACTTTCTCGCCTAGGTTGGGTGCTTGCACCATTAGTTACCTTTCAGCAGTTGTAGCCGTTTACGGCATTTTTTTAGACTCTCAGTACTTTGATGATAAACTTTGGAATAAAATGAAATGTTCTTTTCAGTACTTTTGTTATTTCCTACTAACATGCAGGGACCTGTACTTTCGCTATGGAATACTACAGACGCTTATTGGGTTCGGGCTCTTAGCCCGGCCTAAGCGGGCCTTCGTCACGCTTCGCCTCCGTGTTTTTGGGAAGCGGGGCGTGACACTCATATTCAGCTCCTTCTGAGTGAATATATATTTCAAACATTTATGATCAGTGAAGATTTTCACTTTCTCACTCAGTAAGAAATGTCGCCAGATCTTCAAAGCAAAGACGACAGCGGCTAGCTCCAAATCCTGGGTCGGATAGTTCTTCTCATGGACCTTCAACTGTCGCGAAGCATAAGTGACCACATGATTGTGTTAGTGCAGAACACATCCAAGTCCCTTGCCTAATGCATCGCAGAAGATTTCGAAGCCTCCGCTTCTGTCCGAAATAGCTAATACTGGTGCGGTAGTCAGTCTCTCCTTCAAGGTATAAAATGTTGGATGCAACGATCTAGAAACTTTAGTTTGATGATGACAAACGTGTGCGAACTATTTAACGTGTGTGTTAAGTGCTTTTCAGGAATGACACGCTCAAAGGCGATTCGATCAATTTGATGGAAAAAGTGGCTAGTCATGTGTAACTTGGACTTGGTCCAATATGGAGAGATGGAGCCAAATCTTGTTTGGAGATTGGATCAAATCATATTGCCATTCAAACTCCTTAGCCAATACTCATTCCATATGGGTTCCAATTCAAAGATGGGTACGAATCGATAATTCCTATTTTCTAGGGATTCTACAATAGTCTAACAAACCTATCTCCCATCCCTATATATACCCAACCTTCATGAACCCTAAGTTCTGCGCGGCTGCACCAAAAATTCCAGCAAACTCATAGAGGCCGGCCACAATTGAAAAGAAAAACCAAGCTGTATTATTTTTCTGCTTTCTCCTAGAACCCTTGATGCCCCATCCTCTTGAGAGAGAAGAAACAGCCGAATTCCTTTGCGCATCCTTCTTCGACAGCCCAATCAAATCTCTTGTGGGAGAGCCGGACATTTTCTTTTGTGTTTTTGTTTGCAGCCGCACAACACAAGTTGAAAATTCCCTAGGGCACACAAATCTCCAAGTAGCCAAAATATTTGACAACTGAGACCAAGCAGCAAATTCCCCATGTGCCTGCATTGAAAAAAAAGTTAATCAAGGGATGATTTGGTTGCAAGCCCAGGCAATCAATTGAGAGAGCACAAGGTTACCAAATTACTTGAAGACCCCATGCACATGTCGACTTGTTGAAGAGCATATACCGCATGTTTTGACAGAGAGGAAGAAAGGGATTCAAAGTACACAAAATTGAGAGTACCATAGCCTCAAGCACAAATTGAGTTGCACGACTTACGGAGACGACTACATCACGTCAGATACAAATCTGACCTGTGCCTATTGACAGAGACGACTACGATACACAAACTGAGCATTTCTGAACTCTAGTATTATTTTATTTGTGTAGTAGTAGTGATCTCTGTAGGGGAAACTTTACCTTCTGTGTTACTATTTGGGGACTTGACGACTTTGGGAGTCGTCACGGAGGGAGAGCATCTGAATAGATTGAGAGTGTAGAGCATGTGGTGTGCGTACGAGCTAGGTGAGAGTAGATTTGGGATCTTGACTCATTGTAGCTGTACAGGATTACACATCTATCTAGTATTTGCTTTCGGGGGCTGGAGTAGGTCGTGGGGACGACCGAACCAGGGTATATCTGTACGTACTCTGTGATTGCTATTTTATTACCCTGCATGTGCTTATAATTGCGTGTGATTTCTCGTGGGTTGCACGAGAATTTTTATTAGCCTATTCACCCCCCTCTAGGCTACGATCCAGATCCAACAAGTGGTATCAGAGCCATTTTAGAGGATCTAGTCTAGATTTTTTTATGACCATGAATATATCTGATTGTGCATTTGCTAAAGGTCAGTCTATAGCCCGTCCCCCTAACTTTAACTGTGTAGACTTTGCATATTGGAAGGCTAGGATGAAAATCTATTTAGTGTCTGTAGATTATGATGTGTGGGATATTGTTGAAAATGGTTATAGTCTACCCACTATTAAAATTGAAGACACTGTTATGATTAAGCCTAAAGACAAGTGGGATTTAGCTGATAAGAAACTTTATACTCTTAATGGTAAAGCTATGAATGCGCTTATATGCTCTCTTGATAAATCTGAGTTTAATCGTATCTCACATTGTCTAACTGCACAGAAAATCTGGCATACTCTGGAGGTGACACACGAGGTAACATCGCAAGTAAAGGAATCCAGACTTACATTGCTTTGCACAGAATATGAGAGCTTCTGCATGCTACCAACAGAATCTGTGAAAGAGATGTTTGCGAGGTTCACGGACATCGTCTACAAATCCAGTTCCCTCGGTAAGCCATACTCTAGCCATGAACATGTACGAAAGATCTTAAGGGCGCTACCATGCTCGTGCAGGCCTAAAGTCACCGCTATTCAAGAAGCTAAGGACTTGTCAACAATGAAAGTGGAGGACTTGATAGGAAACCTAATGTCACACGAGCTTGAGTTGCAGAGTATAGAAGCCAGAGAGAAACCTGAAGAGAATACCAAAGCTTCCACACCACTAGCTCTTCAAGCTAACGACGATGATATTGATGAAGAGCAAGCCTTAATGGTCAGAAATTTCAGGAGATACATTCAGACTGATCAAGGAAGAGCTGAGATGGGAAAAAGGTTCATTCGTTCTAATAATTCTAATTTTGGTAAAAATTCCTCTGATTAGAAAGCTATTAATAGAAGCAAATGTTTTAAATGCAGGAAGAAAGGGCACCACATAAAAGATTGCCCATAACAACACACAGCTCAAGTTGCAAAAGGAAAAACGAAAGTGCTGACGTGGGACATGGATAGTGAAGCTGAGGAGGAGGAGGAACATGAAGCCCACTCCATCATGGCATGTATGGCCAAACACAATGAGGTAGAATCTCCCACTAAAGCTGAACTTTTAGAAATCTGTAAAGAAATACAATGATAATTGATGAGCTAGAAGCTGATGTGGATAGTTATAGGAATGATAACTTTGATATGCAACAAACTGAGTATGGCATGTCTATAGAAATGAAAAATCTTAAACAAGAGCTTGTTGCATGCAAATCTATCATTACCATGTTAGAAAAAGAAAAAGCTAGCTTACCTGAAAAAATTGATTGTCTTTCATGTCCCTCTTTATTAAAAGACATTAGCATGAATAAGCAAGATAAGATAAAGCTTGAAGTTGAAAATGAATTGCTTTCTGAAAAGATTAACATGCTAAATCTGGAACTTAAGGAAAAAATAAGGGATTTTGAAAAGAAAGAAGAGGAAAACAAGCGAGCTTTCATTAGTAAATGCACTTTGCTTGTGAATGAAAACAATATCTTGAAATCCAAAGTCACCACCCTAGAATTGTCATTAAAGAGATTTTCCATAGGAAAACAAAACTTGGATATCATTCTTGGAAACCAATTATATGGCAATAATAGGCGTGGCCATGGATTTAGCGCTAAAAATGTTGAAAAGACTAAGTATAAAAAATTTCACAATGTGCCCTCTATTGCTAAAAATGTTTTTGCAAAGTGTTTTACATGTGATAGTGTTGGTCACACATCATATCATTGCAAATATAGGAACTCCAATATTAAATTCAAACAAGTATGGGTTCCTAAATCTTTGTTGACTAACACTAGTGGACCTTGTTGGATTCCAATGTCACACATAACACCTCTTTTGTAGGTGAGACGGAAATTTGGCGAGGAGAGATAAATTGAGAGTCTCAATATTTTAGCTCCTTAGTCAAATAGCGACGCGAAGGTATATCTCATTCTTTGAACTTAATGCATACCTTCATAACATTTTTTGTTAACTTTTTTTTGTGTGCTTGGATTTGTTTTTGTTTTTGTTTTTGTTTGCTTGATTGTTTTTAGTGTGTGTTTTAGTTCATTATAAAACTGAAAAAAAAATTGAAAAAGACAAAAAAAATTGAGCTTATTGCATATCTTCCTCTTTGCATCATTCTAGTGCTACAAATGAATGATGATCATATCCATATAGAAATTGTAGTATTATTATTATGGCTACATGAGCATGTCTTATTTCATAAATAGATATGCCAAGTTCAATGAATTGATAATATGTTTTCTACACCTACTTTCACTTCCATGAATATTAGACTATGTCGTACTTTTGGAGATACCTTTTATGAATATTGGAAAGTGAATGTAGGATGATTATTAACTAAAAAATGTAAGGGATATGATGTGATTTGCCATGAATAAAAATTGAGCACAAAACAAATGAAATGAATACGAAAAAAATTGAAAATTGCTCCGTATGAAAAATGGATACAATTCATGGCAAATTCACTACCCACGAGTATCCAACATAAGCTTTATAGGTAATATTTAGCGTTGGTGTTTTTACTCGTCAAGCAATGTCACCCACATATCTAAGAGTCCTTTTAGGCTATGTTTTGGGGTGTGATACATTGAACTCATTTTTAATGAGGTAGGAAAAATCAATCCTAGATGATATAAAGTTATTTGGAAAATGATGGATTGGTTTTGGTTGGATTTATAAAAGTATCTCCCTTTGTACTTCTATGTTTAATAATTGCACTTACACATTGGTGTTGAATTCTAATTATTATTATCGTTGGATTTGAAGTGCTAATTATAGAATGACGACATGCAAATGCTAGCTATAGTTAATAATGCTCTCTTTTTACATATGGTATGTTGTAATCTTCAATAATACACTTTTGATGATGACAAAGGGGGAGAAAAGTGTTGAAAAAGATCTGTGGTAATGTTGGCACAAAATACGGTATTATTGGTTTAAGGGGAGCATTGAAAATACATGAATATGGGAAGCTTGGAAAAGGGGGAGCATGCTAATTTCATTGTTATATTGTGCATGCTAGTAATGTTTGATCTCATCTCATTGAATATATCATATTGCATTACATCCTTCATCACACTTCACACATGCACACTTATTTGTACAAATCGTTTATGGGTTTGTCATCATCAAAAAGGGGGAGATTGTTGGACGCAACAATCTAGAAACTTTAGTTTGATGATGACAAACGTGTGCGAACTATTTAACGTGTGTGTTAAGTGCTTTTTAGGAATGACACGCTCAAAGGCGATTCGATCAATTTGATGGAAAAAGTGGCTAGTCATGTGCAACTTGGACTTTGTCCAATATGGAGAGATGGAGCCAAATCTTGTTTGGAGATTGGATCAAATCCTATTGCCATTCAAACTCCTTAGCCAATACTCATTCCATATGGGTTCCAATTCAAAGATGGGTACGAATCGATAATTCCTATTTTCTAGGGATTCTACAATAGTCTAACAAACCTATCTCCCATCCCTATATATACCCAACCTTCATGAACCCTAAGTTCTGCGCGGCTACACCAAAAATTCCAGCAAACTCATAGAGGCCGGCCACAATTGAAAAGAAAAACCAAGCCGTATTATTTTTCTGCTTTCTCCTAGAACCCTTGATGCCCCATCCTCTTGAGAGATAAGAAACAGCCGAATTCCTTTGCGCATCCTTCTTCGACAGCCCAATCAAATCTCTTGTGGGAGAGCCGGACATTTTCTTTTGTGTTTTTGTTTGCAGCCGCACAACACAAGTTGAAAATTCCCTAGGGCACACAAATCTCCAAGTAGCTGAAATATTTGACAACTGAGACCAAGCAGCAAATTCCCCATGTGCCTGCATTGAAAAAAAAGTTAATCAAGGGATGATTTGGTTGCAAGCCCTGGCAATCAATTGAGAGAGCACAAGCTTACCAAATTACTTGAAGACCCCATGCACATGTCGACTTGTTGAAGAGCATATACCGCATGTTTTGACAGAGAGGAAGAAAGGGATTCAAAGTACACAAAATTGAGAGTACCATAGCCTCAAGCACAAATTGAGTTGCACGACTTACGGAGACGACTACATCACGTCAGATACAAATCTGACCTGCGCCTATTGACAGAGACGATTATGATACACAAACTGAGCATTTTTGAACTCTAGTATTATTTTATTTGTGTAGTAGTAGTGATCTCTGTAGGGGAAACTTTACCTTTTGTGTTACTGTTTGGGGACCTGACGACTTTGGGAGTCGTCACAGAGGGAGAGCATCTGAATATATTGAGAGTGTAAAGCACGTGGTGTGCGTACGAGCTAGGTGAGAGTAGATTTGGGATCTTGACTCATTGTAGCTATACAGGATTACACATCTATCTAGTATTTGCTTTTGGGGGCTGGAGTAGGTTGTGGGGACGACCGAACCAGGGTATATCTGTACGTACTCTGTGATTGCTATTTTATTACCCTGCATGTGGTTATAACTGCGTATGATTTCTCGTGGGTTGCACGAGAATTTTTATTAACATATTCACCCCCCTCTAGGCTACGATCCAGACCCAACAGAAAAAGCCGGCTCACAAGAATCTGACCAACTGAACTTAACATCCTTCCTCGTCAATCTCTTCATCGGCTCAGCTATCCTCGAGAAATCCTTGATAAATCTACGGTAGTATCCAGACAATCCGAGGAAACTCCTGATGTCTGAAGCTAATCGAGGTGTAGTCCATTCACTGACTGCTCTTACCTTCTCCGGATCCACTGAGATGCCGGCTCCTGATACTACATGTCCAAGAAATGCAACTCTGTCCAGCCAGAGCATTTGCTGTACTTGGCATATAGTTTATGACGACGGAGCGTCTGTAATACCACCCTCAAATGCTCAGCATGCTCCTCTTCTCTCTTCGAGTACACCAGGATGTCGTCTATGAAGATCACCATGAACTTATCAAGGTAGTCATAAAAGATAAGGTTCATGAGATTCATGAACACAGCAAGAGCGTTGGTCAAACCGAACGGCATGACAACGAACTCATAATGCCCGTACTTAGTCCGAAGAGCTGTCTTGGGCAAATCATCCTTCTTGACTCTGACTTGATGGTATCCGCTTCGGAGGTCCAACTTCGAAAATACCTTCGATCCACCAAGTTGATTGAAGATGTCATCAATATGGGCAACGTGTACTTGTTCTTCACGATTATGTGGTTCAGCTCCCGATAGTAGATGCACATCCTTATCGATCCATCCTTCTTCTTCACCAGCAAGACGGGTGCACCCCAGGGAGACACACTGTGATGAATAAAACCCTTCTGTAGTAGCTCGTCCAACTGCTTCATCAGCTCTTCTAACTCAACTGGGGCCATACGGTAAGGTTCCTTTGAAATCAGTTGAGCTCCTGGCATCAGATCAATGCCGAACTCCAACGCTCGATCAGGCGACAATCTTGAAATGTCTTCAGGGAAGACGTCTTCGAAGTCTCTCTCTACCGCTGGCTTCTCCGGTTCTGCTATCATGGATGCAACAGTCACTCTGTACGGCTGGGCCCGGAACTTGACAGGTCCAAGCGAATGTCCTCCGCTGACGAACTCGAACACCGGGTGGCCAGGAATTTCAAACACCACTTTCTTCCAGTGACAGTCGATCGTGGCATAAATAGATCCTAACCAGTCAATACCGAGAATTGCATCGAAGTTGGGTAGATCGTGGACTATGAAATCAGCATACAATTCGTGTCCACTAGTCACCAACGGGCACGGTCTACATCCCAGTGCAACCTTCACTACACCATTCCCAGTTGTAATATTCCAACACTTGGGAAGTGTGTAGGCGGGTATCGAGTGTTCGACTATGAACTTCCGAGATAATATGCACATGGAAGCTCCAGAATCGAACAGGGTCAAGGCCGAGTGGGAGGAAACTAAGATGACACCTAAGGGTAACAAACAACTAGATCAAATAAGGAACTAACTAATCAAACATAAATGCACAAAAGGAAAGACTAGTCTAGAGGTTACCTGCAATCACGTCGTCATCAGCTTCAGCCTCAACGGCTGTCATGGTGAAAGCTTGACGCTTTGGCGGGTTGGCCTGCTGAAAGGCTCGATCCTGTGGAACCAGAGGTGGTCCACGCTGTCCGGGTGCAGGTGTCGTCGGCTGAGCAGGTCCAGGTGCTCCAGTAGGTGTAGGTCGGAGTACTGTGGGGGTAGTCTTTAGCAGTGTGAGCAGACGATCCACAGATCAAACATTGATTCAACATCCTCCTACAGTCTTTCTTCACATGGCCTAGCTTGCCGCAGAAATGGCAAGTCAGCTCAGCTCGGTTGGGGACATGTGCAGCTGGCCTCTTGAATTGGGTGGTCTGAACGGGACGAACACTTGGCCTAGGTGCAATCCTTTGCGGCTCCATCGGATGCTTGCTTTCCTGACGTTCCTTCTTCTGGTTCCTGATCCGCTCGTGTTGCTTCGTCGCTACTAGAACTTCATTATAAGTGGTAAAGATGGACAAAGACACCGAGGCCTGTATATCCAAATCCAAACCCTGTCAGAAACGGTGAGCACAATCCGCAAGGTCTGCCACCATAGTAGGAGCATATCGACTCAGCATAGCGAACTCGGCCTCGTACTCATCAACAGTCATAGTACCCTGCTCCAGGTTGATGAAGCGACTCTCCATCTCTCGCTTTGCAGACTTGGGAAAATACTGGGCGTCAAACCTCTGACAGAAGGTAGCCCGTGAAATCGGCTTAGGCAACCTGGCCTCCTCAGCATCCCACCAGCTGCGGGCATTATCTGTCAACTGCTTCCTGGCCAGCTCTACCCAATCATCCGGATTGATTCGGGCAAGGCCCAAATCATCCTCAGTGCTACGACGCCACTCTTCGGCCGCTAGCGGGCCCTCTTGTCCGGAGAAGCTCTTCGGACGCATCTCTCAGAACTGCTTGGCCCCGATGGTGGTGCAACGGGTGCGGCTGGCGCATCCTGGCGTCCCTGCTGGACCAGATGATGCTGAACCTCAAGCATCTCTCGCATAACTCCATGCATCTCGCGGATGTCATCATCTTCGCCTCCAGCAGCTCTGGGTACATGCGGGTCATACGTCTTCCTGCCATTCTGAGACAAGAAAACTTCGAGTTATTCTCATATACACAATTATTCTAGATGTTTGGCGATGATATCGTCCTTATTATTCTGAATTGTCGCAAATGCGGGACCTGCATGGGCCACCACTAAAACCTGTAACGCCCCGCTCCCTAAAAGACACCGGAAGCGAGAACGTTACGCGGTCTGCATGAACTGGAGCGTTGAAGCTCGAGTCCAATAAGTGTGGTGATAATCAATAATAAAAGCAGGTCCTTGCATTGCATTTCAGAACAATAAGATGCATTCCAAAGTAAAGCCACATCCAGAAAAGTGTCCAACAAGAAATAAAACGAAAAGCCACAGTTGGGCCAGAGTACAACAAAAGGAACGTACACAAGCAAAAGCACTGAAAGTAAACTAAGGAAACAGCAACGGGTAGGTCTAGTCCTCCATTGGGAAGGGCTCGGTGTCAACGGCGAACTCCTGGCTCGCTAAGTCAGGCGCCTCAAAAAGATCATCCTGAGACTCCGGCTCAAGATCTGACATACATTCAAAAAGGCATGAATGTATGTTAGCAAGGTCTGTAAGTAGAGGTCAGAAACCAAGGCAAAGTGTGCATATAATATGAATTAAGAAATGACAATTATTTGCATATAAGGTGTCCACAACAACATTTTTAAGGAATGACAATTTAAAAGCGAAGTAAAAGTAAGCATTCCTAGCATGGCAGTTCTAAGCAGGTTGAAGTAAAGTAATGACATTTATTTTTATTGGCATGGCAATTTGTAATTTCATGTCCGTGTCTTCTATTCACTCATAGGGTTCCCGCCTTTAAGACGTAATGAGTAAGTCATTCTTCTCACGGGGGTATAATCATGATTGATACTAACCCACCGTATAGGTGGTGTTCTTGAAGACATGACCCCTACATACGCTTAGTGTCCGTTCAACCCTAACCCCACCCAAAAGTTTACCGGAACACGAGACGGCCTAGTCGACTCACACGACATCACGATTTCACGATTCTGCCTTCGAGGCGCACGGTTTTCACGATGTCACAACTTGTTAAACATTCCAAGACATGCAGCATTTTACGTTATCAATATTAATTTGTTTATACAACATTTTCCACAAGTAGGAGTGGGTTGAACAATATTCCCAACAATTTTAAGATAACGTTGAACATGGGTTTTCGTTGAATATGCTACAGAAACCAATATTCTTCGCTAATGATTAAAATTAAAGTATATTGAATTTTATGTCGTTGGGTCACAAATTTAGTCCAGAATGTCATAGCATCGTTTTCATGCGTCATTTCATGTATGGTTTTCAAGTTATACAACATAAAGTAAAAGTGACGTATTAAGTGTCAAACTCCAAAAAATTCATATCTAATTGCACACTTGCCTAGTTTTGGAGTTCTTGGTGTCGTCGGAAACGTCTCGATGAGTACTAAGCTACGGTGATGACGGTTTGCTGGTTTGATAAAACACAAATTCAGATTAAACTGTTTTTGATCATAACAGCGTTAAAAAGCTCCTACGACGTCTAATCATTCAATTTTATTAGGTCTTCTAAATTACGGTGTGGGTTATGAGTTATAGGTAGGGGTACTAACCGTTACGCAGCGAGTGCGGGCAGCGACAGTGATACGTGCGACGTCTACGATCTGAAACTCGTTGCGGCAGCGAGGGAAACGACGGACAGCGGTGTCTAGAGGCTCTGCACGGGGTTGCGAGGGTTGCAGCAAGTTCCCGGGGCTGTCGGCATCAGATCTAAGGCTGGACGACGTGTGCACGGCCTGACAACGTCAGATCTGAGCGTGGGGAAGTCGATGCGCAGCCTGCTGGGTATTTTCGTGGCTGTTGCATGGAGATGAGATCTCCTGGTCGTTGTTTGCCAGGGTGGCATTTGTGTGGAGTTGCGTGCAAGGGTCAGGGGATCAAGGCATGGTGGTCGCGATTCTGGCGCTGATGGGGGTCGCACGGAGGAGAGAACGGTGGTCGCTCTGGGCGTGGTGCGCGCAAGGGGGGAGATCAGAAAAACTGGGCGAGGGGGTGATGCCGTGTGGTGCTTGGGAAGAGGAGGAGGCCGCGGGTTCGCTGTGTCACGTTGGAGGAAGAAGCCGCGATCTGGCCCTTGCGCGTGTGTGCGGCTCTCGGGGTTTCTTGTGAGGAGGAAGAAGCTTGAAGGCTTCTGCACAGGAAGAAAGTAGGCATGGGGTTTAAAATGAGGAGCACGTGAATAAAGAGAGGCATGTGGACACATTGTGTAGCTCTCAGGGTTTTTAATTGTAGAGTAGTTTTCTTTTTTTTTTGTGTTTTCATGCGGCTGAGAGATATAGGGCCTAGGGTCTCTTTTGTAGGGAGATGTTGGGGAAAGTGTTCACGTGGGAGGAGAGAGAGGGGAAGTGGGGAGAGAGGGTACGGTTTAAGGGGGAGTGGTTAGGGGATTTAGTTGTTCAGTTGGTTTTTAAAAAAAAATTGAAGTGAGGTTGCTTTCGTTGAAAGATTCAACGTTGAATACCCTACTCTTTTTTTTTATTTAAGGTTTGCCTTCAGTATGTTTCAAAATGAAATGAAATTGAGTATGTTAATATATATTATATATATAGTAAGCTAATAATAATATCGGATTATTACGAATTTGTGCTCCGACGTCCAAAAATCAAAAAAGAAGTTTCGGGACGATCGCGCCTCCGAGAGGGTCGTGAATACGGGGTCCGGTCACGCGTCTGAGCTACGGAACAAAATAATACAAATAAATACGAATATACGCACCACAAACTACATACGCGCTAAAGTACGTACTACCGGGCAGTGGTCGTTACAACACTACACCTACTATGCTCACTACTTTGTACACTTCACGTTGTTATGCTCACATGTACTCTTACGCTGCCCCTGCTTTACTTTGTTGTAATCACATTGTGTCACTTATCTTCAAAAGCTTTGAAAACTATGTTATTATCTTGCCGAGGGTCCATTTGTTTCTAATGTTCTTAAAACTTGCCGAGCGACCCTCGCTGACGTATATTTTCCTATTGTCTATATTGCGAAATATATGTCAGGTTCTGAGACAGATTTTACAGAGGAGCATACCTGAGGCTGAGCTTGTTGACCAGTAGCACCAGGACGCTGAGATCCACTGCTAAGAACGACGTACTTTCGCAGCGCTGCAATAAATCTAATATTGTTGTTGTATTTCATTCATGGTATTTCTTTTATGTAACTGTTGTAAAGGCCAAGCTAGGCCTTAAATTGTGTACTTGTAAGCTGGAATTTGCAATTGTAATAATGGTATTATGTTATTCTGATATTTGCAAGTAAGAACCTGCCAGGCTTAATACCCAGACGTTTATTGTGCTTAAGTCAAAGAAGAGAGAAAAAAGTACTTCTTCTTTGCTTTAAGCATATGCGGACCCGCTCGCGTTCTCGCTCCCAAGTATAATGGGAATCGGGGCATGGCATAGGTGGTTGGAAATCCTAGTAGGGATACTGGGTCATTGGAAATCCTAGCGAGTAAAGCTAGGTAATTATATTGCTAAGGCTATAGTGGATTGAATCTCGTACCGGATTGGTCGGGGACTGAACATACCCAGGTTGCTGGAACCAGGATAAAAATATCTCGTCTCTCAGTGCTTTCTGTGTTTGCTTATTTATTTGTGCAAGGAATTTATCTGTTGTCAATATCTCATCTTTATAACTCTTTATTAATATATTGCAAAGTTCATCCTTTTTATCTGTCGTATAAATATCTCTCTGATTGTAATCTTTGTCTGCTTGTAATTAATCTTTGTATTTATTCAAGATTACTTTGTTGATTAAGAACCAATCGTAGATCACTCTACTTGGTTTCTTAGGCAATATTGGAAGGAAATTATTGTGTTATAATTGTTACAGGAAAAAGTTTTATTATTTATACAAAACTATTCAATCCCTTCACTTCTAGTGTTGTTTTCCATCCACATGATCCAACAACAATCTTCCCCTTTTGATGATGACAAACCAATATAATATTTGCAATAACGATTCAAATGACATCATCGTGATATGTGTGTGTGTGAATTGTGAAGATGGAGGATGTATGCAACGATTTTGACAATGATGTTCAAGCATACAATAACAATGATGTAATACATATAAGCATGCTATAATGATGTTCAAGCATTCAAACATGTATGCATGCTCGCTCTTTATTCATGCTCCTCCTTAAACCAATATTCATATATACAATAAGCACACATTTTCATTATTCTCATTATTCATTGTTCATTAATGCTCCCCCTTAAACCAATGTTCATATATGCAACTTGTAAACACTAATGTACATATTCAAATCTTCTCAATTCTTTCTCCCCCTTTTGTTATCATCAAAAGTGTAGTCATGAAGTCAAATTCATACCACATGCAAACTAAAGAGTATTATAAGATACAACTAGCACTTGCATGTAGATATTCTTGGAATAAGCAATTCAAGTTCAATGAAAATCATAACATAGACTTCTACACCATCGTGTAAGTGTGATGATTAAACAATGAAGCACATAAGGAAAACTTTTAGAAATTCAACCGAAACCAATCCACATTTTTCATTAAACATGAAATCACCTAGGATTGATTTTCCACATCTCATTAAAAATGAGTTCAAGATACCACACCCCAAAACATAGCCTATAAGGACTCTTAGATGTGGGGGTGGCATTGCTTGACGAGTATAACACCAATGCTAAAGATTACCCGTAAAGCATATGTTGGATACTCGTGGGTAGTGTACTTGCTAAGGATTGTATCCATTTTTCATACGGAGCTATTTTCATTCTTTTTCAAAAAAATTCATATTCAATTCTTTTGTGCTCAATTTTTATCCATGGCAAGACACATCATATCCCTTAGATTTTTCATTATTTTTCATCCTACATTCACTTTCCAATATTTCATAAAAGATGTCTTCAAATGTACAACAATATTTAATATTCGTGAAAGTGAAAGTGTAGGTGTAAAAATCAAATTATTCTAATCATTGAACATGTCATGGCTATTTAGAAAATCAAACATGCACATGTAGCCATAACTATAATACATCAATTTCTACATGGATATGATTATCATTCATTAATAACACTTAAATGATTCAAAAGAAAAGATATTCATTAAGCTACATTTTTTTTGCTTTTTTGCTTTTTTGCTTTTTCATTTTTTTATTTTTGATTATAAAGACCTAAGCTAGCTAGCAAACAAAACGAGCACACAAATAGAAAAAAGTCAAGCACACAAATAAAAACATAAAAAATGCTATGAAGGTATGCATTAAGTTCAAAGAGAAAAACCATACCTTCGCGTCGTCGTTTAGCTAAGGAACTAAATAATGAAGTGTTCAACTCATAGTTCCTCGTCAAATCTCCATCTTACCTACATGGTAGATGTTATGTGTGACCTTGGAATCCAACAAGGTCCACTCATGTTAGTCATCAAAAATTTAGGAACCCATATTTGATTGAATTTCATATTCGTGTTCCTAAACTTACAATAATAAGATGTATGACCAACACTAGCACAAGTAAAGCACTTTGCATATATGTTTTTGACTTGTGTAGGCACATTGTGAACTTTCTTATAATTGGGCTTTTCAACATTTTTAGAACCAAATCCAAGTCCACATCTATTATTGCCATAAAGTTGATTTTCAAGAATTGTGCCCAGCGAATGTTTTCCAATAGAAAATTTCTTTAATGACAATTCTAGACTAGTGACTTTGGATTTCAGTAAAGCATCTTCATTCACAATCAAAGTGCATTTACTTATAAAGGCCTTCTTATTGTCCTCTTCAGCAATTATTTTTCTTTTAAGTTCATTATTTTGCATGCAAATCTTTTCATTAAACAATTCAATTCCATCTTCTAGCTTACTCACATTTTGCTTATACATGCTAATATTATTCAACAAAGTATGACAAGAACTGCATTCAGATTTTTCATGCAACCTAGAATTCTCTTTTTCCAACAACGCAATGGTAGAATCACATGCAACAATTTTTCCTTTTAATTCCTTAATTTCTAACGACATGTTGTAAGTGTCGTGTTGCATTTCATCGTTGGAATTTATATACTCTTCAAATATGGATTCATGTTCCTTTATAGTAGATTCTAAGTTGTCAATTTCATCTTGCATTCCCTTACAAATATTCACGAGTTCAATTTTAGTGCAAGATTTTACCTCATTGTGTTTTGCCATTGGACAGAGGGAGGTGTGCGCAGTTTCCTCCTCATTTTTTCCATCCATATCCCACGTTATCGCTAACTATTTTCCTTTCTTTTAAGTGACGTCACTCTTTTCTTGTGGGCAGTTCTTTATAATGTGTCCTCTCTTCCTGCAATAAAAACAAAGCCTACTCGTAGTAGAATTCTTACTAATATTCTTAGAAACACAATCATCATTATTATTTAAAGGAGCTTTTCTTCCCTTTTGCTTCTTTTCATTGCTGTTAAGGGATTGCTCGCTTCTATATGTAGTTTCCAAAGTCCTCCATATATCCTGTGCAAAAGAGCAATGTGAGATATGATCAAATATTTTTCTATCCAGACCACACAATAAGATATTCATTGATCTAGCATTTATAGCACACACATTTAAATTCAAATTACTTTCAGGCATAGAATATCTGTTTTCGATAATGTACCAAGTATCAACATCAACGGATAGTAAATAAGTTTTCATCCTAGCCTTCCAGTATATATAATCATGGCCACTAAATAGAGGAGGACGATCAATAGGCATGCCATGTGCAAAAATAAAGTTTGTGGTATTCTTGATAATTCTAGACTAGATCTTCTAACCTGCTCTGATACCACTTGTTGGATCTGGATCTAAGCCTAGATGGGGGTGAATAGGCTAATAAAAAATTCTCGTGCAACCCACGAGAAATCACATGTAGTTATAATCACATGCATGGTAAATAATAATCAAACACAGATGCACAGTAGATTTACCCCGGTTCAGTCGTGCCACGACCTACGTCCACCCCCAAAGCAGATACTAGATTAATAATGTAACAGGTACAACCGTAATAGCTAGAGAACCCACATCTCTACACTCACCAAGTTCTCAGTACCCCACTCACCGTGTTCAACAAAATTAATCCAAGTATAAGTTTTCTATTGGCTAGTCCCAACTAGCCAAGTCCCTCTTGTCTAGCACCTACTAGATATGACCCCAAAACATCACAATGGTAAATTTTCCCCTATAAAGATCGATACTACTACACAAATATAATAATAAAGAGTTTAGAGAATCGCAGTTTGGGTAGCAGCAATCGTCTCTGTCAATCAGCTCAGGTCAGATCATATCTGACAGGATGTAGTCGCCAACGTTGTGTCCTCCTCTGCAACTTGCGGCCTAGGTGCTCTCCCCTTGATGTAGCTTGCGCAATGAATGGATATATTCCCCTTTGAAGTTATACAAGGTATGGATGGCTTCCCCTTTGAAGTTGTGCAAGGTATGGATGGCTTCCCTTTGAAGAGTTGTGCAATGACGTAGATGGGAAGACCCTTGATGAAACTTGCGGCCTTGAAGCTTGGCTTAGAGAAATATGTTGCGGCCTTGTGATGTTGCTCCCTCCTATGTTGTGCAATGTAGATGGGCTTGGTTATGGAGTTGCGCAAGGTAGCTTTGGCAATGATATCTTGGAGCTTTGGCTTAGATATGGGAGGTTACGCAAGTTTTCTTTAGCAAGGGGGTATTACGCAATATAAAGGTAGGAGGGTCTTGTAGCTTGTGCAAGGAGATGACGGAGGATCCTTGGAGTATTTCGGTAATGGGAGAGTTGATGGCTTGGCCTCTTTGCGAAAGGGAGGAAGGAGCTTGGATAGTATGTTGTGCAATGTGCTATGAGAGAAATTTTTGGCCGCCCTCACTTGGGTTCTCTTGAGTTTTTGCCCTCTCAAATTTTCTCTCTTTGGAAGATGGGTTTATATAAGAGAGGATGTTATATGATAGAATCAATTATAATCACATATTTGATGGAGATTGGAAGGAATCCTAAATTGATTAGGATTTGAAGGAATCTCTTTGGATATGGATGGCTATGGAATTGAATTTGAGTAGCTATAGGATTTGAATTAGATCTCATTTAATCACATTTGATTTGCATGAGATTCTCCATATCTCTCCATCTTTGACCAAGTCTTCAATTTGCATGGCATTAGGATTTGAATGTTGCACCAATTGATTTGAATCAATTCAAATATGGATTTGAATTGATTTCCTCCTTATCTTTCCATCTTTGACATAGTCCAATTTTTGTAACCATTATCTCCATCTTTCACTTAGTCCACTTGGCTCATGCATGGCACATTCTCCATCACTTTTTCTTAGTCTCACTTTTAGTATTTGCGCCAGTGTCATTCCTAAAAACACTTAGCACACACATTAAATCGTTCACACATGTTTGTTATCATCAAACACGAAATCACCGATCGTTGTATACAACTACACGTTGTATCCAATAACATGGCCCGTAGGGACTTACAGCCGACGACTAGGTGGGGTCGTTCAATTGCGAGAGTGTAACGACCCGCTCTCGGGGCTCGTTACTTATTTGATATTTACGCAGGTCCTGCAGTTAACCAGTGAAAACAAAATAGCCACGATACAGAGATGTACAAAAATACCCAAATAGTGTCCAATTATTACAATCCATTTATACAACAAGGATATATGAAAAGAAAAGAAGTACAACTGAGACTACACAACTCGGACGCTAAAGTCTGCAACCTCTGGGACGAACTCTGGCGATGTCATAAAGAACATCTACCTCAACATGTACGTCGTCTGCGGTGCCATGAAAATGGAACCGTAGGTAAGTCACAATAATTCTAAATATAGAAAGGAAGTTGTGTACAAGTATGGCAAAAGTAACTACGTACAAGCAGACCGAAGTGAAAAGTAAAGTACTGAGCAACAACTGTAAACAACTGAGCAGTAAAGGTAAACCACACTAAAAGGAAAGAACAACTGTACTGTGGTAGTGCAAGTGTAAAGCAGGCTAAGAAAGTGAAACATGCTACTGCTGTAGCTAAAAGTACTACAAGTAAAGCATGAGTGGCTGCACAAGTGTGGTAAGTAATGTGCATGGAATGCATAAAGTAAAGGTGACTGTGCAAAAGTAACTACGCTGCGTGACTCAAGTTGGAGAGTACAATATGTGACCATTGAGTTTCATCTCTTGCCTGGGTGCACTTACCCAGACAAATGCCAAAACACAGGCATTAGTATATGTATTTTGCCGAAACCTAGGCAGCAGGACAGGATGCCGAAACTCAGGCGACAGGACGGGAAGATGAACTCCAGTCACTCCAGCACTCTCTCAAACTATGAGTTACATGTACATGTTTCTTACGGGATGTTACACAAGATATTCCACAGGATATTCCACAGGATATTCCACAAGATAATATATTAGCATGGCATGCAGCAGGTGATGTAACCATTTTTAACGTAAGAAATCGTGCACAGGTGTAACAATGTTTCATGCAAAGTTTCAAGTAACAAGTATCAGAATATGGCAGACAAGGGTGAACTAGATAATAGAGTGAATACGACGATGAAGAAGTTGAAATGACTCTTTTGAAGGTATTTACAAACTATAACATTGGTCCATGCATACACGGCCAGTCAGTTTGGCCAAGCATGTCACTATCACCGCAAGCAGGGTGATCCAAACTTTGGCACAAACAATCCCAGACACCCGGTGATACCACTGTTAAGAATACCAATCATCACATCTGTTCCATCGATTACATTAACAAAAGTAGGATAGTTTCCTATTTACTATGATAATTAAACCAGGACCACTGGTTGACTTTCTTATTGAAAACCAGAAAGTAAAGCAAAGAGGATGCTAAGAAATTTGAGGATAAAGACAAGTCCAACAATTACGATGTTGATTCCATGCTTCGAGAATGTGGTTATGTTGTTTAGCACACAATTTACCCAAGTTGATGGTTGTGTGCTACAACCACTAAAGTTGAAAGTTGGCAAAATAATCTGTAGTTGATTACTTTCCTATTAGATTAGGTCTCTAGTTTGGTTCAAGTCAAGTAGCCGTTCTGAGGCTATAGTGGTGTTCTAAGTTCGTACAAGGACACTAACTAATTTTCTAATTTTAGAATTCGTCGTGACTTACTTATTTTGAGGCCGTCGTAGGAAGTCAGCCTGGGGCGCGACCCCATGTCTTGTGACTAGCCAATGAGGTCGACCTCTGAGGTCGTCCCTTCGACCGACCCGCCCGGTGAGCTGCCCCTGGCCTCACGGTCGGTCGGCTTGTCGGTCCGCTGGGGGAGTCGCCCCTAGCCCCACGGTCGCTTCGAGTCGTCTCGCTCGCTCGGAGGGCTATCCTTGCCTAGTGGCCGGCCCACTCCGAGGTTCGGCCCCGGGGAGTTTCCCGTCCGGGCGAATCGTGGAGGGGGGACCAGCCTGTTTGGGGATCGTCCCTTGTCTTTGCGTGGTGCCACCCGGACACTCCCTTGGCAGGGTCCCCCCTCTTCATGAGGTTTTTTACAGCCATGCTATAAGAGGAAAGCAGGATCAAACCAATTTATTGAGAAAAGGGGGAAGAAAAGAGTTACATTCGCGGGCGATCTCGTAGGCTTTACTGGTAATACTTGCGCAAATGCTCGACATTCCAGGAATGGGTGAGGGTCTTTCCCTCCGAGTTTGCCAGCCGATAGGTGGCGGGTCCTAGAACTTCGATCACCTGGTAGGGGCCTTCCCACTTGGCTGCCAGCTTCCCTTTGCGCGCGACCTCTGGACAGAAGACCGCCTTTCTAAGGACCAAATCCCCTTGGCGAAAACTCCGCTCCTTGACGCGGGAATTATAGTAACACGCCACCTTTTGCTTCTGGCGGATGATGGTGGCCAAGGCCTGTTCTCGTCGTTCACCCAGGAGCTCCAGGCTGAGCTCCAAACCTTCGGTGTTTCTTTCTTCGTCGAAGTGTCGAATGCGGAGGGACTCCTCACCCACCTCGACTGGGACCACTGCTTCGGTGCCATAGGTGAGCATGAATGGGGTCTCACCCGTGGCTTGTTTGTGGGTCGTACGGTAAGACCAGAGTATCCCGGGGAGCTCTTCAGGCCACTTCCCTTCGGCGCCTTCTACTTTCTTGCGGAGGGGTTCTATGATGCATTTATTGGCGGCCTCCGCCATCCCGTTGGTCTGGGGGTGCGCAACCGATGCGAAGAGCAGCTTGATCTTACATTCGGCGCAGAAGTCTTTAAATCCAGCTGAGTCGAATTGCTTCCCGTTGTCGGTGACGATGGCGCGGTGGATTCTGAACCTGGAAATGATGGAATTCCATACGAAGCTCTTTACCTTCTTCCAGGTGATTGTGGCTAGGGGTTCGGCTTCGATCCATTGGTGAAGTAGTCCACGGCTACGATCAGGTATTTCCTTTGTCCTCGGCCCGTCGTGAACGGTCCCAGTATATCAAGTCCCCACTTCACAAACGGTATTGGGCTGATGATTGTGACGAGCTCTGAAGGGGGAATGGTCCCGGTGCTGGCGAACCTTTGGCATTCCTGGCACCTCTGGACGTACTCTGTCGCGTCGTGTACTAGGGTCGGCCAGTAGTATCATTGCCTCAAGATCTTCTGGGCGACTGTTGTGCCTCCATGGTGGTTCCCGCAGGTCCCCTCGTGCACCTCCCTGAGGACGTAGTCAGCTTCCTGGGGGCCGAGGCACTTAAGGTAAGGGAGAACGTCCGTCTTTGTCCACTGTCTTCTGTAGAGGGCTCCTTCATGCATCACGTACCGGAGCGCCTTCCTCTCCAAGGTTCGACGTTCTTCCACATCGGTTGGTGTTTCCCTATGGGTGAGGTATTGGATGATTGGGTCCATCCAGGTGGGGTCTCCGTCAATCGCCATCACCTCCTTCTCTTCCGTGCTGGGGCTCCTGAGGTTTTCTATATAGACGGTGTGACCCAACTCCCTGGGCGAGGAGGAAGCAAGCTTGGATAGAGCGTCTGCTCGGGCATTCTTCGACCGTGGGAGGTGAAGGGTCTCGGCCTTTTTGAATTTGGACATCTCAGTCTTGGCCGTGGCCAGGTAGCCCTGCATCGTCTCTTCGTGCGCCTCGTAGCTCCCTTGCAGCTGGTTGATGATGAGCTTCGAGTCGCTAAGGATCCGTACATACTCAGCTCCAAGTTCTCGGGCCAGCCTCAAGCCGTTTATCGCGGCCTCATACTCGGCCACGTTGTTGGTGGCCGGGAACTCGAACCTAAGCGTGTATTCGAAGACGTTCCCCTCGGGAGATCGAATCGTGATCCCGGCCCCGCTCCCCGCCCGGGTCGTCGAGCCGTCTACGTGAATAATCCATGTGTCATGGTCGCCTGAGTGGCCAGCCAAATTGATGTCAGTCATAAGCAAGTACAAAGGTTGGTTTGTTACTGTTACCGAGACGTCCTCCGGTGTGAGGGTCCCTTCTTCCATGGTACACTCAGCGATGAAATCAGCTAGTGCCTGCCCTTTGATGGCCGTGCGTGGCTTGAATCACAGGTCGAATTCGCTCAACTCGACCCCCCCAGTTCAGCATCCTTCCCATGCGGTCAAACCTTTTGAGGTTCTGTTCCAACTGGGAATCGGTCAGGACCAGTATCGTGTGAGCCTGGAAGTAGGGTCAGAGCCGACTGGCTGAGAGGACGAGGGCGTACGCTAACTTCTCCATTGGTGTGTACCGCCCCTCAGCATCTTTCAAGACATGACTGGTGTAGTACACCGGCCTTTGCACCCCGTCGTCCTCCCGGATCAGCACCGAGCTCACCGCTTCCATCGTGCAGGCTAAGTAGAGGCTCAACGACTCCCCCTCTCGTGGCTTGGAGAGGAGTGGTGGGCTGCGGAGGTACTCTTTAAGATCGGCGAATGCTCATGAGCAGTTCTCATCCCACGGTATTGTCTTCCTCTCGTCGGCTGGCGCAGCGATGGCCTTCCTCAGAGTTTTGAAGAATGGGAGAGATCTTTCCGCCGACCGAGATAGAAATCGCCCGAGGGCGGCGATGCGGCCATTCAGCTTCTGCAGCTCCTTGATGGTTGTCGGCTCCCGCATGTTAATCAGTGCCTCAATTTTTTTGGGGTTGGCCTCAATCCTGCGATTGGTGATCATGAATCCCAGGAACTTGCCGGATCTCACCCCGAACGTGCATTTCGCGGGATTGAGCCGAATGTTGTACTTCGTAGCCGTTCGAAGGTTTCCCTTAGGTCGGTGATATGGTCAGCAGGATCCTTTGATTTCACCAGCATGTCGTCGACGTAGACTTCCAGGTTTCTTCCTATCTGGGAGTCGAACACCTTGTTGACCATTCTTTGGTAGGTTGCCCCGCGTTCTTCAATGCAAAGGGCATTTTCTTGTAGCAGAAGGTCCCTCGGTCAGTCGTGAAAGCCGTCATCTCTTCATCATCAGATCCATCTGGACCTGGTTGTACCCAGAGTATGCGTCCATGAAACTGAGCATCTCGTATCCCGAGGCGCTGTCTACGAGGTGGTCGATCCGCGACAATGGATAGCTGTCCTTGGGACAGGCTTTATTGAGGTCGCTAAAGTCCACACACATTTGCCACTTCCCGTTGGGTTTTTTGACCATTACCACGTTGGACAGCCATTTGGGGTACCGGACTTCTCGGATGAAACCGGCGTCGAGGAGTCGTTCTACTTCGTCAGAGGCTGCCTTCATCTTTTCGCCACCTAGGTTCCGCTTCTTCTGTCGGACGGGTCTGAAGTTGGGGTCGGCGTTCAATCGGTGAACGATCACCCGGGGATCTATGCCTGGCATGTCCTCGGCCGACCACGCGAAGACGTCCAGGTTAGCCTCCAGGCATTCGACCAGCTTGCGCTTCGAGTCAGGATCCAGCCCTGACCCAATGGAGACGAATCTCCCTTCAACGTTCGTGACAGTGATCTGCTCCTGTTCTTCCGCAGGGGTGGGTCTCGGTCCATGCCTCGGGTCGAGTGAGGCCATTGGATCGAGAGGCCCTCCGACGACCTTCTCGCCTGTCAGGTGGTAGCAGATCTTCTCTCCCTTCGTGTCGCCGTTGATTTGCTCGACCCCCTTTGGGGTCTGAAACCTGATTGTCCGGTGGAGCGTCGAGACCACCGCATCGATAGCGTTGAGGAGGGGGCGGCCGATGATCCCATTGTACGCTGAGCCGACCTTCAGCACGATGAACTCCACCGTCAGCGTCACCGAATCGGGTGCTCCCCCAAGCGTGACCGGGAGGTGGATCGCCCCGATGATAGGTGCGGAGTGCCCTATGAAACCCACCACAGGCCCCGTGCATGGCTCCAAGTCTTCGCCACGCAGCCCCATCCTCTCCAAAGTCGATGTGAAGAGGATGTCGCACGAGCTGCCGGTGTCGACTAGCAGCCGCCGCACCACAGAGGTATCTACGATCAGGGATACCACCAGCGCTTCGCTCGATCCCGGCTTTTCCCGTGTTCTCCCGATCCTACCGCCCCCGGAAGCTAACGGTTGGCTGCCGGTCTCCTCAATACTGTCCTCTGCTCGATCCAAGCTCGATGCCCGGTTCGCATGCCTGGGAGGCACGGCCTCGCTCCGCCTGCCACGGTGTTGGTCAGTGCCCACCACCGGGGCCGTGCCACTTCTCCGCCGCGGGGGGCGGAGCCGTGTCATTGTCGGTGTGGTTGTTTTACGTGGGTGTTGTTCGTTTCCCACAGACGGTGCCAGATGTTTACGGGTGTTTTCTTACCACAGTTCGTTGACCGTAGGATGTGTGGTCAACGTGGTCAAGGGGCCGACTTGGGGGTCCCTTGGGGATGTCGAGCCCGCTTATACTCGGCGTAGGAGAGCTGAGGAGAAGCCTCGGCTCGGTGGATCGCGCTCGGCCTCGGCTGGGTCACGCTCGGCCTCGGTCGGATCCGCGTCGAGGGGTAGCCTCAGTGCCTTGCGGGTGGGATGGTGCTTGATCAGCCGTCTGCCTGACGACTGCGACGGTGATAGCCGACCGACGCTGAGGGGTAGCCTCGGCGCCTCGGATGTCTTCTTCCTGGACAGATGAGGAAACTCATCAGGGAGGCCGGATCTAGGTTTCGGCCAAATCCCCTCCGATGCCTAAGTCAGATCAAGGTCTGAAAGGATACTCGGCGGGGGAGATCCGGCTTGTGAGGAAGCCGGAACGTCAACCCAAGCGGCACAAGTTTGGGGGAGGGAGGAAATGGAGTGGCGAAAGCCTAGGTCGTTGATGGAGTACCTCTCTGTTGGTTACCTGAGTTTCGATCCTCTTCTCCATCGTCCTAGCCTTCCCCTTATAGGGTCCCTCGTGACTGCCCCACGTCCCGCCTCCTCTCACGTTCCCACGATCCGCCTCCGCCTCCTCTCACTCGTGCGTAGTGGAGGGGTGGCCCATTAATGGGTCCGTTAATGGCCATTATGGGATCGCGGATTTCGAGGGGCGGTTGATCCGGCCGAATGTAGGCTAATCGTGTGCCTCCGAGGGTGAAGTGGCTGGGCCTTCAAACCCGTCCGTGGGCCTTTCCGGGCGGACCCGTCTTCTCTAGTGGGCACCTCCTTTGTGGTTGGGCCGTGGGCCGTTGTAGTCCGGGCTGGTCCAAATTAGTCGTAACACTTATCTTGATAGAAAGGAGGGGCCTAGGGCATAGCCAAACTCCCCAAAAGATCGTCTCCACAAAAGTCTAAGAAAGATCTAAAAATTCTCTTCTAACAAGTATACAAAAATCTCTCTCAAATCTCTCTAAAAATCTACCTAGAACTCTCTACAGAACTCCTTCCCAAACTCCCCAAAAGAACACCCCCAGATGACGGATGCTCAATCTCCCCCAAAACCCTCCAAAATCCTCCCCAAAAAATCCAGGCGCAGCTTAAAGAATGGGCCCACAGTGACTCGGTCGAGCACAAAGCTACTCGGTCGAGTCGTTCGGCTGCTCGGTCGAGCAGCCCTCCTGCTCGGTCGGATTGCACAGTGAATCGAGCTCCTTCGAAATATGTCGCCCTACCAAACCGGACAGAGTAGATCTCGCTCGTTCGAGTAGGAGGTTGCTTGGACCGAGCAAGTGGTTGCTCGGTCGAGTCGGAGTCGAACGGTCAGCATTTTCAGTTTTTTGCAGCATGTACAGCACTCTGCTCAGTCGAGCAGTCAACTGCTCGACCGAGCAGTGAAATATTCAGCCCAAAAACATCATTCAGGATCATTTTTTGCCCTGCTCGGTCGAGTAGGTGTCACAGAATTTCAGCACTGTAGCATCAACTTGCAAAAATTTCTCAGGGCTTATCCGACCTCCGATTGGCACGTTCTTGGTGGCGTTGGAACCGTCTTGAAGTCTATTATCTGGAAAAAATATCAGAAAAATAGTGAAAAATCTCCAGTGATAGGATATTTAGAAATAGTGTCACAGATGTCCTGTTTTCAGCACTTCGGGTCGCTCGATTCCTTCGCCGCATTATAGCTCGATCACGCGACCTTCTCTCTTGACCCTTCCTTACTCCAGTATTCTTCTTTGGCACTTCGAGCATGTCATCATGAGTCTCATTGGTGCTCTCACGTCGCCGATCATCTTATTGACTCCAAATTGCTCCGATATCGCTCCAAATCCCTAAAATGGTATAAACGCTCTGAAAGTCATATTGCTCCAAATAATAGCACAAAAGAGTATAAAACGGGGATTTAGAGGATGAAATGTGTCATGAAGATATGCGATAAAACATGTAAAATAGGAGCATATCAAGTTCAGATGAAGCTAATTTTCAGTCGATGAAAGCGCTCAGTGATATCCATCTAGCTTCGATCGATGGCCTGAAAGCATCGACTTGGGTTATTTGTTGCTTGGTAGCATCGATCTGAGATGAGGAGGAAACTCGTTTTCGATTAACGAAAGTTTGGCGACCTCCATCCCGATCGATCGACGATCTGAGAACATCGAGCTGCGTTGATGAGACCGCATCTGAGTCTGGCGGGCTCAGGCGATTTATCGATGAAAGCTTGGCTGCTTTCGGTTTGGCCGTTCGAGAGTTTCGACGTGGGTCAATAAAGTTGAAGACGCACTAGGTGCCCCTCCGGTTTGATCGATGGGTCTGAGCCTCTCACGGTGGCTGGATGGTGAACTTCGATGGATCGGGGCCTCGCATAGCTCGATATGTTGGCGGATCGACACCTGGGAGCTTCTGCATCTTCTCCGACGAGTCGACGCTCAGATGCAGGGAGCTTCGGATGCTCAGGTACGATCGAAGCCAGGCGCAGGATGTTTTGGGCTTTTGAACGAGGCACTGTTCTCGGCTGAACCAAAGGAACGGGCTGAGGAGGATCAATCGCTAGGAAGGATCCTGATGAAGCCCTGTCGTCATGACCGAAGATTGCACTCTTCTTGGGGATGGCGAGTTTTAGCGGATTGGGTTGCCTCGACGACCCTTTATGTTGCCACTCCACCTTTGAGTTTGATTCGTTGAAGACTCATCAAGGAGGCGGGATCTATGGTTGAGTCTCAGACCGACGTTCGGTGAAGCTGGCTCGAACTCAGATGATCAGCCAGAATCATTTCAAACTGTCAAAAATAATTTAAAAAATTCATTAATCAAGGACACAAAAGTTGCCAATTGTTGGCAACAAATATATCTTTATCATCGTCCAGTTTGGATGAATAAGTAAGTTGGTTTCGAGTGATCCTCAATTGGGAGAATTTGCTTGTAGGATGCCTTCGATTTCGAACTCCTCCTAATTACTCTTCCTACCTCAAAGAAAACAGATAAAGAAATAAGGCGATTATTCAAGATTGATTAAACTTGACTTAGTCGAAGGTCAATATGAGATCTGAGATCATATGAGTAGATCAAAGAGTCGTGGTGGAGCGAGTCAGCAAAATCTACTTGTTTGGCAGAGATGGTGATATTGACTCTAAACGTTTTTCCACAGACGGTGCCACACTGTTGATGCCAAAATTGACGTCAACTGTCGATTAGGCTGAAGTAGGCCCTTTGTCGGGATGGGGCCTCGTCAGCTACTGGAGTGGGACCCATGAATGAGAGTCTCCGGGTCGAATGAACTAGGATCGAACTCCATGGATGGATGATGACCTAGCTTTGCGGTATCTCCATAATCCTGTAACATGAGAAGATCATTAGGGGATCGGGGTTGGGGCCCGACCGATCCCCCTCCGACACTCAAGTTAGTCTCCATTAGATGATAAACTATATATCAAGATGAAGAGAAAGATATAAGAGTGAGGGATGAGAGTATATTTAGTGTGTCACTTGGCCTTTCTTAGAGTTCTCTCATTGGAGAATCTGGCCTCCCTTTTCCTCATTCTCTCTGGAGATATTTATTCTCTCTCCCCCTTGACTTGTAACTTTCCTCCACATTAAGTGACAACTAATTGACCCATTAGTGGGCTTTGAATTAGTCATCTAAGGGTGTAACTCCTCCAATTATTCTGGCTATTAACTCCCCCAATTAAGGCTATGGGAGTGGGCCATCAAGAGGATATTTGACTTATTCCACCCAAGTGTAGTGGGTTGGGTTGACTCACTCAACCCAAGTGCTATAGGCCAACGGCCGTATTTATCCAGCCGGTAGAATTTATCTACTTTCTTAATGGGCTGGGCCCATGTATTCAACATCATGCACTCACTAAATACATAGATATTCGTCATCACTTCTTGAATGATCATGTCCAAAATGGGGATATTATATTAAAATATAGGGTTTTTTGCATAAATCTCCCATAAATCTTGCGTATTTTGACATCTGTCCCTTAAAAATTCATACTTTCTCTCAAGTCCTTAAATCTTAAACTTTTAACCTTAATAATCCATCTCACTAACTTTCTGTTAAAATCTAACAGAAATGGGAATATTCAGTTAGGGTTACGGCTTAGGGAGCTTTTCGGGGGGTCTGGGTTTTCTGGGGTGTAGGAGGCGGCTCCTCCTCCTCCTCTTCCTCCTCGTCTGAGGAGGGGGAAAGCTCCTCCTCCTCCCCTGTGAATTCGGAGGGGGGAGGCGTGTAAGGACCCTGGCTATGGAGAAAACACTAGAATGGGGGTTGAATAGTGTTTAAGCAATTTAAAACGATAGTTACACCAATTTAAATGCTAACCAACAAAATAGTGCGGAATTGAAATTAAACCCAAATAGAAACAAATACAAACGCAAGGATGTTTCAAGGGTTCAGATTACCCAAGTCACTTCCCGACTTGTTCCCGGTAATCCTACGTCCCTTCCACCCGGATACGTCCGGATACTCAAGTTAGAACCCTAACTTAAGCTTTCCTTAAAACCCACTTGTAGCAACCCTACAAGTGAAATCGAAATACAATCGATTGACCTTGACTCCCACAACTTGGAAGCAAGCAAATCACTCTCACAACCCGAGAGCAAATTCAAATAACGAAAGTTATGAAATATGAAAGCAACACTTACAATCACCTATGCCTTGAAGTAGAACTTGAAGGAGAAGTGTGTTGTGTGTTGAATGACTCTCTTGAAGACAGGGAAGCCCTTTCTCTTGACTGCACCAAATGCCTAGAAGATATCTCTTTGATTCTAGGTTGGAGAGCAAGAGATTGAAGATAGGAATTCTTAGGGCTTTAGGATTTGAGAGCTTTGATCTTGAGAATGAAAGCTTGAAAGATTTTGCAATAGAATGAGTAATATCTCAATGGAACAGTAGATGCTCCTTATATAGGTTTCTCAAATCCACAAAACAGAATTAGCAACAACCCTTTTGGAATCCGTGAGAAAATTCTCAATGGATAGAATCTGCGCTCGCGACAGTCGACTGTTGAGGAAACCACAGTCGAATGTTGCATAGTCAGATCGGGTAGGTGAGAATTCATAATGGTAACTTACCACGTGGACAGTCGACTGATGAAGGATAGACAGTCGACTGTTGAACCAACAGGGGACTGAAAATCCTACTACAGGTGACTGGCCGTAAGTGCGTAAGTTAAAGAATTCTGGAAAACATCTGGGATAACAGGACAGACGACTGAAGAGGAGAAGACAGTCGACTGTTAATCAGAATAGGCGACTGTAAGTCCGTCTACAGACGACTGTCAAAACCCTGAGAATTTCCATAGAGCTGAGTCAATAAATTGGCTCACAGACAGACGACTGATGCAGCATTAGCAGTCGACTGTTCCATTGGACAGTCGACTGTAAATCCAACATAAGTCGACTGGACAGAGTAATCAGAGAAATAGACTTTAGGATAAGGATAGACAGGCGACTGATAAACAACACACAGTCGACTGTCACTTGGACAAGCGCATGTGAATCGTTCATGAGTCGCCTGTGGGAATTAAATAGAGAAGCCCAAGACTAGGCTGTAAAAGTTTGTACATAACAGGCAACTGTAGAGCAACACACAGTCGACTGTTTTTGAGACAGGCGACTGTAAAATGTTCAGCAGTCGACTGTTATATACATGACATGCACATTCTAGTTTGAAATGAATTGGAGTCAAAGGAAGCTTGAACTAAAGACATCCTAAGACAGAAATGAAGATGTGTGTGTGCTCCAACAATGTTCTACTTCTAAGCTACATACTAAAAGAGATAAAAGAAATTTACATTGACGAACTCTCTTCTATCCAATGCATGATCTTGAAGTCTTCATGGAGTTTCAATCATCATCCACGATCATCCAATCCATTTCATTTGCCTTCAATGAACTTTGAGTGTCATCCATTGCAAGTAGATCTTCATAAAAAGCTTAGGCAATGGATTAACTACAAAATAGGGGATTAGTCACAAGTATTTATGTTTGCTCATCATTAACACCAAGTAGGGAGAAGTCCAATACTCAACATTCACCCCCTTTTTGATGATGACAAATAAACATAAACAAAAAGATAAATAATTGTGCTTAATGAAAACTTAATCCCCCTACATAGATGCCAATCAAGTTAGTCAACAAATATTAGGGCATCTATATATTAATTGAAGCAAATTAGTAAGATATGCATGAATGAAATGAATTTAATACATGAAATCTAGGATTTAAATCCCTATTTATTGTATCTTACTCCCCCTGAATCTAAGGCAACTTCAATCTTAGATTCAAGTGTTATTAGTACATACTTAGCACATTCATTATGAATATGTATGTTTATCTCTCTACCCCTATGGCATTATCCAAAAAGGTGGGAGTAGATAACAACAATAATCGTGCTAAATAAGAACTATCAACAATCAAAGAGTATAAGATATTATAAAACTAAAAACTCATAAAATCACATCATATACTTATGTGAATAGAGGAAAGAAAGTCCAATATCAACATTTTAGATATACGAAGAAGATATATCACATCACATATATTATGTATAACTCAATATCAAGTCCAATATTGTCTCAAAAATACATCAGAGAAGAATATATCATTCATGGAGATAATTTCACAAACATCACACAGATAAGATTAAGCAATTATACAAAGTGTGAAGCGTAAGGCGAAACTGTAATATCATATATATATATATATATATATATATATATATATATATATATATATATATATATATATATATATATATATATATATATCAGATGACATGAGTACAAGTCAGATGGACATCAACATGTCCAACAAAGATACATCATGATAAAAAAATACAACATCAGATATCATCATACATCATCACAACAGACAGAAGAACCACTCAACCCAACCAAAACAGACCAAAAAATCTAGGTCTCCGGGTGAGTGTACAAAAAAGGAAACAGATGCAACATCAGTCAATGTGAATGACAGTGGGGTCAGAGGGACGACTAGATGAGCGGAACATCAGCCTAGCAGAGCGATGAGTAGGAAAAGCAGGAGTCTTTCTCTTGGAATACGAAGCACGAGCGGCAGAGGATTTTGCATGAGTATGAATGGGAGGCTGGACAACGGGGGTCTGGACAACAGGGGTCTGGACCATAGAAGATACAGGCACAAAGCCTGGAGGAGGAGGAACACCAACAGGGGCAGTATCCTCAGATTTGGAGAACAGAGCCTGAAGCTCGGTAGGAATGGGAAATCCATGAAGCATGAGAGATTTGTACTGCAGCTCGAGAAGAATATTGAGCTTCTCATCCATAGTGACAGCAAGCTTCTCGAGAGAAGTGACACGGTCACACAATCTACCGAGAAGAAAATCCTCAAGGGGTACTGACGGAGGAGTACGAGGAGGATGATCAGCCGGCTGAGAAGTGTGTTCAGCAACATTCTCTAGAGGAATGGGGTCACCGACCACGATATTCAGGAACTCCCCAGACGAGGGAGGCAAGGAGGGAACTGGATCAGTGGGTTGAAGAGAGGGAATCGGATCATCGAGGAAGTTGAAAGATCCCTTAGGAAAAAGATGACCAGAAGGATCCATGAGATCAATCGACTGAAAGCTAGGTCAAGTAAGCTACAAACAACGAACGGACACGATTCCTGCAAGATTTCGATCTACAGGAGAGCAACACACGAGCAACCAAATGAAGGAGGAAGATCGTGTTGCCACGAAGAAATCGGAGGAGAGATCTACAGAAAAATTTCGAGCGGGAAGACGAGCGGTTTTAGTCGGATGAGAGAGAAAAGAACTGTCTGAAAGAACCGTCTCGATGTATATAAGGAAGGGTCGAATTAATTTGGGATGTTGGATCAAAGAATCGACGGCTCAGATCGAAGCGGTGAACCGCCATAACAGGAGACAGTCGACTGATGAACAAATGTCAGTCGACTGGCTAAAGTGATAAGAAATAAGCTCAGAATGACAGACAGTCGACTGTTGAGTAACATACAGTCGCCCGTCCTGGAGACAGTCGATTGTATTATACCCTTCAGTCGACTGACTGAGAATCAGTAAACTTCATCAAAAAGACAGAGAGTACTGGAAAATTTTGACAAAGATGACAGGCGCCTAAAGACAAAAATGCAGTCGCCTGTTGATCAAATAGTCGACTGTAAGTTTGTCACCAGTCGCCTGTGCAAAAAAACAATCTGCAGACAGAGAAGATAGAGTAGGCCAGTCGACTGTCGAAGGAGAGACAGTCGTCTGTCCTGGTCCAAAAATGCACAGTGAGATAAAAGAATCCAGAGGATATGAACACTCACCCTAGGACCTATACTCTAAACATAAACGCATCATAAAATCAACATCAAATTATAAATCGTTGATAAAACAAATCTCTTAAAACAATCTGAAAAACTCATGTAATCACAGAAATCTCAATTGCCTTTCTCAAGAAACATATATGAATTAACAAATGAAGAGAGGCAACATGGTGATATGAGCTCAAAAAGTGTTATAACAAGTATGTTGAGCTCCTAAATTTCAGATTCACCCATAATTCCCAATTCTCCACGCAACCTCACAAATGAATCTTCTTTAAGAGGTTTTGTGAAGATGTCGGTAATTTGTTTTTGGGTTTCAATGTACTCTAAGATGATGTCCTTCTTAGCTACATGATCATTAATAAAGTGGTGTCTCACATCTATGTGTTTGGTACGGAAGTGATGTACCGAATTCTTGGAAAGACATATGGCACTTTGGTTATCAACCATGATAGGGCAAGTATCACAATTGACACCATAGTCCATAAGAGTGTGTCTCATCCAAAGAACTTGTGCACATACAAGACCCGCGGCAATATATTCTGCTTCAGTCGTGGACAATGATATCGAGTTCTGTTTCTTGGAAAACCAAGAAACTAAGGAATTTCCTAGGAAATTGCAAGTGCCACTAGTACTTTTCCTATCGGATTTGCATCCGGTAAAGTCGGCATCACTATATGAGATTAACTCATATGTGTTAGATTTAGGGTAAAGTAACCCATAATCTAGTGACTAATTGAGATAACGAAATATTCGTTTAACCGCAATCAAGTGCGACTCCTTAGGTCTAGCTTGATATCTAGCACACAAGCATACAGAAAACATGATATCGGGCCTACTAGCGGTTAAATAAAGTAAGCTACCGATCATACCTCGTTATAGATGAACATCTACATCTTTTCCGTTCTCATCCTTGTGTAGATGGGTTGTCGTACTTATGGGAGTCCTTTTGCTTGAAGACGATTCCATCTCGAATCGCTTAATAAGCTCACATGTGTACTTTGTTTGATGTATGAAAGTTCCATTCTCCATTTGTCGAATTTGCAGTCCAAGGAAGTAAGTGACCTCTCCCATGTGGCTCATCTCGAATTCATCCTTCATAGACTTAGAAAATTCTTGACAAAGATTAAAGTTAGTAGAACCAAATATTATATTATCTACATAAACTTGAATCAAAAGAATGTCATTTTCATAATCTTTAATGAAAAGTGTAGAATCAACTTCTCCCATTTTTAAAACCTAAATCCAAAAAAAGGTATTGAGTCGATCATACCAAGCTCTAGAAGCTTGTCTCAACCCATACACCGCTTTCTTAAGTTTGAAAACATGGTTTTGAAATTTTTCATGTATGAAACCGGGAGGTTGAGAAACATACACTTCTTCATTGACAATCCCATTTAAAAATGCACTTTTAACATTCATTTGAAATAGTTTAAAATTCTTATGAGATGCAAAAGATAAAAGCAATCTAATAGCTTCTAATCTAGCTACGGGGGCAAAAGATTCTTCGAAATCGATACCTTCTTCTTGCCAGTAGCCTTGAGCTACTAACCTTGCTGTGTTCCTTGTGATGACCTCGTTCTCATCGGTCTTGTTCTTGAAGATCCATTTGGTCCCAATAACTTGGTGACCGCTTGGAAGAGGAACGAGCTCCCAAACTGCATTTCTCTCGAATTGTATTAGTTCTTCTTCCATTGCCACTATCCAAGAGCTATCCTCACAAGCTTCTTGGATGTTCTTTGGCTCAATGGTAGAGACAAATGCGCAATGAGAGAATTCTTCAATTCTTGATCTCGTTCGAACACCCACACCAATATCTCCAATAATTTGGTCATGAGGGTGGTTGCGAACGGTTGGGTAAGCTTTAGGTATTCCTGCATCACTTGGAACATCTTCAACAATCTCATTAGTAGTGTTAGTCTCAATAATAGAATCATTAATCTTAACATTACTAAGAGAATCACAAATAGCATCTACACTATCATCAATAACATGAGGAAAATCAAAATCTTCATAAAATGATACGTGTAGTGATTCCTCGATCGTTGAGGAGGTTTTGTTGTATATCCGGTAGGCTTTGCTACGTGTGGAACATCCAACAAATATCCCTTCATCGGATCTTGGCTCAAATTTATGTAAATTACCAAAGGTGTTTTTGATAAAACATTTTGAACCAAAAACATGAAAATACTTAACTTGAGGCTTTTTGTCGTAAAATAACTCAAAACAAGTTTTGTTCGTTCAGGGTCTCACTAGGATCCTATTGAGCACATAAAATGTCGTGTGTACCGCTTCTGCCTAAAATTGTAGTCCAAGATGACTATCATGGAGCATGGTGCGAGCACACTCAATAAGAGTCCTATTCTTTCTCTCTACAACACCATTTTGTGGTGGAGCCCGAGGAAAGGAAAAATTGTGAGTTATCCCGGTGTCATCACAAAACTTTGTAAAAGACTCATTCTCAAATTCTCCTCCATGATCACTACGGATAGTGCTAATGGTGGATCCTAAGAGATTCTGAATCTTCTTTGCAAATATGGTAAACTCTTCATAAGCTTCATTCTTATTAGTTAAGAATGAAACCCAAGTAAATTTAGAGACGTCGTCAACGACAACTAATACATAATGAGCATTGTCTAAAGAAGCGGTTCTAGTTGGTCCAAACAAATCTAGATGAAGAAGTTCTAGGGGCCTCTTAGAAGTAATCCCTTCTTTAAGCTTAAAAGATGATTTACTAAGTTTACCTCTTTGACACGAATTACAAAAGTGTTTCTTACTAAATGCAATTTTTGGAAAACCTTTAACTAGATCATGCTTAGCTAACTTATATAAGTGCTTGAAATGAACATGACCAAAACGGCGATGCCATAATAGTTGTTCACTTGTATTAGCAACTAAGCAATGTTCTACAGTTTTAGGCAAGCTCAAATAATAAATATTTTTACGCCTAATACCGGAAAATAAAACATTCGAATTAGAATCAACAATTTTACACAATCCTTCTCCAAAGTTAACCTTGTAACCTTTGTCACAAAGTTGACTAATGGAAATGAGATTGTGACATAAACCACTAACAAGAAATACATTAGTAATTAAGGGTTTGGAAGGGTTACCGACAATACCTACTCCAATGATGGTTCCCTTCTGATTACCTCCAAAAGTGAATGTTGCACGATCCTTGATGCTAATCACTTCGGAGAGCAAAGAGGGATCTCATGTCATATGTTTGGAGCAACCACTATCGAGAATCCATCCTTTCCCTTTAGATCTAATATGACTTTTATTGCTCTTCTTCTTTCTCTTGGGTACCTACATAATATACCATAAGCTCATGGTACCCAGTGTTTGTTGGGTCCAAGGGGATTAGCCCTTTGGAAGCCAAGTCCAAGTGGACTTCCGCTTCCCAACATAATTACCATTATTAATAACATCATGAAAATAGGAATCAACATATGCATTCCTATCATTTAAGCTAGTGTTCTTAGGACCCCGAATGGTGTATGTTTTGGGAGTCATTTTCCTAGTTGCATGCATACTTATTAGATTTCTATGTGGTGCATGATTCTTAGGAACATGGTTTCTAGCATAAACATAAGGTGGTGGATATGCATACGACATATGAGAGTGTATGTATGCTTGGGAACATGCATGTTGTATGAAACATATGGGTTATACATGACATATGGAGGATGTGCATACATGTAAGAATGTTGCGTATGAGCATATGGGTGTATAGGAGCACGTACATGAGAATTTCGCATGTGTGGATTTGTACGTGTCCGTGGGTGTGGAGCATAAAAAGTGTCATGAGTATCCACTTGTGAGGTAGGAGGTTTCCTACGTGGATGAGTGTTAGTGTACATGTAAGCATGGCTTCTCTTTTAGTTTCCACCCTTAGTGGGTTTCTTGCCAAAAGGAAGAGATGGTGAAGTGGTGAATTTCTTGGTAGGATTGCTACCTATAGTGTCTTTGACACCACTTGTGGATGCACCGGAGGAAGGCCTCACAAAGTCTATAGTGACACCACTATAGGAAGTGCAAGCATTGGATGCATTTGCCTTGACAAAACCAAGACCAACACGATGTGTGGCCGGAAATTGGTTTGCGAGCAAATCATTCAATTGTCCTTTTCCCTTATTGAATCTCACAATACGGGAGGACATGAGCTCATATTTCTCCTTAAGAGAAGAAATGTTGGTATCCAAGGTGGACACCCGTGCTTTGAGCTCGTGCACTTGAGTTTTAAGAGAATCATTCTCTAAACCCAATTGTGTGAGTAGTGTAACTAGATCACTATTATCCTTAGGATGTGTTTGATCTAGTTGAGATTTGAGGGTATTCACCTCATTTCTCAAGGTGACATTTTGAGAAGCTAAATTCGCTTTCTCAAGAGATAAAGTATCAACAATGGTGTCATTGTTGACAATGCATGGTATGGATGAATTGCTAACATTCAATTTCTTTAAGTTAGTATATCTAAGCATTAGAGATTGATACTTAGCAAACAATTCTTCATTAGCAATACGTAATTCATCCATTGTTACCTCGGTATCATCCGTGTCGGAATCACTCTCATCGGAGAGTGGATCTTCTCGGGCCATGAAACACATGTTGGCACTTTCACCCTTTCCATCATCAGAATCACTTGATGAGTCTCCACTTGAGTCATCGAATGTACCGACGAGTCCTTTCTTCTTATCTCTCTTATTCTTGTCGGACTTGTGGTACTTCGGAGCCTTCCACTTCTCTTTGTTTATTTGCATTGGGCAATCCCACTTGATATGCCCTGGCTTGTTACACTTAAAGCAAAGAGAGAAAGTAGTATTAGTAGACTCAAATCTTTTGTTAGATGGAAATTTACCTTTGCGAAAGAAGCGTTGGAACTTCTTCTCCATTTCGGCCATTTCACCCAAATCCATCTCATCTTCCGAATCTTCGCTATCGAAGGATGATGAATTGGCGTTGAATGCCAAAGCTTTCTTCTTGGCCTCCGAAGGATTCATCATTGCTCGAATCTTTAATCGGTTCTCCCGTCTTACCTCATAAGATATGAGAGTCCCGATAAGATTCACAACTGTGTAGGTCTTCAAGTCATTGACCTCCTCAATGGCGATAGCTCTTCTTTCCCATTTGGAGGTCATTCCCATTATGATCTTCCTTACCTTTTCAGGTTCGGTGTAAGTTTGACCAAGAGCTTCCAATTCATTGGTGATGTCGGTAAAACGTCCGTACATCGATGCAATGCTCTCATTATCCTGCATATGAAACATATCCAAGTTTTGCACGGCAACATAGAGTTTGGAAAGTTTTACCTTGTTCGTTCCCTCATGGGTAACGACGAGATGGTTCCAAATTTGATATGCAATCTTACATGTGCATATCTTGTCGAACTCATTTGGGTCCAACGCACAATGAAGAGCGTTCATTGCTTTTACGTTGTTGATTTCGGCGGATTTCTCGAAAGTCGTCCATTTTTCGAAATCCTCTTCGATGGGCTCGACGTATTCCTTGTGGATGGTTCTCCAAAGCAAAGCGCTCCTTAGGAACGTCTCCATCCTACATTTCCAATAGCCAAAGTTCGTGACATTGAAACGTGGAGGACGCACCGTTGATTGACCTTTGAAAAGTGTGGACGCTCCATCACGGTCGTGATTGTTGTACGAAGGCGGCGGAGGAACGTTGTTGTTGTTGGATGCCATAGCTATAACCTTGCGCTTTGATACCAATTGTACGGACCCTGGCTATGGAGAAAACACTAGAAGGGGGGTTGAATAGTGTTTAAGCAATTTAAAACGATAGTTACACCAATTTAAATGCTAACCAACAAATAGTTCAGAATTGAAATTAAACCCAAATAGAAACAAATGCAAATGCAAGGATGTTTCAAGGGTTCGGATTACCTAAGTCACTTCCCGACTTGTTCCTAGTAATCCTACGTCCCTTCCACCCGGATACCTCCGGATACTCAAGTTAGAACCCTAACTTAAGGTTTCCTTAAAATCCACTTGTAGCAACCCTACAAGTGAAATCGAAATACAATCGATTGACCTTGACACCCATAACTTGGGAGCAAGCAAACCACTCTCACAACCCGAGAGCAAATTCAAATAACGAAAGTTATGAAATATGAAAGCAACACTTACAATCACCTATGCCTTGAAGTAGAACTTGAAGGAGAAGTGTGTTGTGTGTTGAATGACTCTCTTGGAAGAGAGGAAAGCCCTTTCTCTTGACTGCACCAAATGCCTAGAAGATATCTCTTTGATTCTAGGTTGGAGAGCAAGAGATTGAAGATAGGAATTCTTAGGGCTTTAGGATTTGAGAGCATTGATATTGAGAATGAAAGCTTGAAAGATTTTGCAATAGAATGCATAACATCTCAATGGAACAGTATATGCTCCTTATATAGGTTTCTCAAATCCACAAAACAGAATTAGCAACAACCCTTTTGGAATCCGTGAGAAAACTCTCAACGGATAGAATCTGCGCTCGCGACAGTCGACTGTTGAGGAAGCGACAGTCGACTGTTGCACAGTCAGATCGAGTAGGTGAGAATTCATAACGGTAACTTACCACATGGACAGTCGACTGATGAAGGATAGACAGTCGACTGTTGAACCAACAGGCGACTGTAAATACTACTACAGGCGACTGGCCGTAAGTGCGTAAGTTAAAGAATTCTGGAAAACATCTGGGATAACAAGACAGACGGCTGAAGAGGAGAAGACAGTCGACTGTTAATCAAAACAGGCGACTGTAAGTCCGTCTACAGACGACTGTCAAAACCATGAGAATTTCCAGAGAGCTGAGTCAACTAATTGGCTCACAGACAGACGACTGATGCAGCATTAGCAGTCGACTGTTCCATTGGACAGTCGACTGTAAATCCAACATAAGTCGACTGGCTAGAGTAATCAGAGAAATAGACTTTGGGCTAAGGATAGACAGGTGACTGATAAACAACACACAGTCGACTGTCACTTGGACTGGCGCCTGTGAATCGTTCATGAGTCGCCTGTGGGAATTAAACAGAGAAGCCCAAGACTAGACTGTAAAATTTTGTGCATAACAGGCGACTGTAGAGCAACACACAGTCGACTGTTTTTGAGACAGGCGACTGTAAAATGTTCAGCAGTCGACTGTTATATACTTGACATGCACAATCTAGTTTGAAATGAATTGGAGTCAAAGGAAGTTTGAACTAAAGACATCCTAAGACAGAAATGAAGATGTGTGTGTGCTCTAACAATGTTCTACTTCTAAGCTACATACTAGAAGAGATAAAAGAAATTTACATTGACGAACTCTCTTCTATCCAACGCATGAGCTTGAAGTCTTCATGGAGCTTCAATCATCATCCACGATCATCCAATCCATTTCATTTGCCTTCAATGAACTTTGAGTGTCATCCATTGCAAGTAGATCTTCATAAAAAGCTTAGGCAATGGATTAACTATAAAATAGGGGATTAGTCACAAGTATTTATGTTTGCTCATCATTAACACCAAGTAGGGAGAAGTCCAATACTCAACAAGGCGCCTCCTCCTCCTCCCCTGGCCTTTCGGGGGGTTAAGGGTTAATGGGGGGTTAATGGTTAATTATAGTTTATTTCTTAATTAATTAACTGTTATCATTATTTAATCATTAATAATCATTAATTAATGTAATTTTAGTTAACTTTTTATAAGAATGCATGATGGAGGGACTATTAAGATTAACGTTTAATTTTTGGAGGACTTGAGAGTAAATACGAATTTTTAAGGGACAGATATGCGAAAAACCCTAATATGTATAGATACTTGAAATCAGATCGCTAATATCCTTACTAAGCCTCTTAAAGAAGAAACTTTTCTAAAACTAAGAAGAGAATTAGGAATGTTAAGTAAATCTGAATTTTAGTACAATATTATATCTTAAATTATATTACTTTCATTATATAATTTTTCTGGATTTTTTTGAATTGTTTTTTTAATTTTGGTCGACCAGCACACCCAATTGGCCGACCAATCCGAACAAATCAGAAAATTATATGTCCAGTTACAATTATTTGATATTTTTATACAAAAGTATAATTAAAAATTATTTTTTTCTTCATCTCTTTTTTCAAAAACACATGAAGATAACTTTTTAAAACTTCCCTCTTAAAATTTAAACTCATATGCATTGGAAGGACCAAGATTCTTACATCAAAGTACAAACTTTAAGAGTGGTCAACTTCTCTTACACAAAGTACACCTACTTCTATGTACATCAGTCATTTTTGACCGGTCAATTAAGTCAAAAACATTTTTCACCTATCATCTTCAAACGCAGGAAAATGAACCCAGACAAAAATTGGCTGACTAATTACCCTGATTGGTCGACCAATTTGCGGCAGTTTACAGAATTTTCAGTTTTTGAAGCTTTTTGACCGTTCTTTCTTGTGTTTTCTCTCCTTGATTCATTTTCCAACTGCTTAAGGAAGTTAACATACTTTATTAAATGGTTTTTAAAATGATTTTGATGATTTGAATTTTGAATTCCCTCTCAAAACTTCTATTTAAATCATGGGTTCTTCACTCCTCTTTACCATGTGAAAACCTCTTTGCCAATACTCCCGAAAATATTCCATCTACAGAGAGCGAATTCGCAGGCATCCCTCCATGGCATCTTCATCCTGTTGGATATTGGACTCCCCGGATTTGGTTTTGGATGATGAACAAACATAAATATATCGTGAACTAACACTTTGTGAGCGCAGTTATGGAGATCGTCGCCAAATTCATATGAATATCAATTACGACGTCTCAAGACTTCTCAAAGCACGTGATCGTATGCCTAAAGCTTCGTTGAAGCTTATGGACCAATTTAGAAGTCATGAAGATTCGATTGAAGCTATTGAAGACGGTATTGTCAAGTTTTATTTATAGTCTTTAAGCTTCTTTCGTAGAATGTTAAGCCTTGAGTAGGTCTTACGGTTTAAATCTTCATAACGCTCATATCTTAGCTCTAGGATCTTAGTAGAAGTCCATTCAATCTTTTCCGAAGCTTCGCGCTTCGATTCGGGACTTCTTGTGCATGTTAGTTGGTTCAAGAAGAAGAACTGACCGACTAGATGGTGATCTAGTCGGTCGGCAAAGCTTCTTGGACCGAATAGTTTTTGTCAGTCAATTCTAAGCTCTTTACTGTTTACAGTTAGTCGGTCTAAGTTGACTCACCGACCGACTAGTTTGTGAACTAGTCGGTCAGTGATGCTTCTGTGACCGACTAGTTGAGCTTTCCAGGTACATGCACATTTATGCCTGAGCTACTGTGTATCATTAGTCGGTCTGTGTTCATTGATCGACCGACTAGTTGATGAACTAGTCGGTCAACTTTCCTTCTTGGACCGACTAGTTGAGTTTTACTGTACATGCCAATTTTCACCTAACTTACTGTTTATCGTTAGTCGGTCTATGCTCATTTGGCGACCGACTAGTTGGTGAATTAGTCGGTCAACATTTGTTCTTGGACCGACTAAGTAAATTTGTGCTCAGACTTCAGTTTTATCTGTTAGTCGGTCTCAGTTGAGTAACCGACCGACTAGTTGTGAAACTAGTCGGTCAGCTACTCTTCTTGGACCGACTAGTTCCTTTTGTCTGTGCTTCAACCTTTTGGCTGTTCTTCCTTTAGTCGGTCTACGTTAAATGACCGACCGACTAGTTGATGAACTAGTCGGTCGGTGGTTGTTCTTTGACCGACTAGTTGAGTTCAGAAAAGAGCCGTTGGAGCATTTAATGACTCGAATTTCTTTCGCTCTCTCCACTATCCTATAAATACTTGATGGGCTGCATTCATTGCAGCCAAGGCTGATATTATTGCAAGTTTAGAGATCAAGAGAAATCATTCCAAGCTCATTCAAAGCTCTTTCATTCCATTCAATAATCTCTCCTCACTCTTACTTCCAAAGAGAGATTCATTGAGTGTGAAGCCTTCCAAGCCAAGTGCTTGATTCTAGGTCACCAACATCCCCATAGCTCTCCATCGCTGATCTACATCTTGGAGCTAGGGTTTGGTGCCACTTCTTCTTCCTCAAAATCATCTTTGCCCTAATTCGTAAGCATTACTCAAGGCATAGGTATTTTGTCGGTAAGAAGTTTCTATTTCATTTACTTTCATATTGTAAGTTTCACTCTCGGTTGTGAGAGTGTGGTTGTGATCCCGGTTTGTGGGAGTCACAAATTACTTTGTGTATGATTTGACTTGTGAAGGTATTTCACAAGTATTTCATAGTGGAAATATTGAGTTAGGGTTTCTAACTCAAGTATCCGGAGGGGATCCGGGTGGTTGGGACGTAGGATCACCGGGAACAAGTCGGGGAGACTTGGGTGGATCCGAACCCAGTAATATCGTTGTTTGCGATTGTTTCTTTGTTGTCTAACATTTACTTTTTCGCATTGTTTGGTAGAGTTTGCAAGTAATTAGGAATTAGCCTCTTAATTATTTTAAAGTACTATTCACCCCCCACCCCCTCTAGTAATTGTGCAGTAGCTTAGCAGGGCATTACATTTGGTATCAGAGCCAAGTCTATAGCTATGTCTGCCATCGACAACAAGACCGTTCGTCCACCTTCCGACTATATCACCTTCAAGAACCGTGAAGGAGCGTCTTCGGTAATGGAAGGACATTCCTCAACGAGGCCTCCATTCTTCAACGGTACCAACTACGGGTAATGGAAATACCTGATGGAAACCTTTCTCCGGATTGCTTCACTATGGAGGACCACGATGAAGGAATATGTCGAGCCAACCGAAGAAGATTTCGAGAAATGGACTCCCGCGGAGGTCGCCGCGGAGGTAAGTAATGCCAAGGAAATGAACGCCTTGCAATGTGCTTTGGAGCCCGAGGATTTCAACAAGATATGCACATGTAAGAGTGCATATCAAATATGGAACTCCCTCCTCAAATTACATGAAGGGACGATTAGGGTAAGAGACTCTAAACTCGTTGTAGTTAATAAAGATTACGAGATGTTTCATATGCTACAGGGTGAGAAGATGAAGGAGTATTATGCTCGCTTCGTCGACATCATAAACGAGTTAGAGGCTCTCGGCAAATCCTACACCCAAAAGGAGAAATGTTCGAAGCTTATAGAAGGACTTCCTTCAAGTTGGGAAAAGCGCACCTTCGCCATCGAGGAAGGTAACGATATGAACAAATATACCGTTGTTCAACTAATGGGTACCTTGATGTCTTATGAGGTACGCAAGGATAGCAAGTTGAAGTTGCAGGAAAAGATGAAGTCTTACCTATAACAAGAAGAGCCAAAGAAGAAAGCTATTGCTTTCAAGGCCGCTCCATCTACTTCCACATCAACCGATGATGAGAACTCGGAAAACGAGTTGGACTTGGAGTCCATGGCACTAATGGCCAAGAAGTTCAACCGGTTCTTCCGGAAAGGTAACTTCAAAAACAAATCGAAGTTCAATTCATCTAACTCCTCTTCTTCTTCTTTGTGCTTTAAATGCAACAAGCCAGGACACATGAAAGCGGAGTGTCCTCTAAACAAGCAAAAGGAGAAGTGGAAGGTGCCAAAGTACGACAAGTCCAAGAAGTACAAGAAAGGGAACAAAAAGGGGCTTGTCGGGGCAACATTCACCGACTCCGAGGATTCCTCAAGCGGAGAGTCGGACGATGAACAAGTGGAGCAATCACATATGTGCTTCATGGCAAGAGAGGAGCATGATCAAGGATCTTCCTCTTCCGATGATAGCGACAACGAAGGCGATAAGGTAACTATAGATGACCTTAGGAATGCTAATTCTCAATTGTGGTCTAAGTATACTAAATTAGTAAATACGTATACTAAAGTAAAAGATGACTTAGCTAGCATTCAAACCTCGCCTAAAACTATCATCACCAACAACGACACCGTTGTTGAAGGGTTGAAGAACGAGATTGTTAATCTCAAGACTCAACTTGAACATGTTAGCATTGAAGATCAGGAGGAACACAAGATAGCGGATTTGACTTCTCAAAACTCGACTTTGAGTATTGAGAATGAGAATCTTAAATCTCGTGTTTATGTGCTCGCATCGCAAGTATCCAATTTGGATGCTTCTATGCGTTCTCTCACCGCGAAATATGAGAACACATTAGGCCGAATTAATAAATTCAATAAGGGTAAGGACCATTTGGATAAAATCCTAAGTGACTTACTTCCGGCCAATCACCACATTGGCTTGGGGTATACGATGGGAAGTTCATCCAAATCGGTCACTACTTTTGTTAGGCCAACTTCCGGTGACTCAACGTGTGGTAGCATACACTCTATTGGTAGTTCATCTACCAATGGTGCTTCCACCTCGTCCACACCCTCTTTCGGAAAGAAACCCACTTTGGGTGGACCTCCAAAGAAGTGGCATGCTTATATGTACACCAATACTATGCCACGTAAGAACACACGTCCTACTCCACCGGCTCACACATATGATGATTTCTATGCTACACGTTCACGGGCACGTGCACACCATGTGAGACACCCTCACGCACGTGTTCTTCCACATGCATATGTTCACCCACATCATCGTATGAATAACTATCCACATGCACCATTCCATCATGTTCCTTATGCCTATCCACGACATGCATCACGTAGAAACCAACAATGCATGCATGCACCCAATAGGATGAGGGCTTCCAAAATATTCACAATTTGGAGCCCAAAGGACACAAGCATGGATGAAAAACAAGTTTACATGAATGCTTATTTTTCGGATGTTGTGCATAGTAGAAATTATGTGGGGAAGTCTAAGTCCAATTGGACTTGGCTTCCAAAGGCCTAATCTTTTGGACCCAATGACCTTGGGTACCATGATATGAAATTTTCTATCTTTAGGTACTCAAGGAAAAGAAAAAGAAAAGGAGCAACAAATTTAAATTAGCTCCAAGGGGAATTGGATACTCGATAGCGGGTGTTCAAAACACATGACGGGTGACGCTCAATTGCTCTCCGGAGTGGTTCCCATTGCAAATGGAAACCGCGTCGTATTTAGAGGCAACGAGAGCGGAACCATCATAGGTGTTGGTAAAGTGGGTAATCCTTCTAAACCCCTTATATGTGATGTTTACCTTGTTAAAGGATTAAACCACAATCTCATTTCAATAAGTCAACTTTGTGACAAAGGTTACAAAGTTAACTTTGCGAAAGGAATGTGTCATATTTTAAGAAAAGATAATAATGAATTATTGTTTTCCGGCACACGCCATAAGGATATATATATCCTAGATCTTCCAAGATCACATGAACAATGTCTTATTGCCAACACAAGTGAACAACACGTATGGCATCGACGTTTTGGTCATGTGAACTTTGGAACACTTTTTAAGCTTTCCAAGATAAATTCTATTATAGGCTTCCCTAAGCTTGTCTTTCAAAAGAAAAGCTTTTGTGACTCGTGTCAACGAGGCAAGCTTCCAAAATCTTCATTTAAACCTAAGAAAAGCATTTCTTCTAAGCGGCCTCTAGAGCTATTACATCTAGATTTATTTGGGCCAACTAGAGTTGCTTCATTAGGTAATGCTAGATATGGACTTGTCATCGTTGATGACTTTTCTAGGTTTACTTGGGTATTTTCATTGTGTAATAAAAATGAAGCTTTTGAAAACTTCACAATTTTTGTTAAGAAAGTACAAAATCTCTTAGGAACCACCATTGTCACTATTCGTAGTGATCATGGAGGTGAATTTGAGAATGAGTCTTTTGAGACATTTTGTGATGAAGTTGGTATTACACACACCTTTTCATTCCCTCGCGCACCTTCTCAAAATGGTGTTGTTGAGAGAAAGAATAGGACGCTAGTGGAATGTGCTCGCACTATGCTTGATGATAGCCAACTTGGCCATCAATTTTGGGCGGAAGCGGTACATACCGCTTGCTATGTGTTTAATAGAATACTTTTGAGGCCCGGCACTAAACAAACTTGTTATGAATTGTTGTTTGGTAGGTTGCCTCAAGTTAAACATTTTCGTGTTTTTGGTTCAAAATGTTTTATCAAGAACACGTATGGTAGTTTGGACAAATTCGATCTAAGATCCGATGAGGGGATTTTTGTTGGATATTCTTCACGTAGCAAAGCCTACCGGATATTCAACAAACGAACCTCAACGATCGAGGAATCGCTTCATGTGTCATTTAATGAAGGATTTGTTCCAACTAGAATTACTAATGATGATGACTCTATGGATGTCTTATGTGATTCAATTGGTAATTCTAACTCTAATGATTCTATTGATTCTATTGAGACTAACCCGTCTAATGAAGTTGTTGAGAATGTTCCTAGTGATCAAGGTATTCCCAAACGGCTTCATACCGTTCGTGACCATCCTCATGAGCAAGTCATTGGCAATATCCATGATAGTGTCAAGATGAGATCGCAAGTGAACTACTTCGCTCATTGTGCCTTTGCCTCCTCGATAGAGCCAAAGAATGTTAATGAAGCATGCGAAGATAGCGCTTGGATCTTAGCCATGGAGGAGGAACTCATTCAATTCGAGAGGAATGAAGTTTGGGAGCTTGTTCCATTGCCATCGAAGAACCACACCGTCATAGGGACAAAGTGGATCTTCAAGAACAAAACCGACGAAAACCAAGTCGTCGTCCGGAACAAAGCTCGGTTAGTTGCTCAAGGCTACCGTCAAGAGGAAGGTATTGATTTCGAAGAATCCTTCGCTCCGGTAGCTAGGTTAGAATCAATTAGATTATTATTGTCTTTTGCATGCCATAAGGATTTTAAATTATTTCAAATGGATATTAAAAGTGCATTTTTAAACGGAGATGTTGTTGAGGAAGTTTACGTTTCTTAACCTGCGGGCTTTATTAATGAAAAATTTCCAAATCATGTTTTTAAACTAAAGAAAGCACTTTACGGTTTGAGACAAGCTCCTCGAGCTTGGTATGATCGTTTAAAGAATTTTCTTTTGGATTTGGGTTTTAAAATGGGAGAAGTTGATTCCACATTATTTGTTAAGTATTCGAATAATGATATAATTTTAGTTCAAATATATGTTGATGATATCATTTTCGGTGCTACTAACTTTGCTCTTTGCGAAGAGTTTTCTAATGTGATGAAGGATCAATTTGAGATGAGCCACATGGGTGAGCTCAAATATTTCTTAGGTCTCCAAATTTGCCAAATGGACGATGCAATCTTCATCCACCAAACGAAGTATACGGTGGAGTTGCTTAATCGATTTGGAATGGAGAATGCCTCCGGGAAAAAGACTCCAATGAGCACGACTACGCATCTTGATAAGGATACGGGTGGTAAGGATGTAGACATTCGTCTATATTGAGGTATGATAGGTAGTTTACTTTATCTTACCGCAAGTAGGCCCGATATTATGTTTGCCGTATGCGTATGTGCTCGTTATCAGTCTCAACCTAAGGAGTCTCACTTAGTAGCGGTAAAACGTATTTTCCGTTATCTAAGTTATACACTTGATTTTGGATTACTTTATCCAAAATCTAGCACGTATGAGTTAATCTCATATAGTGATACAAATCCGACAGGAAAAGTACTAGTGGCACTTGCCATTTTATAGGAAATTCCCTTGTCTCTTGGTTTTCCAAGAAGCAAAATTCCGTATCACTTTCAACCACCGAGGCGGAATACATTGCCGCCGGTGCCGCGTGTGCTCAAGTTCTTTGGATGAGACACACACTTAAAGACTTTGGTATAAACTGTGATACTTGCCCTATCATGGTGGACAACCAAAGTGCAATATGTCTTTCCAAGAACCTGGTACACCATTCCCGTTCGAAACACATAGATGTCTGACACCATTTTTTAGATGATCATGTTGATAAAAAGGACATCATATTAGTGTACGTTGAAACCCAGAAGCAAATCGCCGATATTTTCATGAAACCCCTAAAGGAGGACTCTTTTGTGCGGTTGCGTCGAGAATTGGGGATTATGGGCGAATCCGAGATATAGGATTCATTTTTATTCAATATTCTTGCATGCTATTCTATTTGTTATATTTGCTCATGCTTGAAGTATTGAAATTTTCTGGATTTTTGTTGAATTTTCGGAATTTTCGCTCGATTTGTGCGTAATCGTCAAATTTCAGATTTTCGATGTTTAATGGGGTAGTATAATGATTAATGAGAGTATTTTGATGTTTCATCCAAGTGTGATTAGGAGAGAAATCAAATTTCAAACATTTTCAATTTTTGAACTCTCTTAGTCGGTCCAAGTTCATTGGCCGACCGACTAGATTTAGTTCTAGTCGGTCAGTGCATGAGCTTAGACCGACTAATTCTTGTCAGGAGATTTGGCTTCAGTTACTGTTTACAACTAGTCGGTTCAAGCTCATTGACCGACCGACTAGATCGTGATCTAGTCGGTCAGTGCTTGAACTGTGACCGACTAGTTGTGACGGGGACAGTTGCGTCTTTTCGACTTCCGACCGACTTAAATGAAATCTAATCGATTTCTTTTCATTCAAGTCGATCGAAGTCCCGAGTATAGACCCGAGCCTGAGACTCATAGGGAACCCACTCCTCCTACCCATCCTGAGTCTAGCTCCCGACCTCGTACGTCTACCCGTAAGCCTAAGGGAAAGGCTCTGATGCCGGTTGGCGGTGTCGATAATGAAATCTAATTGATTTCTTCCGATACCGAGTATAGACCCGAGCCTGAGACTCATAGGGAACCCACTCCTCCTACCCATCCTGAGTCTAGCTCGCGACCTCATACGTCTACCCGTAAGCCTAAGGGAAAGGCTCTGATGCCGGTTGGCGGTGTCGATATTTCGTTGTGTCGTGACGACCCTTTGTGTCTCGTGGCTTACAACCGTATCGAACATTGCCCACTGCTTCTAGAGCATTTCATCCAGTTTAGTGACTTCCTAGGCCTCGCCGATCTTCTTTCGTCCTCCGGTCTTCTTGATTACCTTCGATATGACCCGAAGGCGAACCCTCACCCCTACCCTCGCCTAGTAAAACTATTCTATGCTAATAGGATCCGGGGTCAGTACGATGCGACCCACTCTGTTGAGACGACTGTTTTGGGGACTCCTATAGTCCTCACAGCAGAAATCTTAGGAGAGATTTTGGGTATCTCCTCGTCTGGCCTCCTCCCCTCAAACATTTCTGTTGATGATATCACCTCCCTTGATCAGGTCGTCCTATCCCAGATTTTCCACCAGATTCCCCCCGCCATGATTGGCGTGCCCTCCAAATCCTTCAAGCCTATCGCCTGGGTCCTAAATTTGATTCTGAAGTCGTGCTTGCTTCCCAAGTACAGCTCCTCATCTCTACCGTCCCAGCCTTTCTTGAAGTTGATCTATGCTATTTTCATGGGGAGCTCGATTAACTGGGCTCGCATTATACTCGATAAGATGGACTCTTTCGAGTGTATTTGCAAGTCCACGAAGTCGGCTCATATCCCCTTCCTGTGCTTGTTGACTCTGGTATTCCGTCACTTCTGTGTCACATTGCCTCCTGACGATGAGCGTCCACTTGGTCCTCCCCTGAACGCGACGGCCATCAAGAAGCCTCTTGCGGCGCTCCGTCACATTCAGCGGACGACACCTTCAGCGTCAGCCTCTGCCTCTGCCTCTGCTGCTCCCCCTTCCACTCTTGCCGATGTCGTTCGTTCGATCCATCGTTTGGAGTCTCGTCAGGCTCGTTCTAAGGAGATTCTCTGCCGTATCGCTCGACACCTTGATATTGAGGTCCCTTCGTCTTTCTCTGACGAGGATGCGTTGGATGAGGAGGACATTGAGGAGCTTGCTCGTGCTGCTGCTCGTGCGCCCGAGGGCACTTCTGGTGATGCTGCTGCTGCTTCGTCTGCTGGTGCCCCCGAGAGCACACCTGTTGCCACCGCTCCTGCGGTGGATGCTCTGACTGGTGCTCCCGAGACCACTACTGTTGCTGCTCCAGAGATTGCCACTTCTGTCGTCGCTCCCGTTGACATTCCAGATGTTCCTGTGACCACCACTTCTCCTGCAGAGGCTGCTGCTGCTGCAGATCCTGCCGCTTCCTCTTGAGCTTCTTTGAAGACTCTCCGATGCTCCTTGGATGATACATCTAGTGTGAGAGAGTTTGTGTAGGATAGTGTGGGTGGCTATGATTTTTGGATCAGTTTGATGATGTATTTTGATGTACTTTGATGATGTTGTATGTTATGTGACATTCTGATATCTGTTTGATATGATGATGTATTTTGTGCCCCGATCGTTGGATCGATGTTTTGTTTGTCCGTGATGTATACTTTTGATGTACTCTGGTTCCTATTCTATATATATATATATACATCGCAGTTGACATTTCATTCTATTGTGCACAATTTATAATTTCTTTTATGTCTCTGATGTTTGATTTCCTCGACGATATTAACTTAGTTTAATAGAAATTTCTTCTATGGAAACATAGAATTGTTTTCCATGCACTAAATTAACCAAGAATGTTGATATTGGAGAGTATATTCCATAACTCAATCCGTAAAATTGATTTGAGTTTTTGATGTTTTCGTTTTACGATTTTCGACTATGGTATCATTGACACGCCTTGATTTTATTCGTATTTTTTTTCTTTGGTGTCACTTGAACCGTCGTCGTTTTCTACGACTCCCGTGCTTTTTTTTTATTTGAAGCCATTGTTGTTGCCGTTGTTCTCCTCCCGCTCTTTTTGCTTATGCCAAAGGGGGAGAGATATAATAATAACATGTGCTAAATGAAAATTTAGAGCATTTTTCCAAGAATCTAATTTGATATGTTAGATTCAGGGGGAGTTAAGATATATAAATGGATTTTCAAATCCGATATTTCAATAACCACCTTTTGGTATTCGATATTTCAATAATCGATTCTCATTGATATACTTTACTCGTCTGCTTGATGCGTATTATTATTGTTTAAATTGGAATTAACGTGTCATCAATGCAGGGGGAGTAAGTATATTTCATTTGAATTATTATTTTTGATTATTATTTATGTTGGTTTGTCATCACCAAAAAGGGGGAGAATGTTGGATATTGGACTCCCCGGATTTGGTTTTGGATGATGAACAAACATAAATATATCGTGAACTAACACTTTGTGAGCGCAGTTATGGAGATCGTCGCCAAATTCATATGAATATCAATTACGACGTCTCAAGACTTCTCAAAGCACGTGATCGTATGCCTAAAGCTTCGTTGAAGCTTATGGACCAATTTAGAAGTCATGAAGATTCGATTGAAGCTATTGAAGACGGTATCGTCAAGTTTTATTTATAGTCTTTAAGCTTCTTTCGTAGAATGTTAAGCCTTGAGTAGGTCTTACGGTTTAAATCTTCATAACGCTCATATCTTAGCTCTAGGATCTTAGTAGAAGTCCATTCAATCTTTCCCGAAGCTTCGCGCTTCGATTCGCGACTTCTTGTGCATGTTAGTTGGTTCAAGAAGAAGAACTGACCGACTAGATGGTGATCTAGTCGGTCGGCAAAGCTTCTTGGACCGACTAGTTTTTGTCAGTCAATTCTAAGCTCTTTACTGTTTACAGTTAGTCAGTCTAAGTTGACTCACCGACCGACTAGTTTGTGAACTAGTCGGTCAGTGATGCTTCTGTGACCGACTAGTTGAGCTTTCCAGGTACATGCACATTTGTGCCTGAGCTACTGTTTATCATTAGTCGGTCTGTGTTCATTGATCGACCGACTAGTTGATGAACTAGTCGGTCAACTTTCCTTCTTGGACCGACTAGTTGAGTTTTACTGTACATGCCAATTTTCACCTAACTTACTGTTTATCGTTAGTCGGTCTATGCTCATTTGGCGACCTGACTAGTTGGTGAATTAGTCGGTCAACATTTGTTCTTGGACCGACTAAGTCAATTTGTGCTCAGACTTCAGTTTTATCTGTTAGTCAGTCTCAGTTGAGTAACCGACCGACTAGTTGTGAAACTAGTCGGTCAGCTACTCTTCTTGGACCGACTAGTTCCTTTTGTCTGTGCTTCAACCTTTTGGTTGTTCTTCCTTTAGTCGGTCTACGTTAAATGACCGACCGACTAGTTGATGAACTAGTCGGTCGGTGGTTGTTCTTTGACCGACTAGTTGAGTTCAGAAAAGAGCCGTTGGAGCATTTAATGACTCGAATTTCTTTCTCTCTCTCCTCTATCCTATAAATACTTGATGGGCTGCATTCGTTGCAGCCAAGGCTGATATTATTGCAAGTTTAGAGATCAAGAGAAATCATTCCAAGCTCATTCAAAGCTCTTTCATTCCATTCAATAATCTCTCCTCACTCTTACTTCCAAAGAGAGATTCATTGAGTGTGAAGCCTTCCAAGCCAAGTGCTTGATTCTAGGTCACCAACATCCCCATAGCTCTCCATCGCTAATCTACATCTTGGAGCTAGGGTTTGGTGCCACTTCTTCTTCCTCAAAATCATCTTTGCCCTAATTCGTAAGCATTACTCAAGGCATAGGTATTTTGTCGGTAAGAAGTTTCTATTTCATTTACTTTCATATTGTAAGTTTCACTCTCGGTTGTGAGAGTGTGGTTGTGATCCCGGTTTGTGGGAGTCACAAATTACTTTGTGTATGATTTGACTTGTGAAGGTATTTCACAAGTATTTCATAGTGGAAATATTGAGTTAGGGTTTCTAACTCAAGTATCCGGAGGGGATCCGGGTGGTTGGGACGTAGGATCACCGGGAACAAGTCAGGGAGACTTGGGTGGATCCGAACCCAGTAATATCGTTGTTTGCGATTGTTTCTTTGTTGTCTAACATTTACTTTTCCGCATTGTTTGGTAGAGTTTGCAAGTAATTAGGAATTAGCCTCTTAATTATTTTAAAGTACTATTCACCCCCCCCCCCCCTCTAGTACTTGTGCAGTAGCTTAGCAGGACATTACACATCCTTCCCTCATCCACTATGTAACGACTTGTTTTCATGTATGGATTTTATTATATATATATATATATGGTTGCTTCTTCTTGATTGTGATTTCCACTTCCGTCTCCGTAGTTTCATTTTCGTTCGTTTCGTCGTGATTCTCTAGATTCTTCCGTCGGTCGGCGTGTTTGAAGTAAGTCATTCGTGACGGGCTTCATAACGTCGATATCTTGGAGTTAGAACGAGCCTAGGAGACTTAGGAAACCATCCCGGAGCTTCGCGCTCCATTTCGGAACTTTTGGTGCACGTTAGCCGGTATAAGAAGGGGCACCGACCGACTAGATGACGATCCAGTCGGTCGGAAAACCTTCTTGAACCGACTAGCGGGCTTGAAAAGTTATTCAGGAGTTACTGTTTGTCGTTAGTCGGTCTAAGAACATTGGTTGACCGACTAGGTTGCAAACTAGTCGGTCAGCAATGCTTCTTTAACCGATTAACTCGTTTACTAATTTTAGGTATCAGTACTGTTTATTCTTAGTCGGTCTAAGTTCATCTTTCGACCGACTAGTTGTTAAACTAGTCGGTTAAGTTTTGTACTCAGACCGACTAATTCTTAGTTCCTCTGTACAGTCGAGTTACTGTTAACTCTTAGTCGGTCTAAGAACGTTCATCGACCGACTAGATGTCAAACTAGTCGGTCAGTGGTTTTTCTTTGACCAACTAACTCTTAGTTCAAGTTTTCGACTGGAGCTACTGTTTACACTTAGTCGGTCTGCGTTGGTCAACCGACCGACTAGTTCCCAAACTAGTCGGTCAGTGGTTGTTCTTTGACCGACTAAGCAGTGCAGGAAACCCTAGTTTTGCCCTAGCCGCCACCAAACTCTATAAATACCCCTCCAAACGTTTTCTTCTCCTCCCTCACGACCTAAAACCCTAATTTCTCCCCCATTGAGCCCACATCTTCCTCAAGCCATTGATCCTTCATCCCAAGCTCATCCTTCATCATCCAAACCCTCCCTTGTTAAAACCCACCTTCCATCTTCCCCAAACCTTCTTCAAACCCCCAAAATCCACATCAAAACCCATTTCTCCATATTTTTCCCTCATTTCCAGATCTGAGCCGGATCGTTCTTCCGTTGCCGTGGTTGCTCGGCATCGTTCCTTCGCTTCTTCACGGTAATACTCGATTCCTTTATGTAACGACCCGCTCTCGGGGGCCCGTTACTTATTTGGTTTATTCGCAGGTTCCGCAGTTTACCAGTGAAATCTGCATAGCCACAACTCAGAGATGCATCACAATACTCAAACCAGCGTACATACGTTATTACAGTCCAAATTAAAGTACAACAACAACCAGCACACTCTCTCACAAATACATAGAGGAAGTACAAAAAAGGGGATGCGGCAAAGTAAATACACAGTACAACACACACACCAACAGAATAGTAACTAAAACTCTGCAGCCTCTGGGTCAATGTAGGCTCCTCGATCCCTGGGGCAATCTCCTCGATCAGGTCTTCGTCTGCCGGTGCCATAAATGGAACCGAAGGTAAGTCACAACAATTCTAGCGATAGAAAAAGAGGAGTGCACAAATATGGAGCAGGCTACGGTAAACAAGTGCTGAAAGTAAATTTGGGACAGACAAGCATGCAAGTGCGATAAGTAAAGTACATCAAGTCAAGCATGCAAGGGTGACAAGTAAAGTAAAGGCGACTGAGCAAGTAACGTACGGGAATAACCATGACGATAGCAATAACAATAGCAATAATGAGAGTAATTGTGCATAGCCTACTTCGTGACTTATAACGGGTAGTACGGTAAGCAACCAAGAGTCCACCTGATATCCCGGGTTACAATCAAAATGATACTGTTCAACAAATCGATACTATTCAATACTGTTCAATACGAAGATCGGACTGGTCGCTCCCGCACTTCCGCAATTATAAGTTACCCCAAAAACCCAGTGTCTGTGCAATACCATACTCTGCAATTTTACCAGCCATTAACCATTCTCACATTTCTAGTTACAATCATTCTGTCAAGCAATGTCAATAATCTGTTCAGGTCAATAACTGTTCCGAGACTAGATGTCAAGTCCTATGTTCATACGAGTACACTATCTATATTTCTAAGGATAGAATTTACTGTGACTTACAATCTTCGAGGTGGTGGTAGTGATCCGGGACTGGATCTAGTGTCGATGCACGAGATTTGCTACCTGTAAACACAAGAGATAACTAGTTAGAGAATACCCTATTTTCTTATTTATTTAAGTTGAGTGTCTGATTTTAAAACTGGTTAAAACGGCGATGAAAAGGGTCCTAAATTTTTATATGGGCTATTTATGATAAAAATAGTTTTACTGCAAGAGGGAATATTTTTCTGAAGCCTATAGTAATTTTTATAATTTTTAGAAACTCAAAACTAGTTTAAAAACCTGATTTATTCTACTAGCGCGTATCTTCCGTAATTTCTTACGGGAGAAATACAAGTCGGAATTACTCGAGTGAACAGTCAAAATGACCGTCTCGAAGTTTACTTTCACATATAATTTTATCACATATTATTGTGAGTGAAAACAGCGAGTTACGATTTTTAGAAGGATTTATACGTATTTAAATTATAGGTTCAAAAAACGATTCTGGGAAAAGTAGGCGTCTGCTCGCAGTGAGACTAGCGCCATTGGGTCCGAAATATCGTTTCGGATTTTCTGGAGCTATCCCCACATTTTTCTGGGCCCTGCATATTTAGTTATGGATTAAAACCCATTTAACCCTATTTAATAATTATTTAAATATGAAAATACGAATTTCACTGCATATTTACAAGTTTGCCATCGAGGCAAACACGCACCCACCGTTCTCTCGACGGCGGCGGACGGGGTGCTGCGCTCGGCGACTGAGCGGCGACCGGGGGCGACTAGCAGCGGCGGACGGCGGGTCTGGGCGGATCGGCGTCGGGGTGGCAGCGGCGACCGGCGGCGAGGGTCGGCGGCATCTCCGGCGGCGTGGGCGGCTGTGGGAGGCAGCGGCGCTTTGGGATGGCGTCGGGGGTGTCTGAGGGCGGCGAGGCGGTCGATCGGAGCGGCGATAGCGACGGTGGCGGGGCGCTGAGCAGCTCGGAACGGCGGTCAACCGTGGCGGGGCGACGTTGGGGCGCTGACGACGGAGCGGGGGCTGCGGTGTCCGTCGCTGGGACTTCACGGGGAGGCGGAGGCGGAGTTCGACGGCGGCGGCCGGCCGTCGAGGCCACGTCGAGGGTGGAGGGCGACCGGAGGGTGGCGTCCGCGGCGGTGGTTGAGGCCACCGGTGACGAGGACGGGGACAGAGAGAGAGAGAGAGAGAGAGATAGATAGATAAATACTGTGTTTAAACAAGTGATCCTGGATAGTTTATATAGGTAGAAAAGATATAAACAAATATTAAAAATAATAATAGTAACAATAAATTTTGGTAGCTGGATCCGTAATTAACGGATCTCACCAACCGTTGGAGGCTGCTTAAGAGGGTTGTTGGGGAATAGAAGTTAATTAGGGGGGATAAAGTAACTTAGTAAAAGATAGATAGTAAAGGTGAAAAGTAATTAAAGGATGTAATTAGTACAACCGGATAAATACAAACCCGTTTTTACAAACGACTTCGAAAAATTACGAAAACATACCCACGGGATCGTATCGTTGCGAGGATCGCGAATACATGATCCGTTTTGGGATCTGAGTTACAGAAACACTAGTTTTAGGCCAAAACGTTTAGAAAGCGGGTCTGCGGGTTCTAGGCTGAAACAATATCAGAAAATTACGAAATTAATGTGGAGAGCCCTAATTGATCATAGGATGCTACTGTATAAGTTTGAAGACGTTTTGAATACGTTTGTATAGAAAATAAATTCGTCAAAACAAAACGGTAATTTTGGGAGATGAATTTTAACAGAAATGTTTTGGGCATTTGAGGAAATCTAAAATTGCTGAAATACAATATGATAAGTCTAGTGCTCTAAAATATTTTAAAAGAATTTTTAAAATCAGTTTTGATATACAACTCCTAACTAACATTATAAAGAAGATTTAGAAAAAAAATATGTTAAGTACGTATTTGAAGTGTTTGAAAAATACAGGCCGTTACATTCTACCCTCCTTAAAATAATTCCGTCCTCGGAATTAAGAGGATCGATAATTGCCTATGCAATTCAAACGATCAACCGGAAGGCTTGACGAACGACCACGACATAGGAAAATAAGTTGTTAATAGCATGAAATATAATGTGACATCACAGCATTAGGAAAGCAAAAAGGTGAATACCGAATACATACAATCACCATAGTTTCCGTAACTAGTTCCAAGTCAAAACAAACTCGGATAGAAGATGAAGACGAGTTCAAGAAAGATGAAGAAACAGTAGCTGACTCAGCTGGTACGTCTCGGTTTGGTTCGTCTTAATTGGGTATCGCACCGTCCTCGAATGCTTCTGAGCGTCCTTCGATCTGCTTTTGCTGAGGAACACGAACTTTGGATGATTGGGTATATCGATTTCTACCCTTCTTTGACGACAGTCAATGGTGGCATGAAATGATCTCAACCAGTCCATCCCAAGAAGTCGACAAAGAGATCTCGTCTACAAATCACCAACAGATCATTGGAGGCATCCGCTAGCTACCGGTAGTGAACCGCCAGCGGTCTCGACCTTCCAACGAGAGTCAGAGGTTCAACAGTGATAGCATGTGTTTGAACGAAATGACTGACCAAGAAGCAATGTGTAGCTCCTGAGTCGAACAGTGTGAGGGCAGGTTTACCGGCTATTAAGACGGTACCTACCGTGATGAGAATCAAGTCTAAGCTTACGATTTCTAAGTAATAGATGGTATAGCTTAGTGAGATATCTCGTACCTGTGATTACTTGGTCCGTAGTCTCGGCCTCTTCTATTGTCGTGGTATAAGACTTGGCGTCTCTGGGGCGCCTGTCGTGGAGTCTGCTGGTACACTTGCTGCTGAGGAGGGAGTAGTTGACGTTGCTGAGCAGATGATGGTGGTCGCTTCCGTTGTGGAACTCGAACTTCTGGTGGTCGAAATTCGAACGCTACTCTCCGTAGCCAGAGTTCAAGCGTAGAAAGATTCTAAGAAGGTCAATCGAAAGGTCATCAAGCTAAAAGAAGGGTGATAGTGATGAAGATCGATGGCGTTACATAATCATGATTCACGTCCTTGCGGTCCAGCGGACACGGTCAGGAAGTGACTAAGCTAGGATCACTTATGCCCAGTCTAGCCAGGTCGATCCACAGACTTTAGCCAAGCACATTGACCGGTATCATGGTCCATTGAAGGAAGGTTATCATTCATACGAGTGCCACCGATACAAAAGATTTTTATTAATAACTAATTAAGCCTATCAAAATTTAGGTTTTGTTAATGGCTTTTATTAAGTCCAGATAGGTCAGCTCCATTGGGGCTCTTCGAAGTGTTCCCGTCCATCTTTCGAGTGTCAAACCTGCATTCATAGAAAATGTCAGCTTAGTCGAGTATCGTGTACAATACATCCTGGTTTCACTATACTGTTCACGAGGTATTTTGCACGGACCTGCGTGGGCCACCAAACCTGTAACGACCCGCTCTCGGGGGCCCGTTACTTATTTGGTTTATTCGCAGGTTCCGCAGTTTACCAGTGAAATCTGCATAGCCACAACTCAGAGATGCATCACAATACTCAAACCAGCGTACATACGTTATTACAGTCCAAATTAAAGTACAACAACAACCAGCACACTCTCTCACAAATACATAGAGGAAGTACAAAAAAGGGGATGCGGCAAAGTAAATACACAGTACAACACACACACCAACAGAATAGTAACTAAAACTCTGCAGCCTCTGGGTCAATGTAGGCTCCTCGATCCCTGGGGCAATCTCCTCGATCAGGTCTTCGTCTGCCGTGCCATAAATGGAACCGAAGGTAAGTCACAACAATTCTAGCGATAGAAAAAGAGGAGTGCACAAATATGGAGCAGGCTACGGTAAACAAGTGCTGAAAGTAAATTTGGGACAGACAAGCATGCAAGTGCGATAAGTAAAGTACATCAAGTCAAGCATGCAAGGGTGACAAGTAAAGTAAAGGCGACTGAGCAAGTAACGTACGGGAATAACCATGACGATAGCAATAACAATAGCAATAATGAGAGTAATTGTGCATAGCCTACTTCGTGACTATAACGGGTAGTACGGTAAGCAACCAAGAGTCCACCTGATATCCCGGGTTACAATCAAAATGATACTGTTCAACAAATCGATACTATTCAATACTGTTCAATACGAAGATCGGACTGGTCGCTCCCGCACTTCCGCAATTATAAGTTACCCAAAAACCCAGTGTCTGTGCAATACCATACTCTGCAATTTTACCAGCCATTAACCATTCTCACATTTCTAGTTACAATCATTCTGTCAAGCAATGTCAATAATCTGTTCAGGTCAATAACTGTTCCGAGACTAGATGTCAAGTCCTATGTTCATACGAGTACACTATCTATATTTCTAAGGATAGAATTTACTGTGACTTACAATCTTCGAGGTGGTGGTAGTGATCCGGGACTGGATCTAGTGTCGATGCACGAGATTTGCTACCTGTAAACACAAGAGATAACTAGTTAGAGAATACCCTATTTTCTTATTTATTTAAGTTGAGTGTCTGATTTTAAAACTGGTTAAAACGGCGATGAAAAGGGTCCTAAATTTTTATATGGGCTATTTATGATAAAAATAGTTTTACTGCAAGAGGGAATATTTTTCTGAAGCCTATAGTAATTTTTATAATTTTTAGAAACTCAAAACTAGTTTAAAAACCTGATTTATTCTACTAGCGCGTATCTTCCGTAATTTCTTACGGGAGAAATACAAGTCGGAATTACTCGAGGTGAACAGTCAAATGACCGTCTCGAAGTTTACTTTCACATATAATTTTATCACATATTAATTGTGAGTGAAAACAGCGAGTTACGATTTTTAGAAGGATTTATACGTATTTAAATTATAGGTTCAAAAAACGATTCTGGGAAAAGTAGGCGTCTGCTCGCAGTGAGACTAGCGCCATTGGGTCCGAAATATCGTTTCGGATTTTCTGGAGCTATCCCCACATTTTTCTGGGCCCTGCATATTTAGTTATGGATTAAAACCCATTTAACCCTATTAATAATTATTTAAATATGAAAATACGAATTTCACTGCATATTTACAAGTTTGCCATCGAGGCAACACGCACCCACCGTTCTCTCGACGGCGGCGGACGGGGTGCTGCGCTCGGCGACTGAGCGGCGACCGGGGGCGACTAGCAGCGGCGGACGGCGGGTCTGGGCGGATCGGCGTCGGGGTGGCAGCGGCGACCGGCGGCGAGGGTCGGCGGCATCTCCCGCGGCGGTGGTTGAGGCCACCGGTGACGAGGACGGGGACAGAGAGAGAGAGAGAGAGAGAGAGAGATAGATAAATACTGTGTTTAAACAAGTGATCCTGGATAGTTTATATAGGTAGAAAAGATATAAACAAATATTAAAAATAATAATAGTAACAATAAATTTTGGTAGCTGGATCCGTAATTAACGGATCTCACCAACCGTTGGAGGCTGCTTAAGAGGGTTGTTGGGGGAATAGAAGTTAATTAGGGGGGATAAAGTAACTTAGTAAAAGATAGATAGTAAAGGTGAAAAGTAATTAAAGGATGTAATTAGTACAACCGGATAAATACAAACCCGTTTTTACAAACGACTTCGAAAAATTACGAAAACATACCCACGGGATCGTATCGTTGCGAGGATCGCGAATACATGATCCGTTTTGGGATCTGAGTTACAGAAACACTAGTTTTAGGCCAAAACGTTTAGAAAGCGGGTCTGCGGGTTCTAGGCTGAAACAATATCAGAAAATTACGAAATTAATGTGGAGAGCCCTAATTGATCATAGGATGCTACTGTATAAGTTTGAAGACGTTTTGAATACGTTTGTATAGAAAATAAATTCGTCAAAACAAAACGGTAATTTTGGGAGATGAATTTTAACAGAAATGTTTTGGGCATTTGAGGAAATCTAAAATTGCTGAAATACAATATGATAAGTCTAGTGCTCTAAAATATTTTTAAAAGAATTTTTAAAATCAGTTTTGATATACAACTCCTAACTAACCATTATAAAGAAGATTTAGAAAAAAAATATGTTAAGTACGTATTTGAAGTGTTTGAAAAATACAGGCCGTTACATTCTACCCTCCTTAAAATAATTCCGTCCTCGGAATTAAGAGGATCGATAATTGCCTATGCAATTCAAACGATCAACCGGAAGGCTTGACGAACGACCACGACATAGGAAAATAAGTTGTTAATAGCATGAAATATAATGTGACATCACAGCATTAGGAAAGCAAAAGGTGAATACACGAATACATACAATCACCATAGTTTCCGTAACTAGTTCCAAGTCAAAACAAACTCGGATAGAAGATGAAGACGAGTTCAAGAAAGATGAAGAAACAGTAGCTGACTCAGCTGGTACGTCTCGGTTTGGTTCGTCTTAATTGGTATCGCACCGTCCTCGAATGCTTCTGAGCGTCCTTCGATCTGCTTTTGCTGAGGAACACGAACTTTGGATGATTGGGTATATCGATTTCTACCCTTCTTTGACGACAGTCAATGGTGGCATGAAATGATCTCAACCAGTCCATCCCAAGAAGTCGACAAAGAGATCTCGTCTACAAATCACAACAGATCATTGGAGGCATCCGCTAGCTACCGGTAGTGAACCGCCAGCGGTCTCGACCTTCCAACGAGAGTCAGAGGTTCAACAGTGATAGCATGTGTTTGAACGAAATGACTGACCAAGAAGCAATGTGTAGCTCCTGAGTCGAACAGTGTGAGGGCAGGTTTACCGGCTATTAAGACGGTACCTACCGTGATGAGAATCAAGTCTAAGCTTACGATTTCTAAGTAATAGATGGTATAGCTTAGTGAGATATCTCGTACCTGTGATTACTTGGTCCGTAGTCTCGGCCTCTTCTATTGTCGTGGTATAAGCTTGGCGTCTCTGGGGCGCCTGTCGTGGAGTCTGCTGGTACACTTGCTGCTGAGGAGGGAGTAGTTGACGTTGCTGAGCAGATGATGGTGGTCGCTTCCGTTGTGGAACTCGAACTTCTGGTGGTCGAAAATTCGAACGCTACTCTCCGTAGCCAGAGTTCAAGCGTAGAAAGATTCTAAGAAGGTCAATCGAAAGGTCATCAAGCTAAAAGAAGGGTGATAGTGATGAAGATCGATGGCGTTACATAATCATGATTCACGTCCTTGCGGTCCAGCGGACACGGTCAGGGAAGTGACTAAGCTAGGATCACTTATGCCCAGTCTAGCCAGGTCGATCCACAGACTTTAGCCAAGCACATTGACCGGTATCATGGTCCATTGAAGGAAGGTTATCATTCATACGAGTGCCACCGATACAAAAGATTTTTATTAATAACTAATTAAGCCTATCAAAATTTAGGTTTTGTTAATGGCTTTTATTAAGTCCAGATAGGTCAGCTCCATTGGGGCTCTTCGAAGTGTTCCCGTCCATCTTTCGAGTGTCAAACCTGCATTCATAGAAAATGTCAGCTTAGTCGAGTATCGTGTACAATACATCCTGGTTTCACTATACTGTTCACGAGGTATTTTGCACGGACCTGCGTGGGCCACCAAACCTGTAACGACCCGCTCTCGGGGGCCCGTTACTTATTTGGTTTATTCGCAGGTTCCGCAGTTTACCAGTGAAATCTGCATAGCCACAACTCAGAGATGCATCACAATACTCAAACCAGCGTACATACGTTATTACAGTCCAAATTAAAGTACAACAACAACCAGCACACTCTCTCACAAATACATAGAGGAAGTACAAAAAAGGGGATGCGGCAAAGTAAATACACAGTACAACACACACACCAACAGAATAGTAACTAAAACTCTGCAGCCTCTGGGTCAATGTAGGCTCCTCGATCCCTGGGGCAATCTCCTCGATCAGGTCTTCGTCTGCCGGTGCCATAAATGGAACCGAAGGTAAGTCACAACAATTCTAGCGATAGAAAAAGAGGAGTGCACAAATATGGAGCAGGCTACGGTAAACAAGTGCTGAAAGTAAATTTGGGACAGACAAGCATGCAAGTGCGATAAGTAAAGTACATCAAGTCAAGCATGCAAGGGTGACAAGTAAAGTAAAGGCGACTGAGCAAGTAACGTACGGGAATAACCATGACGATAGCAATAACAATAGCAATAATGAGAGTAATTGTGCATAGCCTACTTCGTGACTTATAACGGGTAGTACGGTAAGCAACCAAGAGTCCACCTGATATCCCGGGTTACAATCAAAATGATACTGTTCAACAAATCGATACTATTCAATACTGTTCAATACGAAGATCGGACTGGTCGCTCCCGCACTTCCGCAATTATAAGTTACCCCAAAAACCCAGTGTCTGTGCAATACCATACTCTGCAATTTTACCAGCCATTAACCATTCTCACATTTCTAGTTACAATCATTCTGTCAAGCAATGTCAATAATCTGTTCAGGTCAATAACTGTTCCGAGACTAGATGTCAAGTCCTATGTTCATACGAGTACACTATCTATATTTCTAAGGATAGAATTTACTGTGACTTACAATCTTCGAGGTGGTGGTAGTGATCCGGGACTGGATCTAGTGTCGATGCACGAGATTTGCTACCTGTAAACACAAGAGATAACTAGTTAGAGAATACCCTATTTTCTTATTTATTTAAGTTGAGTGTCTGATTTTAAAACTGGTTAAAACGGCGATGAAAAGGGTCCTAAATTTTTATATGGGCTATTTATGATAAAAATAGTTTTACTGCAAGAGGGAATATTTTCTGAAGCCTATAGTAATTTTTATAATTTTTAGAAACTCAAAACTAGTTTAAAAACCTGATTTATTCTACTAGCGCGTATCTTCCGTAATTTCTTACGGGAGAAATACAAGTCGGAATTACTCGAGTGAACAGTCAAAATGACCGTCTCGAAGTTTACTTTCACATATAATTTTATCACATATTATTGTGAGTGAAAACAGCGAGTTACGATTTTTAGAAGGATTTATACGTATTTAAATTATAGGTTCAAAAAACGATTCTGGGAAAAGTAGGCGTCTGCTCGCAGTGAGACTAGCGCCATTGGGTCCGAAATATCGTTTCGGATTTTCTGGAGCTATCCCCACATTTTTCTGGGCCCTGCATATTTAGTTATGGATTAAAACCCATTTAACCCTATTTAATAATTATTTAAATATGAAAATACGAATTTCACTGCATATTTACAAGTTTGCCATCGAGGCAAACACGCACCCACCGTTCTCTCGACGGCGGCGGACGGGGTGCTGCGCTCGGCGACTGAGCGGCGACCGGGGGCGACTAGCAGCGGCGGACGGCGGGTCTGGGCGGATCGGCGTCGGGGTGGCAGCGGCGACCGGCGGCGAGGGTCGGCGGCATCTCCGGCGGCGTGGGCGGCTGTGGGAGGCAGCGGCGCTTTGGGATGGCGTCGGGGGTGTCTGAGGGCGGCGAGGCGGTCGATCGGAGCGGCGATAGCGACGGTGGCGGGGCGCTGAGCAGCTCGGAACGGCGGTCAACCGTGGCGGGGCGACGTTGGGGCGCTGACGACGGAGCGGGGGCTGCGGTGTCCGTCGCTGGGACTTCACGGGGAGGCGGAGGCGGAGTTCGACGGCGGCGGCCGGCCGTCGAGGCCACGTCGAGGGTGGAGGGCGACCGGAGGGTGGCGTCCGCGGCGGTGGTTGAGGCCACCGGTGACGAGGACGGGGACAGAGAGAGAGAGAGAGAGAGAGAGAGAGAGAGATAGATAAATACTGTGTTTAAACAAGTGATCCTGGATAGTTTATATAGGTAGAAAAGATATAAACAAATATTAAAAATAATAATAGTAACAATAAATTTTGGTAGCTGGATCCGTAATTAACGGATCTCACCAACCGTTGGAGGCTGCTTAAGAGGGTTGTTGGGGGAATAGAAGTTAATTAGGGGGGATAAAGTAACTTAGTAAAAGATAGATAGTAAAGGTGAAAAGTAATTAAAGGATGTAATTAGTACAACCGGATAAATACAAACCCGTTTTTACAAACGACTTCGAAAAATTACGAAAACATACCCACGGGATCGTATCGTTGCGAGGATCGCGAATACATGATCCGTTTTGGGATCTGAGTTACAGAAACACTAGTTTTAGGCCAAAACGTTTAGAAAGCGGGTCTGCGGGTTCTAGGCTGAAACAATATCAGAAAATTACGAAATTAATGTGGAGAGCCCTAATTGATCATAGGATGCTACTGTATAAGTTTGAAGACGTTTTGAATACGTTTGTATAGAAAATAAATTCGTCAAAACAAAACGGTAATTTTGGGAGATGAATTTTAACAGAAATGTTTTGGGCATTTGAGGAAATCTAAAATTGCTGAAATACAATATGATAAGTCTAGTGCTCTAAAATATTTTTAAAAGAATTTTTAAAATCAGTTTTGATATACAACTCCTAACTAACCATTATAAGAAGATTTAGAAAAAAAATATGTTAAGTACGTATTTGAAGTGTTTGAAAAATACAGGCCGTTACATTCTACCCTCCTTAAAATAATTCCGTCCTCGGAATTAAGAGGATCGATAATTGCCTATGCAATTCAAACGATCAACCGGAAGGCTTGACGAACGACCACGACATAGGAAAATAAGTTGTTAATAGCATGAAATATAATGTGACATCACAGCATTAGGAAAGCAAAAGGTGAATACACGAATACATACAATCACCATAGTTTCCGTAACTAGTTCCAAGTCAAAACAAACTCGGATAGAAGATGAAGACGAGTTCAAGAAAGATGAAGAAACAGTAGCTGACTCAGCTGGTACGTCTCGGTTTGGTTCGTCTTAATTGGTATCGCACCGTCCTCGAATGCTTCTGAGCGTCCTTCGATCTGCTTTTGCTGAGGAACACGAACTTTGGATGATTGGGTATATCGATTTCTACCCTTCTTTGACGACAGTCAATGGTGGCATGAAATGATCTCAACCAGTCCATCCCAAGAAGTCGACAAAGAGATCTCGTCTACAAATCACAACAGATCATTGGAGGCATCCGCTAGCTACCGGTAGTGAACCGCCAGCGGTCTCGACCTTCCAACGAGAGTCAGAGGTTCAACAGTGATAGCATGTGTTTGAACGAAATGACTGACCAAGAAGCAATGTGTAGCTCCTGAGTCGAACAGTGTGAGGGCAGGTTTACCGGCTATTAAGACGGTACCTACCGTGATGAGAATCAAGTCTAAGCTTACGATTTCTAAGTAATAGATGGTATAGCTTAGTGAGATATCTCGTACCTATGATTACTTGGTCCGTAGTCTCGGCCTCTTCTATTGTCGTGGTATAAGCTTGGCGTCTCTGGGGCGCCTGTCGTGGAGTCTGCTGGTACACTTGCTGCTGAGGAGGGAGTAGTTGACGTTGCTGAGCAGATGATGGTGGTCGCTTCCGTTGTGGAACTCGAACTTCTGGTGGTCGAAAATTCGAACGCTACTCTCCGTAGCCAGAGTTCAAGCGTAGAAAGATTCTAAGAAGGTCAATCGAAAGGTCATCAAGCTAAAAGAAGGGTGATAGTGATGAAGATCGATGGCGTTACATAATCATGATTCACGTCCTTGCGGTCCAGCGGACACGGTCAGGGAAGTGACTAAGCTAGGATCACTTATGCCCAGTCTAGCCAGGTCGATCCACAGACTTTAGCCAAGCACATTGACCGGTATCATGGTCCATTGAAGGAAGGTTATCATTCATACGAGTGCCACCGATACAAAGATTTTTATTAATAACTAATTAAGCCTATCAAAATTTAGGTTTTGTTAATGGCTTTTATTAAGTCCAGATAGGTCAGCTCCATTGGGGCTCTTCGAAGTGTTCCCGTCCATCTTTCGAGTGTCAAACCTGCATTCATAGAAAATGTCAGCTTAGTCGAGTATCGTGTACAATACATCCTGGTTTCACTATACTGTTCACGAGGTATTTTGCACGGACCTGCGTGGGCCACCAAACCTGTAACGACCCGCTCTCGGGGGCCCGTTACTTATTTGGTTTATTCGCAGGTTCCGCAGTTTACCAGTGAAATCTGCATAGCCACAACTCAGAGATGCATCACAATACTCAAACCAGCGTACATACGTTATTACAGTCCAAATTAAAGTACAACAACAACCAGCACACTCTCTCACAAATACATAGAGGAAGTACAAAAAAGGGATGCGGCAAAGTAAATACACAGTACAACACACACACCAACAGAATAGTAACTAAAACTCTGCAGCCTCTGGGTCAATGTAGGCTCCTCGATCCCTGGGGCAATCTCCTCGATCAGGTCTTCGTCTGCCGGTGCCATAAATGGAACCGAAGGTAAGTCACAACAATTCTAGCGATAGAAAAAGAGGAGTGCACAAATATGGAGCAGGCTACGGTAAACAAGTGCTGAAAGTAAATTTGGGACAGACAAGCATGCAAGTGCGATAAGTAAAGTACATCAAGTCAAGCATGCAAGGGTGACAAGTAAAGTAAAGGCGACTGAGCAAGTAACGTACGGGAATAACCATGACGATAGCAATAACAATAGCAATAATGAGAGTAATTGTGCATAGCCTACTTCGTGACTTATAACGGGTAGTACGGTAAGCAACCAAGAGTCCACCTGATATACGAGTACACTATCTATATTTCTAAGGATAGAATTTACTGTGACTTACAATCTTCGAGGTGGTGGTAGTGATCCGGGACTGGATCTAGTGTCGATGCACGAGATTTGCTACCTGTAAACACAAGAGATAACTAGTTAGAGAATACCCTATTTTCTTATTTATTTAAGTTGAGTGTCTGATTTTAAAACTGGTTAAAACGGCGATGAAAAGGGTCCTAAATTTTTATATGGGCTATTTATGATAAAAATAGTTTTACTGCAAGAGGGAATATTTTTCTGAAGCCTATAGTAATTTTTATAATTTTTAGAAACTCAAAACTAGTTTAAAAACCTGATTTATTCTACTAGCGCGTATCTTCCGTAATTTCTTACGGGAGCAATACAAGTCGGAATTACTCGAGTGAACAGTCAAAATGACCGTCTCGAAGTTTACTTTCACATATAATTTTATCACATATTATTGTGAGTGAAAACAGCGAGTTACGATTTTTAGAAGGATTTATACGTATTTAAATTATAGGTTCAAAAAACGATTCTGGGAAAAGTAGGCGTCTGCTCGCAGTGAGACTAGCGCCATTGGGTCCGAAATATCGTTTCGGATTTTCTGGAGCTATCCCCACATTTTTCTGGGCCCTGCATATTTAGTTATGGATTAAAACCCATTTAACCCTATTTAATAATTATTTAAATATGAAAATACGAATTTCACTGCATATTTACAAGTTTGCCATCGAGGCAAACACGCACCCACCGTTCTCTCGACGGCGGCGGACGGGGTGCTGCGCTCGGCGACTGAGCGGCGACCGGGGGCGACTAGCAGCGGCGGACGGCGGGTCTGGGCGGATCGGCGTCGGGGTGGCAGCGGCGACCGGCGGCGAGGGTCGGCGGCATCTCCGGCGGCGTGGGCGGCTGTGGGAGGCAGCGGCGCTTTGGGATGGCGTCGGGGGTGTCTGAGGGCGGCGAGGCGGTCGATCGGAGCGACGATAGCGACGGTGGCGGGGCGCTGAGCAGCTCGGAACGGCGGTCAACCGTGGCGGGGCGACGCTGGGGCGCTGACGACGGAGCGGGGGCTGCGGTGTCCGTCGCTGGGACTTCACGGGGAGGCGGAGGCGGAGTTCGACGGCGGCGGCCGGCCGTCGAGGCCACGTCGAGGGTGGAGGGCGACCGGAGGGTGGCGTCCGCGGCGGTGGTTGAGGCCACCGGTGACGAGGACGGGGACAGAGAGAGAGAGAGAGAGAGAGAGAGAGAGAGAGAGAGAGAGAGAGAGAGATAGATAAATACTGTGTTTAAACAAGTGATCCTGGATAGTTTATATAGGTAGAAAAGATATAAACAAATATTAAAAATAATAATAGTAACAATAAATTTTGGTAGCTGGATCCGTAATTAACGGATCTCACCAACCGTTGGAGGCTGCTTAAGAGGGTTGTTGGGGGAATAGAAGTTAATTAGGGGGGATAAAGTAACTTAGTAAAAGATAGATAGTAAAGGTGAAAAGTAATTAAAGGATGTAATTAGTACAACCGGATAAATACAAACCCGTTTTTACAAACGACTTCGAAAAATTACGAAAACATACCCACGGGATCGTATCGTTGCGAGGATCGCGAATACATGATCCGTTTTGGGATCTGAGTTACAGAAACACTAGTTTTAGGCCAAAACGTTTAGAAAGCGGGTCTGCGGGTTCTAGGCTGAAACAATATCAGAAAATTACGAAATTAATGTGGAGAGCCCTAATTGATCATAGGATGCTACTGTATAAGTTTGAAGACGTTTTGAATACGTTTGTATAGAAAATAAATTCGTCAAAACAAAACGGTAATTTTGGGAGATGAATTTTAACAGAAATGTTTTGGGCATTTGAGGAAATCTAAAATTGCTGAAATACAATATGATAAGTCTAGTGCTCTAAAATATTTTTAAAAGAATTTTTAAAATCAGTTTTGATATACAACTCCTAACTAACCATTATAAAGAAGATTTAGAAAAAAAATATGTTAAGTACGTATTTGAAGTGTTTGAAAAATACAGGCCGTTACACTTTAGTTTTAGTATAACCCACATCGACATTTGTGAAACCCTAATAAAATGGATTATTAGAATGTTAGGATCCTAATAAGAAATCGATTTTGAATCATTGTGCTAATAATTGTTTTGCCATAACAGCGATCTATTCCGTAGTTAACTTGTGTGACGATCTTCATTGCTCGTCAACCCCAGTATCAGGCAAGTGAAACTTGCATCTCTTGATTTGGGCCATGTCTTAGGCCATTTCCTTGCTTTAGCGTAAAAGAGACTAGACGGTGAAAGGATAGCCGTCTAGACGCCCTTTGACCTAGCTTGACAACGAAGCTTGGTCCGTCACCCTCATCATGCTTGTATGTCACGTTTACTTTCAATTAACGGTACGCGTATTAACTGTTCATGTCAACCATGCATCCTTAACTGCTATTGCATTTTAACTGCCATGTTTAATTTAAATTAACGGTACGTGAATATGTTCATGTCATTGCATTTTGCCTGTCACGTTTAAATACAATTAACGGTACGCGAATATCTGCTCATGTCATTGCATGCTTGGATACTCATCGTGATTGTGTAGCTTCGCTACATACTTGTACTATTTGTTCCGGCTAGGCACCCACCTTGCGTGGGCACAATCCTACGCCAAATACACTTCCTGGCTCGTGTTCCAGAAGACGAGCTCAACACAGCCTGCGGGCAATAGGGCACTCGTTGAGTGATCCCTTGTACTTGATACTTGAACACAGCCTGCGGGCAATAGGGCACTCGTTGAGTGATCCCTTGTACCTTACTTGTTACTTGACATTACGTGTCACCCCTACCCCTTGATACTTGCTACTTGTACTTTACTTTACCTACTTGTTACCATCTTACCTTACTTGCCATGCACCATACTTTAACTGCTAGGTTGCTAGTTTACCTTTCCTTCAGTTTCCTTGCACAAGTCTTTCGACTTGCTGACATGTGCCCCTTTTCTCTTTTGGGTGACACATGTTAGAGCCCGAGCCTGAGTCACTTGCTGAGGACGTGGTGTTCGCTGACGCTGAGTCAGAACCCGCGTTGATCGAGGACTACGTTGACACTGGGGATCAGTCTTAGTGTCTTCGTTTAGCGTCTTTTGTTAGACTGCTTAGTTATCGGTGCGTGGCACCTAGTTTGATACTCCGTTATGTTTGTGTTGTTTTTGCTTGGCCTTGTTCTGGGCCTTAGACTCTTTCCTGTTAGCCTGGTGGCTTTTCTGCGATGTTGAATGTTTTGTGGACAAATTTTGGGATTGGTTATTTCATATCTGTCTCATATTATTATTATTATTGTTGTTGTTGTTGTTCCTTTTGTGTTTACAGGGACCTGCTTATACTAAATTGACGCTTATCAGGCGTGCAGCTTCACAGCTCCACGTTTGAGCGGACCTTCTCACGTCTTGCCTCCATTTTAGGGAAGCGGGGCGTGACAGGTTTTAGTGGTGGCCCATGCAGGTCTCTCTGTAACTGCAATTATCAGGGATAACAATAATAATATAAGATTGTCCAACAAATAAATTCGACGTCCGAGTCATAATCTATGAGTCTAATCTGCTTCGTTTTCTGTGTCACTAGATGGCAGGAAGGCGATTCACCCGTGGTGGAGGTAGTGGTGCGCCCCCTCATGATGAGGAGCCTGAGCGGGAACCCACCATGGAGAGATGATGCGGATGATGATCCAGATGATGCAAGTGCATCAGGGCGTGCTCCTGCAAGTCTAGAATGCTCCACTTGCTTGAGCTGCCCGGGCACTTCCGGATGCCCCTCGCTCCGAGCCGGGAGCGAAGCAATTTCAGGAGCTGGGTCCCGCATATTTTGATGGGTCTGAGGGTCCTCTGGCTGCCGATGAGTGGATTCGGAACATTGAGGATAACCTGGCGATGGCGAAGATTAACCCGGCCGGATGGGTTGATTTGGCTAAGAGGCAGCTGAAGGACAATGCCAGGAACTGGTGGGATGCTGAAGAGAAGATGCTGGTGGAGCCGATAGTTTGGGCTACCTTTAAGTCCAGATTTGATGGAGAGTTCTTTCCGAAGGCTGCTAGGCAGGTGATGCTGCAGCGCTTCATAGATCTGAAGCAGGGGAGTTTGTCAGTGGATCAGTACCACCAGGAGTTCACGAGGCTCAGTCGGTTTGCACCAAAGATGGTGCAGGATGCCGATGAGAAAGCTCAGCGATTTCTTCAGG